>OY987334.1:50900622-51582031 GCA_963920685.1 Polydrusus tereticollis | reverse complement strand
AACAAAACTCGCACTCTCTGTATTTTTTATCCCTAAAAACTTAATTTAATCTGTCAGAACGACATCAGAAAGTATAATTGACTGATATTTCAATTCATAATTTAAAATTGAAAACAATATATAATTGTAATATAATTCAATAGTGCTAAAGTAATATAATAATAATAACGATAATACAATAACAATTATAATAACAAAAATACACCCATATTTCTTACCCTCGATATCCTTAGACAGTTAATATAATATACTTAATTACAGAAGACAATAATCCTAAACACGTAATCCTATTGTTGTTTATCAACAATTGCCTAATATTGTACTTAAACGTAGGTTTGTACTTTTTCAAGTCTTACTAAAATTGTATACTGCTGTGGTGGAGTCAAGAGGATTTTAAATGTAACATTAAGGTTGTGAATAGAAGTTCTAAATTTTAGTTTTTTATTCAAATAAGGCGGCTTCTGAGTTATTATTATTTTATGATAAAAGGTCAGGCAATTTAATTGTCGCCTCTTTTCCATATTGAGCCACCCCAGATCTCTAAGTGTGTAAGAGACGCGCGTTCCTTTTCTCAGGCCACAAATGAGCCTAATACAGGAATTTTGAACCAGTTGCAGTCTGCGTGAATCAGTGAATCTACGCGAAGCAAATTTGGGCCATGAACCACATCCCCATAGTTAAGATGCGATAGTACTAACGATTCACAGAGTAGTGTATGACATTTCTTACTGAGTTCATGGCGACTTGAATATGTCAGTTTTAAATTGCAGAAGACTCTTTTAGTTATGGTCGTGATGTGGTTCGTAAATTTAAGTTTGTAATCAACGAGTACACCTAAATTTTTGCTTTATCTATAAGAGCGTGCTTCTCGTTTTTAAGAAAGATGTTGACATGCTCTAAGCATCTAAGACGGGCAGCGGCTCTGCCAAACAGCATTACTTGTGATTTGAGGGGATTAAGTTTAAGGCAATATTTGTTTGAAATGTCGCAGAGGGCGTCCAGGTCCCGATTGATTAAACGACATGAATCATCCATTTCGTTAGGAAAAAAGTAGTATGATATTACATCCGTCAATATTTCTATTCCTTAGTTGTTCTACTGTCTCGATTGGTGTAACATAAGCTAATGATTTTAGGTGCCCCCGCAAATCAAGGTTGTTCAAATCAGGCGATCTAGGTGGCCAGAATTGTGGTCCTCCACGACCTATCCAACGATTTTGGTAAGCTCTTATCAAATACTCACGAGCCAATATGCTAAAGTGGGTTGGAGCACCATCACGCATGAACCAATGTTGTTGCTGTAACTGAAGAGGAACATCTTCAAGAAGTAAAGGCAAATCATTTTGTAGAAAGTTACTGTAGGATTGTTCATTAAGGCGTTCTGGTAATCATAATGTTTATAGAAAACTGTATATAAAAATGTGTCTGCAAGTCTTTGAAGATACCAGCTACAAAATTGCGTACGCAGTTCAAAATCTCTTGGTAGAAGTGCCTAAACTCTTTGAATATGGTAAGGATACAACGAAGACTCTTTTAAAAGCTCCCATACCATTTTATAGTAGATATTTAGTTTCCTACCAATTTTTCTCGTACTAGTTGCTGGACTCTCTTCGAACGCATGTAGGACAGCCTCCTCAACTGCCGGAGTTCGAATTGTACGAGGTCTTCCCCCGGAGGTATTACGTTTAAAACTACCAGATTCAGTCAGACGACGATAAATGTTTGTGAATATTTTTGTGCCTGGAAGGACACGATCAGGATACCTTTCTGGATAGAGTCGGATATTGTAAGTATAGGATAAGGAAAACTGAAAAAAGAAACTCGTTTTTCTTGAAATGTTTTGGTAGTTTTGTCAGTTGCTTTAAAAAAATCTCACAGTGAGTGTCTAAACTAAGTCTCTGAAACCTTCCTGACGACGCAAGAAACCTTAAATCGCTCGAAACGTCGCTCCAGCATCCCGCTTGCAACATAGTAGGCCTTCTTCTGATACCCTTTCTTAATAATTCTATTTCAAATTTTGAATTATGCCCCTAAAAATTCTTATAGCCGAAATATTAAACTAAATAAAAAACTGGTTTGAAAAAGGCCCGATGCATGTTAAGCTGCGAGGGCAAAAAAAGGGAAAAAACCAAAAAACACGATTTTTCGAGATGAAAAAAATGTTAATGCCGCAACGCTGCATAAAGAAAATATGAATTTAAGAAATATGACGGTTTTAAATTATTAAGAAGATATACGGGGTGTCCGCTCGATGATGAGGTATTTTGGAAATGCCTTATCGCGTATATTAATGGAAATATTAGGATTGTTCATAATAAAAAGGAGTAATCTTCTTCTGTAATGGTATAGTTGTGACAATTCAATTTTGTCACTAATAAGTCATTATAACTGGCCTGATCATAGTAACTTATATCACATATCTGATTTGAATTTTAGCTTTAAAACTGGTGAAAAGTTTTGTTTTCTGTATAAAACTACATACTACCAATTTTATTTTTGTTTCCTACTCGAGGTTGGGCCAAATGGGATTACATTTTGCCCATATCTTCAATCACCTTATTTTCCTGGCATCATAACTATCCTATCATTTCATAATATACAACCGTATTCTATAGTGATGTTATATTGATTATACAACAATAACTAAATATAGGTGCATCTGTTTCATTTCACTTAGCTTAAATACCTGCAACCGAGTAGTCAGGCCCCACTAGACTTCTATGTATGTGAACCGGCCTGTTTCGGTTGAAACAAGTAGTTCTGTCCGGGATTGGTTCGCTGAAATTGCCTTATCTTCTTTTTGACGTTTCTGCCTTCTGTGGCATTGTTGAGGGATGACACTTTCACTTGATTTCCAGCCAGCCGAGTAAACATAGGGCCTTTTTAAATCCAGGACTTCGGATTTGAAGGCCTTACTTTCTGTTGCCCTTAAGCTTACTTTGCTTTGAATCTTTTGGGTTGCTGTTCATTGGGCGGCAGGAAAACCACTTACGTGGTATTTTTTGGTTGCATATAGGTATTCGCTGTTGGAGGTAAGTTTTGCATACCATGCTGTTTTTCTGTGTCATCCCTTCAACTTTATCCTAAAGTGCTTTCTGGGGCTCTATCTTAGTCAAGTCCGGTCACCAAGACCTAGAGGGGCCGAAAATTTAGGAGTTACCCAACATCGTGTTGAACCCCCTAAATAAACCTTTAGGCCCCTAGAAGCTCCTGCTAGGTGATTGTAATTTCCCTGTATATTGGTGCAGAATCCCATAATGAAACAAACCATGCTTTTCCTAGGTAATTGTGTTTTCTTGACTGTATGGCCGAGGGCTTAAATGCCTCATTACCTAAATTTTTAATATACCTTATTACTTTTCAATTGCTGTATAAAGCAACTGGCCACCTATGTTAGTTCAACCCCATTTTATCTATTTAACATTGCTAGTTTATCAACCCTGCAGACTGCAGGCCGTCTTAAAGTACTATCGTGACAATAAACGCACTTTTAAATGAAGAATTTCCTATTTTCTTTTCAGTTTGGTGTATACTGTTAATTCAATGTCGTATATCATTGAAATCTCATAATTAATTAGTTAGACTTGACCTTTAACAGCAAAATCATCCTTGCGGGATATTGGATTTGATGACCCTATTTTCTATCGCCTCTACGGTGATTTTTCAGAACGTGGAATATTATTGGCGTAGGATTACCGTGGGCGACATAGGAACCACCTACGTGGGATTTAAGTTGTGTTTTCGCTGTTGAAGTCAAGTCCGGTCACCAGGACCTAGAAGGGCCGAATATTTGGGAGCTACCCAACATCGGTGTTGAACCCCCCCGAAATAAACCTTTAGGACTCTTGAAGCTCCTGCTAGGGTATTTTTATCGGCTGGTCTTTCTTTCCCCTTGGAAGAAGTCCACTGTCTTTCTTTCGTCACGGTCTGCAGTAACTACAGCACTAGTGTACAGCTAAGAGTAACTATTAAGTACCATACTTTTTAAAATAAAGCCATCAATTTTTTTTCCCATTAAATAAATAACTTGTTTTATTTATATAGCTCCTTCTTTTTTAACTTTTGCCTACGGGGTGTCAGGTCGCATGATCAGAGCTAGCTCCACGACCGTCTTAGAGGGTTCCAGCTTTTCCTGTGGTAAAGCTGGTGGCGTTTGTTAAATCCCCTCCCGCAAGCTAGGGCAATTGGCACGGCTGGTTCTGTGCGTGATCTCTGGTCACCACCTTTATTAGTTTCTTTTTTTCTATTGATCATTAATTTAATTAATTATTTCCCCCTCCTTTGCAATAGCCCGTTTACTACGGTTTTGCTTGTTCAGCGGTGCTCATCATAGCATCGCTGAAAAGTACAATCCTTTTTTTTAAATAAAATAAATACTTTTTTTTTTAATTTTATTTCCAATCAACAAAAAAACAATTGAAGTGCGCGTTGCATAGTTTCTTAAGCAGGGGCGTGCGGTGAGTTATGAAGAAGGGGAAGCACCGCCGGAGGCAAACCGCCGTAGGTGAAAAATTTTTTGAGGACCACGCCCAAATATTGGCAATTTTTCGACGTTTAAATACAGGTAGAATACTGTCATGTAGGTACTGTCGAAAATGTGTGATTATGTTTTTATGTACCTATGATTTTTTAATATTTCTTCTATTTTCTAAATGGCTAGGTACCTATGTTTTTTTTTATTAATTTTTACGTAACTTGCCCGTCGAAAACCAATTCTTTAGTGACCCAACCCTGCCTAAGAGTCGTTAAAAACAAGCTAACAGAATTTCATAACAGAAACTAATACAGAAAACTATCTATACATTTTTACTTTGAATTCACAGTTTGATTTAATTTTAAACGGATTTTTTAGCCGCCTTCACTTCTGTCTTTAAATTAAAATCTGGTGTAGGCCTACCTGTTGCAATAATATTCCTTTTTTCATCAAAGAAAAGCGTTGAAAATCCTTTTTCCACTTTAACACTTTACATTTCCCGAACTCGATGGGCCGGCAATTGGTTGCTCCATGACAAAATAAATCAAGAAGTAAGATAAACAAAGTCAAGTCACAGATCCTCTACCGTGTAGCGCTTATTCCTGGCGAAAAATCGCGACAAACAATCGTAACTGCCGAGTACAAACACGTGGAAACTAAATATTTTGGCGGCTTCGTTCTGGCGTCGCATCGCGGCGAAGGAAATACCGAAGTCTAACGATTTACCCTTTACTTGGCACGGCAGACCATATTAATTATTACTCGTATACGCGTATAGAGTGTAGTTTACACGTATTGAGATCACTTCGATTCTTCGATACATTTAATATTGCGTTGGTCAGGGATGCATACAGGGCCGGATTTGATTTGGAAATTAGATAGAAATAAATACTTGGGTATTTTAATTGTATGGATAGGTATAGATTAATATAAAATTTGTTTTGTCTTATGTCTTATGAAAGCGGTAGGGGAAGCAGTGCTTCCATCGCTTCCATGGACCGCACGCCCCTGTTCTTAAGTCAATTCGAAAGAGCTTTTACTTCTGTTCGATATCGTTGTTTCTTTACGAATATATCTTAGGATTTTTGATTGCTTTTTTTGTTTCTTCTCTGATTTTATTGATTAATTGCTCTAGTTTTTTTGTTTTAGAGTATTTGTTGACGTAATTCGGTGTTTGGTATATTTTTGAAAATTTGTATTGTTCTCGTGACTCGCGCATCCCTTTCATGATCAATAAATTAATCAAAGCTATAGGAGCGAAGCGATCATTGGCGTTACTAAACCATAAAGATTGGATTAAAAAAAAGTTCTCAAATAATGCCATGCGGCATTACGTTGGTCTGATGTGTATGGTATGCACAAATCGACATCTGCGTTTCGGATGGAAGCCTGTGGATACGCATGGAAGTATCCCAAGACATTTATAATATTATCTTCGTCCGAAGTCACAGGATTTGGTAAGCTGATGGGTGCCCTTAATTTTGAGCCATAATTTGTGGGAAATCAGGGTAAACTACGTCAAACATTCGGCAGGTTTGGTTATGATTTGCTCATATTGTCTACGTAAAATAAATACAGTAAAACCTCTGTTTGCGACCGCCTCAATAATATGATCACCTGCGTTAAACGACCGGTTATGAATTCCCCATATTCAAACATAGAAATATACTGCGAAATATAAGCGACGTATTTAATGCAGATGAGATAGGTCTCTACTCTCGTGCATTGCCAACAAACACATTGAAAGATGAGACTGGGAAAAAACAGCAAAACAACGATAATTCTGTTCTGTGCAAATATGGAAGGTGAGAAAGAAGAACCACTTTGAATAGGTAAAAGCAAGAATACTCGATGGTTTAAGGGCGCACATATCGATTATTGAAGTTACCTCTTCAATGGGCCTCGAACAAAAAAGCGTGCATGGATGACAGTAGATATTATGACAATATGGCTTCACAGATTTGATACCAAGATGAAGACGCAGAATAGAAGAGTGGTATTGTTTTTGGATAATGCAACATCTCATTCCGAAATTAGGTACACTAGATAATGTCAGACTTATCTTTCTTCCACCCAATACTAACTCACATTGCCAACCTTTGGAACAAGGCATTATTCAGAATTTTAAAATGCTCTACAGAAGCTACCTTACTAAGAGGCTGTTAACATGTATAGAGAGTGATTGCCCTCTTCAAGAAATTGAAAATAATATTACCATAACCAGCGCCTTGATATGGGTTTCGGTGGCCTGGCGCAATTTGTCCCCAGTGACAATAACGCAATGCTTCATGAAAGCCGGATTTATGTGTAATACAGATAATATTGACGACTTCGAAAAAGAAGATAATATTCCGCTCACACAACTATTTCCTACCATTAAGGACACATTTGTGAACTTGAAACAATAGATATGCCTCTATTGATAACGATTTGCCACCAGAAAGTGCAGAATTAACTATCATCGAGTGTATTGAGGAGATCCAAGAACCGGATGAAACCACTCCCAACTCTGAGACAGAGGAAGAGGACCGTGAACTTGTTTCAGTGTCGAAAATATCGAACCTATCTGAAGCATGCGCAAAAATATGAGGCAATCATTAATTTCTGATTATTTTAAAAAAGTAAGAATTTCAAAGCAAACATACAGTACCTTGTATAATATTATATGTTAGTATGTACGTGCCAGTGGCGCATCCAGAGTTTCAGTTTGGGGGGGGGGGGGTAGTGACGCGGATCCAGGGAAAAATTGCGGCAGGGTTAAAATAGCGGCGAAGGTGGAAAAATAGCGCCGCAGGCGAAAAATTTTAGGAGCCACGCCCAAACTTCGTTTTTGTCCACAATTCTAATATTTGCATTGAACAAGTGTATAGGTAACAGAAATGCAGACAAGATATAATTTAATTTTCTTACTCTGTGTAAAAAACATATAAAACAAGTAAAATTAAATATAACATAACTTTTACATACTATATTAATAAATAGATATAAATACATATGAAAGAAATAGCAAATACTTAACACAGTTATCAAAAAATATATTTTTATAAAAAATGATAAATTTAATAAAAACATGTTAAAGCAAAAAATAAGAAAATATTCCCTTGAGCAAAACATAGGTACCCACTCGCAAGGCTAGAAAACATGAAATTAAAAAAAAAATTATATTGTGAAATCAAGTCGTCTATTTTTATTATTAGCAAATCTTTTTATGACGTGGTCTACATTTACTTGGATGTCTCTGTGTATAAACAGAAGTGATAGCCCAACTAATCTATCCTGACCCATTGTTGAACGAAGCCACGTTTTAAGGCGCCGCAGAGAGGATAAACTTCTTTCAGCTGAGGCTACACTAACGGGTAGAGTGCCCAAAACTTGTAGGCATTTTTTTATTATTTGAAAAATATCTTCATCGCAGGACCAATATAAACCTATACCATCTGTAATGCTTTTTTTATGTTTTTCCAAATACTAAATTCCGATTTTAATTTTAAAAGTATTAAGTCCTTATTTTGGGTATTTTCAAGTTTGCTTATATACTCCGCAACTATTTCAATCGACTGAGTAATTTCAGTCTCCGTTTTTGAAATGAAAATGGAAAGAAAAAATATATTAAACTCATAGGTATTTAAAGATTCCTCGTTTAAACGAAATTGGAGATCTTGTAATATATTATCTAACAGAGGAATATATAATATGTTAATTCTAAAATAAGATTCGTCATTTTCTGCAGATATATTGGGGCGATGCGTTTGTCTCTGACGCTTGGCGGCTTGTCTTCATGTTAGTGGCACGTGGCACGTCCTGGCGCGATGCTCTGTCGACGAAAGTAAAAAAGCGCTGCTGCCAAATCGAACAAAAAAATTGCTGCAGTTGATCTGATAATACTTTTTGGAATGTTATAATTTCAGTGAAAGGTTAGGTCTATAAAATTCCTGGGGAGGGGGTAATTACCCCCATTACCCCCCCCCCCCCCCCGTATATACGACCCTGGTACGTGCAGTATATACATATTGGTAAATTGGCTTCATATCATTTATATTTTAGTTCTGATAAATTAAGACAAAAATATTTAAAATTATTTACATATATGTAAATACTTATTCATAAACAAACACTGTAAAATGCAGACCAGTTGTTTTAATTTTTCTCTATTAGCCGACCACCACTGTTAACCGACCAACATTTGATTCCCCGAGGGTGGTCGCTATTGAGAGATTTTAATTTGATTAGAACTTCGTTACAATAGGTATTTTGGTTTATTTTGGAAAGTTCTTTAATAAAACGTTAATACCGGTCTTGTCACACTTTTCAGACTGCCGTAATATTTAGGTATGCTCCATTCCACAATGATTCGTTGATTTCCCGACCGCAATAAAATTTAAACCCAGCCATAAATAAGTGCCTTTTGAAAGGGTGCAGGTCCTGATTACCTACTAATTTTAATAGTTTAGGTTAGCTTTTTTCGACAAAGCAACAAATATAAAATAATAGGTAAGTATCTTTATTTTAATCATGTAATTAAATAGCTATTAATATTTATACAAAAATACTAATCTACAATATTATATTATCATCTATGCCTAAACTAACTATTAAGGGCCTTACGTTACTATTAATTATGTTATTATATTGGTATATTAGGTAGATTAATCGCAAATTGCAGGTGTTCAATATAAAGCAGAGTCTTTTCATCTTAGTTCATCAGTCGTTTAGTGTTTGTCAAGCTGTGCGTTAAAGGTATTTTCATGTGTGTTATCGAGCATCCAAAATATGTCAGCTCTGTGTGAAACTTCAGATAATATTGCTTCCGGAAGTTATGATGTAACGAAGAAAAAATATTTATCACTTGATGCCAAAAACATCATCAAGAACATTTACTGTACTCTTTTAGAAAAAGGGTATGACCGGAGTGCAAGTTTTAGTGAAACGAGTATTTTGACCAAAGTTGCATTAACGACAGAAAATTGAGAAGCATCGAAGAAACTGATAACGACTTGATTCGGAGGAAAATTTATGACATGTACAGTAAACAAATAGTCCCAACAATAGATATGCTAAAAAAGGTACTTACAGCAGACGAAACCGACATTTCATGTGGCAGGACAAGCCTTTGGAGAATAGTAAAAGCAATGGGTTTTAAACATCGTACCATTGACAAACGACAAGTACTAATGGAATCGCAGCGTTTACAAGTATGACGTAGAGATTATTTGAATCTGATCAGACAATATAGAGAAGAAAATCGTTCAATTATATACTTGGACGAAACTTGGTTTGATACCCACGACACTCCTAAAAAAGGTTTGAGCGATTCAACAATCAAATGTCAAACTAAAGCTCCCTCAAACAAAGGACAAAGAATTACGATATTACATGCAGGTTCAGAAAATGGATTTATTCCGAACGCTCTATTATTATCTGCGAAGAAAATTGCCAATTCATCTTTGGATTACCATCAAGACACGGATGCTACATTGTTTGAAGATTGATTTCAAAATCGTCTGCTTCCGAATGTGCCCAAAAATAGTGTTATTGTGATAGACAACGCTAGTTACCACAGTCGCCAACTATGTAAAGTGCCGAATTCAAATAATACAAAAGTGGAAATTCAAAACTATATGATGGAAAATAATATATATTTCGAGGAAACCTATACAAAAAAGGACATTTTAAATGTTTTAAAAACATTCAATATTGAAAAAGAATATATCTCTGACAATCTCGCAAGTGCTACTGGTCACACAGTTTTACGCCTCCCTCCACATTACTGTATTTTTAACCCAATAGAACATATATGGAGCCAGTTAAAGACGATGATTAGAAGAGAAAACACATCCCCTACACTAAGTAGTTTTGTTATAGAATTAATTATAAAATGTGTAAATAATATCCCAGTAGAAAGTTGGAAAAATTCTGTGAGACACGTGATCCAAGTCGAAGGTTCCTATAACATAATTAATAGTAACGTAAGGCCCTTAATAATTAGTTCAGGCATAGATGAAGACGATAGTGATAGTGAAACAGAGCTAAATATAGAGTAGGTTAAGTTAAATATTGTATTATTATAATATTGTAGATTAGTATTCTTGTATAAATATTAATAGGTATTTAATTACATAATTAAAATAAAGATACTTACGTCTTATTTTATATTTGTTGTTTTATTGAAAATAGCTAACCTAAACTATTGAAATTAGTAGGTAATCAGGACCTGTACCCTTTCAAAAGGTCCGGTGCCTACACAATGGATATTTGTCAGGCAACTTATTTATGGTTGGCATTACGACTGAGGGTTGCCATTTAAATTTTGTTGCGGTCAAGAAATCAACGAATTATTGTACAATGGATCATACTGAAGTAATATGGATATTAACAAAGAAAAACTCAAAACTTGATCGTTTACAAAAAAAATGGGGTTGCTGAGACAACCTAAAGGTTAAGTATAAAGAAACTATTCATCATTTGAAAGCAAATTTAATGACTTTTCTATTGAAAAAAGGAAATTTTGACCATTTTTAGAAATAGGAGAACTAAAAACCCTTTTTTATGACTAGTGAAACAAATTAATATATGTTTTAATCTCCATTGTTTCTGTGGCATTCCACAATTTCCTTATACAAGGCCGAGGTATTTATCGGCCGTTCCGTTGTCAGAGGGGCGCATCACCATTATTAATACATTCTGTGATTATTATTCGAAATTTAAATAATCGAAATGTCGATCAGAGATCCCGTCTTCGATCCATCTTACAATTAAGCGGACGACGTGGACAGGGTCGAACTGAGAATCGATAAATCAATATCAGAAATCGATATAAATAGCTAAAATTTTCGCTTGCGGCGGTTTTTCTCTTCTATTTTCACCTGAAATATTTCTGGAAATTTAGTCTTTATTGTGTCTGCTCCAGAATTGGTTCACCTATTAATTTTACATCAAGATTGGATTAAACTTTTTTGATGGCCCTTCTATCTCATACACCAAATATTCTTATTTCATTATACCGGGTGTTGCATCGTCGAGCGGGACATAGGAAATCCCATGTAATTTTAAATGGGGTCAATTATTGGCTTCCCTAATTATTTTAGAGAAAAATTCTATTTAGGTTTATTAAAGAGCACTAAAACCCACATTCAAAAGAATAACTTTAGATATTTTTGATGAGCCCGTTTACGGGTTATCGCCGATTTCTTTTTAACTATTTCTCCTTTTTATGGCCCCGTATTTGCGGGCACCAGTCAAGGTAAAAGATGACTGTCAAATAAAGTTGTCATTTTGAAATGTGTGCTTTATTGTTATAAAAACTCTTACATCGAAAATATTAGCCATGAATTACACTTCTGAAGAAAAAATATTGATGATTAAATGGTATTATCAAGCAAAATGTGTCAGACATGTTTGCTGCTTTGTATCCGAATAGACCGATACCTGCAAAATCTACAGTCGAAAGAACTATCAAGAAATTTGAGACAAAAGGCACTGTAATAAATAACTGCAGATGTGAAGAAAGGCAGGAACAAGGAAGAGATGCAAGAAATGATAGGGACTTGCAAGTTTTATTGTGCGTGGAAGAAAATGATGGGAAGATCAGCACAAGGAAACTTGAGGATGACATAGGATTAGATCACACCACAGCGTTACGAGCTTTGAAACGACATAAATATTATTTATACAAATATGAAAAGCACCAAGAGCTAAGAGATAGGGACGAAATACGACGACAGGAGTTTTGTTTTGGTATGATGGAAAGAGCAAACATGGATAGGGAATTTTTAAAAAACATTTGTTTCACTGACGAATGCACATTTACCTTAAACAATGAAGCCAATGTTCAAAATTATCGATATTGGAGCAAAGAAAACCAACACAGGTTTGTGGAAACAAGGACGCAATATCCACAAAAAGTTAATGTATGGGCTGGGATTTTCGGAGAAAATATTATCGGGCCATTATTTCTTACACGAAATTTAAATGCAGAATATTTTTTGGAACTACTTGAAGATCATATTTTTTCTACTTTACATGATGCCGCCAGGGAAAATCAGGAAGTTTGGTACCAAATGGATGGCTGCCCGGCACATAGTACCCTGGCTGTCCGGGAATATTTAAACCGTGCTTTTAATGGAAATGTTATTGGCTTAAATCATACAGTAAATTGGCCAGCCAGGTCTCCTGATTTATCGCCAAATGATTTCTTTCTCTGGGGTCATTTAAAAAACAGGATATACAAAGATAAAAAATACCCAAATCTAGACGAGTTAAAAAATGCTATTTCTGCCGAATGCAATAGAATTTCAGTTTACCAACTAGCGAATGTAAGAAGAGAATTTTATGATCGCCTCGGTTATTGTCTAGCAGTCAATGGAGGAATATTTGAACATCTTCTTAAATCCTAAAGTTCTAATAATTTAATAGTACCTACCTATTAATTAGTAAAATATTGAAACATGTAAAATGCCATAATTAACCTTGTAATTGGATACTTTATTTTAGTTTTATTCAGATTAATTTGTACTCATAAATACACCTTTAATATTTTCGATGTACGAGTTTTTATAACAATAAAGCACACATTTTAAAATGACAACTTTATTTGACAGTCATCTTTTACCTTGACTGATGCCCGCAAATACGGGGCCGTAAAAAGGAGAAATAGTTAAAAAGAAATCGGCGATAACCCGTAAACGGGCTCATCAAAAATATCTAAAGTTATTCTTTTGAATGTGGGGTTTAGTGCTCTTTAATAAACCTAAATAGAATTTTTCTCTAAAATAATTAGGGAAGCCAATAATTGACCCCATTTAAAATTACATGGGATTTCCTATGTCCCGCTCGACGATGCAACACCCGGTATAAGCCAATTCAAAGCTATTTATTCATTTCGTATTTAGTACTTGCATTTACTAAATTAGTAACGTGCGAGCAAAAGTTACACTCGTTTAGAGCCAATTTGTAAACTGTTATGTATAAAAGGCAGTTTCTTGTCAATTTTTGGTCTCTAAATGCGAAAATGATGGTAAAAACTTCCCAACACGTAAGATTATTGAGTTATGGTTTTTTTCAGCAAATATTAATGAGTATTTTAATCACATTATTTTAAAAAGAAATTTGTAATATACCAAAGCGCGACGTTTCCAAATTTACGTTTTCCCCAAGTTAGGGTAATTGTGCACAATCTGGCAACACCGCGTGGGGTGTCTAGGACTGACACCTTAACCACGAAGTCTCAACCCTCTAGGGCTTAAAATAACGGAAGTCCCTATTTAAACCCAATTCCAAATTTCACTCTGCCCCGTAGCCGAATCTACTTATAGATGGCCCCTGTATACGAGAATTATGCCGTCGCTTCTCGAACTTCTGATACCTGATATTTTTAGAAAATACCAGAGGTACGGAACGGCTATAAAAGCAGCTGGCCGGCCGTCGGATCATCAGTATTGGTTTAGCACGAGTAGTCGTCATTATTAGATAGAGAAGCGAAATGCGCGAACAAGCCAATAGTAAGAGCCTTATATTAGTGTTATCTTTGTGTTGAATAAAGTTAGTTGACGCCTGTAAACGCAGTATCACATCAGTGAACCGACGTACGCGACAGTACAAAAATGTCTAAAGTACTGAAACGTGGTTGTGTTAACTCCGCTGATAGTTTTTGCTATATATGTGGTCAGTTTACCCCTAAATCGCAGAAAAGGACAATTAACAAAATGACCAAAGTAGCTTATCATAAGTATTTTGGATGTTTTGTTGGCGATCAAGATCGGGAATGGGCTCCTCACATATGCTGTCAAACTTGTGCAGCAAATCTAAGTAACTGATTAAAAGGCAAAAGCTCTTCTATGCCTTTTGCAGCTCCAATAATTTAGCGAGAATCAGCAAATCATTTTAACGACTGTTACTTTTGCATGACAAAATTGTCTGGTTTTTGAAGAAAGAGCAAACATAATATTGAATATCCAGATAATCCCTCGGCAATAAAACTGGTTCTTCATGGAGAAGGTTTACCAGTTCCAGTGCCCCTGGCAACTTTGGAGGAAGATTTAGAAATGTATGGTGAAAAGGCAGAATCCGATAATGTATCAGACAAGGACGATCCTTATTGTCCCAAAGGTGAAGGGAAACCATCCCATGTAATCGACCAAGCTGAATTAAATTATTTAATTCCGGACCTCCACTTATCCAAAGAGCACGCTGAAGTATTAAGTTCTAGATTACTACAATGGAATTTACTAGCCACTGGAACCAAAGTTACAATATTTAGGAACCGTAACCAGGAGCTATCCTCGTTTTTTACTATGCATGATAAAATGTGTGTTTGTGTTAATCCAAATAGTGTTATGGAAAACTTAGGATTTGCACATAACCCGGATAAATGGAGAAATTCTGAAGTAAATTCGAAAAATGAGAAATCTAGAAGTTTGATGGAAGCTTTTATTAAAAAAGGAATGACTGCACAAAGTTCTCATGTCTTAGGTGAGGAGTCAACTTTAGCTGAGGCAACTGATAAAGAATATGCATGCAGATAAACTCAGTAAGGATAACAACAAAAAATCGAAGAAGCATTAATCAGATGTGATTGGAACCAACAATGAAGGTGATATTCCCCCACATGATCCTGAAGATACTATTCCTCCACGTAATCCTGCAAATGATATTCACCAAAGTGATCCTGAAAAAGACGATAATAGTACAAAGGTTAGTGGCGTGCATGCTACTTTTTTACAAGATGTAGGAACTTGGCCAAATGAAATCGATTCATGTTTTCGCGACTTAATGGTTGGACAAGGCACAAGCAAACTTCGGAATGTCTATGTAAAGTTTCCACAGGATGATACTGGACGATCTTTAATCGAAACTTGGTTCAAAAAAACTTTGAAAAATGATAAACAAATCACCCGCACCTGAATGTGCTTTTCCCCAATCAAAATTGTTGTTCTGTTTTTGTTGCATCTTATTTCCACAGAAAAACTGTTAGAGTAACTTTAACAATGATTCGGGTTAGTTCAGGTTAGTTTTCATCGTGGCGTAAATTAAATCCATGGGTACAAGATCATGGAAATAGCCCTGCTCATCGTTTAGCTTTCTTAGAATGGAAAGAGTTAGAATGAACTTTAAATCAAGGTGGATGTATCGATGATGATTTCCAACGGCAAACTGCTGAAAAGAAAAAATATTGGAAAAATATACCTGAAAGAATTATCGATTCAAACGCTTGCACAAAAAAAAATTGACTCTGGAGGTCATCGCAAGTCGATTGATGATCAAAATCCTCTGAATTTTTTGGCTCTGTTAAAATATTTAGCCAAATTTGATACCTGAACAACTTTGGTTATACGTTTCATCAATGGGATCGGAAGCTTATGAGACGTTGGCGATAGCTTTGCAAATATTACTAACTTTACCTGTTTTGCTTCCTGCGAAAGATCATTCAGCAAACTTAAATAAATTAAATCGTACTTGAGATCAACCATGAGTCAAAGTAGATTATCAAATCTCGCAATCCTCTCAATCGAAAGTGAAATTGCTGCAACGTTGAAATACGAGGATATAATATGCGAATTTGCAGCGAATAAAACGAAAAAAGTTACCTTTTGAGATGTGAGGTTTGCAAGGTTTACAAAGTATTGAAATGAGATTAAAATTTTATTTTTTATTAAAATTAAAATTATACCGGGTGTTGCATTGTCGAGCGGGACATAGGAAATCCCATGTAATTTTAAATGGGGTCAATTATTGGCTTCCCTAATTATTTTAGAGAAAAATTCTATTTAGGTTTATTAAAGAGCACTAAAACCCACATTCAAAAGAATAACTTTAGATATTTTTGATGAGCCCGTTTACGAGTTATCGCCGATTTCTTTTTAACTATTTCTCCTTTTTATGGCCCCGTATTTGCGGGCACCAGTCAAGGTAAAAGATGACTGTCAAATAAAGTTGTCATTTTGAAAGGTGTGCTTTATTGTTATGAAAACTCGTACATCGAAAATATTAAAGGTGTATTTATGAGTACAAATTAATCTGAATAAAACTAAAATAAAGTATCCAATTACAAGGTTAATTATGACATTTTAAATGTTTCAATATTTTACTAATTAATAGGTAGGTACTATTAAATTGTTAGAACTTTAGGATTTAAGAAGATGTTCAAATATTCCTCCATTGACTGCTAGACAATAACCGAGGCGATCATAAAATTCTCTTCTTACATTCGCTAGTTGGTAAACTGAAATTCTATTGCATTCGGCAGAAATAGCATTTTTTAACTCGTCTAGATTTGGGTATTTTTATCTTTGTATATCCTGTTTTTTAAATGGCCCCAGAGAAAGAAATCATTTGGCGATAAATCAGGAGACCTGGCTGGCCAATTTACTGTATGATTTAAGCCAATAACATTTCCATTAAAAGCACGGTTTAAATATTCCCGGACAGCCAGGGTACTATGTGCCGGGCAGCCATCCATTTGGTACCAAACTTCCTGATTTTCCCTGGCGGCATCATGTAAAGTAGGTAAAATATGATCTTCAAGTAGTTCCAAAAAATATTCTGCATTTAAATTTCGTGTAAGAAATAATGGCCCGATAATATTTTCTCCGAAAATCCCAGCCCATACATTAACTTTTTGTGGATATTGCGTCCTTGTTTCCACAAACCTGTGTTGGTTTTCTTTGCTCCAATATCGATAATTTTGAACATTGGGTTCATTGTTTAAGGTAAATGTGCATTCGTCAGTGAAACAAATGTTTTTTAAAAATTCCCTATCCATGTTTGCTCTTTCCATCATACCAAAACAAAACTCCTGTCGTCGTATTTCGTCCCTATCTCTTAGCTCTTGGTGCTTTTCATATTTGTATGAATAATATTTATATCGTTTCAAAGCTCGTAACGCTGTGGTGTGATCTAATCCTATGTCATCCTCAAGTTTCCTTGTGCTGATCTTCCCATCATTTTCTTCCACGCACAATAAAACTTGCAAGTCCCTATCATTTCTTGCATCTCTTCTTTGTTCCTGCCTTTCTTCACATCTGCAGTTATTTATTACAGTGCCTTTTGTCTCAAATTTCTTGATAGTCCTTTCGACTGTAGATTTTGCAGGTATCGGTCTATTCGGATACAGAGCAGCAAACATGTCTGACACATTTTGATAACTATTTCCTTGATAATACCATTTAATCATCAATATTTTTTCTTCAGAAGTGTAATTCATGGCTAATATTTTCGATGTACGAGTTTTTATAACAACAAAGCACACATTTCAAAATGACAACTTTATTTGACAGTCATCTTTTACCTTGACTGGTGCCCGCAAATACGGGGCCATAAAAAGGAGAAATAGTTAAAAAGAAATCGGCGATAACCCGTAAACGGGCTCATCAAAAATATCTAAAGTTATTCTTTTGAATGTGGGTTTTAGTGCTCTTTAATAAACCTAAATAGAATTTTTCTCTAAAATAATTAGGGAAGCCAATAATTGACCCCATTTAAAATTACATGGGATTTCCTATGTCCCGCTCGACGATGCAACACCCGGTATGTTGGCGTAATCCCTTTTTTAATAAAAAGATCCTCGATCTTCTTTTTAATAAAAACATTTTGTACGACAAAAAGTTTTCGAGAATTATTTCTTAATCCTAACAAACAGCGAATATCGTGTGGCCGCCCCCAAGCCGTTATGCCTGAGCGACAGCCCCCTTCGCCCCCCCCTAGTTACGCCACTGCTGCTTACGCAATTTTTTCGACGACAGATTGATCAGATTTCGAACAGACATTGAATTTTCACTCAGATCACCTTGTTTGACAGTTATGGATTTACTTCATTTTTCCTCATTTGAAGAAGAATATTTTAAAAACACCAGTTGAAATTTAGAACAGTTATAAGAAAGGATTATCCAAGAATGTGGTAACATTTCTCCACAGATGCTGGACAATACGTTCGAAAATATAAAGGGACGGGTGATGTTATGCTTGTCACATGGTGGTGGCCAATTTAAGCAACTGCTATAATTTTTATTTTTCTTTCTCTATATTCTCACTTTGTTAATGTGGTGAACAACAAATATAAATTTGCATTTCTTTACTTTGTATAATGTTCATCCTTTTGGCATATCATGTCATAATATGAATATATCGTCCCCTTGTAGTAGTGATCTAAACCAAGACCTATGTTTTTCAGTCCTCTTGCATGAAAATAATTTTTTATTTATGGAATTTTATTTATGGAATTTTATTTATGGAATAAATTATGATCTTATTATAATGCTTTAACAGAGGTCTATGTTTTTTAGGTTTTTTAGTTTTTTAGATTTTTATATTAGTTCACATCACACCTTTTCTAACATAATATAGTGTACATCTTCCTTCTTTATTTAGTTGTTACTCCATTTGTCTAAGCAGACAACCTTTGACATTGTCGCATTGCGACGGCTTTTGACCGTTTTTTTTTGAATAAAATATAAAAAATAAAATAGAATAATCCATTCACACTTTAGCTACATAAAAATTTTTACCTACCATTTGGTACGACTCCACCATGATGGTCGTACCCTATTTCAATTTCCCAGTCAAATTTGGGTTTTTTAATAAGTTTAAAATAAAATAAAATTTAATTTGAAGTCATTTTATTTACAAATTTTTTACTTTTATTAGTCAAAATGTATTAGTTATTTAATTAACGTTACATATGTTCTCTTAAAAAAAATTTCTGCAACATTAGGTAAGTCTCTAACTTGCATGTATTTTACTGTAATCGCGGTTTAATATTAATCTCCAAATTTTACAAAATATCTTTTCCCATATATTAAACTTTTATTGATGATGCCTATGTTGCTTTTACATTATCTAATTGTATTTTTTCTTTCCCCTTTCAGTTTAAAAATTTAACAATGTCATTGGTCTCTTCATAAATTAATAACATCTTAATAATAACCCACTGAAGATGAAGGTTTATGCCTTCGAAACATGTATGGGATTTTAATATGAACTTGTTTCATTAAATTAGTGGAGCAGACTTTGTGTTTTATTCCATAAATAAAATATTACTCCACTGTGAGATGGACTACTTCCATAAAAAAAAAATTATTTTTGTTTGCTTAATAATAATACTGGCCCCTTCGATAATAATGACCAAATAATCGTATCAAATTACGAAAAAAACCGCAAAAGAACTTAGGAACGGCTCTGTCGAAAGTAAACGACTGACCTTTAAATTCCCAGTTTTGTTCTTGTTTCAATTAAATATTCCAAAACATTTTCCACCAATTTTCTTTAATACGGCCCTGTGGATAATTTTAAAAAGATTATTAACAATGATTCCGAGTTTTTTTTCCAGTGGATATGTGTGATAGCCGTGTAAAGGGTTCGAAAATGCCACGTCATCCACGAGGTATACCTGTAGGCCCGTTTCGATAAACAAAGAAAAATAACATAAAGGTGTATGAAGATTACGTGGAATTAAAAAGATATTTTTAATGAGGTTTACTGTATAATTTCGGTTGTAATGATACTCTTATATTAACATTAAATAATTTGGTTAATATGTTAGGGGTCATTATACGGAGGATAACCAACCCCACGACTTGTTTTTAATTTTACTTCAGCCCCTTTCCCCAAAATAAATTGATATGTACGCCACTGCACTGAAACATACAAATTTAATAAATAAAAATTTTAGGCGCAATTTTGGTTTTTGTCTCTTTATCCGCAGCGAGCCTAATGACTTTGATATAATGTGGTTTCAAATATCAACGCAGAGAATTACTCAATTTATCTGCTGCCTTTACCGGCCGCCAATCGATACCCATTGTAGAGACTTGTTCTCCTCACTTGCTAAAACTATCGACTTTTTGCAAACCCACCATCCCAATTCCGAAGTTGTCATCCTTAGCGACTTTAACGTTTATAATGTCAACTGGCGCATATACTCAAATACAGCCGACAGCTCTGGCCTCACCCAACTCGTGGGTGAACCAACTCGGATTCCAGACCGAGATTGTGATTTTGCTGGTTTGTTGGATCTTTTCTTAACTCCAACCCCCGACTTGTACACTGTCACCGTGAAGCCTCCGTTAGGAACGTCTGAGCACAACCTTATTTCGGCACTGAACAAACTACCAATTAGTGCCAAACAGCTTCCTAAACCACGCAAGATCTGGCATTATGCATCAGCTAAGTGGTATGACCTACAGGACCATTTTTGAACCTTTCCTTGGCGGAACGTTTGTTTTACCTCTGACGATCCATTTATCTGTGCTAGAGAAGTATCGAAGGTTATCCTTACTGCATGGAAGCCTCCATCCCTTTCTCAAAAAAGTGCCCTTCTAACGACAAGCCTTGGTTCACCAAAAATTACGAACGAGCTGTTAAATCAAGAAATCATTTCCACCGAAAATGGCGTCAAAACCCTACCGCCGAAAATCGTACCATCTTTGTTAATGCTCAAAACAAATGCAAGCAAACGATAAACCGAAGCAAAGAAGCACACAACCAAAGGATTAAAGACAAACTTCTTAAATGTCTTAACGGCTCAAGATCATTTTGGTCGGTGTCGGTAGCTAAGGCCGTCAGTCAGAACTTTACCAAGTCAACCATTCCACCTTTAAGACGTTCTGATGGCACCATTGCGACGAAAGCACAGGAAGCAGCAAACTTACTGGCGGAACTATTCTCTTAATTAAGACATGCGCTGACGAATTGACACCGGTATTTTGTAGGCTCTTTACCTTATCTTACAAAAAAGGAGTATTTCCTTCTTGCTGGAAAACTGCGCGAGTCCAGTGCATACCCAAAGGCAAAAAGGCATGAAGACCTAGCCAAACAACTGTAGTCCAGTCGCATTGCTTTCGGTTATATCAAAAGTCATGGTGAAAGCTCAATGAAAAATTATTAAAGTACCTGAAAGGCTTTAACATTATTAGTGATCGCCAGTATGGATTCCGTAAGTCCAGATCAACAGGAAACCTTCTGGCTTATGTTATTCACGTTTGGAACAACACAATAGAACATCATGGGAAGTGTCGGATGGTAGTACTAGACATTTCCAAGGCCTTTGACCGTGTTTGGCATGAGGGGCTCCAACTTAAATAAAAGCATATGGAATGCCGGTTCAATTTTGTTGATGACTGTCGAGCTTTCTTCTGCGAGTCGCGATGGACGGATTTCTTTCAGACACATTTAACATCAACGCCGGAGTACCTCAAGGTTCTCTATTGTCGACCACCCTCTTGTTACTATACTGTCACGTTTAAAAATGGATTTAGACAAAGAGTGACACGAATAAAAGGACACAGGTCTCAAAAACAAAGCTCTTTATACTTACTTCGAGCACATAGATAACAGAAACACTTAACTTAACTCAAACTTACATTATCAACTCGATGTGCCCTCTGAGGCGCGGGGATGAAATTACTAGGGTGACTGAGCCACTGAGCTACCGAGCTCATCAGCTATTAGCTGATAGCTTTGTGATGACTTTTTGATAGCTTTGTGATGGTTCTTTTCAAATGTGGATTGTCTAATAATCATTTAATATTTTGTTATTATAAATGTTTGTATAACATCAATAAATAGCAGATAATTTTTTATTTCCATGGCTGTGTTGATGTTTTTTCAATTTTAGGCCAATATTGCATATACACTTTTTTATTCCGTATACGATTTGCAAACGTTTCGGTAAAAAATATACAGGGTGTGCCATTTAAAAAAAATACGTTTTCCTTATTTATTCAGAAACGTTTTGTCCAATTGTTTTTCTGCTTTCACCATTATCATTTTAATTAACAGAGAAAATGCTACTACTTTGCCAATTTAACCAACTTTGTATTTCCAATAATAAAAAAGTTAGCAATGGTGCGCACTTAATTTGGCACGCCCTCTGTAATAAACAAATAAATAAAATAAAGAAGTTCGATTTTAGTTTGTAAATTATCAAATAATAATTTGGGGCGCGCTGTAGTTGAGGTGTGTTTTATGTGGGCTATTATTGCTTACTGAAGCGTTGAAATCGGCATAACATACAAAATAATAAAATAAATGTAGAAAAAGTATAGTGAAGTGTTATTGAATTCGCGTAAAATAACTTTTTTTAATGATGTATTTAGGATAGTGAGTGGTAAGCCCTCGTAGCCAACCAAATAAATTAAAAATGTATTATAAATGTGTCTTAAATCGTGATGTCGACAAACGGATGAGAATCTCTTGGTTGGCTAATTTACTAGTCATTGTGTTTGAATATAGCTTAATTTATTTTTTTTTATTTACAGTTTTTTACATGACATTTCAAATGTCTGGCAAATGTTCGAGTAAAATATGAAACAGGCATTTTAGCGATGTTCAAGCAACTTTTAATTAAATTTGTTTTGGCGACTTTAATACTAATTAACAAAAATTAGTATATAGTATGTCCACGGATGAACCTTACAATAGGTGTAATGGACCAAAGATTTTACATTTCAAAAAAATTGTTTTTGCCAAACGCTTTTGGTTCTTAAAAAACAAAATTAACGTCGAAATCTTTTTTTATATGTGCAGGAAGCCCAGAGGCATGAAAAAGCAATGTTGGCTGAAGAGAAAAGTATCTTTATCTTTAATATTCGATCAAAATGCAAGATAAAAAGGCACATAAGCCTTAAAGTGGCTGCAGTGGATTATTTAAATATTTCCAATAAATAAGGACTACTTATGAATGTATTGCTTTTACGCTGTACTATTTTCGAAATATACAATATACTTATATTACTATAACTGAATTGGCGTCCCTAATTTTAAAATTCCTAAGGAATGGAGAGAATACATTATAGTTCCAATTTTAAAGCCAGGGAAACCTCCCAATTTAACAGCATCCTCATCCTACAGACTAATAGCTCTAGCGTCATGCATTCTAAAAACTTACGAGAGAATACAAAGAAACAGACTAGAATGTTGGATGGAAGCGAATAAAAATATCCAAATAGCCAAAAAGGATTTAGAAGATTTAACTCTACACAAGAAGCTATAGCAGGCTTGGTTACGGACATACAGCTGGCCGCTGGGTATTACTGAAAATCAAATTACATCAGCTTTATTTTTGGATATCCAAAGTCCAGAGAGCTTATATACCAATACCAATAAAAGTAATAAGAAATATTCACTCATTTAATTCAGTTAATTAATGTCATGCAGATTTTTTAGGGGGTGATAGTACTCGTCAAAATAAGAAATAAATGCAAATATATGCATAGTCTAAAACGCGTTATTTTCGTTATACAGGGTGGCAAAGTTTCAATTTTTTTTTCTCGTATTTTGCGTTTTCTCTCTTATATTCTGTAATAACTGTTTCAAATTTAAAACATCAGCCATTTTTTAGAATCTCTACAATAAAGTATCAAAATTGTCGGTCGCAGTAGTATACAGGGTGTTACATTTTCTTGAATCGGCTACAATTTTATCTTTCAGAACTTTTTTTTGGAGCTCCCTGTTCCTTTGTTTAGCGTTCTGGTCTCTTGCACTATTCTCGTATCTGGGGCCGTTTTCGATTTATTTGAAAAAAATAGCCATCGATAGAAATTAAGTGTAGGCGAAATAGCGCAATAATAAATATGAGAAAAAAAATAGTAGGCTGGGATAGGCAATTATTAATTCGGTTCATTGTCCTTCTGACATTTTGTAACAAATATTTTTTTTTTGTTTGACGTTTCCGGAGTTGTTTTGAACTGGTTAATGATGGTTGAATTCACAAATCAAGAATTTGCAGAGATGCATTTAGTCTATGAACTTGCCGATGGCAATTGTTATGAAGCCAGACGACTGTATGCACAAAGGTATCCAAATCGAATACTGCGTGACCTACGGACATTCGCAAATCTACATAATCGACTATGTGAAAATGGATCGTTCAAGAAATCCACTCATTTAGCAGGAGCAAACAGAACGGTTAGGACTCCTGAAGTCGAGGAAGCAGTCCTGAATGCAGTAGAAAATGATCCTTATACTAGTACGAGAAAAATTGCCGCAACACTTAATATTTCATTTGTGCTTGTCTGGAAAATTTTAATAGACAACTTAATGTATCCTTACCACATCCAAAGGGTTCAAGCTCTTCTCCCACGTGACTTTCCACTACGTTTTAATTTTTGCCAATGGTTCCTACAAATGCTAGCCCAAAATCTGTTATTTCAAAACACGATTTTATTTAGCGATGAAGCAAATTTCTCAAGGAATGCTATAAACAATTTTCACAACAACCATTTTTGGGCAGAAGAGAATCCGCATTCGATACGCGAAAATAATTTCCCAGAACAGTTTTCAGTAAATGTGTGGGCCGGCATTATTGGAGATTATTTGATAGGATCATTTTTCCTACCAGCAAGGCTAAACGGACAATATTATCGTCAATTTCTTGAAAAGGAACTCCCAGGGCTGCTAGACGAGGTACCAATTCTTGTCAGAAACCAAATGTGGTTCATGCACGATAGTGCACCACCGCACTTCAGCATAGAGGTGAGAAACTTTCTCAATTAAATTTTTAACAACCGTTGGATAGGTCGAGGGGGACCTCAGCCATGGCCCCCTAGATCCCCAGACCTGAATAGCCTGGATTTCTTTTTCTGGGGACACCTGAAAGCATTCGTGTATCAGACCCCAGAAGACAGAAGAGGATTTAAAAAACAGAATAATAGCTTCATGCGACATCATTCGCAATACTCCTGGAATATATGGCAGAGTTCGTCAGTCCATGAGGCGAAGACTTGATTCGTGCATTTTAGCAAGAGGCGGACATTTTCAACAGTTTTTATTATTTTGTTTTATTTTTATTTGATTAACTAATTAATTGTTTTGTTTTAATTTATTTTTAATTTGTAATGTTTTTATCTGATTATTGATAACCCTGTCGGTTGATCTAAAATAAAAATGAAAATAATTACTTAGAATACATACAAATAAAAACAACTTTTTACTCTGCTTTATTTCGCCTACACTTAATTTTCATCGATGGTTATTCTTGCAAATAAATCGAAAACGGTCACAGATACGAGAATAGTGCAAGAGACCAGAACGCTAAACAAAGGAACAGAGAGTTTAAATTTCATACCGGAATTCATACAGGGAGCTCCAACAAAAAGTTCTGAAACATAAAATTGTAGCCGATTCAAGAAAATGTAACACCCTGTATACTGCGACCGACAATTTTAATACTTTATTGTAGAGATTCTAAAAATTCTGTATAACGAAAATACCGCGTTTTTGACCATGCATATATTTGCATTTTTTTCTCATTTTGACGAGTACTATCACCCCCTCAAATATCTGCACGACATTAATTAACACCCTGTATAGCACCCGGTCAGTGTATATAAGAACATCTGATGGTCTGACAGACTTGAGGTTGACATGAACTGGACTACTAGGAAAGAATTCTTAGTCCCTTGCTGTATATTATATATTATACTTATGACCTGGAATCTATATTTGACAAGGACACTATAGAATACTTCAATAATTAGCAGATGATTTATGTATATACGCAAAGAAGAGATTATTGTCAATTGCAATAAAAAAATCGAAGGAAAATTCATCCAAATTATTAAATGGATTGATCATAATGGACTACATCTATCAACTGAAAAATCGTCATTGTGTACATTTACAAGAAAAAGAATAAATACTCCCAACACAATCATTATGGCAGGACTACAAATTCCATATAAAAATACAGTGAAATATTTAGGAATACTTCTCGCCAAAAAATTATTATGGAACGATCACATCCACTACCTCATTAAGCATGCTGAAAATGGTATAAATATACTAAGAGTCTTCACCCATAAGGAATGGGGCTGTAGACCAAATATTGCCTTGATGTTCTATAAAGCATATGTTCGATCAATCCTGGAATTTGCAAGTCAATTTTACGGCGCAGCAGCAGAGACCCTACTTGAAAAGAATTGATCAGGTCGAAAATAAATGCTTAAGACTTTGTATGGGATTTTTAAGAAGCACCGCTATAACCGTAATGGAATCAAAGACATCAGAACCGCTATTGGCATTAACAAGAAACCATCTTAGTGATAAACTTATGTTAAAACTTATTGCCAAAAATAGTGATATAGTTAGCAAAATTCACTCACTTACCGTCTTGAATTAAACTCATCCTTATTGGAAAAAGATAAAATGTCCGCTTCTGGTCACAATTTATTTTGGGAAACCGGTGCAACACTTGTTTGCCATCAGTTCCGCACGTACTCTTGGAGACCGTGCTATATACCGAAACTGGATGAAAATGTCAAAAAATACAGTGTTTTGATTTTTTTGATCTTTAAAATACTATTTTGCCTCAAATTTTGTCCAGTGATAAGTAAAACCAATGAGGATTGAGGAGTATTATCATCAAGTTTGTTGGAAAATTGCACTCAAGGTCTAATCTGAAAACCATTGGTACTGAAATAGTGCAACAGCTTTCGTGCACTGGTGCAGCTTCAGCGGTATACCGGTGCCGCACTTCTTTTACCACTGGAATTCGCTATAAGACTGCATGTCGTAGCGTCATTTTCATCATGTTCCTATTGTTTTTTTTAAGATCTAACACAGAACCAGTTCCATAAAACTTCTTTATTAAATTGTTAATAGCCATTTTCGTTATAATGACTCTGGGACAGCTTTCCTTAAACTGTTCCACAACATACTGGTATGAAACTTGTCCATCTTCGAAACACTGTACTACAAAAACTCGTTGTTCAATAGTTAGCATTTAAACCAAATGCTTTTGAAGTTCTCAATAACAAAACTCACAAACTGAGACATCTGAGATATATAATTTTTTTGAAATGCAAATTATTGGCCCATTACACCTATTGTAAGATCCATCCGTGGACATACCGTCTATTTCTGCATGTTTTAGCATGCATATTCCCAAGAATTATTATTTTATTAAATATGCGATTTACTTCATGGATTTAGAAATAGAACCAAATAGCATACCAAGCCCAGAACATCTTATCTTTCTCATGATAGGTACTTATGTCTTTATAATAATGCCATCTCTTTTCATTTCGTCTTCGTACGTTATAAATATAAATCACAAGACCCCATGTCTTCGCTGTTCGATGGCATTGATCACCATAATGCAGAAACCTCGATCTGGGAGCTCGTTTATCACTCGGCAGATTGATGGTGGATTGATCGGCGATTGATTGGAAAAATATTGTGACAAATTTTCCGTTGTCAGTTGTACGATGGTTAAAGAGGCTTCAACTTGGGTCACTGTCGTTTGTTTTTATTTTATATATACATACAGGGTGGATTATTTTAGACTATTTAATTTAAATAATATTATTGTGAGCTCTATTTTTCCTCTTTCTTTTTGTTTCCCTAAATTTGTCTTACTGTAAAATTGTATTACGTAATCAATCATTAATGAAAGGAATTCAGAGGATCTATATGATTAGATGCCTAATGGATTACCAGAAAGTCAGCGACGTAACTATAATGGCTTCAAGGGTTCCATGGGCTTGCTTTGTTTGAGAAACATACTTTAATATAAACTAAATCCATAAACAAAATCCTATTTTTCCTACTTCAACTAGTTTCTATACGCAGTTTAAATTAGGCAAAACTAACAAGGAAAAGTATCTTTTATAATTCCTAGTTTAAAAATATTCTTCTCCTAAAAGGCCACAAAAACGGTCTAAAAGATTCAACAACATGTCTATTTATAGATTAACAGCCTTTACTGTAGCCGAAAGATACGTTTTGAAATAAGGATATGCAAATTAGGTTCCTTAGGACAGGTCCGAGCCGCGGTAATAAAAACTCTAGTATATCTAATCTAATATTTCTAATAGTAATAAAAATAATGGCCGCTATTGGCATGAAAACGGATCATGAGACTGAAAGCTAATTGGTTCTCTACCGGGAGATTCGAGGTGGGAAGGTAATCCGACTTGTCTACCAAATGGTTTTCTCATCACTTCCCCAGAAGCAAAGTACGGCTCTTCTGCCGTTTTGACGACAAAGTCATCAGTAAAATCATGTTATTCTCTCACAATCTTTTGCAACTTTATGGTAACTTTCATTCTAACACAGGTATGTGTCGTTCATTAGGATGTATATAAATCTCACAGATCCCAAAAGTGCAGTATGTTTTCAAGTTAATATATTTATTATTCATTACGTGCAGTAATGACGGTGAGCTAGAACATCTTGTTCGTTCATGGTTGTATTTAGAAAACCTATTCTAATATAAACATGTTTCCATTTTCGATCTTCAGAAACTACGATATCCAAGCGACAATGCAAATTTACCACAGAATTACAAACAAAAAACAGAGTTTTTGTTTTTACAAAAAAGCAAGTTTAATTTCCCGAGCTCAAACTTGAGTAACAATAGAAATTGTGAACCAAAAGTCCGAGAAATAATTACAATGACAAAAAAGGCAATGCGATAACTAACCAGGATATAGAAGGATGAGCCCTAAGAGATATCCTTTAAAATGTGGTGCTTGGGATAGATGCCTCGCATACCTTGAACAGTACACAGTAAAAAATATCCACCAGGTAAAAAATATCCACCTGGTAAAAATCATTTCAGGAGTGGTAAAAAAAAGTAGTGTTAATGTTAACACCCGGATCAACATAATTTACCACATTTTTACACTCATATAGGACCATAGTTGTTGTATTAAATTTGCCTATGAATTTAACTCTCTAAAAAGTTCATTTTGTTGAATTACTAATAAGTACGTCATTTTTAAGAAACTAAGTAGGTATTTACATTGCTACAGTTTTCCCTTTAGCTTTTAAATTATTCTGATATAAGCTTATAATATAAATGCATTCCTTTTTTATATAAATACTTAGGTACCTACCTACATATTTTACTTCATAGATCTCTAAATAAATATACGATTAATATAATACTCCCCATTTTCATTATTTTATATTGTTCCAAAGCATACTTTTATTTAGTTGTTTAGTGTTCTAAGTATAATATATATTTTTTATCCGATTGTGTCAAAGATCAGATATTTGGACGAAAAGGTAACCTTTTCAATAAGGTATTGATTATTGCGCTGGTAGCTAGGCAACCTTTGTCGTCCTAGTCCGAAAAACATTTTGTCGGACGCTAAAATATTTTCAACAGTTTATTTTATTCAATTATTTACAATATTTATATTAAATGTACAATTAGAACAATTTTGAACAAGAACGGGGTGATGTAAATTTGATTTTGAGGATGTGTTATTATTTTTGGTCTCCGTTATGATATTATTCTCCAATGTTGAACTCGATTGGGAGACGGATTGCGACACCTGAGTCGAGACTGACTGCAGGTCAGATTGTGGAATGTTGAATATTTTCTTGGTCAGCTCTAACTTATTACTTAAGGAATCATCTATGTAGCCCTCGGCTACTCCCGAAGACTTCCAGCCTCCATGCCGTTTTAGAGATGTTATGTCTGCTCCCGCATCTACAAGTAATGTGGCCGATGTTCTTCTGAAACAATGTCCCGTGAATTCCTTGGCATTCGGCAGTTTTAAGTAAGATGCTATTTCCTGAGGTATAGAGCCAAATTTGTGTATACCGACAACTTGCTTATGGCATTTTCCATTGCGATAAGACACAAAAAATCGCCTATCACTCATATTTGTTGGACGTAAAGCCAGATAATTTCTATAATACTTTAGATATTCTCCAGTCACCGTAAATGATCTCGGTTTGTTTGTTTTATTATAGGGAATTTTTATTAACAAAGCCGTTCCCAAATCTTGTATGTCATCAATTTTCATATGAGCCAGTTCTTCTCGACGACATGCGCCCGCGATTCCAAAAATAAAAGCAACCTGTAATTAAGAAAATTGTTAGTCAGAAATTTAAAATACTATTATATAGTTACATTTACCTTCAACATTAAGTATTTGTCATCTGGAGCATGGCAAAGGAATTTGTGAACCTCTTCTCTAGTTAGGATCCTTGATTTCTTTGGACAATATCCAACACTTTTTTGTTTCAACAATGCTCGTAATCTCATGTATTTAGATATATCAATATTCTGTTTTACATTTACCACTGCACGTAGCATAGAATACTGCGACCACAGAGTAGATGACTTCATAGTTTTCGATAATTCCGCCATATAGACCAAGAAGACGTTTTCGGAGAACGACTGTATATTTTTTTCTTGCCGGTAATCCATAAATTTTTTATAAGCTCTTAGCTCTTTCATATATTTCCTTAGATTTTTGTGGCAACAAATGTAACATTACTTCCTTGGCAGTTTCTTGAATGTCAGGTGGTGTACCTTCTATAAGATCATCGTCTATTTCCATTTTTAATTGTGTTTTTCAGGTTTTAAAACTAGCAGAACACGAAAGATTAGTTAAAACTATCGCCTGATTGATAAAACGTCAGTTGATAATATTAATTTAATTATTTGTTAGATCCATGGATACGCATATTACAGGTTTCATTGTTCAAACATTCAAGGGACAAAAAATTACAATGCAAGATGAAATATATTGGTTTTCTTAATTTTTACATTATTTTATAATCCGAGCAAAAACACAATCGGATAAAAAATAACGTATGTTATACGGACGAAAAATGTATTTCGGACTATGCGGGTTACTGGCCTCGGCTTTGCCTCGTCCAGTAATCTCCCGCAATACGTCCGAAATACTGCATTTTTCGTCCTTGTAACATAATATACTATTATTATGTTATTTGTTTTGTTAAGCTTAACAATGAGGTACATTAAACGTAGATATATACCTATATGTTTAATTTACTAAATTGTAAACTATATAATAGGTGTGTCATTTTGTTCAACTAATTATAATAATAGGTGTAAAAAAATCACAGGGTTTTCCAGTTCTGTTGTAACCATCATTTTGTTAATAAATAAACGATAAATAATAGGTACTCAATATTTTCATTCATTTAACAAACCTTTTCCAAGCGATCTGAAGATTTATATATATGTTACGCCCCAAAATCGAAAACGCTCAGTGAGCGAAAAAAATGTCCATAACGCGTTGTGGGCGAAGCTAAACGACCAAACACCGAAATCAAATTCTTTTTCGCTTTATGGTCATCAATAATCAACCACAACGCGTCGTGTGCTTTTAGGGAACGACCAGAAAGCATTTTGGATGATTTAAGTCACCCATACACTGAACTTTTTTAGTTCTAACCTGTCTGTTCCATTGCTTCGATGTATCACTGGTATTGAGTTTGATTTAGTTTGACTTTGAGCATTGTTATAGCAGGTAACACGTTGCTTTTAAGCTTAAGTAGAAATATTTTTTTTATTATGTCTACCAGCGTTATTGAGAATAATACAAATAAAGTCATGAAAGACAGGTTAATGAAAAATTGACATCTATTGTTGAAAATAGAAGGGGTAAGATTTGTTCGGAGCAAACAGAGTCGCTCCTTACACGAAGGAATTAGATAAAGTCCCTATAAGGCCATGTTTGGCAGCAAACAAAGAATTGGACTAGCAGATTCTACTTTGGAGAAGGCAATATATAAAAACCTGGAAACAGAAGAAGATTTGGAGCAAGTATTAAATGGGATAAAGGAGGTAGAAGAAGAAGCTGACGAGAACAGTACAATCGTGTGTGCCATATGTGAAGATACTGGAATTCTTAAAATCTGTGGAATATGTAATCTAAACGTTCATATGAAGTGTAGTATTGAAACAGAACATCAAGTTATATGTAGCCGCTGTAGCAGGTCAAAATCTATTAAAGATCAACGCGAAATAGCCAACTACGGATTGGAAAAACAAGCAAAAGAGATGTGAGCCTCCTCCGTGCAAAAACTACCTCCTGCTGAAGTAGGTCAAAATGTTCTAGTTATAGAGTCCCAGATATTGACAGGGGTGGGCTAGCACCAAGAAATGTTTTGGCTATGCTTTTAAGTATACATGAATCTGGTATGTATCAGCGGGGCATTAAGGAAGGTATACTAGAACGAATGTATGGTCGAAATGAATTTACTTGTGCGGATTAAAACTTCATGGACCGTTCGGAAGTACCAACCACTTCACTAAGTTTAAGAAAAGCTTCAGCTTTAACGTCGGGATCCAAGCAAGGGTTTGTGTCATGTCACTGCGCTACTGTAACACTAAAAAGTGCACTTGCCGCTTTGAGCAAGTATTCTGCAACTCCAAGTGTCACAACAGTAGCTCTTGCAAGAACAAATAATTTGTTATAATACTTTTTAAAGTATATATTCTATTTCTATTAAAAGAAAAGTTCTTATTTTATTTGTTTAAAAATTAGAAGTATTAGTTGATGTTCTTTATATTGTAGGTTACATTTTGGCGCCATGGTTGTATTTAAAGTAATATATCTTTGTCAGTTCTTAAGTTTTACGTTTCTTTTCGTAACTACAAAAAATATAAAATGTTTTTGTGATATTTCAAATTTTCCAAACGTGTTGCCATTTTGTAATAAGTAAGCGTAACGCATGGTCGGCATGGTGGCCGTTTTTTAAATGACATAATGCGTTCTGGTCGTTTCTTAAAAGCACACGACGCGTTGTGGTTGATTATTGATGACCATAAAGCGAAAAGAATTTAATTTCGGTGTTTGGTCGTTTAGCTTCGCCCACAACGCGTTGTGGTAATTTTTTTCGCTCACTAAGCGTTGTCGATTTTGGGGCGTAACATATATATATATTAGAGGCTACTACTTTCGGCTTTGATTAACTCATTCAATAATGTATCAAACTAAGCTGAGGTTAATAATGTAAAACATCTTGAATGCATACTTTTTTATATTTTTGTTATAAACGCCCAGTTAGTTTGATACGGGATTAAATGACTTAAACAAAGTGGAAAGTATTCTAGTCCTGGGTGGATTATTTTATTACACTCACTATAGTAAAGTCACACCCAAATAAAATAAAATTTACACTACAATAATATGATATTTACACTAATTAATCACAAATTACCATTAAAAAATGGTTTACTTACACCTCTCATTACTTCTTTTACACCCTAGAAGGGTAGGTTTACAATTTGTGAGTCTTATTTACACTCGATAATGTAAATATACCTGCCCATAAAATAAGAAGAATTAACACTCATCAAAAAGTAAAAAAAAAACATTCAAAAATGTATTTTTTACAAGATATACTGATTGGTTAATATACCCTATTGAGTGTGGTCCTATAGCACTATTGAGTGTTAATTTTAACACTGAATTTTTTACTGTGTGTGCATACCTATTTTTAATTATTATAAGATGATTTTGTGCCAAAAATACTGAAGTTTGCCAAACTAAAGAAATATGTCGAGTAGTTTAGAACTTTACAGACATTGCATACTTTGCTGCCACAGTAAACTATTTTTTCCACTACTAACCTATAACATCGCCATTATTGACCGATTTTATTAACGTTAGAAATCGTTTTTCTCTACCTTATAAGTTATTATTGACCATGGTCAATAATAAGGCATTGAAATCCATTATTGACCGATCTTCAAGAATCTATTTGAACGCAGATAACTTGATTTTTTGATTCTACAACATGAATTCATAAACATGAATAACCTGAAAGGTGATTTCTTGTGGTTAGGCAACCAGATAATTATCAATACATATTAGATTATTAGAGATGCTTGATATTGTAAAATATCGATACAATCAACATTTTTTCTGCTTCCATCCTTAATTCTGGAGGTGTACACATAATAATATCACTAACATTTTCTTCGCTCATTTTTTAAAAAAACGGAAAACTCGTGAAATCTGATGACATAAATGAACAAAAATTAACATTCACAAAGCCACCTGACAAAACAACAAAATATTTTGCCAATTCCAAAGCGAAGGTAACTTGATTAAAAAATATACTTATACCTCTACCTATAATTTTTTATAATTATTAATACTATAAAGATAAATGTTTGTAGTAGTGGAAAAAATATTATATTAACCACGGATTAGACAGCTTATAGCCCTCGCTTCTTAAATCCCTCGTCGCTCCGCTCCTCGTTATTTAAACTTGCCGCTCGGGCAATAATGATGGCTGTCTAAACCTTGGTTAATAATATACTATTACAGCAGCAGCAAAGCTGAATTTATTTTTGTATTGACAAAGATTCTTTGCTTAGATAGATAAGTAACTTCTCATGTAGAGAAAGTTTCTCTTGTTAGAACTGCAAGGGTAAAATTCCTGCATCCAAAAGAGGATATTCTACAAAGTTATCTTACTGCATCAGCAAAGTCAAAACAGCAAAGTTAACTTTACTCTCTTAGCAAAGTTCTTTGCAAGCGCCTATGCAATTCGATTCTTTTGCTGCGGTAGCCAGCAAAAATAGGCTCTCAGTGTGGGGCAGGTTATCGAACGAATAAGTCTATATGGTGAACTAACTCGAAATAATCTGGAGTGTCAGGACATGTCCCAGAAAGAACAGCTAGAAACAGATCCCCGACGAGATAGACATACCACCAAGTCCAACAGTCTATGGGCTGATCATCTTGTGCGGCTTTTAGAACAGATAAAAACAGATCCCGGTGGAAAATAATTATTGACCATGTAGGGCAAAATCACGATCTCCAGTAATAGAGTTAGGACAGAGGAGAGAGAGAGAGAGAGAGACAGAGATTGTGAACTATTATCTATCTGTGTGTCTGTTTCCCTCTATTGTTCTTACTGTAAAATCGTATTACGGAAAATCCGAAATGATGGGCGCACCTCATCCTCAATTACCCAAATGGTTTTCATACTTGAGTAAATATGGCGTTTTCATATGGTAATATATCGGGCTATTGTCTTTATGAGTGACTTTTCGCACTATACCATCTAAAATTAACGTAACGTAAATACATTTCATTTGATTTGACAGACTAATTAAAAGCTCGGCTTTCAAAACCCCTTGTGAACGGGCTAGAATTAGAAATACATTTTAGGAGATTAACAACTCGCCCCAAGTGCGGTCACTAATGTTTCCGATTCTGAAGAAGAAAGAAGAAATATTAGACAAACTATGTATCTGTTGTATTATATAGAAATTAATACATTTTTAGGGTTATTAAGCTTTTCCACGACTCTAACTTGACGACAAAAATAATTATCAGCGACAAGCCGCCTTTTTGGCTCAATGACTTCGTTAGCAAACAGACGTATTGAATCTAGGAAGATTTCCTTTTTCCTAGAGTCTGTCCAGCCACTGGATGCACTTCGGCCAGGTTTAACCCATGAATTGTGATGACATAATATGCTGTACCATTTCACTTTCTCGTCCGCATAACCTGCAGCTTATAGGTCTCCATTGTACAGTTGCATACGGTGCAGGTGCTTCTTAACGGCGATGTGTCCTGTCAGAATTTCTGTGGTAATTCTCAGCTGAGTTCTGCTCATCAGAAGTAGCTGTCTCGCTAATTTCGGATCTGGGTCCCCAATAAAAGATTTGCTATGGTCTAATTCCTGTCTGTTGTTCCAGTAGATTTTGTGTTGATTCCTTGTCCATCGCTGTATGACATCTTATACTGTACACCATGAGACTCCGAGTGTTGATTCTGGACCTATAAGTGTTTTTTCCGAACCCTTCTTGCAAGTTCGTCAGCCTTTTCAGTTCTTTTCATACCTTTATGTCTTGGTACCCATTGTAGTATTACTTTGTTAGATTTTGCCAGGGCCACTAGTTCCTCTTGTCATTCCCATACCAGCCTTGATGTTACCTTGTATATGTGGATCCGCTTAATAAGATAAGTTCTCCTATTGTTTTCATACACATTTTTTGCCATTAGGAAATCGCTCTCGGGCAAGCCCTCGAGCGATTTCCACGGCAAAAAATCTTCGGAATGATTTTCGATAATTTCCCTATCCCTTAATATATTACTACAGAAAAGTTATCCGGAATGATCGACTTCTGCAACCGAAGCCACGGAGGTCGCTTGAACGATGTTACCCTTAAAACATTGAATGATTTTCAATTTGCATCAAAGATATATTTTGATTGTAATTCATTTTTAAGTGAAAATCTCACCCGTCAGAAATCCAGCGATAATCTCCCGCTCTCCGGTGAAAATCACCCTTGTCAAAAGTGAAAATCTCACCCGTCAGAAATCGTTAGTTTTTTATTTGGTGAATAATCTTCAAAATACATTTCGGGATTGGGAAATAATCAGAAAATCATTCTCAGATTTTTTGCCATTAGGAAATCGCTCTCGGGCAAGCCCTCGAGCGATTTCCACGGCAAAAAATCTTCGGGATGATTTTCGATAATTTCCCTATCCCTTAATATATTACTACAGAAAAGTTATCCGGAATGATCGACTTCTGCAACCGAAGCCACGGAGGTCGCTTGAACGATGTTACCCTTAAAACATTGAATGATTTTCAATTTGCATCAAAGATATATTTTGATTGTAATTCATTTTTAAAGATCACACGCTCCTATTGTATAGCTCGACATATGTATCTGTAGCTGCCGAAAGAATGAGAAACAGAAAACGTTGAGTGGTTTACGATGTTGCCACATAGCGTTACTTAATTATAACTTAGGGCAAAGTAAGGATGTGAAATACCTGGATATGTCGTTAGACACAAAGCTGACCTTCGCCGAATACGTTAGTAGGATAATTCAAAACGCGGGAAGAACAGTATCGGCACTAGGGAGTCTAATGCCAAATATCGGCGGACCCAGGGTGTCCAAAAGAAGGGTCCTGCCAAGTGTTATTCACTCTCAGACTTTATAAAATATACACAGAAGATTATGGAAGTCACACACAACATAATGGTTGATATTAGGGTCATCAGACCCAGTCCTTGGACGCGTTTCGCCAGCATGCCAAACTCTATATTTTTGCTGAGGAGCCGTACTCGGCTGCTCAGCAAGGCTATAGAGTCTGACCAAAAGGAAAGGGACCTTACAGTGTTTTCAACTCGATTGTTACGAGATGTCGCCACGTGCAACATCTCGCATATGTATATATACATTATGTGTTGAAAACACTGTAAGGTCCCTTTCCTTGTCGTCCGACTCTATAGCCTTGCCGAGGAGCCGTAATATGGCGAAACGCGTCCAAGGATTGGGTCTGACGGAAAGAAAAGGGACAAACATCTTTCTTTAATATTCTAGTAGATCTTATATTAGCTCTTACCATTAGGTACCTATATCTAACATTCGCAAAACTCTTCAAAAATATAGGTCTATTGTATTTATTTATATCAGCTTGAAATTTCTTTGTATATTTTCGTCCCTGTGTAATTTTGTAATTTTACTCTCATTAATTTCAAATTGTGATTGTTGTCTTCTTTCCAAAGGAAATCTTTCTCTGATTCTCTACTCTGTTTTGTATGTATGTGTGGACACACCTTGCTTATTAAACTCGTTAAATGCTATAATATGAATAGTTTTACGCATGGCGGAACAAAATTATAACGTGAATTGGTTTAATAGTGAAACACGGGAAGATTTATTTGTTTTTGTTAATTTTATGATGGTATTAATAGTTGGCGGACGACAATGTATTTCTTGTATAAAACGTCTCAAGTTTTATGTCACTATAGTAGAAATTATTTAAAAAGACCGAAAGGGCAATAAAACCTGCAACAAAGAAAGCTACATCTTTTAATAATCTTTCTTTCTTCCAACCCTTAATTGCCTCTCTTTGTCAGTTGTGAGAAGTTTAACCGGAACAAAGCACCTTTTCCCAGGTTCCCAAGAATTCAGGTACGGGCGAGAAATTTTAAGGTTTATTCGACATTCGACTTAGAATATTTGGTGCAAAATGTTTAACGCTGAGACACGGAAAATTATTTTAAACGTTTTCGAGTATTTTCAAAATGAAAGAGAAAATAGCCTTCAGCCAATTTCAGCTGTGAAATGCACTTCAGCAGCCTGTAAGATTAGTGAGAAAACTGTAGCCAGGATCCGAAAGGAACCGATAGGAACCTCTCCCAGGGTAAGTTGTTTGAAATTTATTTACATATTAGACGTTTATGGACCGAAAAATTATGCGATTTTTATATTATATAATATATAAGGATTGTAATTTATCATAAGTATTTATGTTCAATTATAAAGTAATAAAATAAGATGTAGTCATAATATTTAAATGGCCACCCTTGGATAATCCCATTCAAAGGCAAAATGTAACTTTCTTATATCTCTGGACAGGCTTTACCAACCCTTAATTGCCTCTCTTTGTCAGGTGTGGGAAATTAAACCGGAACAAAGAACTTTTTCCCAGGTACCCAAAAATGCAGGTACGGGCGACGAATTTTGGGGTTTATTCGACATTCAACTTAGAATATTTGATGCAAAATGTTTAACGCTGAGACACGGAAAATTATTTTAAACGTTTTGGAGTATTTTCAAAATAAAAAAGAAAATAGCCTTCAGCCAATTTCAGCTGTGAAATGCACTTTAGCAGCCTGTAAGATTAGTGAGAAAACTGTAGCCAGGATCCGAAAGGAACCAATAGGAACCTCTCCCAGGGTAAGTTGTTTGAAATTTATTTACATATTAGACGTTTATGGACCAAAAAATTATGCGATTTTTATATTATATAATATATAAGGATTGTAATTTATCATAAGTATTTATGTTCAATTATAAAGTAATAAAATAAGATGTAGTCATAATATTCAATTTCCTTTTTAGGCTAATAGAGAGAATCGTGCCCCAAAAACAAGGGATTTAACTGAGACAAGGAAAACTCAAATAAGAAACGTAGTTTACAATATGATTGCCACGCATAAGTATGTCACACGGCAAAAGCTGAAAGAGCAATTGCATGCTAAACAAATTATTGACCTAAGTAACTCCACATTAAGCCATTTGTTAAAGCATTTGGGATTTAAATTTAAAAGGGCCAGTAGCAGGCGCTACATTATAGAGAAACCGGATATTATTTCAAAACGTATAAAATTTTTGAGACATAATACAGAAAACTTGTTATCAGAAACTCCGTTAGATGTGGTTTTTATAGACGAAACATGGATATTTCAAAATGGTAGCGACATTAGAACATGGCATGATGACAACATGAAATCAGTTTTAAATAAAGAACAATCAGACGGCAAAAGATATTATAGTTTTGCATGCTGGAACCAAAGATGGCTTTATAGATGGGGCAGACTTAGTTCTTTCTACAAAGAATATTGCGCTGACTATCATGACAACGTGAACTCTACATTGTTTGAAAAATGGTTGGAAGAACAGCTTTTACCTCAGCTCGAAAAACCCTCGCTTCTTGTTATGGACAATGCAAAGTACCATTCACGGCTCAGCGAAAATGTGCCAAATGCTTTAACGAGAAAAGCTGATAACATTTCTTGGCTACAAAGCAAAAATATCAATTTTATGGAAAACGCACTCAAACCCGAATTGCTACAAATAGTAAAACAATACAAAGCAGAATTAGGATATGCCGTGGATAAATTAATTTGTACTATGGGTCATCAAGTTTTGAGATTGCCGCCCTACCACTGCATGCATTTTTCACGCTATTGAATTAATTTAGGCCCAAAGGAAAACATTTTTTAATAAACAAATTATTGGAAAAGACAGGAAAGATGAATGGATTTTTGGAAAGAGGCATTACAAACCATTTCCCCCGAAAATTGGCCTGATTATGTTTGCCATACAAATAATATTATAAGCGATTATTGGCAAAAAGAACGCATTGTCGATGTTCAGGTTAAGCCACTGATAATTCATGTGTCAGATTCTGGTTCAGATTCTAAAAGTGACATTTCTTTACCTCCAGATTCAGATTAACTTTGAACTTAACTGAACATAAAAACTATATAAAACAAAAATATAAAATATAACGGTTATTAATATTATAAATTAGCTCATTATGTTTATTTTTAATTTTTACTTAACTTTTCTGAAATAATACATTCCTGATCTGACCCAATATCCCACCAGCATTCACCACAGATATTAATCAGTTTAAAAAAGGATACAAATTACACCCTCATATTACATTATGACTCTCTTCCTCAGGTGCCTGGTAAAAGATAGAACACTAAGACTTATGTGATTTATTATTTTACTCTCTTTGAAGAGCGTCAGGATATTCCCTTTAATTTATTCTTGCTTTTGATTTGTATGAAAACAAAGAATACCCTGTAGCGCTCTTTGTTGCACGTTTTATTGGGGTTTTAGATTTTCTCTACTATACAATCTAGTCACAAGTGACTAATAAACATTTTTAGCCTGATTTACTAATTAATGAGTCGCGGCCACCCAACAGATGTTTAGGAACTTATATCTGATCTAACAACCTCAAGATTTTATTTAAACAACAAAAACCGTTTGATCCCAATCGATCAAGTCAATCAACAGCGTCAAACTGTCGGAATTTGAATATTATTTTTCCCGTTTTGTTTCGTTTAAAAAAATAAATCACAATTAAGTGTCAGTATTCTTGATACCCGCATATTACGGGTAGCCTATTAAAAACGCTCCGGCCACGGTTATTAAACTTATTAGTCAGAGAGACAATAGTTTCTGATTGATAACAGTGGCGTACCGAAGAAGTCGAACGGAGTTGGATTGAAGCACATGCCTCATAAAAAATAATATATCGAATTGGCATCAAAAATGATATAGGTATCACACACGATCACAGATTATTACATGATTGTGGCAAACTTTACATTGGAAGAAACGGGGTGCCAACTCCTATTTATAGTACTTGGTGGGTAAAACAGAAATCCACAATGCTCCTCCAATGCATGTCTGTATCTATCATTTTGAAGACCCAGGTCTTATGAAAAATCACCTTTTTTGGAAAGCGTGTGGATTGAAGGAAAGGAACGGTATTTTTAGGTCACAAGGCTAATTTCTGTTATAGATTGTACTGTATCTAGATGAGGTAATATAAGTACACCAAAATGTCTCAAGTATTTGTAAGCATACGGACTTATTGTTTGAAGGATAGATGCCAAAATCATAGTATTATTTGTATTTGTTTATCGATATCTTGCCTTGCTTGATGTATGCAATTTAAGTTGCTGAGATATAAAAGCTAAAGCAGATTTATTTTGAAAACTCTCTCCCCATTCATATTTTGCACCAAATAATCTAATAAGTTCGAAATATGGTTTAAAACACTTTTATTTTCATCACGTTTTTCTGGCTAATTTTTTTTCCGAGTTGTCTATAATAAATAACAAATCTTTCTCTTCATTCATATTATTAGATACCTATAGATGGTGTCTTTAAATCAGGTTTAGTGACGTTTTGGAGTATATGTACTTTGCAGCCATGCAAAAATGTTTCTACCATTAAATCAGAATTTTATGATTACAGAATATGTTATTACAGGCGCCTATATAGGAGAATATTTTAACTTAAATAGGGGACAGTGGCGCAGCCACGGGGAGGGGGGTGGGTTGGGGCTATCCCCCCCCCCTCCCGGGTCACAATATCGTTCTTTACTCACTACCTGTTCTCTTTGTCTTCACCCCCCCCCCCCCCCTCAAAATCTATTCCTGACTGCGCCACTATTCGGGTAGCTGGAACGAGTTAAAGACAACAAGAAACTCTTCAAAATTGGTATACCAACACACTTTTTGATAAGTTTCAAACTCAGTTTTACTATTTTTACTCGTTTTTGCAAATTTTGAGTTTCCAGTTTCTGGAGTTTATCTTCACGGCTTGGGTGAAATTTTACCGTTTTAGACACGGCCGGATTTACCGCTAGGCACACTAGGCAATTGCCTAGGGGCGCCAAGACCCAAAGAGGCGCCGGCGTTTTGGCTTTTTAATTAATTGATACCTGGGAAAACGAAAAAAAAAGGGATAACTTTACCTGAATTTAATTTACATTGTTTTTTTTTCAATAATAATTACTTCTTATATTATTTGTATAAAGTATAATCTGGTTGCAGTTATTTACTAAAACCAAAGAAATTTGTCGTTCTATTAAGCTTTAATACAGTTACGTCAAAATAGCACATAAAAATTGTTTGGGTGTAACCGAATATTTTATGTTTATTCACAAACTTTATACATTTTTTTCGGCGTCTACAGGAAGATGAAGTATATTAAAAAATAGATTGGAATAGAATAGGCAATTACAAGAAACCAATCAGTCCACAGAAAGTAAAAGTTTTAAAATTCTGCTTCCCAAAGCTTTATCAATAACTCGTTTGTCAGCCATGGCAGATTGCAAAGCCCTTGCAACTTCCTACAATGGATTTTGTAAAGCGTTATCAACTATATCCAAAAATAGTTCGGAAAAACTGATAACAAGAGCTGAGACCACGGGGCAACTTAAGGATGTTAATTCATTAGAAATGGGAATTTGGAAATGTCGATACAGATTTACCTTTTGCAGTTTATTTATTTTCGATCTATCAGAGACAACTATAATTTTTATGAAGAGCGGGGAAAAATGTTTGCAATAGAAGAAAATAAAAAAAAAGAATAAGGAAGAAACAAAACAAGAAAAGGACGATTTGTTGAAGGCGCTGGCCTAGATGTTATTATAATACTGTTATGGACTCACTGAATCAAGAACTTAAGCGTCGAGTCCAGGTATATAACGAAATAGAAAACATTTTTGGGTTTTTAAATAATATAAAAGCTATGGATGATGCGGAGATCCGCGCTAATTCAAAATTATTGCAAAATTTATATTCCCATGATTTAGATGAATCACTCAGATCGTGCAATTAAAATATTTTACTAGAGAGTTTAACGATATCAACAATATCAAGCACTATCTTAGAGGAAAGAAAAAAAAAGAAAAAAAAGAGGGAAAAAAGCAAAAAAAAGGGGGAAAAAAAATAAAAAAAAGGGGAAAAAAGAAAGAAAGGAAAGAAAGAAGAAAAAAGAAAGAAATAAAAAAAAATCGGATACTTAATTTAAGGTTAATTAGGAATATTGTATAGGTATGCGTATTTTCCTGTTAGTTGTAAACCCTAACGATGGTCCTGATCAGGGGCGGGTTAGTTATAATGAAAATAATAAGATTAGTATCAATAAATTATAGAAGCGCAAGCGCCTCCTTTCCCGAAATATATCTTAAAAATAAATTAAATTAAAAAAAGAGAAAAGCCGGCCATTTCATTTAAATCAGAGCCATAAAACACACAAAAAAAAAGCACTATCTTAAATTTATTAAAGACAAAAACTTGGTAACTATGTTTCCAAATGTCGAGATAGTGTCAAGAATTTTTTTAACATTATCAATTACAATAATTACATCGCGAAAAAGACCATTCTCAACACTAAATCGAACAAAAACGTACTTACGGAACTCGGTTGGCCAAGAATTTCTAAACAACTTGGCAGTTCTTTCTGTTAACAGTGACATTACTATAATATAATAAAGTTGATTTTTAAGAAATAATATGTGAGTTTGCCAAAAAAAAAAACAGTCAAAAAAGAATATCAACTATTTTTTGTTTATGTTTTTATGTTTTTTTTTTAATTAACTGTTACCCATTTAATTTTTTTTTGGTTTCATTCTTTTATTTGAACTAAGAGTATTATTATGAGTGTATTTTTAATGCATTACTCAGAACACCTATTTTTATGTTACGTTGGCAAGCAATATTTCTAATAAAAATTATGTGATTTTTTTTACTTTTTATGCATATAATACGATAATACTTTAACCTTATCTCCTTTTTTATATCGATAAAAAAATTGTTGGGGAGCGCTTGGAAAAAAGTGGCTAGAGGCGCTTTTATTGTAAATCCGGCACTGGTTTTAAATAAATAAGAGGGATAGTTTGGAAATTGAGTAGGTACTGTTTTGTGAGCATCCCATGCACAGCAAGACGCGAATCGCAAACAAAACTTTGTTGTCACTCTTAAAAATATCTATGTCAAGAAAATAAATTTTGTGTTTGTATTTAGTTTATTTGGATAACGAAAATTTAACGCAATAATTCATTCATTAATTGAGGCCACTACTTTTGAGTTTTTGAGAATTTGGTGTAACTTGTGCTACTGATAAAACTGTGCTCCCTTAATCAAATAATCTGATTTATTTGGTGAATAATTATTGGTAATAAATAAATGTGATTTTAATTAACTAAATTTGATTTAACTGAAATAAATGAGAGTATTTCGTTTTATTTGCAAAGTTATTTGACTGTTGGTTGACTTGTGTCAAATCATAGAACCCTTCAAACAAATATCTTACCAAAAAACCACTAAAATAACAAAATCTAAATAACTAATTATTTAATCGAACTAATTTTTATTTAGGAACTAAATCCCATTAATCGCTAGTTAAATCACCCAATAGAGAACTATTTAAATGTCTAGGTCATTTAAACTAAATAATTATGTATTTACATTAAATCGTTAATATAAAACAACCAAATATTTACAAATAACTAATTATTTAAACGAAGTACATTCCAAGTTAAGAATTAAATACCTTTAACTTTAATTTAAATCATTCATTGCCGAACTTTTCAAATAATTTGGTCATCCAAACTAATAATTAAGTATTTAAATGAACTCCTGTCGCCTACTTTGGGCTTTGAGTAATTTGATTGGTTATACAAAAGTGGCTTGATCATCGCGTTTTGGTCATTGGTGTTCGATTTTGTCTTGTAGAAATTTATGAGTGAGAGTGAAATCTTCTTTGTTAGTGGCACAGAAGTTAGTGGTTCCATCAAAAATTAAAACGAAGATATGGGGAATAAACGTAATATGAATAATTATTTAGAAGATTGGGGTATATCGAGGGGTATATCCCATATGTTAGATACTTTTCAAGGTAGGAAACTATATTTGAAAATTTTAGTTACGCATGAAACGAGTTAAAAAAGTAAGATAAGAGGCAAAGAAAAGATACTTGTAATACCTACTTTGAAATTTCGAACACAAAATCTTTTTAGAAAAATGTAGCCAGGTATTTATAAATCATGGCTACCTAGGTTACAAATAAGACAGTTTTTCTCAATTTTCACCATAATTCAATACCTATCAAACCTCCTAACGTAAAAAATATAATATAATTAATATAATATTATTAATTATTGTACCTAATATTTGCAAATTTGACTTTATTTAGTTTTTTATCAAAGTTATTAACTTCTCTATAATGGTTTATTGACGTATATTTTAAGGGGAACAACAACTAATGGTCGGTTTATACAGCAAGATAACATAACATAAAAATAAAATAAGAGTTGAATCTACAGATCTGCCATAAGACGTTTATAGAAACACCTAACATAACATAAAAATAAGAAATAAAATAAGAGATGGTTATCTTTTAAATTTTATGTTATTTTTATGTAAAAATAGTTGTGCGCGTGCGCGTAATTTGTCATAATCCTTATTTTCGACAAAAATGTGTTTTTTTCTGTTGGTTTGCCTTATTATTTGAACACTATAAAGAATTTGATAAGGTTTGTGATTATTATGGTATAGGTACTGATTAAACCATATTCAATAGCAACATTTCAATATTTCTTATTTTTATGTGACGTCTGTATAAACACGTACTTGGATAAAATAAGAACTGATTTGAATGAACATTCTGATCTATTAAAAATTAAAAAAAGGTATTTAAACCAAATAAATTTATATTTGATCTAAATAAATATAAAAGACAAGTTAAACAATTATGTACTTGAATAAAAAAACAATCACTTTGATGGAAATTACCGGTTTATTTAAATCAAATCACTTAAATTGTTTAATTAAATAACGTTGTTGTTACCCCAAATACATGCAAAACAAAAGTAAAATAAATATGTACTTGATAAAATATATATAAATATCAATCAAATAAACATTTTGTTAACTTAACTTTTAACCTATTTATCTTAAATCATTGAAACTGCTTATTTAATTTAGGTTAGTGTTAAGGAAATAAATATTTGCTTGAATTTTGTATTTAGTGATTAGTTCCAAATAAAAAGTAATTTGTATCAAATCAGATGATACTAATTGAGGCAAATAATCCCTTGGTATTTTTCAAATACATATTTGTTTGGCTAATAGGAAACAAATATTTATTTGAGTCAACGGTAAATTTTTTTAACTCAAATAATTAATTTTATCAGTGTACACAGTAAAAAATATCCACCTGGTAAATATCATTTCAGGAGTGTTAAAAAAAAAGAGTGTTAATGTTAACACTCGGATCACCATAATTTACCACATTCTTACACTCACATGGGACCAAAGTTGTTGTATTAAATTTGCCTATGCATTTAACTCTCTAAAAAGTTAATTTTATTGGATGGGTGTTATTTATTCCATTTTACACTCTATCAGGAAAATTAAATACAATGACAATTAATAAACCCCGCTAGAAGGTTATTTTAACATGGCCCCGGGTAAAAATACCTAAACCCGTGTTACCGAAAAGACAGGCGGCAACAAGTGGTGTGAAATTCTAGGAATTGACACATGACGCCGACGGTACATGCACATTCAACTTTCAAGTCAGTCTGATTGTGCTCTTTGAACGTGAATAATGTTATATTTAAATTAAAATATAGAAACAAAGCAAAGTTCTGTAAAGTGCCAAATAAGAGTGCCTCTTATGAGGATCTTGTTAAATTGAGTAAGCATATTAACGAAATTTAATAGAAACCTTACTTATAAGTATGCCATTTTTAAGAAACTAAGTAGGTATTTACATTGTTACAGTTTTCCCTTTAGCTTTTAAATTATTCTGATATAAGCTTATATTATATGTATTTCTTCTTTAGATAAATACTTAGGTACCTACCTACATATTTTACTTCATAGATCATCATTTTGTTGATATATAAACGATAAATAATACTCAATGTTTTCATTCATTTAACAAACCTTTTCCAAGCGATCTAAAGATTTATATATATTAGGGGCTACTACTTTCGGCTTTGATTAAGTCATTCAATTATGTATCAAACTAAGCAGAGGTTAATAATGTAAAACATCTTGAATGCATAATTTTTTTCATTTTATATATAAACGCCCGGTTAGTTTGATCCGGGATTAAATGAATTAATCAAAGTGGAAAGTATTCTAGCCCCGGGTAGATTATTTTATTACACTCGCTATAGTAAAGTCAAACCCAAATAAAATAATACCCTATTGAGTGTGGTCCTATATGTACCACCATTGAGTGTTAAATTTAATACTTACTTTTTTACTGTGTAGGTATAGGGTAAAGTTGGTAGAGACGCCCCACCTTTTCTTAACCTGGCCTAAGTATTAAACAAATAAGTAATAAAGAAAATGAGCATGTTTTTCAGTAATTGGAACTTTATTCAGTTACGATATTTATAAAAAGATGCAAAAATAACAAGTTTTATTTCACGAAAATACATAAAGAAAAATTTTTGTAATTGGTTATCTCTCCCTCAGGGGTTGGGTAAGATGCCCCACACAGGGTGGTAGTGATGGCCTATGTACTCGAATACAAAATAACGAGCAAAATAAGTTAGGTCTTCTTTTTAGTAGCTACTCGTCCACAGGGATCGCAAAAATTAACAAATTTGCTACATCCATCGTGAAACCATTGCTCACAGTGTATACATTTTACCCAGTCATCTTTTCTGGTGGTTTGGGAATATTTCTCTCCACATCCCGCGCACTCATCATTTTCAGTTGAATTGTCAGAGTTCCCGTCGTCTAGCATAGTAAGGTCCTCAACTTTCGGATTCGCTTGTTGAAGAATGTTTTCTTTTTCTTTTCTTCAGCTTCAATTTGTTGCTCTTACCCTTTGGAACTCTAGGTTTGGAAATATTTATTTTCTTTTGCCTCTTTTGCTCAATATTATTGGCATCAGTTAATAAAGTAGAAATATGCTGAGCTCTTCTTCGGATACTTTCCAAAGCCCGAATCTTTGGTGGCGGCGAAACTTGATCCAAAATTTTTCCCGGGGTTATATCAGAGTTTTCTTGAATTATCATTGATTGTGTCAATATTTGTGAAGCAGTGGAGGTACTAGGCTTAGGAGACATTTCTCGTGCGGTTGTTGTACTTGGCTTTGATGGAATTTCTTGAGCAGTACTCGTACTAGACTGTTGAAGTAACGGTGGCTCTTTGTTCAGTTTCGTTCAAAGTTACAGGATCGGATGTGGCCTTACTGGAAGGATTTATATTTGTACTTGGTATGTCATTTTCAGATAAGAAAGCATAATCTGGAATGGCTTTCGGGTTAAACGGATGTACACCAGTTGCTTTAAAGGCGGATATTGCGTTTCCTAGTACTGCTGCCTTACATCATGCTTCATTCATTAAATGTCCAAATTGGAGACGATTAATTTTTCTGGAAGGATTTGCTCGAATCCAGTTATTCGTTGCAACAGCATACGCAGATTTTAATGATTTAAAAACCGCTCTGTCGAGAGGTTGTAACCAGTGCAGGGTATGACTTGGAAAACTAATCATTATACTATCGTTTTCCCTGGCAAATTCTAGCATCTCAACACAGCAATGAGAGATGTGACCATCCACTAATAATAAAACAGTTCCTTCAGGTTTGCGCGGTGTAAAGTGAGTTTTTATCCACCTTAAAAACAAATCTGGGGTTATGTAGGCTGATTTCTCGTTCATGTAGATCTTAGACCCAGGAGGCATTCCATCTTCGTATTCAGATTTCACATTTTTGCCTTTAAATATACTTATTGGAGGTATAAAAGTACCCTCAGCATTACAGCACCCAACGACTGTAACTGTTTCTCCCTTCTCTCCAGAAGTTATTGCAGTCACGTTTTTAGAACCTTTTCGACGAAGAGTTCTTGATGGTATACGATAATTGCGACCTGCTTCATTACTACCTAGTTCTCCATTACGAACTGCCTGCATAGCTGCCAATAAATCAGCCTCTGTCCATGTCGCTCGTTGAGGACAAATCCTTTTATAGGTGGATGCCATAATGAACTTGAAACTGAAAAAAATTACGTACTATATTAACAGGCCATCTCTACCCACTTCGACTGGGGCATCTATACCAAAAGATGGTATAAGATGCCCCACCATGTAGTTTGTATAAATGAACAGGTACATGTGTTTTGAGGTTAGAATATTGTAGCTTGTAGCACATGCATTCCACAATTGTTTGGCCAAATTGCAAATTAAATAAAAAAATATTAATGATTTTACAGACTATAGCGTAATCATGTATAAAAATTTGCACCTACCTCAAAAAAAGATCACAAAACTTTGTCAAAACCAGGCAATTGTCAGCAGCAACACTACTTTTCGGACCTTAGCAAAAACAACTGATTGGGTTTGGACGAACCACATGATCGTATATGTAAATGTTTTCGAGTTATAAAGGTAGGCCATCTCTACCACTGGGGCATCTCTACCAACTTTACCCTACCTTTTTTGAGCACCCCCCTAGTTATTTGCTCTTCATTTTCGGACACACCCTGTATAGGGATACCAAATTTCATAAAAATATATTCAAGGGAAGGGCGATGACCTATAGGTCCCCACTATATTATTATTAATTAAAATTATTTTCTTACCGTTCCGAGCTTCCTCGCTAATCCGTCGGGACTATCCAATTCCTGAAATATAAATTACTAATTAGGCACAAGTAAAAACTTAAATTTTTTAGAGAATTTTTCAAACATTAAACTACTAAAAATACAAGCCCTACTACGCCTATGGAAAATACTAATAAACCGATTTTGTTGCTTTCCAAACGACGCCGGTACGCTTTACACAATAATGTAGTGATGCCAAACGGGCATTATTGCTTCAATTGTCGTTTTTTAAACGGCAACATCCGGCAATCACTGCTGTGCTGCGCTTTAGTTTAAATTGTCACAAATCTGAGCGACTTCCTTTTTTAACCAATTTATCGGTATTTTTAAGTTTTATTGTTTTAAATGTGCCTGATGCTCGCGTCCTAAACTAACAAGCCGCCATGTCTATCTATCAACATTCTACGCATAAATTGAAAATTAACTAATAACAATGGTAAAGTCCGTCTATCTATCTTACAAACTCATTATAAATGCTAATCCCTAATGCCGATAAGACCCACGGGTGATCGAATGAAAGCAGGGACGCATTCGTTGCTGATAGAATAAAAGGTTGCGCTGCTTTAGGATAATAATATACAATGAGCTCAAAAAGGTTGGAATAAATTCGTTTAAAATTCAGGTGATTATTTTCTGGAAAAACGCTTGGACACCTCGATTATTATTTTTAATTGCGAATTTTTTGACATAAGAAATGTGTATACAGGTTGTCTCAAGAAGAACATATACCGTCAGCATTAATTTTTTTAAATAGAACACCCTGTATATTATATTATTTTTAAATTCTACGATACATTCTAAACACTTTTTGTATAACATACCATATCTCCAAAATCAACGGTTTTCGATATATTAGCATTTTTTCTGGTACGAAAAATACCATTAAAAATTAACTCTTTGCATCTATTTAGTCTATAATATTTACATATACTATATTAAATTTTATTTTAATAAATGTTGAAATTGACCGCCATCCTGGCAATATGTAAATCGATCCTTGAATTCTTCCAAAACGTTATGGATTACCTGGGGCTCTATTAATCTAACCTCAGGCCTTTTTCGAGCTTTAAATTCATCAATATTGTTAGGTCTGTTAAAGTATACTTTAGATTTTAAAAAGCCCCACAGAAAAAAATCTAGCGGGGTCAAATCTGGTGACCTTGCCGGCCATTCTATTGGACCCCGTCGACCAATCCACTTGCCAGGAAATACTCTATCCAAGTACTTACGCACCGGGCGTGTGTAATGGGCTGGTGCTCCGTCTTGCTGGTACCATAAGTTATTGTTGGGAATGTCTGGCTCATCTGGATTTGGATAGATTACAGCAAGTGCCGGTATTAACTCAAATTCTAAAAGTTCTAGATACAGTTCGCCATTTAACGTACCATCAAAAAAGAAGGGACCTAAAATCCGGTTATCAACAATTCCAGCCCAAACATTCACTTTTTGCGGGTATTGTGTGTGGGACTCCATGATCCAGTGCGGATTTTCCTTGGCCCAATATCGACAGTTTTGGCGATTCACATGCCCATTTAGAGTAAACGTTGCTTCATCAGAGAACACAATTATTTTTAAAATTTGAGGATCTTCAATTTATCTGTTCATCATTATTTCGCAAAATTCTGTTCTTCTATCCGGGTCATCTTCATTAAGTTCATGAACCAACTGTACCCTATAGGGATGCCATTTATTTTTGTGTAAATAATTCAATACGGTTGCTTGACAAATATTATTTTCCGTGGTAATACCGCGAGAAACACTATGGTGGTTTTCTTGATGGACAGCTAAGAGGACATTTAACTGCACATCTTCTGAAATCCTAGGTCGACCTTGAATATTATTGTCTCTAACATGCCCCAAATCCCTATATTTTTTTACAATTTTACTAACAACAGATTGAGATATTGGTGCTCGGTCTGGGTACTTATTGTTAAATAACTCGCACACTTCTGTTTGGGTTCGCATCCTATCTCCATAGCCAAGCTCATTAGTACCTCTATCCTATCTTTTTCACTTATCCGCGCCATTTTTACAGAATTACTTGAAGTTAGAACGATCTACACAATTTGAAGAATCTTTGACAAGAAGTAAATGTCTATGTCAAAATAAATTAATTCAGGTAACAGGCTACAATAATAATAAAGAAATGCGCAATTAAAACTAAAAATCCACGGATGTCAGCATTTTTTCAGAAAAATATTAAAATGTCAATATATCGAAAACCGTTGATTTTGGAGATATGGTATGTTATACAAAAAGTGTATACACATTTCTTATGTCAAAAAATTCGCAATTAAAAATAATAATCGACATATTCAAGCGTCTTTCCAGAAAATAATCACCTGAATTTTAAACGAATTTATTCCAATCTTTTTGAGCTCACTGTATATAAAAGCCTGGAAAAAAATATTTTTTTTTAATTTACCTGTATATCTACAACAAAAGTGTCGTACTAATTTTTTAGGTTAGGAAGAAAATCCAAAAACATATTTTAAATGTAGATAACTTAATAATAAGTAATAAAAAAAAATAATATAACAGTATACAGGGTGAGTGCTGTCACTATCCTATTAGTGTCAGTATAGAATGTTACATTGATTCACCGTTAACTTTCGGATTTGTATCATTTTAATTTTATAAAATGCCACACATTTATTCACATCTCGAATACGCCAATATGGTTTTTATTTATGGTTAGTGTAATGAGAATACTACAGCGGCTGCTGAAGAATATCGTGAACGATTTCCACATGAAAGAACACCGAACACAAAGGCCTTTATCAGAGTTTTTAACAAACTCTGCGAGACCGGAATGCTTCCAAGTGCTAATGTAACATCCGAACGAGCCATTCAACAGGATTTAGAAGAAATAGAAAATGTTCTAGCTTTAGTAGAAGAAGATGCGACGAATTCAATTGGGGATTCCCTAAAAAAGAGTGATTCATACGCTTTACGAGCAAGGCTTATACCCGTACCATGTACAGCGTGTACAGAATCTTCAACCTGGAGACTACGCCAAGCGTATGCAATTTTGTGAGTGACTAATTAATAATCGTCATCTTTTACCATACATACTTTTTACTGACGAAGCTATATTCACCCGTGACGGCATCAATAATAATCGAAACTCCCATGTATGGTCGGACGAAAATCCTCACGTAATAGTCGAAAGTAATTTTCAACACAGGTTTTCAGTAAACGTGTGGTGCGGCATGATCGATAATAATTTAATTGTCCCTTTTTCTTTGGAAAATCGCCTTACAGGGGATCACTACTTAAGAGTTTTTTACAAAATTAATTGCAAGGACTACTAGACGAGATTCCTTTGAACATCAGAATTGAAATGTATTATCAACACGACGGAGCGCCTGCCCATTTCGATCGTCGGGTCAAGCAATATTTAGACCAAAGGTTTCCAGGGGTTTGGATTGGTCGCGGTGGTTCTATTAGTTGGCCTCCTAGATCGCCAGACCTCACGCCGTTGGACCACAATTTATGGGGTTGGTTAAAAACTGAGGTTAATAAAGTAAAAGTGGATACTAGGGATGCATTAATTAGACGCATTAGAAATGCTGTACTCAATAATAAAGAAAGGCACGAATCAATTAGAAGATCCACGCGCGCCCTTCGTAAACGAAGCAGGAAATGTTTGGGAGTCAATGGCGGTATTTTTGAAAATTTACTAAACCAATGATTCATTTAAAGCAATGTTAATGTTGGATATTTTGGTTTAACAATATTATTTTATTTAACGCTGTAACTGGAAAACAAATGAATAACAACATTTCAGTTTTTTCTTATTATTTTGATGCATAGATTTCACCCTTGGAGTTAGGCCCATTCCTCCCGACTCACCCTGTATAAGATATAATAGAATTAAAATTATAACATATAGGACGGATATTAATTGAAACAAAGTATACCTACCAAAAGTACCGTGTCAGGAAAATAATTATAACATTTTAACCCAAGTCAGTTTTACTGTCACTGTCGTCATCCAAGTTCACAATAATTCTTTCTCTGGGCAACAGATCTATATTTACGTATGATTTTTCTACCTTTTGAACATGCGCTACACAATTTTCCCAGCTTTTGTTTGGAATATTTTGCATCTCTGACTGTACTAAAGCTGTCACAGAAAGATTTAAGGTTGGCGAAACATTATTGCTCCTTACCGATGCTGTCAGCTGCTGCCATATACTTATGTTCAATTGAGTTGAACATGCAATGATAAGGAGGAAGTCTTAACACGGTATGCCCCATTCCTGTCCGCAAAGTCTTACAATAATATATATTTTTTTTATTGAAATTGGTTTTAAAATTTCGAGCTATTGCTTTTTTGTGTCACTTTCCTGAAAATACATATTATTTTCCATCATATAGTCTTGAATGGTAACTTTTGTGTCATTGGAACACGGTAACACGGAACTTTATTTAACCTACGACTGTGGTAGCTCGCATTATCCGTCACTATCACACTATTTGGTAATAATTTGTTTTAAAGCCAGTCTTCAAATAGTTCTGCCGTCGTATCATCGTGATAATCAACAAGGGAGTCCTTTATATTTTTAGCTGTATATCCCTTCCATCCTGTCAATATCCATGGACTGCAATTAGGTATTCCATCCTCCATCTTTCTAACCGGGCCGATTTCACAATTACTTGTCGTTTGTTAATTTTTTTCATTTTAAAACCGTTTCTTAAAATACATTTCCTTAGAGTCTCACGACAACACTCTATTCCTGTATCATATTTTTCTAATCTTTGCATTAGGGTTTTTAAAGTGGGGATCATTTTTTGTTCCCTGTACATGGCATATATTTTTCTACGAATTATATCGACATCCGTCGCGTCCAGTTTCCTAAAAGTAAAGGAGTATTTTCTCTTTCTTCCCTCCACATAGGTTTATTTACAACAAACCATACTGTGCTCACTGGCCTGCGTGTCAAAGCTGCCGATTCTTTCACTGCACCAAATATTGAGAAACCACGTTCAAGAAGGGTGGTGTAAACGTCGAAGATTACTTTTTTTTTGTGTCAACTGGTAAAATATCATGCCTTAATTGGTTTTTATCAAGACCCGTAGATCCACTTGGCGTACCGGTTTCTTTCCACGGACGAAACATTCTTAGATATCACGTTTAATTGGCAACGAAAAACTTCTTGTGTAAACCAATACAAACATCTAACTGAATTTTAAAACCAAAAATCACTAAAATCAGCATATTTAAATAACTAAAATAAACCTATTTTATTTTACCCTAATTATTTTAAAAGGATTAGGACTGAGAAATAATAGAAATAGATCCGTACCTGGAGTCCCCAGATCAGGTGGCCGAATTTTACACCTCACACAATATATAAGGTTATTATGATTATAAGGGGCGAGAACAGCAAGTTGCAGAGCAGTGTTGCATTGTAAATTTAGGTGAATTGCAATAATAGTTTTTAAAAATTATCCCCCCGAATCGGTCCTAAATTCGGGTCACCCTAATTTGCATACAATAGAAAGACGAGTTTGGTGAATGAAAGTAAGGTGACAGAGGCGTTACTACAGGTAGTTTATTAGAATAATAATTATAATAATAATTCTTTCGGTCTTTATTTCCCCTTGCAAGAGGTTTCCAACGTCTCTTATTTTAAAGGTGATGTTATGGCTTTGCTACAAACCCTGTTACTTGCGCCCACATCAATTTTATGGGGTTTAATTCACAGTGATATGTCGGAAAGCGAGGTACCGTTATATTTCGTTTTGAAGCGTTTTCGTCGACAACGAATTTCGTACAAAGAAGTTTATTCAACTTTACAATCTCCAGTAGCTCCTTTTTCAGCATATCTTTATGAAATTTCTTTTTATTTACAGTAAGCCAATGAATAATGTCATTTTTTTTCCAATCGTATTTTTTCGGATTTTCTTGAGTGGTAGCTGGCCTCTTCCATCACTTTAACAGACCCAGGAGTAATCAGATCTAGCATTTGCTGGAAGTATTCTTCAAAGACATAAGCGTTAATGTCTTCATGATAGTCTCCAGTCCGTTTTGATTTAAGTGCTAGTAAGCTGCCATCGACAAATCCATTGTTGCTACCAATGTGAGTAATAGTTAATTTCTTAACTTTTCCCGAGGGTGCTTTTATTCCAGTGGACCATCCTTCCTTGAAAGCTTGCCTCGCGCTTTTTATATGTTTATCCTGCCATAATTTACTGCATATCCTTCACCAAGTTTCGTCCATATAATAGATATTCCTGTTTTCCCTTCGAAACTGTCTAACTGCCCTCAAATATCGCCGTCGCCAGCAGATGATTTCGTCTTTCTCTATTAAAAGTGATTTTCTGTTTTAAATTTTTCCATAACAAGAATTCATTTCGTCAAAAGTTTTCCATTGTTTCTTCTTACCCATGGGTGGAATGAAATCATCCTTTTTCATTTCAGACATCATTTTGTCCAAGGTAGGTATTTTTTTTTTAAGTGAAACGAGCGTATGATTCTTCTGATGGCAGTCTTTTCATCCTCATTTATTACGGTTTCTTTTCTTCCTGTATTTCTCTTTGATGACCTGATGGGGCCGCGTTTATCCTCGTGCACAAGTCGGTATATTGTTGACTGTCCGACTCCAGTCATGTTCGAACACATTTCAACTATTCTTGCAATTCCGAATGTTGACTTTTGGTGGCGAAGAGCGTTGAACACATTGAGAATAATACTTTTCTCATTTTTAGAAAGCGCAGCTTTACTAATCCGTTTCTCAGCAATAAATTCAGAAACACTAGCCAAGAACGCAATTTTCCAACAACTGCAAACATTCCAAATTTTTGAAACGGTGAGGCACTAATAGTCCTTTTATCAGCATATCCTTGATTTTTTTTTTTAATTTTAAAAATCCAACGACCTACATATAATAAGTAAGTGAAACCAGTAAATTTCGGTAATTGCGCCTCTGAACATTCCCAATAATGATAATTAATCCATTTAAAATCGAAATCTAGTCACTCTCCTAGTTCAACCTACCGCAAAATCTCCATAAAATATCTATAAAACCTGGCATCGCCTTCGATTTCTCTACTGACTGTACCTGGCCGTTTCCGCCATAGGTCAATATCGCAGGCCAGTGCCGCCTACATAGCAGCCGGAGTGTTTGATTGGCCTGCACGCGCATCGCGTGCAACAGTTTATGTTGATTATTGTCAAGTAAAGTATGCAACAAAAGATCTGGTGAAAAGTGCATGAGTTGCAAGTCAGTCTGTGCCAGAAATGCAACAAATCAAGAGATTGCACAAGTTGGAAATTTGTGTCTATATATACAGACCCTCCCGATCTTCTTGAACACCCGAATATCATTACACGATATTGTTGAATGGGGAAGAAAACCAACAACAATGAATCATTGCACAATTATTAATGCACCAATTCAATGGAGTAGATAAATTATAAGTTTGTCTGAGTTGCACATCAGTATTGATTCCACCAGTAGGTATTATTACACAATATTAATACATCCAATCAAATATACTGCATAAGTTGCAAGTTTGCCTATTGTGTTATCAATATGAACATACAAAAAACTTTTAAGTGTAGAGGAAGGTTGGAAATTTTTTCTATGTAGGCATATTAGTGTTGACTGCACAATTATCATCAATGCATACATCAAAATAGACGGCATAATATTAAAGTATGACTGTGTCTATATGATACACGCAACATCGATTGTCAGAGATATTATCACACACACACAAGATTACATCAATACATCAATTAAATACTTAGATTGCATACTTAGTTGCATCAATAAAAATCGGACACGTATATAATAGTTTTCTTTGCGCATATTTTGACTTATAAATTTATTATACAGGGTAACTCATGTAGTAGATATGACATTATCGACGATTTTTTTAAATGGCAACCCCTATATGTTAGTTCAGATCTGTAATCTCCAAGAACAGCTGATTTCAAAAACATAACACACTTAGGGCCTAAAATTGATAGTTTCGTAGCTACAGGGTAAAAAAAATTTTATCGACGATTTTTTTAAATGGAAACCCCTATATATTAGCTCATGCAGATCTGTAATCTCTAAGAACAGCTGATTTTAAAAACATAACACACTTAGGGCCTAAAATTGATAGTTTCGTAGCTACAGGGTAAAAAGTGTTTTTAAAAGTATTTTTAATCTGAAAAAATTAAAAAAAAAATGAAATAAGCTATTTATTTAAGTGATGAAATTGTCCTCCTTCTTCCCAAGCGATCAATAAACGCTTGTTGGACTTTTATTATGGTTTATTCTGAAATATTCCTGCATTCTGGTGTTATTCGATTTTTTAAATCGTCAATATTGGCAGGTCTTATTTTATAAACAACATTTTTCAGGAGACCCCACAAGAAGAAGTCCAGTGGTGTAAGGTCTAGAGACCTAGGCGGCCATTCAATAGGCCCACGTCTTCCAATCCACCTGTTCGGAAAAACTTGATTGACATAATGGCGCACTACTGCTGCGTAATGTGGAGGTGCGCCGTCTTGTTGGTACCACAAATTTTCAGTCTTGAAGAAACTGAAGGTAATTCAGCCCGTTTACATTGTTGTCAAAAAAATATGGCCCAATAATTTTGTCTTTCACTATACCCGCCCAAACATTAATTTTTTGAGGATATTGAGTATGATGCTCACGCATCCACTTGGGATTTTCTTGTGCCCAATATCTACAGTTTTGCCGGTTTACTTCACCATTTAATTTAAAAGTAGATTCATCCGAAAATAGGATATTTTCAACAAACAAAGGATCTGCGTTACATCTTTCCATTATTATTTGACAAAACTCCATCCTACGATCTGGATAATCTTCATTCAACTCATGAACCAGTCGGATTTTAAATGGGTGCCATTTTTCTACCGTTAATAGGTTATGAACGGTCATAGCAGCCGCCTCATGATCTATGCAAATCTGGCAGACGCTCTTATGGGGATCTTCTTCTATAGCCAATAAAATATTTAATTTTTTATCATCCGGAATAGCTGGACGGCCTTTCCTGGGAAGATCTTCCACAGAACCCGTTTCTGGGCAAGGGCCTAGCGACACTTGAAGCACCGGTTCCCGTCAGATCACCGAAGTTAAGCAGTGTTGAGCGCGGTTAGTACTTGGATGGGTGACCGCTTGGGAAACACCGCGTGCTCTTGTCTTAGGGAAGAGTGTAAAATGAATCGACATCAAAACCATCCTATTCACGCCGGACAGGCCGGATGAGATCGGATATCTCGTAGGATGAAGGTGCCGTTTCACACTCCCCAGTCGGTAGACCGCACGATTAAAAACCGTACGGTCGATGACCGGTTCAAGATGGCCTTTGATACGCCGACGACCGTAAAAAAATAGTAAAATAAATAAAAAGAACCCGTTCCTCGAAATTTTGTTTCAAGTTTACTCATAGTTGATCTAGTGATTGATCTTTCTGGGTACTTAGCGTTGAACAAAATGCAAACTTCTTGTTGGGTACGAATCCTATCAGCATATCCAATCATCATAAGAATTTCTATTCTTTGTGTGGGAGATAAACGTATAGTAACTAAATTATTTTATTACTTCTACTGAACTTACTAGAAAGATTCAATATAATGACAGCATAATGTCATATCGTCGATAATGTCATATCTACTACATGAGTTACCCTATATCTATATAAAATTTATATGTCAAAATATGCACAATTAAAAATTATTATTTACGTGTCCGAGAATTTTTACGAAATGTTTTTAGATTAATAAATAATGAATTTGTTCCTTACTTTATGTACACACTGTAAACACAATATCCAGGCATGGAATTTTTAGTAAGCCGTCAACTGAATACTCTCGAGAAGTACCGGCGTTTTGGTATAGGTAGACAGTTTATCAGCGCATTTTTGTCGTCAAGATTGAATATTTAGCTTAAGAATAATGCGTAAAATTAATAATATAAAACCATTGATTAAATTAAAATAAATGGGTCTTTTGTCCCGTGAACCGGTACGCCACTGCATATCCTGGTATTAAAAGGTCACAAAGCATCTTAAAAAGAGAAAACGCTTAAATAATAAAATACCAACCGACCAAAGCCTGTATATTTATGTTAAAATTTCAATGTAGATTTCGTATATTCGTTTTCGAAAAAATCGACAACAATATGGTAAAGTATAAATGCTCGGTTCATATTTAATATAAAGTCTTTATTGTATGCAAATCGAGTGAATACATTACACGGCGAACTCCATGTAACGAATTTTATATATTGGAGGATTAACATAGCATTTATTGTTGGCAAAAAACCGCTTAACTTATTCCGTATGCATATGGTAGACAATGTGAGCAATGAGCATTAACCTTGTTTTTAAGACGAGGAAATTTTTCTGGATTTTAAGATGGGAACCTTTGATGAACCCTGTACGTATAAAGTGAGTTCAAATTTCTCGCTTACTGTCTTACTTGCTTACTTAATACGTAGATATCTCATTATACCTTTCGGTGGCAGGGTTGGTGGAGTTGAGTTGATGGTGTTGCGTTGCATTTCTCTCTATTCTAGATGATGAGATATTTTCAGAATATGTTCCAATTTTACTCCCTTAATTTTCAACTTCTCTGGCAATGTAGGTAAAGCCTGTCCAGAGATATAAGAAAGTTACACTTTGCCTTGGAATGGGATTATCCAAGGGTGGCCATAAACAAACAATGAATGAATGAGTAAATGCAGGTAAATTATGGCCCGTACTTAAAAATGTCTTAAAGTAAACTGCAAATCCGGAAGACGTAATTTCATTACTAAAGTAATAGTTTGGTGATTTTAAACCGATTTTTACCTGATTCAAAATGAGAGGGTTAATCCCATAAAACAAATTATTTTCTAAAGACTGTATATATAGCCGCTCTAGTTAGTTTTAAGCTTATTTAGTAATTATTTTTACTTTGTGTGTAATACAGCGTTTGTTTAATCGTGTGTGAGTCATGGAAAATATGTGCGAGCCCAATGTATCTTAAGAGATAACCCCGTCGAAAAGCAGAAAACACTTTTCTGTGGAAACTAAGGAAGTTATAATAGTAGGTATATTATTAACCAAGGTTTAGACAGCCATCATTATTGCCCGAGCGGCGAGTTTAAATCACGAGGAGCGAAGCGACGAGGGATTTAAGACGCGAGGGCTATAATAAGCTGTCTACACCGTGGTTAATATATTATTTTTTCCACTACTACAAACTTTTATATGACATTTATCTTTATAGTATTAATAATTATAAAAAATTATAGGTAGGTATAAGTATATTTTTTAATCAAGTTACCTGCGCTTTGAAATTGGCAAAATATTTTGTTGTTTTGTCAGGTGGCTTTGTCAATGTCAATTTGTGTTCATTTGTGTCATCAGATTTCACGAGTTTTGCGTTTTTTTTTAAAATGAGCGAAGAAAATGTTAGTGATAATATTATGTGTACACCTCCCGAATTAAGGATGGAAGCAGAAAAAATGTTGATTGTATCGATATTTTACAATATCAAGTAATCTAATATGTATTGATAATTATCTGGTTGCCTAACCACAATGAATTGATGTTGTAGAATTAAAAAATCAAGTTACCTGCGTTCAATCAAAATTCGGTTAAGGTCAAAGATCGGTCAATAATGGATTTCAATGGCTTATTATTGACCATGGTCAATAATGACTTATAAGGTAGAGACAAAGGATTTCTAGCGTTAATAATCGGTCAATAATGGCGATGTTATAGGTTAGTAGTGGAAAAACAATGTTTATTTAACTCTCATTGAACGTGCGGTCAGCAAGCAAGCAGCGTTAGAAGAAACGGTCACAATAACAAAAATTCCAACATCAACTGTATGGAAAATTGTGAATAATCCCATTTTAGCGAGGAAAAAAGAACCGATACTGGCATTTTCTCGAAGGTAGATGGAAGTGATCAAGATATGATATGATATTAGATAATTCAATTAAGAGGCTTGAAAAAGATGAAACCGGCGTTAAATGTGGCAGAACAACGTTATGGAAGTGTATTCAACACATGGGTTTTAGATTTAAAAAAATTAACAAAAGACGAGTTTTAATGGAATCCAGTAGAATTCGGGAATGGCGATCCGAATATCTACAAAAAAATAGGATTTACAGAGATCAGCAAAGGCCGATTATTTACTTGGATGAAACCTGGTTCGACACATATTATACACCGGAAAAGGGTTGGGTTGACTCAAGCAGCAAGTGTAAAACAAGCGCGCCATCAAAAAGAGGTAAACGAATTACGATTTTGCATGCTGGATCTAAAGACGGATGGATTCAAAATGGACTTTCTCTGTCTGCGAAAAACATTAAAGATTCTTCTCTGCTGGATTACCATGAGGACACCACTGCTGATTTATTTAAAGATTGGTTTAGAAACAAGCTAATTCCAAATATACCTCCGAATAGCGTAATTGTAATGGACAACCATCGAAGAAAGTAACAAGAAGATTCTCAAGGTTATCTAACTTACTTCTTAACAAAATTTTTGCTTTTTTGCATCTTGAATTTCTTCTGGCTCACCAGTATCCTCATCATTATTATTTTCTTCTCCTAATTCACAATTAAGGTAAGTAAACCTTATAGGCATGACATGTTGAAATTGCGGTAACTCTTGCGATACCTTAAAGCAGGGATGCACATTCCGCGGCCCGCCAACGAATTTTAAAAGCGATATTTATGCGGCCTCCCAACGAATTTTAAAAGTATTCTACTCGCCGCGCTCCGGTCTAAGCATATTGTTACGAGACTAGAAATCTGTCGCATCAACTAGATTACTTTAAGATTCGCGAAGCACGTCGCCAGTTGACCAAGACTCCCTCCTCAAATGATACAAAAGCAACAATCCAAAACTACATGTATGATAATGACATTTATTTTCAGGAAAATTACACCAAAAGGCTTGAGGTTTTACAAAGTTTAAAACTACAAAAGGAATACTTAATACTTCTGTGATAATTATGCAAAAAATCTAGGGCATACAATTTTAAGGCTTCCACCATACCATTGTATATTCAATCCCATCGAACATGTTTGGCACCAACTGAAATCTGCCATTCGTCGTAACAATATTTGCCCTACTATTAACTCCAGTGTACTTAAGCTTATATAAGCTGAAGTTTTTGGGAATATTCTGTTACACATGTTGAAAAGGTGGAAAAATCCTATTTCCATATAAACAATAGGTAGGTATAGCACAAATAATAATTAGAACAGATGATGATAGCGATAGTGATATTGATATATTAATTGAATAATTATTATAAGTACCGAATAATTTGTATATTTTTGTAATCATAAATAAAATTTTTAAAAATAAAATAACTTGTAATTTGACATTTAAACATAAATAAAATATTATTAAATGTCTTACTTATTTTTATTACAAACCATGATTAATTCTAAGCAAGATACGGACCTGTTCGGCAATATTTCAATTTTACAGCTGGCCCGGGTCTTTCCTAATAGGGATCAGTTAGTCACTTTCTTATATCTCTGTACAGACTTTAGGAATATTTGTTTTGTTAATCTTTCATTCCTTATTCTCATTCTTCATGAAGTACAATTTTCAATGCACGTCATCAATCAGCTGATAATAATTGTAAATCCGTAAGAAAACATGAGGAAGTTGAATTTGGGCAAATAATATTAAAACTTTATGCGATACTGAATGTACTACAAACTAAAAGTATTCTTCTTTGATACGAACCCACTTATAGCAAATATTTTGTTTATTTAAGCTTGTAAAATTAATATAATTTAAATTTTATTGGCCGACACACAACTGTAAACGGTGCGGTGGCGTCAGCTCGTTCGTTGGCTTGGTTTGACGTTTCATGCAAAACGAACCTTAATTGTTTTGTGGTTCCGTGTTACTGTGCGTCTGTTTCTTAACAAAAACTTCAGATCGTTTCATATATCATTAAAAAACTGTTGTTTTAAGAACAACAAAAATGCACATACATATCTCTGTCGATTACGTTGTTTACTATTTGTAAAAAATGCTAAGAAGCTAATTTCAGGAAGAACTTAACAAAATTGGCCATTGTTGCCCTTGACAGCAGTACAGAGAAGTAAACTCAAAGAGTATGTTAAGGTCTAGATATTTTATTTCTACTTTACTAATTTTTAGCGTGTAGCAGCTGCCCTAAATTTGAATATCTCCACTGTAAGCGCAGTTTCAACAACAGTTAAGCAAAATAAATTATTAGAGTCGCCTAAAAGGAAACGTTCTTATTCAAGGTTGTAAAGTGTCAAGATTGGATATAAGTTCTATGACACTATTATTCATGGAATGTACGAAACAACTAACAATAAAATTGCATGACTATTCCAATATAATTTAGGTATATATTGTGATCCTGGAAGATTTTACAAATAAAGTAAATAAATTTGTGTTTATTCTTGTAAATTTATCTTGTTTCTATGAAAAACACAAAACCACTACAATTGCCTCACTCGGTTATATTGGTTACAAGCTGGCAACACTGCCGATAACTGACGTCACTCCAAGGGTATGACGTGCATTGGTTCTTGTTTTGCATTAAGTATATATGCATTTTTTCCTTGTTTGCCTGTAAAATATGCAGTTATATGCGTTTTTTTGACCAAATATGCATACTGGAATGCAATATTTCGTAATTTATTAGGTATAGTTAAATAGGGTAAAGAAACACAGTGGGTTCTAAAAAAGATGTATATTTAAAAAAAGATGCAAAAAAAAGAAAGGAGAATAAAAGTAAATAATTCTTTAATCTGAAATTGTATAAAAGGCATTTACTACTAAATATTTTTAAAAGTTTTCAATTAAAAAGGATTATCTTCTATCAGTAAAAATTAGTTTATACAAAGAGAAGCTTCTTTTAACATCTACTGATGTAATCGGACAATACTGCAACTTAGGTAGTAAAGTATAAAGTCAAGATACAACTTCGTTGGATGGTTTACCTTCATAAATGCTTTTTACTGCAGTTAAGTATTTAAATCCTTCATTCTTTTTTACAGTTGCATCCAATTTGTTCCATACTATACTTGACCTCCTACTTTACCGGGAATGTTGTAACCTAACCTTAATAAAACCAAGATCTTTAACTACACTTGCACTTTTAAACAACTTTTTAATTTGCACAACACCCTGCGAATCGTCATCCAAATACAAAATTAGTTCTTTAATGGCTTCGATATGTTCTGCGTAGAGTATTGCGGCCTTAATCCATGTTCCCCACCAGGTAATTACAGGCTCTGGAGGTAAACTAACTCCTGGTAATTAATTCATTTACTAAAGGATAATCGTTCTGACGGTTTCTGCGACTCGGTTTATTCCATGTAAAAGACAAGTCACAAGTACCATATTGGGGTAAAGGTTTCTTAAGTCTTGGCCTACTTTTACTATATACGGTGTTGCAGACAAAAGCACTAAAAACTTCTCATCTGGGACTGGATTTGGTAAGCAAAGAAAGCTCGATAGGGACTGCTGAATAAATCGGGTTACGGTCACATTATTAGTTTTGTCTAGCTGCTTAGAAGCTATTAAATATGGGTTTGTCGCTTTATCTTCTTAAAGTGCTCCAATCATAAGATGTGCGATATATCTGCCACAAGCATCTGTGCTTTCATCAAAAATTATCACCCAGTGAAGCTCAGATTTCTTCTAAAACGGTTTCGTATACTAAGTAAATGGACATTCTGCTTTCGACGCGTGGATTTGTCAGGAATGGTTTGTTGACAATATTTTTGCAAAATCCATTAAATTGCGGATTTTATAATTTTTTTAAGGGTATGTTTGCTACGACCAAAGCCTTGCATAAGTCTTCTTAAAAAATTTCTTTTTCAGATTTCGATATTTCTCCAACATTTTGAAACGCGTTTCTTACACTCAGCTGAACTGGCTCAGATTACATTTTTTGTAACTTTGATTTATGCAGCGGTGTTTTTAAATGTTGATCGGTTTGGAACTTTTTTTCACAAACAATAATTTTTGCACAAGCTTTACAGAAGACTTTTTCTCCAATAAACTCTATCTGTGGGAAATTTTTAATCCACGAAGACGTTTTCGCCACTTTAGACATTTAGAACACAAATTTGAAATCACTAATTTACACTGAAAATCTTTCGACAAACTATAACGAAGTACGTATAACAACCCGATATAAATACAGTTTGTTAAGCAGGTAATAATAAGACATCATTAAATGACAATAAATAACCCCTAACAATATACCTGCAAACCCCGGAAACCCCAATAAATACCTTGTGTACAACCAAAATATAAATATTAATTATTATATAATAATCTTTAGATTGGGAAATCCCCGAAACAAGTGGCGGACTGGACATTAAACCTATGGGTCTACGAGGTTTCAATTTTTTGATAACGCCGAAAACATAAAAATATGTCATAAATCATTATTTGGGAAAAATATGCATTTTATTATAAAATTGACAAAATATGCAAAAATGCATATATTATGTATATGCACTTTGCATATATTATGTATTTCGTCCTTTATTGATATTACTTCTTTTTTAGAAGTGTTCCACCTTGTATTTAAATAAATGTTTAATAATTTTGATAACCTTTATATCCTTGGTAGATCGATCGTATAAATTGAACGACAACATATTATATTTGCCAGCGAAGTACATACAAACTGTATTAACGAGCAGAAAATCGCGAATACTACCATAAAATCAGCTGATATTATCATTAGTTATAATTTTATGTTTATGCGGCTATTTGGCGCAGTTGTAAACATTTTCCGCAATAAAATCCACGATTAAATTGTAGTTTTAATTGCCCCGTATAACCCACGCAACGTCATTGGTTGGGGTTAAATGGGCGAGGTTGCCAGTTAATATAATTTTGTTCGGGTGTAGGGTAAATTCAATATTTTAAGGTGGTATTTACGACTTTTCAGTGGGGATAATGCTAACGCTTCAAAAAATTCAAGTCCACGCACTTTAATGTAAAGTCATGGCCGTTATTAATTGTTCACCTGACGGCTGATATTGATATCGATATACGCATTCATGAAAACGCAGTAGCTTACCTCATATGCACAGTAAGTAAACAGAAATTAAAAGAACGCTGAGACCAATCTGCGTATGTTAATTTAAGTTAAGTTAATTGCATGTCCTTCACCTTGAAGTTTTGACAGTTGGCAAGATTATTACACTAAAAGAAGCACTAAAACGATGAAGTAAATGCTTTACACTGCAATAAAAAATGTGGGTACCTAGTAAGAAGTACATTTTTCATGAATATCTTCTGTGTTTCATGTAATTGGCTTTCCAGCAAATTTCGTAAAATCATGAAATAAAATAAAAATATTTTTGAATTGTTTTATTGATTGTGCGTTACATTTTAGAAAGGAAATAAAATAGTATATTACCTACCAAGACTGATAAGAAGCCTATTACAGACGATTTCGAAAATTACGGTACGAGCGTTAGCGAAAATTGCCCTTGTTATCATACAGACATTATAATATTACGTAACTATTTTATAATGTCATATTGTCGCTTTTCGTTGCTTGCTTTTCTCGGGGTGCGAGTTCAATAACATACTAGTTTGATAGTGAAGAGTATCCAAATGTGTAGGTGATACGACTTATAACAATCGATGTGAAAACCCGATTGTAATAATAATATATTATTATGGAAAACCAGAGTTCGAATTTTTTAAAATAAATTAGGTAATTGAATAAGGATTAAATTTATCATTGTGAGATCAACTGCTATAGTCTCTCTGTACTCTGTCTATCTATCAAAGTGGCTTCCCTCAGAAATTCTATGATCAAAAGACAAAAGATCAGAAATCTTAAAAACTGAAAACTTCGTTGTAAACATTTTTAAACGGGGTTCATATTGAAAGGAAAAACCAGTACGTATGTGTGGACATTTGATTTATGATATTCTTAAATGAGGGGTTGAAATTTTATATTCTCGATTTTACCCTTTTCTATGTCACCCTGCTGATTTGCATATATCCAGATTTAGATTTATATTTTAGTACAGATCCGGATTTATTATATAGGATATATTTAGTTTTACAGCTATACAGGGTGGCGCATCGAAAGCTTTCCACCCAGGTTTGTTGTCTTGTAAATGAACAAATCAAAATGCGCTTGGACAAGTAAACGTTAGTTCCCAGGGGGACGTATTTGTTCGCCCTTAAAATCTTAAATGGAAAGAAGCGTCGAGTGATACCTTACTCTGAAGGGAATTTAATTGCATTTTCAATAGGACTTTGCTCGTTGAATTTGGTTGAGTACTTATCGAGAAATTAAATGGTAAACAAATTTGTGCTTAAACGTAAACAAATAAATGGTACTTATACACAAAAAAGGTCGAAAAGCTTCATCCAAAACAGAGTGGCAAAAAGTCGCGCATAATGCCTGTAACTTTTGAATTACCTCGTATACGAAAAAGTGACATTTATGTTCAGTAAATTATTCCTCACATTTCAACATGCATGCATTTTTTCTGTCATTTCTGGTTTGGTTGCAATAGAGACTAACTTACTTTTTTTAAATGGAACACCCTGCATAATAATATGATTGTATATTTGGATTCTACTGGGAAAACTCTAAATTTTTTGCATTTCAAACTTTTATTTATTTAAAATTGTAACAAACTTTATAATAACAAAATTAATATCCTAGAACATTGAACAACTTAACATCGGAATAATAAACAAGTGAAACCTTTTAAGTGGATCAGGTGTTCAAAATGACCACCATTTTCTGCTAAGCAGAGCACTAGTCGATCCCTGACCCCGTCTATAACGCTTAAAAGGAAGTCCTCTGGAATGGCCCGAATTTCAGCACTAATTCTCACTTTTAAAGATTCTAAGTACCTAATTTGGAATGTTAACGTTGACTTTGTTCTTTAAGTGTCCCCACAAAAAGAAGTCGAGCTGGCCAGTCAATAACACCTCTTCTGCCTATTCAACGTCCTGGCAATAATTGTTCGCTTATGTAATGTCTAACATTTTCCGCATAATACGCAGGTGCTCCATCTTGCTAGAACCATACCGGTTCGTTTATGCCATTATTTACACCCTGTAAAACCATTCTGCAAGAAGGAATTATGTGATTCCTGAGGATGTCTACCAACTATGCCCGCCCAAACATTAACTTTTTCGGGTCTCTGGGTATGACCTCCCTGGAACCAGTGAGTATTCTCAGCAGACCAATAACGATAATTGTGTCTATTAGCAATGTCATTTAAATGGAAAGTAGGTTCATCCGAGGAAATGATATTTGTTGCGAAGTTATTATTGTTATTTCATCTTTTAATCATCAACTCTTTTATTAAAATCGTCCTTGTTTAACTCGTGTGCCAACTTTATCTTGTAGGGAAATACATCAAATCCAACATAATCGTCGAGGTCAATGGCAATGGATTTTAATGTGTCCCATCAGTCAGTGAAAAATTTGTTTAAGGCATTATGGGCGACTTTCTTGCCACTCGGTATATTGTTATTGATATTCCGATAAACTTGTGTGATGCGATTCTTCATATCCTCTTTTGGGGTTGGATGCACTCTATACGCTTCATCTTTGACGTATGCGCACAAAAAGAAGCCCATTTTTGTTAAGTCTGGAGATTGAGGTGACCATTGAAATGGTTTACCTCTACCTATCTATCCATCTATTAGGAAACTCATTGTTTAAATGTTCATGGATTACTACCGTATGGTGGACGGGAGCCCCATCATATAAATTACACACTCTTTTTGCAAAAATCCAAATAGACTTGCCCAGTTACTGGTCTTTCCTGAATAAACCTCACGCATTCAGTGACCATCTTGTTTGATCGTGAGTTCTAATACAATGTGGGTTGGTGGCTGCATTATAATGGAAATTATGCCTGTTGACATTTCCATTGTTATGGAACGTAACTTCGTCAATGAACAATACATAATTGAAAAAATACTTATCGTGTTGAATTTTCTGTTGAGCCCATTCACAGAGAGTAATTTTGACTCCATAGTCCTGGTCACAGCTCTTGCATCAGTTGAATGTGGTAAGGATGATCTTTATGTTTACTAAAAGTGTTTAGGATGGCTCAACGTTTTATATCTGTTTCATGGGAAATTATTTCTTAGGAGACATAGGGGTTTTCAATTACTTTTGGCAGCACGGTTATTTATTTTTTTGCTATATAAACTCTTTTAATTCTTTTAGTTCTTTTACATTCAACTTTTGCTGTCTGAGAGAAACGATCCATTAATTTATCAAATGCCTCTTTTCTTGGTTGCCTTCCATCAGGATAAGTTTCCCGATAAAGCCTTGTGGCAAGCAGACAGTTTCTGTCATTGCGGCTAGTATGAAAACTATATGAACTAATTCGTCTGTAGAAATTTTTTTAGCATTTTAACAAAAAACAATTAAGTTAATAGAGAAAAATTGAAACAACTGGTCTGCATTTTACAGTGTTTGTTTATTAATAAGTATCTACATATATGTAAATATTTAAATTTATCAGTACTAAAATTAAATGAGATAAAGCCAATTTACCAATATGTATACAGGGTTATCTAAATTAAGTGTCCACCATTGATAACTTTGTTATTATTATAGATACAGAATAGTTTCAATTAGCAAACTATTAGTATTTTTAACGCTCATTAAGAATATTAAGATGGAAGAATAAAAGAATCAAATGAACATCACGTTTTCGAGTTTGGAAGAAAAATTACGATTTTTTTATTATATTTAATTTTTTTCTGTTAGAACTTTAAGTTTTAAACAAAACTTATAAGTAATTTTCTCCTAAAGTCAAAAATGACGTTGACATTACAATTTCTAAATATTAACAGTAAAAATAGTAAGAAGGCTATGAAAGCCACGTGATCTTTGCGATTTGATGGTATTAAGATAAGTGATGAATCGCAGAAGGCAGAAATGCAGTTCCATATCAAGGAGGCTTTGGAAAACAATGATAACGCTATCTATCAAGTAATGTCGAACATTAGTATGTTTTAATTCGTTTTTTCGCTTATAACTTTTGTTGTGTCAATTATTAATTTAAAAAAAAATGGTTTTCACCCATGAGGAAAAGTGTGATATGTTAGCTTCTTACTTAGTGTGCAGAAAAGTTTCTTCCAGAGCAAAAGAATACTACGCTGAATTATATCCACTTCGCATTCAACCACATGAGAGATATTTTCTGAGACTGTACCGAAAATTTAGAGGCAATGAGAGTGTTTTTGCCAAAACAAGCAGAACAAATAAAAATTTCATAATAAGCGGAAATCGCAGTTATTGCATATTTTGAAGCCTACCGTAATAACTCAATACCAGATATTGTCAAGGACTCTAATTTGTCTTATGGTACTGTGCATAGGATTCTAAAAAAATACAAATGTATTCCCTATAAGTACCGACCAGTTCAAACGCTTTTGCCAGGGGATCCAGAAAGAAGAATTGTTTTTTTGCCATTGGTGACTTAACTTCTGTCGCCAAAATGTAAATAACTTTCGTTATATTTTATGGACAGATGAATCTAATTTCTCAAATTGTGGAAGGTATAATAGAAAAAATCATCATTACTGGTCAAGGGAAAATCTTTTGTTAGTACATCCAACTGAATTTGCATTTTCAGCAGGATAGCGCACCTGCGCACAACTACAGAGGTACTTATCAACTTTTAAGTACTATTCTTAATGATCAGTGGATAGGCACAAATGGCCCTATTCAGTGGCCTCCCCGATCACCGGACCTAACCCCGCTTGATTTCTTTTTATGGGGTTTTTTAAAGAACCAAATTTACAAGAAAAGGTACGAAAACGTCGACGCCTTAAAGACTGCAGTTAGGGAAAAGATAAACCAGATAGATGGTAAGACCATACTTAAAGTAGTTCGAGCTGTTCAGGAACGTGCACAAAAATGTATTGAAGAACGGGGTGAGGTGTTTTTGAGCATCTTCTAAAAAAAAAATTGTGATTTTTTATTTTCATTTTCTTATAAATATCTAAAATAAAGTTTGTAAAACTTACTTAGCTGTTTTAGTTTGAGCTTCGCATAACCTCATTAATTTTCATCCCAGTAGAAAATTACTTATAAGCTTTTTTGTTTAAATCTCAGAGTTCTAACAGAAGAAAATATTATATACGGGAGTTTTTATTTTAAAAAATCGTAATTTTCGTCCAAACTCGAAAACGTGATGTTAATTTGTTTTTTTTATTCTTCCATCTTAATGAGCGTTAAAAATACTAATAGTTTGCTAATTTAAACTATTCTGTAACTTTATTAATAACAAAGTTACCAATGGTGGACACTTAGGGGAAGGTGGGGCAAGACGGGGTAGTGAGGCAAGACGGGGTACCCCCACTTTCTTTTAAATTGAACGCATCTAAACCAAGACGAGCACACACATACACGAGGTCAACCTGCTTCTTTCAGCCGCTGAAGTAGAGGATTAATACACTTTCATTGTCACCCCCCACTCCTCTGATGTCACATGACCTTGACCTTGAACGCAGGTGTTGGTATCACCTTGACCTTGACCTTGAACGCAGGTGTTGGTATCACCTTGACCTTGAAAATTTACGTCATATGACCTTGACCTTGAACGCAGGTGTTGGTATCACCTTGACCTTGAAAATATACCTTGAAGTTTTATGACCTTGATGTTGCATGACCTTGAAAGACCTGTTGTCAATGTTAATTTTTAATGGTGTGACCTTGGCCGCTAGGTATATATGTGGGTAGGAGGTGTCACATTTTAGTATTGAACAGAATATTCAGCAAGACTTTTTCAAAATAATTAGTTAAACGGACATGGAGTATGTGTGTGAAGATTGTAGTGAGACATTTAGTCGTAGTTACAGTATGTTACGACACAGAAGAGAGTCTTGCATGTTTCGATTTGTTAACGCAGAGTCTGCAAAGCGACGGAGAGTCGATGTGGCTACACCAACACCCCAGATGCGAACATGTGTAACTTGTAATATAGCTGTTCCACATAATCAATTGGGTGCTCATCAAAGAACGCTCCAACATCGAAATAATTCCTGTTTGCCATTGTCACAAGGTGTTCAAATTGTGCAAACGGCTTTTAAGAAGAGGATTGCAACATATCGAGTAAGCAGTGAAAATTTCCATATAGACTTCACCATATTTTTTGAAGAAATTAAAGCTCAAGTGCTTAGTTTAATAAGTGAAGTAGTAGCAGTTCGTGGTGCACTAAAAATAAACATGGTTGTGGTGGGATTGTACATTCTTCCCGCACAGGATTCTTACAGTGAAAAATCTTTTAACACGTGTAATGAAATTGTTACTGTTGCAAGTGACTTGGAAGAAGTGTACCGATCATTTGTTGAGGCAATGAAGGTTCAATCAACGGAATTTCAGGAAAAGGATTCAGGTATGTTATAGGTCAATAATTGAAAGCATATTTAATTATTAAATATATATTTTATCTTACAGGTTGGGCATTAGAAAAAATTTTGTACTTGGAGCTAAACATCAATGAATATAAACCATTTGGGGGATCATCATATATCAAGTTACCGAAATTCATTGATCTGAAGAATGCTGTTGTTAATGTTTACAATCAAGATGAGTGCTGCTTCGCTTGGGCCGTCACGTCAGCATTGTTCCCTGCCAGTAACATGTCATCACAAATGACGTCATACCCCCATCACTCTAGAGTGCTAAATTTTACAGGTATGAATTTTCCAATTAAATTGCGTGATATTTCTAAATTTGAAGAAATGAATAATATTTCAGTAAACGTGTATGGTTTACAAACGGTATTTGAACATAATAAATTAAAATATGAAGTTGTGGGCCCATTAAGATATTCTGGTAAAAAGCTGGGTATACATGTAAATTTGTTGTTAGTAACCAAGGATTGTAATGTCAGAGATAATGATGATGATGATGCACACATTTGCGATACAAATTGTATGAAAAGTCATTACTGCTGGATAAAAGACTTATCAAGATTATGTTCAAGTCAGATATCATCAAGTTGTGATAAGCTTTATTTTTGTGATGGGTGCCTTATATATTTTAAATCATCATTCGCTTTGACATTACATCAAGAAAATGATTGTAAACTTAAATACTCAGTTATACCATCAGTTAATTTAAAAGTGGATAAATTTGGGAAAAGTGTAGCGGAAAACATTTTAAAATTTGAAAATATCGAAAAACAAATGCGTGTACCATTCGTTGTATATGCAGACTTTGAATCAGTGCTTAAACCATTAGATTCAACTGAACCAAACCCCGAACATTCTTACAGTACGACAAACGTTAAACATGAGCCGTTTTCTTTTGCATACCTAATAAAGTGCTCCTTTGATGATTCTATTTCAAAATTTGAGTTATATCGCGGAGATGATGCAGCCCAAGTATTTGTATCCCGCATTGAGACAGATCTAAGAAATTTATACAATACGTATTTAAAAGATATTAGACCAATGAACCGTTTAACATCTGATGAAATAAAAGATTTCGATAATGCCACAGAGTGCAACATCTGTGAAGGTCCGATTAACAATAATGATAAGGTAAAGGATCATTGTCACATAACGGGAAACAAAAGACCTGGTGCTGCTCATTCGATTTGTAATTTAAATTATAAAGTACCTACATTTATACCAATTGTATTTCATAATTTGAGTGGTTATGATAGTCACATGTTTATCAAAGAATTGTGTCGTCATGGTGATAAAATTGATGTGATAGCTCAAAGCAAAGAAAAGTACATTTCATTTACCAAAAGTATTTACGTTCATGATTATGTAGACTCAAAGACCATGACAATAAAAAAAAAATATTTAAAATTAAGATTTATTGATAGTTTCAAATTTTTATCAGCATCACTAGATACTTTGGGTAAAGGTTTAGACTTAAGTAGTTTAAAGGAAATGCGCAAGCATTATCCCGATGATAAGAAGTTTAGTTTAATGCGTGGCAAAGGTATTTTTCCATACAGTTTCATGGATTCTTTGGAAAAGATGAACTATCCAAATTTACCAACTAAAAATCAGTTTTACGATAATCTATCAGAGGAACACATTAGTGATGAAAGCTATGAAAAAGCTAAGGAAGTTTGGCGTTTATTTGATTGTAAGAATTTAGGGGAATATTCAGATTTATATTTAAAATCAGATGTGTTATTATTAACCGATGTTTTTGAACAATTTCGCGATATGTTTTTAAACATTTATAAATTAGACCCAGTGCAGTACTACACTCTTCCCAGTTTTTCATTTGATTGTATGTTGCGCATGACCAAGGTAGAGTTGGAACTACTTACTGATATTGACATGATTCACTTTTTTAAGAAAGGAATTCGTGGTGGTATAAGTCAGTGTTCGGAAAGGAAACATATTGCCAATAATATTTATTTACCGAATTATGATGCATCAAAACCTTCTTCATTCATTACTTATCTGGATGCCACAAATTTGTATGGTCATAGTATGTCACAAGCATTACCATTTGGTGGATTTAGATGGTTATCACAACGCGAAATTTTAGATTTGAATATTATGGATATTGACGACAACAGCCCAGAAGGCTACGTGTTGGAAGTCGATGTGCATTATCCACTGGATTTGCACGATGCACATTCTGACCTTCCATTTCTGGTTGAGAATATAATACCACCAACAGAAACAGCCAAATTGTCAAAGTTAATACCAAATTTAAATGATAAAAAAAAATATATTGTGCATTATCGAACCCTAAAGCAGGCGATTTCTAGTGGCTTAATGGTAATGCAAACTCATAGAATTTTAAAATTTAGTCAATCTAAGTGGCTAAAGACATACATTGATTTCAATACAGATTTGCGGAATAAGGCAACATCAAAATTCGGTAAGGATACATTTAAATTAATTATTAACGCCATTTTTGGCAAGACTATGGAAAATGTCGAAAATCGCAACGATATAAAGTTAATCACACAGTGGGAAAACATGCGGGGTAAAGTAGGGGCAAGGGCTTTAATATCGCGTCCGAATTACAAAAGTTCAACAATATTTACCGAAGATTTTGTTGCAATACATATGGATAAACTAAAAATTATATACAATAAACCAATTTATATCGGATTTTCCATATTGGATATGTCAAAGACAGTGATTTACGACTTTTTTTATAATTTCATTAAAGCAAAATTTGGTAGTAACGTTTCCTTATTGTACACTGACACCGATTCTCTTATTTTAAAAGTTTTTACCGACGACTTTTATCGAACAATTGCAGAGAACCCTGATAAGTTCGACACCTCTAATTATGTAGAAGGGAATATTTTTAATATCCGGAAAAGTCAATCAGTAGTAGGTCGGATGAAAGATGAATTTCCAGGTGATCCGATAATGTGTTTTTACGGCACCGGCGCTAAAGCTTATTACATCAGCTCGCTTCATAATGAAGTGAAGAAAGCAAAAGGTGTCAAAAAAGCAGTTATTGAGAAACAACTTCACCTGGAAGATTATCAAAATGTAGTAGAGCGTGGTGGTTTAATATTTCGCAAAATGAAAACGTTTCGTAGTTATAAACACGACGTTTACACGGAAATATTAAACAAGGTAGCATTATCTCACCACGACGACAAACGCTATATAATACCATCAACGACAAAAACTTTGCCTTGGGGACATAAGGATTTAGACTTTTATAGTGCAGACCCAGAAGAAAATTTGGTAAACTTGTTGAAAGTTATTCAATCATATCTTTAGTTTTTAAGTAATTTTATGTCATACCGATTTTAAACTTGTTAAAATAATTGGAAAATTCATATATAAACTGTTAATTTTAATATTTATCAACGTACTGGATTAGTGTTATGTAGAATTTTAAAAGAAAATGCACTACCTCAAGGATGGCAAGATACACCTTGACCTTGATAAAGCTAGTTTTAAAATTTCAAGAGAACGCGCAACCTTGAAAAGTGCCTGTAGTCAAGGGCACTAAGAAGAGTGGTGGCAAGAACGAAGTGAAGGACGGCGAGACTCGAGGTGGGGTGAACTTATAGTGGGGGGAATAGGCATAAAAGCGAGCATCTTGTGTGGAGCTCTTCAGTCTGAAACTTTTAGTGACGACAATTATTCCTGTGTACGTAATGTGTTCAAACATGAGTGATATTTCTGATTTAATGAGTGTTTCAACCCAAGATCTTCTGGGCGTCGAAGATGATTTACATCTGATTACCGCAAACGCCTTTGTGGACGAGCCCGCAGCCCCCGGGAACGACTTGAGTATAGCAGACGATGGAATGGAGCAGATTATGGATGATGCATGTGGCCAGTTGTTGAGGGACATAGAGAAGCGGCAAGCAGCTGAGAACAAAAAAGTCAATGTTCTCAGTAATGTTGTGATTAAGGAAGCCCAGCCGACACATTCAAAATTAAAAAGATTACTGACGACTGGTGGATCCAAAAGCAAGGGTGAATTTTATTCGTCTGTGGCAAAGGATGTGCCGAAAAAGAAGAAATTCACATTTAGGCGCCTCCCCGTACCTTTTCCCGGTGGATTCGAGATGCCGTCTTCACCACCACCACCAGCAGCAGCAGCGATTCCAAACCACTTGGCTCCGGTGGTAGTTGTCGTGGATGGCCCAATCATGAGGACACCATCGCCACCACCACTATCACCGGAGCTGTGCCGGAAAGGACGAAAAGGTCGAAAAAAAAATATAGAGCGACCAATTAGTGCATCTAGTGCGTCCACATCATCATCAACGTTTGTGGCGTCTCAACCAGGTTGGCTAGATGAGTTTTCTAGCAGCCAAAGGAATGTCCTAAGAGACGCCTATAATGTGCGGGGTAAACTTTTGGGACAATTAAGGGCGCGAGAAAGTGATGTGGAAATTTACGAGAGACAGATTACGGAACTAAAAAAAAAGTTAGATTTAGCTAGGTGTGATGTGGGACAATTAAAAAAAAAACTATTGTTATTAGACAATTTTAGTGTTAAGTTAGAGTAAGTTTTGTAATATTAGATGTATATAGATTTAGGTTTAAGAATTGTATAGGCATATAATTTTAGTGTTAATTTAGAGTAAGTTTTGTTATAGTAAATGTATATAGATTTAGGTTTAAGAATTGTATAGTAATGTAATATATATGTATATATTTTATAAAAATATATTTAAATAAATATCATCCTAGTCAATTAAATTTTGTTTTATTTACAACATTTTGAATTAGTTAGGTTTATGAGAATCAATAAACCCGTAGGCTATATATAAAAAAGTTTAAATCTTAATATTTAAGTAATTTTTTAAGCAAACGAAGTTATAAGAAATTTTACTTTAGCGAATTCAAGAAATTATTAAATCGAATAGATTTGTCTAAAACTATATTTCCTTCGCTAACTACATCAGTCGATTGCAAGCCACGATGGGAGAATATCCTTCAGACATTTTTCTTGATATCCAAGGCTACCATTGTTCTTCTTTTGGATACTTTCCAAAAGAGTTAGCAATTTACGATGGGTTTCGTATCTCAAGTTATCTATTTAAAGCTCCTTTTGCGAAAAATATGTTGTCCCTTGCGGAGCTAAAACATGTCAAATGGGCCGAAAAGTATCATGGACTGAAGTGGGAGTCTGGAAACGTAGAACTCTGTGAAATTAACAATATATTTAAACATGTGTTGGAATTATACCAATCACCCAGGATATACGTAAAAGGAAGTATGAAGGCAAATTTCCTAAAGAGGTTTATAAGCGAAGAAATCATTACAGATATTCCCTGTAAGCTGGAACCGAAATTAAGTAAATTTAAGAAGATTCCAGAGTGTTTTTTCCACAAAACGATGCATCCATGGCATTGTGCAGCATCGAATGTAAAACTGTTATATAATTATAGAAATTGCTACTAATAAATATTATATTATTGTTTACTTTGTTTTTCTTTTAATCATTCGTCAGTACCTAATCTGCACACTTTTTCTCTTAGATTGGCTAGCTAGTATTGAACTTAAAATATTTGACTTAGTGTTTACAATAAATCACAACTTAAAATAAAATTTCTTGGTACTACCCGTTTCGTATTTAAATAATTTTTTAAGGCATTTGCTGTAATTTTACGCAGAAATGCAAAAGAGCTAAAATGTTTGCCTTCGCTTAAACCATAGATCCCCGGTTTTTAAATTGTATTTAGTGAAAAAATTTTTTGGTGGTACCTCCATAATATTTGTTATTTATTAATTTTTTTTAAGCATTTGCTGTAATTTTACGCAGAAATGCAAAGGAGCTAAAATGTTTGCCTTCGTTCAAACCATAGATCCCCGTTTTTTAAATTGCATTTAGTTGAAAAATTTTTTTTGGCGGTACCGCCATTATATTTGTTATTAATTAATTTTTTAAGGCATTTGCTGTAATTTTACACAGAAATGCAAAAGAGCTAAAATGTTTGTCTTCGTTTAAACCATAGATCCCCGTTTTTTAAATTGCATTTAGTTGAAAAATTTTTTTGGTGGTACCTCCATTATATTTGTTATTAATTAATTTTTTTAGGCATTTGCTGTAATTTTACGCAGAAATGCAAAAGAGCTAAAATGTTTGCCTTCATTTAAGCCATAGATCCCCGTTTTTTAAATTGCATTTAGTTGAAAAATTTTTTTGGCCGTACCTCCATTATATTTGTTATTAATTAATTTTTTAAGGCATTTGCTGTAATTTTACGCAGAGATGCAAAAGAGCTAAAATGTTTGTCTTCGTTTAGACCATAGATCCCCGTTTTTTAAATTGCATTTAGTTGAAAAATTTTTTTTTTGGTGGTACCTCCATTATTTTTGTTATTAATTAATTTTTTTTAGGCATTTGCCGTAATTTTACGCAGAAATGCAAAAGAGCTAAAATGTTTGCCTTCGTTTAAACCATAGATCCCCGTTTTTTAAATTGCAATTATTTGAAAAAAAAATTTTTTTGGTAGTACCACCTTCATATTTGTTATTAATTAATTTTTTTTAGGCATTTGCTGTAATTTGACGCAGAAATGCAATAGAGCTAAAATGTTTGCCTTCGTTTAAACCATAGATCCCCGTTTTTTAAATTGCATTTAGTTGAAAAATTTTTTTTATTTGTTATTAATTATTTTTTTTTAGGCATTTGCAATAATTTTAGAGAAAAAAGTATTGAAGTGAAAATGTGTGACTAGATGTAAACTATAAGCTCCCATTTTTTAAAATTGCATTTTCTTAAATTTTAAAAACCCCATTGTCATTTTTTTTAAATTATGTATATTAAGCGAGTTATTTAGATTTTTCTATTTTTTGACTTTTTGAGGTATTTCCATACTTTTTACATCAAAAGTTGCATAATAAATAAGATGCGGCCGGTTTCGAACTTAATTATGGTATTTTTTAAAATTTCTTAATACCGCTATTTTTTGTTATATAAGCAATTGAAATGTGAAATGCATGGGGTGCCCCACCTGGCTATTTTTTAGAAATGTTTAATTTTTAGGCTTTTCGCCCATCCTACATAAAAGTTGTATCTGACATAAAAGATTCGTCTACTCGTGAGCTAAATTATGGAATTTTTTAATTTTAAAAATTAACAATATGAAGCAAGTTTTACAACAATTTATAAAAAAATAGCATTTTTAGTGTCAAGTATCAGAACTTCCTTATTGTCAGTCCCATAAAAAAAAGCTTCGTATAAGAGATGGTCTAAATTATGTGGAGAATATTTACAAATTTTTTATTAAAGTAAAAAACCATAAATAAAAAAGTTCGCCGGTGAAAAATCGTTTTATCTCAGCTATCCGTGGTCCGATCTTGACGGGACCCCCCGCAAACGATTTAGACGCCCGTCTACGGTGGGAGGGTGGGGGGCGGGTGGGCACTTATAAAAAAAAAAAAAAAAAAAAAAAAAAAAAAAAACGTGTAAACCGAACCTTGCCTACCATCTCCCAGTGTGTTTTGCACATTTCAATTACGCATAAGCGAGCTAGAACTATCTCTGACCTTGAAAAAATTGAACAAACTTCTTTATCCTTCATCCGATTTTAAATCTGTTTCCACGATAATTTTCCTTAAAAAATTTCAACAAACATTTACTCGAAAAGTTTTTCTCTACGACTTACCATTGAGGCACTGTGAAGCTTTAAAGTGCAGTTTTCGTTATTTCACCTATCTTTTTCATAACCCCCTATTGATTTTTGGAGATTTTAAATTTTTTTTTCAGCAATTTTATGTAGAAAAATATGCCAAGAAATATTTTATAATGACATTTCCTCATAAAATATCGCCAAGTGGCCGAAAAAAATTCTTAAAGGTTGAAAATTTGCATATTTTATATTTTACAAAAATTAACGATTTCTTGATTAAAATGGGATCTTTAGAGGTAAATGAGTGTTTTTGTAGTATAACATTTTTTTCCCAAATGTTTGCATGTATTCGAAAAAAATTCTTAAAAGTTGAAAATTTACATATTTTATATTTTGCAAAATTAACGATTTTTTGATTAAAATGGAATCTTTAGAGGTAAATGAGTGTTTTTGTAGTATAACATTTTTTTCCCAAATGTTGGCATGTATTCGAAAAAAATTCTTAAAAGTTGAAAATTTAAATATTTTTTATTTTACAAAAATTAACGATTTTTTGATTAAAATGGAATCTTTAGAGGTAAATGAGTGTTTTTGTAGTATAACATTTTTTTCCCAAATGTTGGCATGTATTCGAAAAAAATTCTTAAAAGTTGAAAATTTAAATATTTTTTATTTTACAAAAATTAACAATTTGTCGAGAGAAATGGAATCTTTTGAGCTAAATAACTGGTTTTTCAGTAAAAAATTGTAAGAACTTTAAATTTCGTAGGTATGACGAAAGATCATTATTGCCTTAAAAAAATTTTGCCGTAAAACGTTGGGATAAAAATTGACATTTAACAACTAACTACGCTCAAGTCTTTATGTGGCCCTCCGAAGAGGACCTGGGGAAGGGGGTTAGGGTGGGTCAGGGTTCGGGCGGTCGCATAGTAAAGAGAATAGGACTTCTACGGAGTGGTTGAGTCCGCAGGACCGGCGTCCATATCATCTTCAAAATCCCACCAAGATGTGGAATCGGCTGGTCCGCTAAAGTCATCGCTGACTTCTACCGATCCCGCATTCGATGTGGAGTCCGCAGGTCCAGTGGCCTCAACATTTTCAACTCGCCTCGATGGTGGTGGTCTGTTGGGTCGAGGAACAATTTCAGTCTCATCGCTAAACAGCGACGAGCCACGGCTTGCAGGTCCTTCTTGGGGTCTAGGAACATATTCTGTCTCATCGCTAAACAGCGACGAGCCACGGCTTGCAGGTCTTTCTTGGGCCATGTCCAAGATGTATATGAATTAATTGTGAAGCTGAACTAGTATTTATATGCTAACATTGTAGTGGGGGATAATATTTGAATGATCTGCCTTATAGCCGTTTATAATAAACATTACTCGGTCTCTACCAACAGTAACACAATCAAACACAAGATTTTTATTTTTAACTAATTTGAGAGAAATGCGATGAATTATGTACTGCAGAAAATCCCTTGAAGTTTTTCTATTATGCGATGATAACAAATACCACATGTTGGTATTGTATCATCCCAAAAATGGGACTTCTGCCTAACTAACTAACTACGCTCAAAGTATAAGTGTGGTCCTGAAAAGGACCGTTTTTTGTAGGTTTAGGGAAACCAGCTAATTCGGCTGTTCCCCTCTGGCGATCTGGACAGATCGCGGTGCAATTATCCGACGCCAACGCCGACGAGGTGCTGGTGGTTCGGGCGCTCCAACCCTTTCTTCCTCGTCGTCGTCGTCGTCGTCGTCAATCACCACCACGACAGGTGGTGGTGGTGGTGCTGCTTGTACTGTCGGCTTAACGACAGCGATCGGTTTCCCTTCAAATTTCTTCTTTGAGGCTGCCCAATACTCTTCGATTTTCCTCTTCCTGGTCGAGGTCAACATCAGTCCAGTTGCGTCCATGGCTGGATGAAGAGTGATACATTCTGCTATGCGCATACGTATTTATAGCCATATTTTAGGGGTGGGGTGTAAATTTTACTATATCCTTCAAAAATGTGTCTTGAATTAAAAAAATAATTTAGTTTGATCCCAGCTTTGATGAGATGAAGTTTGTTGTAGTCGACATTCAAGGATTCTGCGTTCCACAATTTCAACCTAAAGAGTTGGCTATTTATGATGGAAGGGAGATGAAAAGTTACTTCTTTAAACCAACAATACCGTTTCAAGAACTATCGTATGAATGTCAGAAGCAGGCGTTGTACTTATATGGAAACCGACATGGACTTTGCTATACTTATGGTGAAACGGATCTCGACCAACTTTTCTCGATTCTCTACGACGCTCTGCACGATGTCGACACTATTTATGTCAAGGGACAAGTTAAGAAGGATTTTTTAATAAACACTTTTTTCGATATGAACCTTAAAACTCCTTCTATTGTTAATTTAGAATTCACTACTGATTCTATTAATATACCAAAATTAACAATGGATACTACGTATTGCTCCAATCATAGTTTAAATATTTGTTCTTGTAGCGTAACAAATGCTAGAATATTGTATGACTATATACATAATTGTTTACCTAAATAAATAATACAAAATGTCCAAAGTGTTTTATTAACAGTCACCTTACCATAGTAAAATTTTAATAATATGCTTACGGTGGTATGCCTTCAATAATAATAATAATAATAATAATACCGTAGCACAATCAAGTGATCCACTACGCTCAAGTCTTAATTTTCCCTTCAAAAAGGACCTGTGAGGTGTAATTATTCGGGTGGTCGCATAGGAGAGAGAAAGTGGGAATTATCGTAGTCCTTCTACGGAGTCGTTGAGTCCGCTGAACCGACTTCTACCGGTCCCGCATGTCTCTACCCATGGTAGCACAATCGAAAAATTATTTCTCGAAAAGTATTGTGCCACCCTGGGTATGTGACATTAAACAACTAACTACGCTCAAGTCTTTATGTGGCCCTCCGAAGAGGACCTGAGGAAGGGGGTTAGGGTGGGTCAGGGTTCGGGCGGTAGGTAGTAGTAGCTTTATTTGTAATAGAACTTACATTCTATTGCAAATAATGCAAGATTGTTGGTGAAAGACCGTAAACAATCTTTCACGACAATCACTACATCTCGAGTGATTTTGCATCGCCCTATTATATCCTAATGTAAAATGAGTTTGAATGAAATTAACATCATTCAAACCTCCAAATCTAGTTATGTAGCAATTCATACATAAATTGACGTGAAGGCCCCATTTTACATAGGATTGAACTATGCAAAATCTAGCTCTGAACCTACCTCCCCTACGTACCGCTCTATGTTGAACATTTGGTTCAACTGTTCGGTCTTCATCGGTTGAATATCCTTCATCTGAACTTGATGACATTTCGGGACAGTATGAGTTTCCATGTCAAAATCGGTCATTATATATACTTTATTTTGCCCCCACCTCTACCTCCCTCTCTCTCTCTGTCTCATACACTTCTATATATTCTTATCATTGAAGAATTCATGTCTTGTAACATATTAAAATATACCCTCGATCCTCGGTTACAAAAATTAAACCAACAGTAGTAGCTTTTACAATAACAGAAACACGGTAGATAATATTAAAATATTTATTTCTAAATTTATTTTCTATGTAATACAGTGCCTTCCTTAAACGGTATTACAAAATAAAACTGTTAAGATACTAAATATCTAAGGTTATTTTATTACAAAGAAAGATAAACTACAGAACTTAGATTAAAATATGGATTTGTTACTAACTGAACCATTCATGATATTGTAACTTAAAAATGAGTCGTGAATAACCAATGCATAAACTTTAGTGTCTTTGGGAAATTTACTGTTTCGTGTTTCAAACTCGATTTTGACATCAACTGTGGATGATTTGATAGCTTCTGGTTGATGACTGCAATCCACGATGAAAATGGGGTTGTCAGGATATTCGACGTAATTTAACATTGGGTCCACCATTTCTCGACCGTAGTAGCTACTCTGGAAGTTCTCATAGGTATAGTAAGCTGTCGCATATAATTTTTTCCCAAACTCTAAATTCCATCTTTCATATGGATAGACGGTGGAATTAAGGTATACTCGTATGTCACTTATATTGGCTGTAGTAAACTGGGTGGCATCTTTGGCCTTATTGTCGCAATTGTTACTATTCTGAAAACCAATAATCAAATATCTCGGTTTTTCAAGACTTGTGCTAGTCCTTAAAGCCCACACATCTGATGATGTTTGTCGCAAAGCAGGTAGTTCGTAAAGATCCCATTTACGATATGCCATTGGAATATTGGCGCTATTTACACCTTTATTCATGCGAGACATTATCTTTAGCTTTTGACGATCGTCGGGAATAATATGACGAACTCTCCATTCGATTTTATCAATATTAATGTCTGCTTCCACTTCACCAACATAACAATTGGTAAAATTGCGAGCGATAATTAAAATAAGCTCTTGCTTAACATTAAAAATTCCTTTCGTATAGTCCTCTGCAAAACCCATTAGATACTTTAGGGGGAGCTTTCCGGAGAATACGTGACTTGTGGCATCAACAAGAGCTTGATTATTTTCATTTAGACCCCATCCACAAACCATTAGAGAATTATTTTGTAAGGCGCCGAAGGATGCCATCGTTTTCAGTGTTGTAGTAATTCCTGGTTTTCGGACAATTGCGACTTGTTCACCACCACCCATTTCATAGCGAATTTCGTCGAAAAGGAAGGCTATAGCATTATTCGATAAGTAACATTTCTTTGTTGCATCTTTAGGTTTGAAAGTACCTTCGATGTATATGTAACTTTCGGAAACATCCAAGATTATGTCTTGAAAGTGTACGGGAATACGAATTTCATCAGAGTTCTTAAATGTTGGGGAACCATATGGTTTATAAGTATGTTCCTGTAAACTTATTATGGAGTTCTCGAAGATAGGTTCGGTGAAAACCTCGATCTTTTCACTAGTAGCCGTCATTTTCTAGATTTTCGTATTTTCAAACCAATTGATCGTAAAAAACTGTAATCTTCACGAGAAAGCTGCTGCTGCTGCTGCTGCTGCTGCCGATGAGGTCTTTTCGATCTTATGACTGGATTACGAATGAGCCTGGTTTGCCTACTTTGTTTACTTTTATTATTTTTAACTGAATCTTTCACAGTATGCAACAAACGTAGTTGAGTGTTAAAGCAGAAACCCATCCTTATGCTATTTTCTTTAATTCCAATTTAATAATTATCTTCTCGCCTCGAAAGTCAATCAGATCTCCGTCGTCATCCAAGATTCGCAGACTGATGTTGTCTATGAACTGACGTCCTTCCGGTATAATCGGCATATAAATAATATTCTGCGGCTCTTTCGTAATTTTATACCCTGCTTCAACGTCAATATCAAATTCAAATAGGATGTGGCATTTCGACGAGTTCAGGAATGCACCAGAGATTATATTACAATCAACCCGTATAATGCGTACTTTCATAATATCCACATTGTACACTGACTGATGCTTTTCATTTTTTTTTAACACTTTAGCGTCAAACCCCAACATTTTGGCAATACTTTTGTCACCACCCAAATCAATGTCATACTTCGATTTCATCTCACATTGTAATGTATTATTGTTGGCTGTTAACGAAAATATTTCATCACTATCGTCGCGGGTTGACTCTTTTAGGGCTGTCAACATAGCTTGACCAATTTCATCAATTTCATATGCTCCTGGTGGAATGGTCAGTAGATGTGATATTTTTTCATCATTCCTTATTTTACCAGATGAGCTGTTGTTTTCATCAATTATGTAACCAAATGAGTTGTTGTTTTCATCAATGTTAAAAATTGAATTATATGTGTAAAATCCCACAAGTGCAAGACCATATTTACTTGTTGTACTCAGTTCAATGGGTGGATAAAAGTCGGCGCTTAACACGCTCGAGGATCCTGTTAGCGTGAATGTATGCGACATGACTGACGTTAAGTAGCTATTTGTGATTGTTTTTATTATCATTTGCAGCAGTTCAATGGGTTTAATACACTAGCGCTTTTTTTTTTCTTCTCATCTGATGTCGTGTTAATCGAATTTTCAGCTGTTATATTCACATCACTGATTTTGCAGTAACAACAAAATAATTTTCGAGGCAATGGCCCATCACCCACATCCTTGTTGGAATCGTCACTGTCGCTATTGTAATGTTCATAGCAAAACTGATATTTCATCATATCCTCGTCACTTTTCAGTTCATTTGACAGCTTATCCCAAACTAGAGCAATTTCATTTGGCGCCATCGAAATCATTACTTCCTTCGGCACGTTTTCTAATTCTTCGGCAGTCATTCTCAACAATCCACCCACTTGTTTAAACACTTTAAGTGAGTGCAAGATCTTTGTGTAGTTATCGCGTTCAACTTGTGACGTCAAAGACATAATTATTATTATTATTTTATATCGGAGAGAAACTTCAAACACAGATGGCCACACCAAACTGAATCGAATTCTTGCTGACGATCGTATGTATAGTAAATGTTTTTCGACGCGTTCGAACCTGTTTGCAGATATCTCACCAATTCGGTAGGTGGTGGCAAATCACCAAAGCTATCATAGTATGTTACTTCAAAGTTGACTTTTCGATATGCCACCCAATGCGTCCCTACCCCCGATGCGCTATCCAAATTAACAATGGCTGCTTCATACCGTCGAGGACCACGTGCAGGTAATGCATCTCGCATATAAACTCCCCTAAAGTGAGGTATCTTTAGTTTTAACACATACTTTTCCAGATCGACATTTGATAGCGGTCTATGGGGTAGGGATTCAATTAGTTTTTTGACATATTCCTATGGTTCATAAACAATCCCATACCTGAACGATATGGTTTCAGATATAATCCATTTCCTCTTAGTTTTAAAGTGGCGCCTGTTTTTTCTGCATTTGCCTTCTTCACTTCTTTGATGGTGCGAACAATGCCGGCGACGCCACCTGCTAACGAGCCTAAGGCTGACAGACCAGCAAATATTGGTATTAATGGTAATACTCCACCAGTTTTAGGAATAGGAATAATCCTAGGTGTGCGAACTTTTCGTTTACCACCTGCTTCTTTTACTGATTTGCGGGCTGCTGTAACGGCTATTTTCGATGCATTTAGAATATTCATTTTCTTTCCACCACCTCTTAGCAATTCTGCTCGAATCGGACGTCGAACAGCAGAACCAAAAGCTACTTTCTGCACACGCACCCGCTTTCCAGCACGTCGCTTACCAGCTCGCCGCTTCCTCTTGGTAATTTTTGATCTACGACCCTTCCTTTTGCTTGATGACACACCCATACCAAAACGTTGCTTTGTTTTCATAATGTTTGTTACCAACCACGCAGCACTCTTTTCACCAACGCTAGCGTCTGCAGATTTCACTCGTTTCCAAGCACTTTGTTCCAACTCGTAATCTGCTTGGTGCCGCTCACTTAAATTGTCTCTATTACGTAAGTAAGCTAAATCGTGCTTCTTACACGCCACGTCTAAAGGATTAATTCCTTGATCACCTCTTTTCACACGTTTAATCACTTTTGTTCCGGGACCACAATATTGATAACCTGGGATATGCAGCTCCACCGGCAGGTTATTAATTAAGGAGTTAACAAAGCCTCTTCCAGTCTTAGTCTGTAAACGAGACGATCTACTTCGTCCGGTGATCAGCATCTGAATGACCATTTAAGTGAAAAGTTTGCTATAAAGTATTGATTTTATCAATATGCGGATAGTACATTTGAAACAAAAATTCCCCATCGATAATCTCGATGAAAAAGTTGGGTGTGGACATGAACAGAAATTGTTAAGGAAACACGGTCCTTTGCTTCCATCATCCATTCGTGGAATAATAATTGGACCTTCGAATTGTGGCAAAACCAATGTTATGATTTCACTACTTACTCACCCCTTGGGTCTTCGTTTTGAAAATGTTTATATCTACTCCAAGTCCCTACATCAACCAAAATACGAATATTTGAGGAAAATTCTTACACCCATCAAGGGCCTTGGTTACTATGCATTCAGTGATGCTTGCAATATTGTGGAACCATCGGACGCAAAGCCTAATTCGATATTTATATTTGATGATGTTATGTGCGAAAAACAGGATGTCATAAGATCTTATTTTTGTATGGGACGTCACAAAAATGTGGATGCCTTTTATTTGGCTCAAACATATTCACGAGTTCCTAAACAGCTTGTGCGAGATAATGCCAACTTTATTATTATGTTTAAACAAGATGAAATGAATATGAGACACGTTTTTTCCGATCATGTATCACCCGACCTGAATTTTACACAATTTCAGGAAATGTGCTCGAAATGTTGGGATAATAAATATGGATTCTTGGTTATCGATAAAGATAGTGATGTAAATTCGGGAAGATATCGCAAGGGACTTGATAGCTATATATTTGTTTAACAGTGATGAATGCATTCATTTCATTGCTGTTCGGTAGTTTGTCAACACCATGAATGAAGAAATTGACTTAAAACGAAAACTAGTGGAAACGACCAATGCTGTTCGAAAAAAATTTAAGCAATTCAAGGCGGCGAAGACACAAAGTGCGCTCGACTTGGATAAATTTTACGAACCAATCACTAAACCACTAACATCTATATCTAATGTAGTAAAGCAACGCCAGCAGCAGCAGCAACCCAAAACCCAAGGAAAGCAATATAGTCGTAGTACTAGCACAATGGAGGAGCCTGAGGAAATATCCGATCACATATCATCATTTCAATCGTCTACACCGCGGATAAGCCGAAAAGCTCACATCGATACAACACCGAAACGTGATACCAATGTTACATTGTTTGAGACACCTTCCCCTTCAAGTTATACAAGTTCACCACCGCTCGACAAGATTCAAGCGTACTTAAATGGCTTAAAAAATAAGCCATCTCAATACGATACCATTTATGGTGTACATTTTGGTAAAAAAAAACCGAATCACCTTAAAAGATATATTGGTAACCTAGAAGTGCGTTTTCCAAATGGCAAAATTTCTTTATATAAAAACGGGAAAAATGTTGGTGTATTTGATGGAACGCCTCAACTTTACGATTTGCTTTTTTTAAGAAATCCACCATTTCTAACACAACACGATAAAATCGATGATGGTGTGCTACAGAAATACACGGATATTTTAGAACTAACTAGTGCAGCATATGAAAATTATGACAAAAATATGGGTCTACGAGAAACCAGATTAATGAAATATTTGCATATTATAAAACCACTACTGATGCCGGCGGGCACTAAATCAGGTGGTGCTGTTGTAAAAAATAACATCGCTGAAAAAATAAAAATACCCAACAAGAAACTACTTTCTTCCAAATCACCTCAATACATTTATTGGAATAAACCAAAGGAGTTGGTTGATCGCTTAAGATTGCTGTGGAGTTCAAAATTAGCTGGTAATACTGGGCATGACAATGAGATTATGTCAATTGTTGAGGAACTTCGTGAAGAACAAATAATATATTAAATTATGTACCTTGTTTCCTTTGCTCAGTGTCTAATGAGACGTGTTCGCTTCGCTACAAAATATGGAAGCAAGCAGGGGAAAAATTGAAATTGTTAATGAACTGCACCGGACTGCTAGAAAAAACTTTATTAGAAGGCGGACGATCATTAAAGGATACAAGGATTTATGGCAAATAGATTTAGCGGAAATGCAACAATATGCTGATGAAAACGATGGTTATCGCTACATCCTTGTATGCATCAATTGTTACTCCAAATTTGTGTACACCAGAGCAATCAAAAACAAGACCGGTGCTGAAGTGACCAATGCAATGAAGAGTATAATTGAAGAGGCATCGTATACACCAGACAATTTACAAAGTGATCAGGGAAAAGAATTCTATAATAGTCGCTTTCAAGCCCTTATGAAAAAATTTAATATAAATCATTATTCAACATTTAGCACGAAAAAGGCGGCAATTGTTGAACGTGTTATAAGAACTTTGAAGAGTGCATTATACAAACAATTTTCGACTAGAGGTTCCTACCGGTGGGTGGAACTATTACCATCAGTAACAAGCGTCTATAATAACACAATGCATCGCACCATCGGCATGAAGCCCAAAAATGTGTTAGAAGATACCGAAATTAGGGCATACGATTATTTAAAGGTTAGACCGAAGAAATATAAATTCCATCTGGGTGATATAGTTCGCATCAGTAAATACAAATCCATATTCGAAAAGGGGTATACACCTTCATGGTCAACAGAACTCTTCAAAATAGTAAAAAGCAACATCACAAATCCACCTACTTACATACTGGAATCATTAGAAGGTGAACCGATTAAAGGTTGTTTCTACGAAGCTGAACTACAAAAGACAACCAACCCAAACGTATATCTTGTTGAAAAAATTCTTAGAAAACGTCAGAAAAATCACATCGATCAATTGTTTGTAAAATGGTTGGGTTTCCCTAATCAATTTAATTCTTGGATAGATAAGTCTGATATTGTTTAAGTACTTAATGTAGTTTATAAAATATTTTTCCAGAAAATAGATAACACTTATTGTAAAATTAGCACATGTATCTTTTATTTTAATATTTCCCTTCCCAGATTGGTTTAAATAATAAGGTAAATAAACAATCAAATCGGTTTATTATCATAAAAGCATTACAATAAAGACCTTAAGAACTAAACTTAGGTGATTGCTATAACAATACAATTACCAAAGTATTTTGTTACTTTTTCCTTCTATTTATCATGATAAAACCTTCTGTCTACTTTCCGAATGTAAATTCTGGATGAAAATTTCTATCAACTTTTTCTTTAGTTTTCTGTACTTTCTCCTTTAAGTGATTTATTTCTTCATTCAATACAGCGAATCTCCGAGAAATATCTGTATTCAATCCTATGATTTTTCGCTCAAAAAATTGTATAACATTCTTACTAATTTCGTCAGCAACTTGTATGCGCAGATCTGATAATTTCTTAACAATTACAGCAGTTAGTTGTATACGCAGGAGATCACGTTGAGTGAGAACATATTCTTGAGTAACAGCATCATTTGGTTTTTTAGGTGATGCAACATTCTCTAGGGATTTTCCTTGCATATCATACTGATCATCGAGAGTAAGCCTGAATCCATTTCCAGGTGGTCCACGTAAAAACCGACATTTTTCATTGGTTTTCTTACGTCCAAACTTATCAACTGTGCTGTTACTTCGACTCATCCTTAACTTAAACTAAACTAATTTGCTATTTTACCTTCTACTTATATAACTTCATAAGGTTTTCATCTTACAAACGCTTATATAGGGTTTGTTATGTTGGGAAAAATAAAACAATGCTTTTACTACAAACAATTTATTTCCTATCGGTTTTATTTATATATATTAAACCATAACATTTATTTTTAAACATGACCATTATTTATAATAATATATACATACATTTATATATATTATATATTATACTGGTTTATGGAAATACAGTTCAGAACATGTTTTTACAAACAAAAGTTGTTCGAATAAGTAATTTTACTTTTCTTGATCTTCTACTTTGTCCATTATTTCACAACCATTTGCACCATCGCTGCGGATGACTACACCATCTTTTACGATATAAGTAATATCGTCGGGATCCACATAATCAACCAAATTAAATTTTGTTACCAAATCACTTGCTAGATCTGGTATATGAATGACAAACTTGGCAAGATCATTATCAATCATTTCAGCACAAAATTCACTCAGGTTTATGGATCCGTAGAGATATTGTCCACATAGATGCGCACCAGCCATAAAATTGATTGCATCACGCACATACTTTCTGTACTGACAGCCAGTTGAATCCAAACAGGAACCATCAAACATTGAAAACTGCAGTATATCTTGAGCCATACGTCTTAATTTGCATGCTAACCAACTTATATACGTATCTTGTTTTTCAGCAACATTGTCACACATCTACAATAGAATAATGAGATTGTGATTGTGTTTTCTGATACTAGGTACCTATTACACTTTTCTTAGATTATCAATTAAAATTAAAAATACGATAAACTATATATTAAAATATTCTTTACACAACATTGTTTATTCTAAACACCCAAAATTTAATAATGCTCTAGTATTACCCCCAGAAAATACATGTGAGCTTTGCCCCAAATATGTTAGGGTAAATTTATCACATGATTTATTCATTATGTCAACAGTTGCCTCTGATAATGTTTCAGCAACACGCTTGGGTAAGAAACTTTCAAATGTTACATTATGTGTTTTATCATATAAAGTAACAACAATACTTTTACCAAAACGTGTTGAAACAAATATTATCTGTTTTATGATATAAATTTTTCCCACTGTTAGTGTTGAAATTTTTCGGTGCTCGAGAAATTCAACATCCTTGTTTATCATATTATTAATTTCAGCCAAAGTCTGCTGTGAAATACTCATTATTGAAATATGTAATAAAATACCTTTAATAACTTTCACAAAACACACCACAAACACAATATTTCTATTCAACTTTCAAGGCAACAGTTATCAATGCCTGTGTGACTATGCGGCTCTGTAGGAAAGGGACCTTTTTATAGGATAAATTTTCGAGGTAATGGAGGGGGAATAATACCACAAACAATGCACGCTCAAGGTCATGCAACATCAAGGTCATAAAACTTCAAGGTACATTTTCAAGGTCAAGGTGATACCAACACCTGCGTTCAAGGTCAAGGTCATATGACGTAAATTTTCAAGGTCAAGGTGATACCAACACCTGCGTTCAAGGTCAAGGTCAAGGTGATACCAACACCTGCGTTCAAGGTCAAGGTCATGTGACATCATTGAACACCTGCGTTCAAGGTCATGTGACGTCAGAGGAGTGGGGGGTGACAATGAAAGTGTATTAATCCTCTACTCGCTGAAGTGTCATCAAAGTAAGAGGACGCGTCCCTGCTTAAGCACACAAAATCCAGCTTTTACGGCTTTTGCTATTATTTCTTTTCTGTTTTCCGTCCGTGTTTAAAACTATAATTAATTTTCAATTGTGTCCGCTTGGGCTGTTGATGAGACAGTATAAAGTAGACATTAAGGTAAGGATCAGTTTTCAAATTTTTGCTAACCATCTTTTCCTAAACGCTGCATTTTGTGTGAGAATACCCGAAGGGGCATGATGGGGTACTCAGCAGCAGGGCAAGATGGGGTACCCCGTCTTGCCCCGAACATTTTTATATTTTTATTTCGTATTGTTTCAGAATGGTGAAAAACTATGTTCGAAAAACTGATAGATGATAGATAATAGATAGAGATATGGTCGGAAGGACAAATGAATAATGCAATTTAGGATTCTCAAAGCGCCATCCCGAACTTTCCATTAGAAAACCGGAAAGCACTTCAGCTGCAAGGGCTGCAGGTTTTAATAAAGTTGCCGTCGACAATTTTTTTAAGCTATTGGGCAAAGTATGAGATGAGAAAAATATTCCTGCTGAGCGAGTTTATAATACAGGCGAAACTGGTGTCTCCATCGTTTCGAAAAGCAGATGCAAGATCATAGCAAAAACAGGGAGGAAACAAGTTGGCCGTTTATCTTCAGAGCAGAAAGGGGAGCTACTCTACTATCGCATTGGAGGTTTGTTTCAATGCAACAGGGCATTATATGCCAGTGATGATGGTGTTTCCGCGGAAGCGAATGAAACCGGAACAGATGGTAATGCTCCACATGGCGCATGGGGCGTTTGTAGCGACTCAGGCTGGATAACCACGGAACTGTTTTTAGAATGGTTCAAGAAGGTCATTGTTTTCAGTGGAGCAACAAAAGAACGTCCTGTGCTCCTTGTCGGACATGCAACGCATATTAAAAACATTAATTTAATGAATATGGAGAAAATGGAGTAGAGATCATCGCGTTTCCGCCTCATACAACTCACCGGCTTCAACCACTCGACAAGGGCTTTATGAAGCCTTTGAGCACTTAGTATGATCAAGCTGTGAGTTCGTGGCTACGGTCTAATCCTGGACTTGTAGTGTCAAGCAGGCAAGTAGCCGAGTTGTTCGGCAAAGCTTTTATACAGGCAGCTACCATGGCTTCATTAGTAAATGCTTTCAGAAAGTGCGGAATTTGGCCATTCGATTTCTCTGTATTCACCGAAAGTGACTTTATTGCTTCTGAAACCACTGACGTCCCAATAATTGAAATAACATACCAATACCGCCTCACACCCCTAACCCTCAAGATCACACCGATACACAAATACAAGCTAATGAGAATCCAGTCACAAACATACAATCGTCAAATACTAATAACACAAACACTCCTCAGCCCGGTTGTTCATTTTGGCCACCACAAAACCCTCAAGGAGCTACAGGCACTCGAGAGACCACATTTTCAGAAGCGAGTCCCAAGCAGTTGATACCAGTACCTGTGCCGGAGTTGAAGCTACCCATATATGTGCATTGTGTTGTCCATATTTTATAAAAAATATGGACACTTGAATTTTTTGTTTTATAATAATTTACCAAAGTATTTCTCTTTGGAGTGTAGTTGTTAACATTATTATTACGTTAATTTAGACTTTTTTATTTTAAGTGGTAATCTTATTATATTAAATGTATATTTTCTTAATACCATTTCCTAATTCCCCATCTTGCCCCATGGGGTACCCTGTCTTACCCCGCCTATGGGGCAAGATGGGGAAAAATGACTTTTTTCGTAAACTCGTTTTTTTCTGCTAAACGTTGAGGATAACGGATTTTATTTTTCTATATTTCCAAAGTTATATTAGCAGTAGTTATTTAATAAATTATTTGTATCTGTAAATCTGAAAATTAGAGTTTTATTGTAAATCAATCCTTAACTACCCCGTCTTGCCCCACCCTCCCCTAATTTAGATAGCCCTGGTATACTGCACGTGCATACTAAAATATAAATTATACAATGTACTGTATGTTTCCTTTGAAATTCTTATTTTTTAAAATACTCAGAAATTAATGATTGCTTCATATTTTTTTTTATTTTTATAAAATCCAGATTCACATTTTAATAGCAATTGAGAAATATTTGTCAATTTGTCAAAAATGTTACCATTATTAAAAAAGTCTTTTAAACTTGAGCAGGCTTTAGAAAGGCACTGGAACAAGTTCAGGTTCCTCTTTCTCTGTCTTAGAGTTGGGAGTAGTTTCATTCGTTTCTTGGATCTCTTCAATACACTCGATGATAGTCAATTCTGCACTTTCTGTTGGCAAATCATTATCAATAAAGGCAAATTGTTTTAAGTTTACAAATGTCTCCTTAATATTAGGAAAATGTTGTGCGAACGGAATATTATCTTCTTCGTCGAAGTCGTCGATATTACCTATCCGGAGATTGGCTTTCCGAATGATGTTATGTTAAGCAGATTTAACATATCCAGTTTAGTGAAACGTAGAGAATTTGCTGCAGTTTTGTTCTTGTATAAGATGTTAAACGGTAAATTGGACTGTCCAGAAATATTGCCTAGAGTTAGGTTTCGAGTGCCATCCCTGCACCCTGCAGGCTCGCATTAATCATTCCTTTTTTTTATTCACATGTTCCCCGAACAAATTTATTATTGTATTCACCGCTCTATGTCATCTGCAATGATTATGAAAAATATAAGCACCACATTGACATATTTCTCTGTACTATACAACAATTGAAAAAAGTTTATGTAACTGCTGGTTAATGGACTGTATATTTTTTATTTATAAGTCATTGTATCTTATCACCTACTGCTTAGTTAGGCTAGTATAGATTAGGTTAGATTTAGTTTGGTAGAATTTCATTGTGTATTACATATTTAAATATTGTTATTTGTATGTTTGTGTGTTGCTACCCTGTAATTGGAAGTTACTGTCTGGGTAGTGTACTAAATAAATAAATAAATATTATCTGTATTACACATAAATCCGACTTTCATGAAGCATTTTTTTATTGTCAGTGGGGACAAATTGCGCCAGGCCACTAAAACCCATATCAAGTCGTTGGCTATGGTAATATTAGTTTCGATTTCTTGAAGAGTCTATACATATTAAAAGCCCCCTAATAAGATAGCTTCTGTAGTACTTATATCTTAATATAATGCCATTTCTTATTATCAATTAATTATAGTAGAAATAAAAAAATTGTTACACCAATTTTAATAAATACTGCCCTGTCCCTTTAAACTGCATTTCCTTTTGATGGCAGTTTGAATCATGCTTTTTGATGATTAAAATTAATCGGGCGATATTTAATTTCAGAATTAAAATTTAGATTTATTAGGTCCATCTGCACACACGTCCCCGTTGTTTGTTTAGGGAATTTTGCTTTCGGGACACGGTGCGGTACAATCATGGGTATACAGTCTCGTTTTAGAATGAGGCACGCGTTTAAGAAACGAAGTGGTTATGCCAATCATAAAAACTGTTTTTTCATTAACGATTTTACAAAATATATAGGTCGTTAAACTGGCCACCAAAGAGAAGTACAGGAAGAAAAGAAACTGTAATAAATGAGGATGACAAGACTGCCATCAGAAGATTCATACACTCGTTTTACTTAAAAAAATAAATACCTACCTTGGACAAAATAATGCCTGAATTGAAAAAAGGATGATTTCTTTCCATCCATGGGTAAGAAGAAACTATGGAAAACTTTAAAGGAAAATCAAAAGATTTGAAATTGTAAGTTGGTTCTGGATTTTTTTATGGCAAGGTCTAAAAAATTGATTGTTTTGTTGTTTTCTGTCTTAAGTGCGAAGGATATATTGGGGTCTATGTTATTAAGTTTATTGAGTAATTCTAAGGCTCCTTCGTTGTTGCAATTTAAAAAACACAAACAATCGATAACATACCTGTACCAGTGGAGGATCTCAGGGTTGTAAACGATGGTTAATTAACAAAATTTAAAAGTGGTTCGTCCCAATTGTTCGTCTTTTTACAAATTTACATGTTAATTGTTTTTTTACATAATAAGTTTTTACATTGTGCTGTTGATGGCCCTCTCAAGAAAAGTAAATTTGTCAGTGAAGTTTCCTGTTTCCTGACAAAGTGAGTAAAAACCAAAAAAAAATACATTTAATATTATTTCTCAGAACAAATTTTCAACAAATAATAGTATATTATTAACCAAGGTTTAGACAGCCATCATTATTGCCCGAGCGGCAAGTTTAAGACGCGAGGGCTATAAGCTGTCTAAACCGTGGTTAATATAATATTTTTTCCACTACTGACTACTACAAACTTTTATAAGACATTTATCTTTATAGTATTAATAATTATAGAAAATTATAGGTAGGTATAAGTATATTTTTTAATCAAGTTACCTGCGCTTTGAAATTGGCAAAATATTGTAACAAACTTTAGGTCTTCTGGACTTTACATACGAATGAGAGTCTTCCAAAAATACGGGCCGTGTGGCCTTTCTTCCACTGGCTCCACCTTCTTTTATTTTCCTCTTTGTATATTCAAATCTTCGTAGTGCCATAGGTTTACTGTCAGGCAATTTTTCATTTTCTGGATTCGGAAATCCTCTAAAATCTTCTAAATCATCTATACTATATTTATGTAGTTCTTTTCAGATTTTCTTGACATTTTTGAATCTGTCAAAAATGTCAAGAAAATCTGAAAAGAACTACATAAATATAGTATAGATGATTTAGAAGATTTTAGAGGATTTCCGAATCCAGAAAATGAAAAATTGCCTGACAGTAAACCTATGGCACTACGAAGATTTGAATATACAAAGAGGAAAATAAAAGAAGGTGGAGCCAGTGGAAGAAAGGCCACACGGCCCGTATTTTTGGAAGACTCTCATTCGTATGTAAAGTCCAGAAGACCTAAAGTTTGTTACAATCCAAATACTAGAGCTCAAAACGTATTTAATAGAAACAACATCACGAGATCTACCTGTAAAGACTGTCAAACATCTGAGGTGAAAGTAAATGTAGAATTGGTTGGTGTAGATGAAGAAGAAAATAAGTTTATGTTTGAAGACCAACAGCGACAGTTTAAAGATATCCATAAAACTATTGATGAGCTGGAGGAGAATATCCAGAGTTCAAGAAGGGCTCCTCCTAGGACCTTAGACGTCACCATAAGCTCCAAGTTTATGAGTTTAGACAAAATAAGTGACAAGAAACCTCAGTTCAAGGGGATATACAAGACCATAAATAACATGGAGAATAAAATGATACACATTGAAAGTTCGCTAGTTAAAAAAGTTGATGTAGCCATTGGATCAAATGTAAAGATACAAAGTCAAAGAAGTAGCAAAAGTAAACCAAGAAAAACTACACCTGAAGCTGCTGTTAGTGATAGTAAATACCAAGTAAAGACTGATCATAAATCTGAGAGACGGCTTAAATCTTCTGGAGTTTCGCCAATCAGAGTGCTCGAAGACTTACAGAATATCACAACAATATCACCAAATATACGACCCTACGTAATTACGACTTTAACACAAAGACAATCGAGAAATATTCAAGAGGACAGTGCGTTGAGAAAAAGAGTTATCGGAGAGGTTGAAACTAAAAATGATACTATAGTTCTCTTAAACCGAAAATACTAGTGGTTAAAAATACAAAAGGTAAATCGCCAGAAAGAACACAAATACACAATGAGCAAGCAACTAAGGTACTTAGAAGTGAAGAAAAGGGCACAAATAACATTGAGATTTATTCACGGGGGAGAAATGTTGGAGATTGGCCCTGTAGATAACAGTGGGACCAGTTGGGATTGAGATTTCAATTGTCATTGTCAGATAGTTTTTGAAATAAATAGTTCTGTTTTTGAACAGTAAAAAGGTGGATTTATAAACTCGAAAAGTTGGTGAGGTTGAAGTTATGGTCAAGTTGTGAGGTTAGATATTCCGAATTCCGAGCATAAAAATTGATTATTTTGAACTACCCGGGAAGTTTTCGAACCTTTCATGAGCTTTACGTGAACAACATGAACGAGTGTATAAATAGAACTGAGTGTTCCCTTTAGTTTAAATTGAACTCCTATTTCCAACACCAACTGAACCTCAACCTCGCCAACTTTTCGAGTTTATAAATCCAGCTTAAATGTAACTTAAGCTATCGAAATATATAGAAATAGTTAATAGAAACCACATGAAGCAATCATTAATTTCTAAATATTTTAAATAATAATAATTTTAAAGTATGCAGCATTTAATTTTAGTTCTGATAAATTTATAAATATTTAAAATTATTTACATATTTGTAGACACTTATTAATAAACAAACATTGTAAAATGCAGACCAGTTGTTCAACATTTAATTCCCCGAGGGTGGTTGCTATTGAGAAAATTTTAAATTAATAATTTTCACTTAACTCAGTCAATTTTACACGCATCGCCAGCAGATTACCTATAAAGAAATAATCCCATACTGCTTGCGCCTCGTCCATAAAAAAGTCTTACAATATGTCCATAACAATCCACTTCAGTGAGTCCATAAAAAATCGATCGCAAACGATCTGCTCGTTGAAGAATTCCTTCGTGATCTTCGCACGCGCGCTGTAAGGAATACGTGACTCTTTTTATCGTGCTATTCTTTAGCTTTACGCTGCGACCACGTTGCTTCTTTGAAGAAGAGCCCCAGGTCAACGGTGCGGTAGCAGAACCACGTCGATAGTAGTAAAGAGCGGGGAAATCTATTTGCCCTAGATCAATAATAATTGTTCTTCAATCTTCATAATATACAGGGGTTAATTAATGTCATGCAGATATTTTAGGGGGTGATAGTACTCGTCAAAATAAGAAAAAAATGCAAATATATGCATGGTCTAAAACGCGTTATTTTCGTTATACAGGGTGGCAAAGTTTCAATTTTTTTTCTCGCATTTTGCGTTTTCTCTCTTATATTCTGTGATAATTGTTTCAAATTTGGAACATCAACCATTTTTTAGAATCTCTACAATAAAGTATCAAAATTGTCGGTCGCAGTATACAGGGTGTTACATTTTCTTGAATCGGCTACAATTTTATCTTTCAGAACTTTTTTTGGAGCTCCCTGTATGAATTCCGGTATGAAATGGAAATTAAGTGTATAGGCGAAATAGCGCAATAATAAATATGAGAAAAAAAAATAGTAGGCTGGGATAGGCAATTGTTAATTCTGTTTATTGTCCTTCTGACATTTTGTAACAAATATTTTTTTTGTTTGACGTTTTCGAAGTTGTTTTGAACTGGTTAATGATGGTTGAATTCACAAATCAAGAATTTGCAGAGATGCATTTAATCTATGGACTTGCCGATGGCAATTTTTATAAAGCCAGACGACGGTATGCACAAAGGTATCCAAATCGAATACTGCCCGATCCACGGACATTTGCAAATCTACATAATCGACTATGTGAAAACGGATCGTTCAAGAAATCTACTCATTTAGCAGGAGCAAACAGAACGGTTAGGACTCCTGAAGTCGAGGAAGCAGTCCTGAATGCAGTAGAAAATGATCCTGCTACTAGTAGGAGAAAAATTGCCGCAACACTTAACATTTCATTTGTGCTTGTCTGGAAAATTTTAATAGACAACTTAATGTATCCTTACTACATCCAAAGGGTTCAAGCTCTTCTCCCACGTGACTTTCCACTAGGTTTTAATGTTTGCCAATGGTTACTACAAATGCTAGCCAAAAATCCGTTATTTGAAAACACGATTTTATTTAGTGAGGAAGCAAATTTCTCAAGGAATGCCATAAACAATTTTCACAACAACCATTTTTGGGCAGAAGAGAATCCGTATTCGATACGCGAAAATAATTTTCAAGAACAGTTTTCAGTAAATGTGTGGGCCGGCATAATTGGAGATTATTTGATAGGATCATTTTTCCTATCAGCAAGGCTAAACAGACAATATTATCGTCAATTTCTTGAAGAGGAACTCCCAGGGCTGCTAGAAGAGGTACCAATTCTTGTCAGAACCCAAATGTGGTTCATGCACGGTGGTGCACCACCGCACTTCAGCATAGAGGTGAGAAACTTTCTCAATCAAATGTTTAACAACCGTTGGATAGGTCGTGAGGGACCTCAGCCATGACCCCCTAGATCCCCAGACCTGAATAGCCTGGATTTCTTTTTCTGGGGACACCTGAAAGCAATAGTGTATCAGACCCCAGTCCAGACAGAAGAAGATTTAAGAAACAGAATAATAGCTTCATGCGACATCATTCGCAATACTCATAGAATATTTGGCAGTCCGTCACTCCATGAAGCGAAGACTTGATTAGTGCATTTTAGCAAGAGGCGGACATTTTCAACAGTTTTTATAATTTTGTTTTATTTTTATTTGATTAACTAATTAACAGTTTTGTATTAATTTATTTTTAATTTGTAATGTTTTTATCTGATTGTTGATAACCCTGTCGGTTGATCTAAAATAAAAATGAAAATATTACATAGAATACATACAAATCAAAACAGCTTTTCACTCTGCTTTTTTTGCCTACACTTAATTTCCATCGATGGCTATTTTTGCAAATAAATCGAAAACGGTCACAGATACGAGAATAGTGCAAGAGACCAGAACGCTAAACAAAGGAACAGAGAGTTCAAATTTCATACTGGAATTCATAATGGGAGCTCCAAAAAGAAGTTCTGAAAGATAAAATTGTAGCCGATTCAAGAAAATGTAACACCCTGTATACTGCGACCGACAATTTTGATACTTTATTGTAGAGATTCTAAAAAATGGTTGATGTTTCAAATTTGAAACAATTATCACCGAATATAAGAGAGAAAACGCAAAATACGAGAAAAAAAATTGAAACTTTGCCACCCTGTATAACGAAAATAACGCGTTTTAGACCATGCATATATTTGCATTTTTTTCTTATTTTGACGAGTACTATCACCCCCTGAAATATTAATAACTTGGATTTGTTTAGGTAAGTTTGGTTTTGAGGGAGACTGTCGCAAGCCAAAATTGTCTATAGATAACATAAGGGAAAATGGTTAGTTCAGGTTAAACTCTATTTCTTAATGGCACAGCGAAGAGTCATTAGTCGTAAATCCGCAATAAACCATAGACGTGACAATAACAGCAACTATAGTCTTAAATTACACAGGTACCTTATTTTAAAGTAGAATATTTCCAACTTTAGTTTTCAACGTATTACGTCTATTGGCTCAACGAAAGACATTCAGTGCAAAAGATATGACAGGGTTAAAATGTTCAAGCATTTATAGATGGTTTTGTCTACTGGTTTGAAATTACCTCCAGTTAATGGTCGCAGGTATATACCGAAAGAAGTCGCTTGGTGAAATGTCAGGAGACCTGGCTGGCCAAAGGATTAGATGCCGTGGGCCAATAATATTTCCGTTAAAAATATCTTGCAGTATTCCCCAACCATGAGAGAATTATACTTTTTCTTTAATAGAATAGCTCATATTCAGCTATAATTAAAGTGCCTTCTAGTGACCGGCCGATAGACTTTCTTGCCGATACCGATATAATATCGGTATCGGCACCACATTTTTAAAGATATGAGGATTAAGTAAAAAGAAAATTATGATAGCTGTAAGAAGTATTTGCGAGGAAAATTGTCTAACGTAAATGGCAAGGTGTCACTTACAACAGATATTGATTAGTACAATAACAACTCATTCCTATCCTTAACCGCCCATTGGATTGATGGATCACCATCAAGGAATTCCTTTGTTTTAGCTATTAAACCATTCAGGGGCATCCATACGGGAACTGCCATTGCTGAAGTTTTACAAGACGTATTTAACGATTGGCTGATCCAAAGTAAGATTCATATTGCAGTTGCTGACAATGCTGCTAATATGAAAAAGCTATGAGAGATGCTAACATTATTTTATGAGGCATGCTTTATACACAGCATGCAACTGGTGGTTACAGAATCGCTTAGATCCCAGCGTTCCGTTTTGGATCAAAGAGAGTTGTGGGTCATTTTAACCACTCTCAGTTGGCATGTGATAACTTAAAAGTGATCCAGGAACAGTTAGGATTAAGTCCCAGAAAACTTATACAAGATATGGAGACCCGTTGGAATTCTACATTTTATATGTTACAGCGTCTTTTAGAACAAAGACGGGCCATTAAGTTATATATTGCTGAGAATCCTGGTACTGGAATAACAGATCTTAACTTAAATCAATGGAAACTTGTACAAAATCTTATTAATGTTCTTAAACCTTTTGAGGAAATTACAAAAATTACCAGTCATGAAAGCAGTAGTATTTCCAGTAGAAATATAACTAGTGCATGAAATATTTCCGGAAATTTTTGAAAATTTTGTCTGAAACCAATTTTTTAACAAAAGCATGAGTGCATTGAACCTGAAAAAATCCCGAACCCGCAGGGTGAGGGATTTTTTCTTTGGTGCAGTGCACGAATGTTTTTTTTTTTTTTAAATTGGCTGAAGACCAAATTTTGAAAAATTTCCATTAGGAAATATTTTAGGCACGTGTTATGTTTTGATCGGAAATTTTCCGAGTTGATAAAAGTTTATTTAGGTAGTTGCTAAAAAGTTGATTTTGATATATTTATTTATTTAAATAATACCATACTACACTAAGTTTATGCTGATTTAAAATTTTGACAGGTCGACTGTTTTGATGTTTTGAAACTATAAATGTCAAAAATGACAATTATCCTCGGGATATTTTCAATAGTAATATGTAAAATTGCTGAAAATCATGCATGAAGGTTTGTTGCCCTAGAAACAACTTGAATGCATTTTTATTGTTATTAAATAACAATAAAAATGCATGAAAGCTGTTTCTTTAACTTTAGGGCAACAAATCTGAGTGCATGATTATCAAGCCATTTTACATGCACGAAATATATTTTTTAGACTATTTCCTGAATGAAAAACTAAAAACGAATCATTTTGATAAATTGACGCGAAATTGTCAAAGCAGAAATTTCAACTTGTTGTGACAGTGACGGTTATTCTCGTAGGTAACCAACAATGAAAAACCAGAAGAGTGCAATTTTCAGCTCAATCGCGACCGAGGTCTGATTTTCACCGAAAATCAAGTGAAAAGCGCATTGTAGTTACAGTATATGAGGGAAATAGTCAGATGTAATTTTCAAAACGGACGCAATTTCCACTTATCAATTTTTTTAAATTTCCAGTTAAATTGACACTAGGGAAATTTCCGAAATCATTCTATTTGTAAGTACATTGAAAACTTATGTATCAAAAGATGGTAAAGATTTTTTTAAAAAATTGCTTTGTTTCGGTAAATGATCTTTTTCGGTCTCCAAAACCTCTGATCATTAGTAAAGTTATACGTTCCCCTTCGTTGGGAGACATTTTCAGAAATTAATCTGACAGTGACGCAAAATATTCTGGTACAAGTTTGTAAAAATGCAAAATGTAGGTAATATCTTACCTGTTGTATTTAGGTCTTTTAACTCAAATTGTTCCTTAAAGGGTTTAGCCATATGACATGTTTCATAACTGTTGTTTAGAATGTATCAGAAAACGTGATTAAAAAGGGATGCATTCCACTTAAATAAACCAAAGTTTTGTTTACCATGACTGTTTGAGGCACCCTGTATAATTACAGGTGTCCTAGTTTTATAGATTCTTTCAAGGCCTACAACTTTTATACCAGAAGTTTTTTTATATCGTGCGCATAATTGACACTGTGTATATAGATCGAAGCGGTTCTCGGTTGGACACCCTGTATAATATTTATCTGCCAGTGGTCCATTATATGGGGAGTAGCAAAGATATTTTTGAGCTTTGCGCCCCCCTGTATATATTACAGCAACACCTTTACACAATTTGCATGATCAGTTGACACCGTGAAACCTAAAATCTACAACCGTCAACGTATGCTAATCCCGAATCTATAAGTGTATCGATTTGATTTAAACGAAGATTAAAACTGGCACGCTGCGATTACAGCGCGAAAGGGCGCATAACCCTAATAAAATTATGCTAATTTTTTTAAAAACGGGCCCGTATAATTCTCAGATCGCTAACAAGACCCGCATTCATATTTAAATTGGGACATTGTGGGTCGCTGATCGGTTTTTGAATTTTCTTCGGTGTTTATTTGAGCGTATTGATGTTTCCGTGATTTATTAGACATTTGGGGGTTTGATATTTGGATCATATTTAAATTAGTAGTGGATTAGGTTACTTTCAGCAATTGCATGCAATCTATAAAGGTCGATTCGCATTTTACGGAACGTGAACGTCACATCACCGACCGGCAACGTCACGTAAATCTTGCTAGTCTAATTTTGTATTGTCAACCATTCAATGTCAATCGCATTCGTGGCTATTGGATTTGGATTCCCTTGTCCCTTTTCCTATAGTTGCGAGGAAAGATTATTCTCATCCAAGAGACCTTGGACTGAGAAACGGTAGAGTTTGGTTTAGATCACAATTATAAAGGGACGATATATCTAACCAAATCAACGTTAAAATTGTGTCAAGTTCATATTATGACATGATATTTATTGATTTATTGATGATATTTATGTATTTATTCCATTTATCTCCTTAAAGATTTTTAGCAGTAAATATAGGATGTTGTCATCATTCAATAATTAAAAATATAAAATATAGGTATACAGAGTGGCAAAAAAAACGCGCATAATGCCTGTAACTTTTGAATTACCTCGTATACGAAAAAGTGACCTTTATGAAAGTTGTTCACTAAATTATTCCCCACATTTCTACCTCTATGAATTTTTTCTGTCATTCCTGGTCTGGTGGCCATAGAGACTAACTTACTTTTTTTAAATGGAACACCCTGCAAATGGTTGCATATTTCGATTCTACTGGGAAAACTCTGGATTTTTTGTATTTCAAATTTTTTTTTTTTTTTAATTTTACTTTTTTACGGTTCGTCGGCGTATCTGAGGCCATCTAGAACCGGTCATCGACCGTACGGTTTTTAATCGTGCGGTCTACCGACTGGGGAGTGTGAAACGGCACCTTCATCCTACGAGATATCCAATCTCATCCGGCCTGTCCGGCGTGAATAGGATGGTTTTGATGTCGATTCATTTTACACTCTTCCCTAAGACAAGAGCACGCGGTGTTTCCCAAGCGGTCACCCATCCAAGTACTAGCCGCGCTCGACACCGCTTAACTTCGGTGATCTGACGAGAACCGGTGCTTTAGGTGTCGCTAGGCCCTTGCCTTTCAAATTTTTATTTACTTAAAATTGTAACAAACTTTATAATAACAAAATAAATAGCCTAGAAAATTGAACAACTTAACATCGGAATAATAAACAAGTGAAACCTTTTCAGTGGATCAGATGTTCAAAATGACCACCATTTTCTGCTAAGCAGAGCGCCAGTCGATCCCTGAACCCGTCTACAACGTTTAAAAGGAAGTCCTCTGGAATGGCCCGAATTTCGGCACTAATTCTGACTTTTAAAGATTCTAAGTCATTTGGACGCTTAACGTAGACTTTGTTGTTTAAGCGTCCCCACAAAAATAAGTCGAGCGGGGTTAAGTCCGGAGATCGCGCTGGTCAGTCAATAGCACCTCGTCTGCCTATCCAACATCCTCGAAATTGTTCGCTTGTGTATTATCTAACATTTGCCGCATAATGCGCAGGTGCTCCATCTTGCTGGAACCATACCTGTTCGTTTATACCATTATTTACACCCAGTAAAACCATTCTGCAAGAAGGAATTATGTGATTCCTGAGGGGGTCCAGATATTTTTCGCCATTCAAATTACCATCTATGAAAAAAGGTCCCAGAATATGTCTACCAACTATGCCCGCCTAAACATTAAGTTTTTCAGGCCTCTGAGTATGACCTTCCTGGAACCAGTGAGTATTCTCAGCAGACCAATAACGATAACAATTATTGTGTCGATAAACAATGCCATTTAAATAAAAAGTAGCTTCATCAGAGAAAATGATATTTGTTGCGAAGTTATTATCGTTTCAGCTCTTCTATCAAAATCGTCCTCGTTTAACTCGTGCGCCAACTTTATTTTGTAGGGATGCAACTTCTCCTGCTTAAACAAATTTTTCACTGACTGATGAGACACATTAAAATCCATTGCCATTGGCGTGGATAATTAAATAAATAAATAAATAAATAAATAATGCCTTTATATTACAGGAAAAAAAAAGAAATTACAATTTTATGTTACGTACGATAGAACTTAAATCTATATTGAAAGTTGAAAAAATAGTCCATATTTTCAGTGGAGTCAATGTAATATGAAATAAAACAATGCAGCAATTGTTAACATAAAAGTTATTAGGTTCCCGACATGTTTCGAGCACTTAAGTACTCATCTTCAGAGGATACTAAAAGGATAATATAAATTTGAGAATGAAAAGAATAAGATAAAGGACTTACCCAACATCGAGTTTAATATCGAAATAATAAGTTGTCTCAAATAAATGAGTACAACAGAAAGGCTGGAGACTTGGTGCATTAAATGGTTAAATAAATGGAATGAGAAGTAAGTATATCTATTGAGGTAGCATGGCGCAGTCTAGCTTTAGTAGCTACTCTACTGAACCATAATTGTGTTGGATTTTCATGTACCTATTGAGATCATGATATCCAGAGCTTTGTCTCCCCCGGTAGCTGTTTTAGGTCGACCTGATATCTAGCGGCTTCCCTAACACTGCCTGTTTCTCGAAATTTCTTTAACACTCGACACACCGTTGACTGATTTATTGGAGGCCTATTTGGATATAATTCATTAAAAAGTTGACAAACCTGATCTTGCGATCCGTTCATATTTCCGTAGCCGCTCATTATTAAAATTTCAACTCGTTGTTCCTCATTCAGATGAACCATAGTGTAAACCAACTAGAAATCAGACAACAGAAAATTAAACAGGAACTCAAAATTGCCGCGTCTTAGGTCGCTGTCATGAAAACACCTCGACTCAACTGGTGGGTATTAGGTAGGAATAATTATAATTAGGAATTTTTTCATTTTTGAGCTGTCATTATCTCGGAAACGCTTGCAGATAGGTGGAAATCTGAAATACAAAAAGTTCAGAATTTTCCTAGTAGAATCCAAATATGTAATCATATGCAGGGTGTTCCATTTAAAAAAATAAATTAGTCTCTATGGCAACCGAACCAGAAATGACAGAAAAAATTCATGTAGGTAGAAATGTGGGGAATAATTTACTGAACAACTTTCATAAGGGTCACTTTTTGGTATACGCGGTAATTCAAAAGTGACAGGCATTATGCGCGACTTTTTTGGCACTCTGTATGTGACACAAAAATAATGGAGACAAATGAAAGGACGTGTGTCCAACAATGAACTGAAAGAGGTTCAAAAAATATTGCTATGCTCAATACTGTGGTTAGGGTGTGTGATTTTTTAAAAACATGCCGTCAAACCATCATAGTAATTTCAACGGTATGTTCAAAAAGTAACGTCATGCTTTCGCGAAGATAGCGAAAAGTACCTCCGGCATTACGCATGCCTACATTACATACTGTTAATTTATTTTAATATTTGGCTTACGGTTTATAGCCATATCCGTTATTTGGACCTAAAACCACCTCGGGACACGATTAACGACACTAGAAGAGGTTTAACATTTATTATGTCCTACGTAACTTTTGGGTACTTTGTATAGATATTATAAAATCATTAAATTTGTTTTCTTGTCGGAAAAGTTACCGACAAGTGCGTGGCGTAAAAGTGAAATAACAGAATGGCTAAGTTTAAGACAAATAGAATTTCCACTACTCTTCAAAAAAAATAACTATTGGTACTAGCCAATTTACATAAAAATGCGTTAAAAAAAATATGTAGTTGATGAAATGGCAAAGTTACGACGAATATCTGTGCTCAGACTTCCTCCTTACCACTGCGAATTAAACCCGATCGAGCTTGAGCTCAAGCAAAGACAGATGTCGCCAGAAAAAAACACGACTTAAAAAAGGTGGATTTAAAAAGACTCTTTATTGAAGCTTTGGGTACAATCCGTGCGAAAAAGTGGAAAAAGTGTATCGATCGTGTGATAGAAGAAGCCAGAATGTGGTAGGAAAACAAATTTAAGTAATCTTCGTTTGAATAATTTAAGCGTCCCGGCATGATTCTTGATACTTTTTAAGTGTCAGTGACATTTAGTTACCATTTGATTGTTTTCTACTGCCATCATGGCCAACTGATAGTTACTGAACTGAAAAGCCGTGGCATTTTTACAATAGAAAAATATTAAATTGCCAATATTTCGGGAACTATTAATTTTCTAAATAGGCAACCTTATACAAAGTTACTCTTATTTTTATTGCTGAATATGATAAAATGATAAAAATGGGTAGTATCCATTTGAAAAAATTAACTTTTGACATGTTTTTCGATTTCATTTTTACTATTCTTTTTTGAACACCCTGTATTAATAATTATCAAAATATCATACGAAGTGTGCTAAAGTAGACCTCTTTCTACAAAAAAAAACAACCCAAATTAAATAATAAAGGCTTCCGTACAGGAAAAATTAATAACTATTTTTTAGTCTGCAAACGTCATTTTTGACGAAAACTTTGAAATATATGTCAAAAACGGAACCTAGGTATAGAACATTATACATGAAAAGTAATTGGAATTTTACGAGAAATCTAAAAATTAAATAATATACCGGGTGTTGCATCGTCGAGCGGGACATAGGAAATCCCATGTAATTTTAAATGGGGTCAATTATTGGCTTCCCTAATTATTTTAGAGAAAAATTCTATTTAGGTTTATTAAAGAGCACTAAAACCCACATTCAAGAGAATAACTTTAGATATTTTTGATGAGCCCGTTTACGGGTTATCGCCGATTTCTTTTTAACTATTTCTCCTTTTTATGGCCCCGTATTTGCGGGCACCAGTCAAGGTAAAAGATGACTGTCAAATAAAGTTGTCATTTTGAAATGTGTGCTTTATTGTTATAAAAACTCGTACATCGAAAATATTAATGGTGTATTTATGAGTACAAATTAACCTGAATAAAACTAAAATAAAGTATCCAATTACAAGGTTAATTATGACATTTTACATGTTTCAATATTTTACTAATTAATAGGTAGGTACTATTAAATTGTTAGAACTTTAGGATTTAAGAAGATGTTCAAATATTCCTCCATTGACTGCTAGACAATAACCGAGGCGATCATAAAATTCTCTTCTTACATTCGCTAGTTGGTAAACTGAAATTCTATTGCATTCGGCAGAAATAGCATTTTTTAACTCGTCTAGATTTGGGTATTTTTTATCTTTGTATATCCTGTTTTTTAAATGGCCCCAGAGAAAGAAATCATTTGGCGATAAATCAGGAGACCTGGCTGGCCAATTTACTGTATGATTTAAGCCAATAACATTTCCATTAAAAGCACGGTTTAAATATTCCCGGACAGCCAGGGTACTATGTGCCGGGCAGCCATCCATTTGGTACCAAACTTCCTGATTTTCCCTGGCGGCATCATGTAAAGTAGGTAAAATATGATCTTCAAGTAGTTCCAAAAAATATTCTGCATTTAAATTTCGTGTAAGAAATAATGGCCCGATAATATTTTCTCCGAAAATCCTAGCCCATACATTAACTTTTTGTGGATATTGCGTCCTTGTTTCCACAAACCTGTGTTGGTTATCTTTGCTCCAATATCGATAATTTTGAACATTGGGTTCATTGTTTAAGGTAAATGTGCATTCGTCAGTGAAACAAATGTTTTTTAAAAATTCCCTATCCATGTTTGCTCTTTCCATCATACCAAAACAAAACTCCTGTCGTCGTATTTCGTCCCTATCTCTTAGCTCTTGGTGCTTTTCATATTTGTATGAATAATATTTATGTCATTTCAAAGCTCGTAACGCTGTGGTGTGATCTAATCCTATGTCATCCTCAAGTTTCCTTGTGCTGATCTTCACATCATTTTCTTCCACGCACAATAAAACTTGCAAGTCCCTATCATTTCTTGCATCTCTTCTTTGTTCCTGCCTTTCTTCACATCTGCAGTTATTTATTACAGTGCCTTTTGTCTCAAATTTCTTGATAGTCCTTTCGACTGTAGATTTTGCAGGTATCGGTCTATTCGGATACAGAGCAGCAAACATGTCTGACACATTTTGATAACTATTTCCTTGATAATACCATTTAATCATCAATATTTTTTCTTCAGAAGTGTAATTCATGGATAATATTTTCGATGTACGAGTTTTTATAACAATAAAGCACACATTTCAAAATGACAACTTTATTTGACAGTCATCTTTTACCTTGACTGGTGCCCGCAAATACGGGGCCATAAAAAGGAGAAATAGTTAAAAAGAAATCGGCGCTAACCCGTAAACGGGCTCATCAAAAATATCTAAAGTTATTCTTTTGAATGTGGGTTTTAGTGCTCTTTAATAAACCTAAATAGAATTTTTCTCTAAAATAATTAGGGAAGCCAATAGTTGACCCCATTTAAAATTACATGGGATTTCCTATGTCCCGCTCGACGATGCAACACCCGGTATAGGGTGTCCCATTTAAAATAAGCACGTTGACATATACTTCCAGTATAACCGGAAGTGTCAGATTCCTAAAAGTATTTTAGACGAATGTCCCCCATAGGCATTAGTAAGCCACCAAAATTTCAGATTTTTCCTAATTATAGTTTTTTCATAATCGATCGGTGGGACACCCTGTATAATCTTCTCTTATTACTAAGTAAACTTAATAATTACCTGATAAAAAAAATTTTAAACCAAAGAATGTTAACAAACTTATAACATATTTAATAAAAAGTAAAAAAAGTTATACATATAAATTTTGTGTGTGCTTTAAAAAAATGTTTAAATATCCCCCCTCCCTACTGCAGCGTATTTCTCTAGGGGGCGCAGAAAAGAAGCCTTGCCTATAGTAGAATATCACCTAGTTACGGCCCTGCTTATGACCATGTGTTCGAACTCCAACTCTTTTTTATACTCTTTTATATCAATACAACATTTTATAATGGCCCGAAAACAAAATCCTTCTTTCAAATCCTTAATATAATAAAAATTCGCTTTTATATCGAAAAAGATTCAGATCTTTCTATACCGAGACGAGACAGCCATTGTCAAAAATGCAGGGAAAAGATTTAAAAGACCCGATTTGGGTACCATAGATTTTTTTTTGTGTTTGGTTTAAAAAATACCTGCTTTTGAGTTTTGAGCAAGATTCACTGGATGGATGTAATACTGAATGCATTCGATGACCATTTATATGAAAATCGTCGAAAGTAATTATACAAGATGATATCACTGGGTGCACTGATAAAACTGTGCTCCCTTAATCAAATAATCTGATTTATTTGGTGAATAATTATTGGTAATAAATAAATGTGATTTTAATTAACTAAGTTTTATTTAACTGAAATAAATGAGAGTATTTCGTTTTATTTGCAAAATTATTTGACTGTTGGTGGATTTGTGTCAAATCATAGAACCCTTCAAACAAATATCTTACCAAAAAACCACTAAAGTAACAAAATCTAAATAACTAATTATTTAATCGAACTAATTTTTATTTAGGAACTAAATCCCGTTAATCGCTAGTTAAATCACCCAATAGAGAACTATTTAAATGTCTAGGTCATTTAAACTAAATAATTATGTATTTACAATAAATCCTTAATATAAAACAACCAAATATTTACAAATAACTAATTATTTAATCGAAGTACATTTCAAGTTAAGAACTAAATACCTTTAATTTTAATTTAAATCATTCATTGCCGAACTTTTCAAACAATTTGGTCATCCAAACTAATAATTAAGTATTTAAATGAACTCCTGTCGCCTACTTTGGACTTTGAGTAATTTGATTGGTTATACAAAAGTGGCCTGATAAATCATCATCGCGTATTTGGTTATTGGTGTTCGATTTTGTCTTTTAGAAATTTATGAGTGAGAGTGAAATCTTCTTTGTTAGTGGCACAAAAGTTAGTGGTTCCATCAAAAATTAAAACGAAGATATGGGGAATAAACGTAATATGAATAAATATTTGGAAGATTGGGGTATATCGAGGGGTATATCCCATCTGTTAGATACTTTTTAAGGTAGAAAACTATATTTGAATATTTTAGTTACGCATGAAACGAGTTAAAAAAGTAAGATAAGAGGCAAAGAAAAGATATACTTGTAATAGGTACCTAATTTGAAATTTCGAACACAAAATCTTTTTAGAAAAATGTAGCCAGGAATTTATAAATCATGGCTACCTATGTTACAAATAAGACAGTTTTTCTCAATTTTCACCATAATTCAATACCTATCAAACATCCTAACGTAAAAAATATAATATAATTAATATAATTTTAATAATTATTGTACCTAATATTTGCAAATTTGCCATTATTTAATTTTTTATCAAAGTTATTAACTTCTCTATGATGTTTTATTGACGTATATTTTAAGGGGAACAACAACTAATGGTGGGTTTATACAGCAATATAACATAACATAAAAATAAAATAAGAGTTGAATCTAAAGATCTGCCATAAGACGTTTATAGAAACACATAACATAACATAAAAATAAGAAATAAAATAAGAGATGGTTATCTTTTAAATTTTATGTTATTTTTATGTAAAAATCGTTGTGCGCGTGCGCGTGATTCGTCATAACCTTTATTTTCGGCAAAAATGTGTTCTTTTTGTTGGTTTGCCTTATTATTTGAACACTATAAACAATTTGATAAGGTTTGTGATTATTATGGTATAGGTACTGATTAATCCATATTCAATAGCAACATTTCAATATTTCTTATTTTTATGTGACGTCTGTATAAACACGTACTTGCATAAAATAAGAACTGATTTGAATGAACATTCTGATCTACTGAAAATTAAAAAAAGGTATTTAAACCAAATAAATTTATACTTGGTCTAAATAAATATAAAAGACAAGTTAAACAATACTGCATGTACTTGAATAAAAAAACAATCACTTTGATGGAGATTACCGGTTTATTTAAATCAAATCACTTAAAATTGTTTAATTAAATAACGTTGTTGTTACGGCGAATACATGTAAAACAAAAGTAAAATAAATATATAATTGATAAAATATATATATAAATATCAATTAAATAAACATTTTGTTAACTTAACTTTTAACCTATGTACCTTAAGTCATTGAAACAGCTTATTTAAGTTAGGTTAGTGTTAAGGAAATAAATATTTGCTTGAATTTTGTATTTAGTGATTAATTCCAAATAAAAAGTAATTTGTATCAAATCAGATGATACTAATTTAGGCAAATAATCCCTTGGTATTTCTCAAATACATATTTGTTTGGCTGATAGGAAACAAATATTTATTTGAGTCAATGGAAAATTTTTTTAACTCAAATAATTAATTTTATCAGTGTGGGGTTACCTACAGTCCAAACGATCGTTCTTTGCGGGTGAGTCATGGATAAACGATCAAGAGACAACTTCATTTACAACACCCCATCTTTATTTATTAGAGCGGTAAAAGTGAATAAAAATATAATACAGCGTCCCCGGGGTTGCGCAATACATCTCGAATCAAAATAACGTGCTAGACAGCGACAAAAGATATTTAGAGAGTTGTTCATTGATGTCAAACTCATCGTTTCGATCGGTCAACGTTAATTTGTTTTTAAACGTTTTTATTGAAATTCGATTTAATCCTATAAACTGCTCTTGACAGAGCCAGGGACGTCCATATGGGCAAGGTCGTGCGGCGCACGACGACGCCAAGGCCTTAAAGGCGCCAGGCCTTCAACACAAATTAACATAAAACTAAAAAAAAATTATTTATGAATTCCGGTGGTGAAAATGCATTATCCACCAACACCGACCGCCGGTCGATGACCAGTACCAGTGGTGAAATTTTACTACTCCTCTTCCAGTGGGGGCGCGAAAATCCGCGTGCGTTCGGCGCGCTGGTTTAAACTTGCAAAATTTTGCGTGTTCGTAATCGATGTAGCAGGTTAATTTTTCATTCTTGCTAAGCGCATAAGGCGTATATAGTGCCTTATTTGCTATTGCGTATCTACCGCAATTGTGAAAAATAATTACAAATAGGGTTGTTTCTGAAACAAATAAGGCTTACTGTTTAATATTTTTTATTTATTTTATTTAGATGGCCAGAGAAGAAAAAAAGAAATTGTGTGGTTACCAAAACTTGCTTAACAAGCGAAAACGGGAGGAATAAGACTTGGAGAAAACAAATTTCAAAATTAGTAACTTTTTTCGAAAGACCACACAAGACACTACTTCTGATAACAGTGATTTTCTACATTCAACAAAATCAAACTTGTCATCAGAATTAGAAAAGCAAGCTAATGAGGATCAAGATCCAAAAGAATTAGATCCTGATACGTTTCAGTCAGTGTCGGTACCATCATGTTCGAGTAAGCAAGACGAATTATCCGAAGAAGCGCCCCTTTCTAACGATCCAGGTCTTTGGCCGAGTGTATTGTCTCCAGTCCAGGTGCAAGAACTTGTCGAAAAAGGTCCAATGCATTATCAAAATAAAACTTTGTATCCTAAAGACTAAATTGGACGTAAGTTTTCCAATATATATTTTACTCGAATTTTGTGAAATGGTGAAAAGGTTCAGCGTCATTGGTTGGCTATATTTTATTGAAAAAATGCAGTTTTCTGCTTCTGCTTTAAAATATTCAATGACCCCAACCCCAACATTTACATTAACTTTTAAAAACACTAAATTAAGTAACCAAGACGGTTTCAATGATTGGCATCATTTAAGCGAACATTTGAAAATCCACGAAAAAAGTAAATCTCATTTTCAAAATTTACGTGTCTGGTCAGATTTACTAGAAAACTAAAAACTAATTGAACCGTTGATTCGGAAATGCAAAATTTATTAAAAAATGGAACTAAACATTGGCGCAGTGCAATTGAAAGAATAATTTATACTATTCAATTTTTGGCTGAACAAAACTTGGCTTTTCGTGGTTCTAGTAAGAAATTATTTGAAAGAAATAATGGAAATTTTTTAAAATGTATAGAAATGATAGCAAAATTTGATGTCTGCACATATTAACAGATCTCAAAAAATATTCCACTTTACCTTGGAGATAAAATTCGAAACAAAACCATTAAATTAATAGGTGACGATATAAGTAATAATATTTTAAACGAAGTTAAAGAAGCAAAGTATTTTTCTATATTACTTGATTGTACTCCTGATGTAAGTCCTATAAGTGATATAACAGGTAAAGGTTTAATCAACTTTTTACTAAAAACTTTGGAGAATTATGGTTTAGACATTTATAATATGCGCGGCCAAGATTATGATAGTGGTTCTAATATGAAAAAGAATTTTAGACATTAATCCACGAACAATGTTGGCACCTTGTTGTAACCACATTTTGAACCTTGTCATAAACGATGTTGTGAATTCCAATATTTCTAGTATAAATAATTTTAACAATACTACAAAACATCTAGCTATCTCCATAGGTAAAAAAATTAAAAATTATGAGTTTGCGTGTATGGTAGTCTTGTGGTACAAGTAAAGTGGATGTTGTTACTAAGATTTTGCAATCAAAAACATTTAATATTTCCCAGGCTTGCGAAAGTTTAAAAAACCTCAATGAATTTGTGAAACAATATTGATCTGACAAAGGCTTCAGTAACTTATTAGTAGATGACAAAGAACTAGCTTCTTGCTTAGAAGTTGATGCAAAATTTATATCCGCAGAAATTTTAAGGCCACGAAAGATTAAAAAACAATTTTCTTACGAAGGTAACGACCAGCCGATTGAAAATCAAGAAATGAAATTTAAAGTAAATTGCTTTCTCGGAATGCTGGACATTACTCTTTCATCCGTACATGAGATATTTAAACTATTTTTGTGTCAATCGTGTCATTCTGATGTTTTTAATTTTTTGTGGAATGTTGAGGATTTCGGCAAATATTCTGACCAGGATCAATTTAATTTTTGTAAAAAACTGTAAGAAACCTTAACTGACAAAGATCGAAACGAGAAAGATATAGACGGAACAGAACTTTTACACAAATTACAATTACTATAGAGTCTGACTTTTTAAAGCAACTTGAAATGGAAAATCTTGTTAATGAATTTGCAAAAAGTAAAGCTAGAAGAGTCCAATTTTTGTAAGACTCCATCATGTATCATGATCATGTATTATCTGTTTCAAAACAATCGCTATTTTATTTCTTTATTTTTTTTTAATATTTTGAATTAATGTTTTGTAACTTTAATACTGTTTTTGTTTTGTTACTGTTGTTTCGTATTCTATTAATATTTTTTGTGTACTTTCTGTTTGTCACAAATAAATATAGACATTAGTACTAAAAAGTATAGAATTTTCTTCAAAAATTTCAACGATCAACTATGAGAGAAGTGTGGTAATTTTAGCTCAATATTATTTATTTATTTATTTATTTATTTATTTATTCTGACTACGTTACTAATATAATATAGTTTGTAGCAAGTCTTACAAAATAAAACAAAATTCAAAATTCAAAACAACAGTAAGTACAGTTAAAAAATAGAGAAAAAGAAAATAACACAATAAACAAAACAAAAAGCAATGTCACTAACAAAAAAATTAAATTAAAAGAGCAATATAGAGTCTTGAGTCAGATGGTCAAGCTACGGGCTTCCTGAACGAACTACCCAATGGAGTAATAAGCCTTCTCAATTAAAATTTCTTTAGCTTATTTTTAAAACGATCATTTCCCAAATTCTTCAAGTCCAAGGGTAGAATATTGTATAGGCGAATCTGTATTGATTTTTTTTTAGTCTGAAATTTGGTTCAATTAAGAGATTAGCAGAGCGAGTGCGATAATTGTGGTTCTCCGCATGAGTCCGAAACTGATGCCTCTCTCTATGCACTTCCAATAGCTGATAGAATATATAGATGGAAGGGAGTGTCAAAATCTCTGCTGTCCTGAAAAGTGGTCTACAGTGCATACAATAGAAAATTAGACGGCAATAATGACGTTGCCAAAATCGAAATTGAAACAATAAAAAATGCGGTTACCATGATAACGACTATTATGAAAACCTGAAAATTTTAAAAATTACGAAAACGTTATCTGATATCAATGAAATTTAGACGAATAAAATCTATTTGTACTGTCGTAGATTAAATTTTGAATGATACACGTTCAATATGAACTTTGGTAATGAAACTTGTGCAATTAAACCACTCGGCTAACGCCTCGTGGTTTAACGTTGCACACGTTTCATTATAGTGTTCATATCGAACTAGTATCATTAATAACTATAATCTGTCATTGAAAAGTGGTCTACAATTATACCAGCACCACAAAGAACCCTAACTGCTCGTTTTTGGAGTTTAAATACTCTCCCTGCACTAGAAGAATATCCCCACACAAGGCGAGAGTGAAACAGTGCAAAGTAGGCATTCCTAAGGATATTCTCAGAGAGACAACGCCGGAGCCGCCTCAGAAAAAACACCACGCTGGACAGTCCTCCACACAAGAAGTCAACATGACAAGCCCATGTTAAAAAACTATCCAGCGTGATGCCGAGCATCGTGACCGGTCGAGCATTGGCGTTAGCAAAAACGGAAAATTCGAGGGTTTGAGATTTCTCCGGATTAGACTTTAAGAAATTTGAAGAAAACCATGTATCAGCCCTTGACATAGCCCAATTTAGTTCCACTTCCAAGCTGGATTCCTTGGAACAAGATACACAAATAGTGAAATCGTCTGCATAAAGTGAACATCTGAGGGGCTGCATGAAGCTGAAGAAGTCATTAACGTATATTATAAATAATAACGGTCCCAAAACAGACCCATGCCTCACTGGTCGATAGTGAGAACGTCCCGAACAAAGCTCAATACACTGCTCTCGACCATCCAAATATGAAGCCAAAAGGGACAAGGGTACACCCCTGACGCCGGCGTAACGCTCCAACTTCTGCAACAAGAGAGAATGACTGACACAATCAAATGCCTTGGTTAGGTCACAAAGCGTTACAGCCGACTGTTCCCCCTTCTTAAGACACTCAACTATGCCACCCACAACCTCAGTCACCGCCATGATCGTAGAGCATCCCCGGCGAAATCCAAACTGACTGTTATTCAACAAATTATTAACCTCAAAGAAGTTTTGTTATTGGTTAAAGGCGCCTATCATTATTTCATACGACGGCGCCGAAAATGGTCAGAGCCATCTTTATCGTTCTTTCGTGTTGGCGGTAAGTAATTATGGATGTTTGATAATTGCCACCCATGGATCGACTCTAATCTTGCACATAAACCCAATATTGTTCCAAAATTTGCCTTAACTAAAAAAATATTGCGAACGTTAACACTTTTTGTATTGACACAATATAAACACACGTGTAACCATTTAATTTCTAAGACATTTCGGACACCTTTGTCCTGTTTCTTCAAAAATATCATTTTCGTTCAGAAAGGGGGTGGTATAAAAAATCCTATGTATGGGTGTATCGAATAGGGTTAAAATAGGTGACAAAAGGGCGATGATTTATCAGACCGTTTTATAGAAAATTGGATTTTTGAGGGAGGTCTAAAGATCTTTTGATAAGCGTGGTTCCTTTCAATGCGGACTAAAAAATATTTCCTTGCCCTTTAAAAATGGTTATCTCTACTATGTCTTGTTTCGATTGTTTGTATGGTTTTTTATCTGTTTGTCTGTCAACATGAAGATTATGTACCGGGTGGGTCATTTAGAATAGCCGCCGGCTGTAAGTGTCTCACAAACCGTTAATTGTAAGAAAACTAATTAAAACTAAAATACTTGAAATAGGTAGCCAGTCATCGTGCTACCCTTTAAAAGCTATTGCGAAATTCAAGAATCTAAATTCACGATAGCTTATAAAGGGTAGTCACGATGGCTGGCTACCTATTTGAAGTATTTTAGTTTTAAGTTTATTATGATATTTCTGCTAATCAGTTTCAGAAGTACGGTACGTAACTTAAGGGGGTGACTCCTTATGATATTCTAAGAGGAAAAGTTCGTATGAGCATGTGTCCGGAGTTGCCCCGTTTTTGATATACAGGGTGTTAAAGTTTTTTTTTAAAGAAATCGGGTTCTTATAATTTTCTTAAATATCTTTTTCCCGATTCCATTGAAATTTGGTACCGCTATTCATAATGATAAGGGGCTTAATTAGCAATAACTAGATTAAATTTATTAAGTTTAATGGCGTCCCTGACTTTTTTCTAATATCGATATTTCTTTTCGGGTTTACCAACTAATAATACAACTTTTTTGATCCTTCAATTGTTTTCATATCTTGCTTCGTTTTCGAGATAAACTATAAAAACCACTTTATTGCATGAACAAAAGAAATACTTATGTATTTCAAAGTTAATTAAAACAATTAAATTAAAAATAAAATTGTTTTAAATAATAATACAACAGTTAATCGAAGCAAATGTTAAAATGGCCACCTTCTAATAAAACGCACGATTGCAATCGTCTCACCATTGATTCTCGTACACGTTCAAAAATGCCTGCATAATTTCGTATCGCATTGCAACTTTCAATAATTCGAATTCTTAAGTCGTTTACATCTAGTACAGGCGTCTGGAATACAAGAGACTTTAGGTGACCCCATAAAAAATAGTCTAGAGGATCCAAGTCGGGACAGCGAGCTGGCCAACCTTGGGGACTCACTCGTCCAATCCAGCAATTAGGAAAGTGTTATCGAGGTATTGACGAGCAACTAGGCTAAAATGAGCTGGGGCGCCGTCGTGCATGAACCACATATTAGTTCTTATTTGTAGAGGTACGTCTTCTAACAGAACGTCAAGTTCTTCAGATAGAAACTGCGTATAGGAGTTTCCATTCAATCGAGGTAGTAAAAATCATGGTCCAAAAAGTCGCCAAAAATCCCTGCCCATGCATTCACCGAAAATTGTTGCTGAAAACGACCTTCTCTAATATATTGAGGATCATAGTCCGCCCAAAAATGTTCGTTATGAAAATTCATAATGGCTTCTCTGGAAAAAGAGGCCACATCAGGAAATAAAATGGTTCGGTAAAAATTGTTGTTATGTGCTACTGTATGCAGCAACCACCTACTAAAATTAAAGCTTGGCTGAAAATCACGGGGAAGCAGAACTTGCACACGTTGAATATGGTATGGCCATAGTTGATAAAGATGCAAAACCCTCCAAACAGTTGATGAACTTATTTGAAGTTGCACTGCTACCTTTCTGGCAGTAGTTGAAGGATCATCTTCTATCTCTCGAAGTATAGTCTCTTCTAACTCAGGCGTGGCTACTGATATATATTATCAAATGTACTGTATGTTTGCTTTAAAACTATTATTCTTTAAGATAATCAGAAATTAATGATTCATATTTTTTATTTTATTTTTATAAAATTCAGATTCACATTTGAATAGCAATTGAGAAATATTTGTAGACTTGTCAAAATTGTTAACATTATTAAAAGAGTCTCTTTAACTTGCGCAGGCTTCAGATAGGCTTGATATTTTTGACACATCTGTTTCTTGGATCTCTTCAATACACTCGATAATAGTCAATACTGCACTTTCTGTTGACAAATCGTTGTCAATAGAGGCAAATTGTTTCAAATTCACAAATGTGTCCTTAATGTTAGGAAACAGTTGTGCGAGCGGAATATTATCTTCTTCCTCGAAATGTTATCCACGCTTTTTCCTTCGATACTTATTGGAGAGGTAACTTATTGATATGTGCGCTCTTAAAACATCAAGGATTCTTGCTTTTGCCTATTATAAATGGTTTCTCTTTTTCACCTTTCATATTTGCACAAAACAGAATTGTAAATCGTTGCTTTGATGTTTTTTTTTTCAGTACACTTGTCATCTTTTAATGCATATGTTATTGTTGGCAATGCGCGATATTAGAGACCTGTCTCGTCTGCATTAAATACGTCCGTTGGGGCATAATCCTTTAAAACGGTCAATAGCCTATCTTTCCAAGCAGTTACGTCTTCGATTATCATATCGGCTTATTCGCCACATTTTCTTAAAGGTAATATCGTGCCGACGACGGAATTTCTTTAACCATCCATTTGATGCCTTGAAGTTATCTGTTCCTAGATATTGAGCAGATTCAAAAGCTTTTGCTTGAATTATAGGTCCGGATATTGGTAAGTGCTTGTTTCGCGCATTACAAAACCAGTTAAAAGCAACTTGGTCCACTGCCAGTCCTTCGCTTTTGGGAAATTTTCTTTTTTGTTCACCGTTGTCACCTTCTTGAAACGAATTTTCAACTTCTGCTTTAATTTAAAGCGATATAGTCACTTGGGTCTTACCATATATGTATTAGTACTATATGTCTATTACCCTGAATATCTTGAAGCAACAACAGAGATAGAAGATCCAGGGTCATTTCGACTTGTGCGCATGCGCCGTAAGAGTATTGCCAAATGTACTTTTATTTCTTTAGAACAGGGCAGAAGAGTGAGCCTTCCTTAGAAAATTGAAGCAATGATAAAATTACCAAAAATCTTGCTAAAAAATTGTAAAATAAGCATTAAGTCTGTACTTCCAAGTGCTTTCAAATTATTTGTTTCCATTTCTAAACTAAAACGCGTTAACAATTTCATATAACTGGAAGGTAGCAACGTGACAACGTCTCATTTTAACTCGACATAACCTCGAAATCTTTAGCAAATGTTAATTTGTTTGACAGTTCGCTTCATCGAATTGATTTGGCATTATTAACGGCTTTTGTGTACTGTTTATCTTTACTTTTCTGCAAATTTTGATTGTGTGTGTGAAGTGTGATAATTTTGTGACGATGCCGAGGCAAAACAGAATATTTTACATTATTTTAAACAGGCGTAAAAACTTAAACAAAGATTTATCGTTCTACAGGTATGTACCTATACCGGATGTTTCTTCCTTTTAACTTACCTACGTTAATTTCGTGAGGGAACAATAACTAGGTAGTTCATTTCCTAAAGATTATTTTCCTATTGCTTAAAGCTGGATTTATAAACTCGAAAAGTTGGTGAGGTTGAAGTTATGATCAAGTTTGTTAGGTTAGATATTCCGAATTCCGAGCATAAAAATTGGTTATCTCGAACTACCCGGGAAGTTTTCGAACATTACATGAGCTTTACATGAACAACATGAACGAGTGTATAAATGGAAATGAGTGTTCCCTTTAGTTTAAATTGAACTTCTATTTTCAACACCAACTGAACCTCAACCTCGCCAACTTTTCGAGTTTATAAATCCAGCTTTAATGTTTGCTTACAAATTTCGGTCCAGTTGTCAAAGTCAAATGTGATAACCTCATTTTTTTCTCGTTGAAACAAACGTGTTCTCGCGCATACGCACTGCGCGAAATGACCCTGACGGAACAAGAAACCTCGGCTTCACTACGTTTACATTGGTTAAATGGGCAAGGCGCCATATAGTACTAATACATATATGGATCTTACCCACTTTAAATTCTTCAGCCAATTTCCTGGTTCTTAAACCAGTTTTTTTCACTTTCCTCGATTATTTCAATTTTTTTGCTTAAACAAAGACATTTTCTTTATCCCGTCATCTTCAAATATTCACGTTAGGCCCAAAACACACAAAAACTGCTCAAAACAAAACTAATGTTAACAACCGATTCATCAGCCTTAAATGCAAATTGAATGGATCCGCCTTTAATAAAGTAATTAGTGCATGAATGTAAGAATTGTCGGGTCGGGTCTTACTACCCCTAATGGAGGGTGTTTTTAGCATTTATGTTTACTAAAAATTCCGGCGATGAGTGCCCGCGGTCGTTTAACAGATGGGTCGGCAAAGAGGAGTATTAAATAATGGGATTTCCTTTTTTAAATATGGGCAATTTACAGTGGCGTGTTTACCATGGAAGCTAGGGAAGCACAGCTTCCCCTAAACGATTTACTTAAAAAAAGAAATAATCCAATACAATCCTACTAGAACTTACAATTAATTTTTAAAATTGTCCTAAATTTTATTTGTAAATCGGGCGAATCCGACCGCATTTTCATAACACTCCATAATATGCTATCTAGTTCTACTTCACGGTGATGCCCGATTGATTTCGAGACATGCCGACGCGCCATTCGCGCCGCGCCGCCGGATTGCTGGAAGCGATTAGACAGCAGCGTATTGCCGTATACTGTTTTACTGCATCGAACAAATTAGAGTGACGCGTGTTTAGGCGAAATTTAAAACCGTGCATAAATATTGGAAAAAGTACGCTGTTTTCAAACAGATTATTATTTTAATTATGGATCCTGTTGCTAGTTCGGCTGAAAGTGAAAATAGACTTGTGTGAGTGTATTGTGTGTCAGATAGTGGCACAAAGACTTTCCACTTATATTTTTGAGGAAAAAAAAACAAATTAATTCCAATGATAGGCCCACTCCATCTATTCCTAATTTAACAAAAAAAACTAAACTTTATATTAGACATTTTCAAAAAGAATCATAATATAAAACTTGTGAATGGCTAACTGGTTGTGAAAATAAGTCTCTTCTGTTTTGCTGGCCATGCCTCTTATTTTCTAGTGAAAAGAATTTGTGAAATAATAATGGATTTTCGGATTTAATTAATCTACATAAATTAATTAAAAGACACGGGTCTAGTAAGTCGCATTTGCAGGCAATTATTAAAGAAGAAACTTTTGTTAATATAAGAATAGAACTCACATTAGACAACCAACTAAAAATTGCTTCTGAAAAACATAACCAGGAAGTAGTAAAAAATTGGAAATATCATCCCCGATGGGGAAAGAATTTCAAATTTTCTGTTATTAAAATATTTAAAAATATATTTTAAATTGATGCACTTCATATGCGTAATAATTTGTCAAGATTAACCCAAAAAAGGGCGTGGTACCCCAAAAATTTTCACCTGCGGCGCAAGAAACAGCGCCTTCGGCGTAAAAAGAACGAAGCAAGAAAACGCAACACTTTCGACAACACTGGTTACAGCTTCCCATTGTATTAAAGTCTGGACACGCCACTGGCAATTTATAACCGGTCGTTTATCGCAGGTGGTCACTTTATAGAGGCGGTCGCAAACAGAGGTTTTACTGTATATGTTTCTTTATCAAGATCTATAACAGCTCTACTTTCACAGGATTTAATTTTATTGGTAGGAGGGTAGGTACTAAACAGGTATTAAAGATTGGAACGACCAATTTAAGTTGGGTTTTTTCTTTAGCCACTTTTACTAAAAATAGCTTTCTTCCAGGCGTTCATTCTTAGTGGCACTCGGTAATTCATTTTTTAATAAAATTAATCAGTGCGTAGAAAACACTGCTCGCAAAAGTTCTTTGATAAACGGAAAACATTGCAGGTTGACATCCTCACAAATCGGATTTAACGAAATGTTTTTGCGGTGTCAATTTACTTTACTTTGCTATAAACTTAACAAATATCCCGTTGCTATTTCAGGTTATTGTAACCTAAACTAAGCATTACCAATAATATTTATTCATTAATAATAATACCTTGGTAAACAATAAAACTAAAAAAACTTGTCATTGTCACAGGGTACCGGGTTTTCCAAGAAAAAAATTCAACAATGAACTAACTTGACAGGAATGTTGCATAATACATTTTTTCTCATGAGCCAGTTTATTGTTAAACAAAATGGCAATAAGGCAAAATGGATTCAAAAAATATGTTGGAATTAATAATAAATAGGCAGGTTTAGCTTAGGTGTGATAGAAACCGGAAAGTGATACATCTATTGGAAAATAGTAAATTGTGTATACAAGCGCTATTATAATGAGTACATGCTGTATAATAGGAAAAATAACATACTCTCGGACGACCAAAAATGAAATAAAATAAATTGTAAGATTCGTAGATGTAAATAAATTGAATTCTGTACGGGAATATTTTATAGTACTTATAGTACACAGTGGCAAAAAACTCGCGCATAATGCCTGTAACTTTTGAATGACCTCTTATACGAAAAAGTGACCTTTATGAAAGTTGTTCAGTAAATTATTCCCCATATTTCTACTTACATGAATTTTTTCTGTCATTGCTGGTTTGGCTGCCATAGGCACAAACTTACTTTATTTAATTGGAACACCCTGCATTATGATTGCATACTTGGATTCTACTGGGAAAACTCTGAATTTTTTGTATTTCAAATTTTCACCTATCTGCAAGCGTTTCCGAGATAATGACAGCTCAAAAATAAAAAACTTCCTAATTATAATTATTCCTATCTAATACCCACCAGTTGAGTCAAGGTTTTTTCATGACAGCGACCTAAGAGGTGTAAATTTTGAGTTCCGGTTTAATTATTTCTTGTCTGATTTCTAATCTGTTGGGCGTAGGAAATTTCGGCCCCGGCCAGGTAGCAGCCCGATTTTGACAGGAACTTTCGGCCCCGGGATGGAAGGGTCATGTTTTTATTACAGGCATTTTCGGCCCCAATGGTCTAACGTTATAACATTTTAATTTTTTTATGATCTTTTGTGTTTTGAATCATTTATAAAATGAAAATGCAACTAACCTGAACTAACTCAATTTTTGACCTGCAACTCGGCTAATGCGGTTTTATAGACTTATATTGGTTAAACAGCGCTAACACGGCATCTAATCCACCTTTTTGGTTCCAATTCGCCTTTTTCAAGTTCACCGGATAGACTTATATTGGTTAAACAGCGCTAACACGGCATCTAATCCACCTTTTTGGTTCAATTCGCATTACCTGCAATGTTTGGGGCCGAAATTTCTTGCAAGATTACTTGACCTAAAATTTCTAGCAGGTACCTTACCCAATATGGGGCCGAAAGTTCCGCCGCCCCTCTCGGACGATCGAAAATGAAATAAAATAAATTGTAGATGTAAATAAATTGAATTCTGTACGGGAATATTTTATAGTACTTATAGTACACAGTGGCAAAAAACTCGCGCATAATGCCTGTAACTTTTGAATGACCTCTTATACGAAAAAGTGACCTTCATGAAAGTTGTTCAGTAAATTATTCCCCACATTTCTACCTACATGAATTTTTTCTGTCATTGCTGGTTTGGCTGCCATAGGCACAAACTTACTTTATTTAATTGGAACACCCTGTATATGATTGCATACTTGGATTCTACTGGGAAAACTCCGAATTTTCTGTATTTCAAATTTTCACCTATCTGCAAGCGTTTCCGAGATAATGACAGCTCAAAAATGAAAAACTTCCTAATTATAATTATTCCTATCTAATACCCACCAGTTAAGTCAAGGTTTTTTCATGACAGCGACCTAAGAGGTGTAAATTTTGAGTTCCGGTTTAATTATTTCTTGTCTGATTTCTAATCTGTTTACACTATGGTTCATCTGAATGAGAAACAACGAGTTGAAATTTTAATAATGAGCGGTCACAGAAATATGAAGAGATCGCAAGATCAGGTTTGTCAACTTTTCAATGAATTATATCCAAATAGGCCTCCAATAAATCAGTCAACGGTGTGTCGAGTGCCAATGGCAATGGATTTTAATATGTCTCATCAGTCAGTAAAAAATTTGTTTAAGCAGAAGAAGTTGCATCCCTACAAGATAAAGTTGGTGCATGAGTTAAACGAGGACGATTTTGATAGAAGAGCTGAATTTTGTAAGCTGATGATGGAAAGATGCAATAACGATAATAACTTCGCAATAAATATCATTTTCTCGGATGAAGCTGCTTTCCATTTAAATGGCATTGTTAATAGACACAATTATCGTTATTGGTCTGCTAAGAATACTCACTGGCTCCAGGAAGGTCATACTCAGAGGCCTGAAGAAGTTAATGTTTGGGCGGGCATAGTTGGTAGACATATTGTGGGAGCTTTTTTCATAGATGGTAATTTGATGGCGAAAAATATTTGGACCTCCTCAGGAATCACATAATTCCTTTTTGCAGAATGGTTTTACCGGGTGTAAATAATGGCATAATCGAACAGGTGCGGTTCCAGCAAGATGGAACACTTGCGCATTATGCGGCAAATGTTAGACAATACATAAGCGAACAATTTCCAGGACGTTGGATTGGCAGAAGAGGTGTTATTGACTGGCCAGCGCGATTCCCGGACTTAACCCCGGTCAACTTCTTTTTATAGGGGACACTTAAAGAACAAAGTCTACATTAACCGTCTAAATAACCAACCAAGTGCTGAAATTCGGGCCGTTCCAGAAGACTTCCTTTTAAACGTTGTAGACGGGTTCAGGGATCGATTCGCGCTTTGCTTAGCAGAAAATGGTGGTCATTTTAAACACTTGATCCACTGAAAATGTTTCACTTGTTTATTATTCCGATGTTAACTTGTTCAATTTTCTAAGCTATTTATTTTGTTATTATAAAGTTTGTTACAATTTAAAATAAATAAAAATTTGAATTGCAAAAAATTCTCAGTTTTCTTAGTAGAATCCAAATAATATGTAATCATAAGCAGGGTGTTCCATTTAAAAAAAGTAAGTTAGTCTCTATGGCAACCAAACCAGAAATGACAGAAAAAATTCATGCAGGTAGAAGTGTGGGGAATAATTTACTGAACAACTTTCATAAAGGTCACTTTTTCGTATACCAGGTAATTCAAAAGTTACAGGCATTATGCGCGACTTTTTTCCCACTCTGTATATATAAGTTCGGAATAAAATTTATATATTTTACCTTCAGGGGTGCCCCAAGCTAGTATATTAATGTGTTTCGGTGTTTGATATCACCTTACCATACAACAGACCAGACAACTTACCTAAACTAACCTCATGCAAAAGATGGCGCATCAAATTAAATAAAGGTAAATATATAAATGTCGACTTCACAATTTTTTTTTATGTTAAGGCATAGCACTGTAGGATTAATCCATTATGGTGCTCTACGAGCGGTGTCTGTGCGCAGAAAACGATTAACGTTGGTCTTGAATCTTTGGAGATTATAATCGTTGGGGAACACGGCCTCAGATAGGTCGTTCCAGAGTATTGACGTTCTCCGGATGAAAGAATTTTTAAACAGTGTCGTTGAAGGGGCACAAAGCTGAACCACGTACGGGTGGGCTGCAGTGGTTCGTCGTGTATTTCTACCATGCACCGTTCTGGGTGGAATCAAGCGGGCAACCTCAGTTAAGCACTGGCGATGAAAATATTTGTAAAATAAACTCAAGTCGCTAAGCTGCCTTCGATGTTCAAGACTTTCCAGGTTGTTTGTCAGGTCATGGTCACCGATAAAGCGAATGGCTATTCTTTGAATGGAATGGACTTCACTATATACAACAAGCAACATCAAGATCTATCCGTTAACAATAAACGATGCTCACATTCTTTAGGAAAATATACTAGTATAGAATATCGAAGAGAAAAGTGAAGAGTTTCGTATGAAATCTAAAAACAGGTATTGGCTTCTAAGAAGAAACTCTAGGTTGTCTACAGATAACAAACTGCTATAAGCAAATATTAAAACCCATTTGGACATAATATAGCATTGAACTCTAGGGTTATGTCAGCAATAGCAATATTTAGGTTATGACGGAAGTTCATTCACGTTACCAAGCGGGCCATCTACCTCCGCTACCGGGTAAATCAATTAGCGTTCAGTGACACGCTATGCCGCTATGGCAACGATGACCATAGTTTTGCTTTGCCAATCATAAATATTGAGATAAAATAGTAACTCGGCGGTTAGTCGGCGTTGTATCAAAAGAACTAATTTGCAATCTATTATAAATCTTGAGCGGAAATCCGAAATCAAGAATATCTAGAGTTTTAAGGTTTTCAGATTATCATTTAAAAACATATCTTCAACAAAATCCATTGCAGGACCCAGAAAAAATAAATAAAAGTAAAATCAATATGCCGACGCTAAAAACACACAACAAACTTTGAGGTTAATCACTGATATTTTACTAATTGATGATTTAAGCGCCCTAGAAACTATGTTTAGTTTAATCATTGATTAGCTTTCTTTAATCGTTGTTTAATAGACGACCCAAATGTATTTTCAGATAATAATTGATTAACGTTTTAATCAATGTTAAGCCGAACGGTACAAACGGGCCTTAGAGTCTCTGATTTAGTATATAGATATAGTTGTACAAGCGTGATTATTAAGGTCAGTTTCAATATTTTGGATGGTAATTTGATTCAAAAAGTTGTTTTGGAAATAATTTCATGTTGTTATTAAAGCAGTTTCTCAAGTTGTTACGCTACTGAAGAAAACCAGGATTTTGATGTCATTTACGGTTAAATATACCAATATTTTAAAGTCAGGAACTAACCTGAACTAACAACAGTTTTATGTCAATATATTCTGAGGAATGTTGGGAATTTTTAGTGGCAATTAAATAGTAAATTTGCATAATATATCTTCGTTCAACGTTCAACAACCGATGAGTTAGATTTTTGTGTAAACACTGTAAAATTTCTTTATTTTAACATATTTTTCAATATTTCTTTACGTTGCAGGCTATTAGATTTCACATATCAAAGTAATCCCTATTATCACAACGAAAAATTAAAAACCTTCACACGACTCGACTGTCCGATAAATTTTCCATTTCCAGCGAATTAGCCTGAATTTTGCGATAAAACAGGTGCTTAAATAACTTTATTGTTTTAAAACAAAAGTATTATTTTTCATTTTAGCAGTATTCGCTATAAACGGAGACATTATGTGAAGCCAGTCCGTAAAACAAATTCCTTTTGTATCTTTTTGCAAAATGCACACAATTATGACTTCCAGAAATACTTAATCGGTGTATCATTTTTGCTACATAGACGAAAAACGTCTTGGTATTGAATTTTATTAAAAGTAGACTTATTGTTATAGTCTATCTTTAAATGGCGCAAAGTAACAAATGCTCATAAACGCATCAAGAACAATAATTTAACCCATTACTGCATGATGTTTATTAGTGGATATTATTTTCTGTGACTGTTACGGTGTTTTATGTATGGTCCAAGGAACCATAAAAAATAGAGACAGAAATTTTATTGTTGTTATTTAAGTATTTCAAAAAAAAACATGTCCGTTATAACGGACTGTATGCATATAAAAATACAAATAAACATTATTTTAGTTGACTAAATATTGAAAACACTTGGTTTAGTTGACGACCAAGTAAAACACTTTAATTAAAAACACACTTTATTTAATTATAGTTGATTTCCATACAAAACGAATTACAATTCAATCGATCTATTTGTCACCGAATTCTTAAGGCAAGTCCCATAAAAATCACACTCTCTTAAAAATTAGCCCAATGTTTATATTCCGCGAAGTCGACATCATCCCAAAACAATTCTTGGTAAACACCACGATTAACTTATCTTTTCCGTGGTCAGCACTTAAGGAAGGGTGCTCACAATCGGCCATCCTAACTGGATGATCGTCGACCATTCACCTAAAAACAACAGTGCCAGCAGAAACTTTTCTTGTACTTTGCTAAACAGCGTTCAATTTTAGTGTGCACAGGGTTTTCCAATCTCGATGCCATTTCAAACATTGCACATATACATCGCAACGTATCGACGGCAAAACTCAACATTGCATAGAGATCGGTTCCGACCGCTTATCAAACATTGCACAGATTCATCGCAACGAATCGACGGCAAAACTCTACATTGCACAGACACATCGCAACGTGTCGACGACTTTAAAACCATTGCACAGATACATCGCAACGTATCGACGGCAAAACTCAACATTGCACATACACATCGCAACGTGTCGACGGATTTCTTAACATGGCACACATTCATCGCAACGAATCGACGGCTTTATAACCATTGCACAGATACATCGCAACGTATCGACGGCAAAACACTACAATGTTAGCCGCTTTGATTGAAAATTTAATATTTTGATTTTCGAGAGAACCTACTATAAGACTAACTTCATCACTGCCTGTTAAATTTAAGTTCATTCTGCGAATTAACGCCAATTTTTCAAAACAATATTCATAGAGGCTTTGATTTAATTTAGGCTTCAGTGCTAGCATGTCAGTCTTTAAAATGTACAAGTCTCGAGTGGACGGAAATGTTGTTATTAATAAAGATTTCCACTCTGCCCATGATTTTGGAATGTTTGGAAGACTCTTATACCATGTATTTGCAGGACCTTGTAATTTCTTTATGGCCAAATGACAAATATTTATATCATCCCAATTATAAATTGCAGCATGCTTATCAATTTTGGAAATCCATACATTAACATCATGAAACAAAGGGTTAAATTCAGTAATGTCTGTATCTTTTACGGACATACCTATTTTAGGCCTCTGGTCATTTTTAAGCATATTGACTATATCTACCAAACCTGAGTGGTCACTGATGACAGTAGCACTTGGCTGAGGGGGCAGATCTGGAGTATACGAACGTGCACTTTCGTTCTCACTTCGCCGATTCCGTTTAGGATCATCAATATCATCATTAAGACAAGATGAACTATGACTGCGACACCGACACGGAGAACCTTGTCTTTTGCTCATGATTATAAATGTCAAAACACACAAAGGTACTTGTAAAACAGTTTAAATCCAGTTAAAAACACTCTGACCGTCAGCGGACACAAAGGTACTGTTAAAATATTGTCACCGCGAACACACTCAAAAGTACGTAAAACACAGTTTTATGTCTTAAAAACTCTTTTCTTTTCTTTATATATCCCACTTCTGATGAAAACACTTGGTTTAGTCGACGACCAAGTAAAACACTTTAATTAAAAACACACTTTATTTAATTATAGTTGATTTCCATACAAAACGAATTACAATTCAATCGATCTATTTGTCACCGAATTCTAGGCAAGTCCCATAAAAATCACACTCTCTTAAAAATTAGCCCAATGTTTATATTCCGCGAAGTCGACATCATCCCAAAACAATTCTTGGTAAACACCAAGATTAAGTTATCTTTTCCGTGGTCAGCACTTAAGGTGGGTGCTCACAATATATACGTAAATTCTATTTATATGAGTTCTATTTTGTATGAAATTGCTTAAAACAATCAGCCTTGCTGAGGAGCCGAAAACGGCGAAACGCGTCTAAGGATTGGGTCTGACGGAAAGGATAAGGGACAACTCTATATACGAACTTATTTTAAGTTTGTGTTTTTCAATATAGATGCTTTCGGTAGGCTAAACCGATACATTGGCTTCCAGCGACACCCAACGTAGTTTGCCCGCAATGGGCCGCCTTGCCAGCATTTGAGTCTATATGGATTCTCGCTGTCCTGGTTGGGTTGATACGTGTGGTTGCCACGAGATGTAGCCACGTGCTGCAACTCTCATTCGTAAACTTGCATTTATGTGTTAAAGCACTTTGAGGTCCCTTACCTTTCCGTCAGACCCGGAGCCTTGCTGAGGAGCCGTAAACGGCGAAACGCGTCCAAGGATTGGGTCTGAAGGAAAGGATAAGGAACAACTGTATACACGAACTTATTTTAAGTTTGTGTTTTTCAACATATGCAGGGTGTTCTATTTAAAAAGTAAGTTAGTCCCTATGGCAACCAAACCAGAAATAACAGAAAAAATTCATGCAGCTAGAAATATGGAGAATATTTTACTGAACAATTTTTCGTAAAGGTCACTTTTTCGTATACGAGGTAATTCAAAAGTTACAGTATACCTATATTACATGTGTGTGCTTTTGAAACGTGGGTACCCTGAGCCATGCTAATTCTTTTTTGATTATTTTTTTGGATTTTTGAAATTGTTGGTTCTTTTTTTTCCTTTTTATTTTCCTTCTCTTCTCTTGGGAAGTCATACGATTTATATTTTAGTATTAACTTGTATTAGGAAGATCCTGGCTGATGAGGAAGAATTGGTACAGGGTTATCCAACCAAGACTAGACAAGGCGATTTTTTGACTTTTCCTGTACTTTTATAAAAAAACTGAAATAGCCATCTTAAGTCATTTTCTCCCGCGAATTCGAATATCTTCAGCAAAAAACAATTGAACATCAAACAAAAGTACTAGGGGTCACTTTGATATTTTTTTAAATGGGATGCCGTATTTTTAATGAGCTTATCCGATTTCTCATATAAATTTTGATCTAAAATGTTGGATTTTTAATTCAAAAAAAAAAAAAATTTAAAACTGAAGAAAAAAGGCGTTTTTGAATTAAAAATCCAACATTTGAGATCAAAATTTATATGAGAAATCGGATAAGCTCATTAAAAATACGGCATCCCATTTAAAAAAATATCAAAGTGACCCCTAGTACTTTTGTTTGATGTTCAATTGTTTTTTGCTGAAGATATTCGAATTCGCGGGAGAAAATGACTTAAGATGGCTATTTCAGTTTTTTTATAAAAGTACAGGAAAAGTCAAAAAATCGCCTTGTCTAGTCTTGGTTGGATAACCCTGTACCTTGTTACCTATCATTATTATCTTATTGTTTATTATTATTGTTATTTAAAGTCGTCTCCCGCTCTAGATATTTACCGCTATTTTAGCGGATTTTACATACCGGTTAACTGCGTTAACCCTCTAATGTCATTGTCATTCCCAATACGGTAAATTACGGGCTAAAAACAATTTCTCGAAAATAATGATTTTATTTAAAAGCAATAACAAAAAGCAGCCAATAATAATGGAATTCCACCGTCGTGGCTGCAACGAAACTCGTTTGAATAACTTGGCCCAAAACCAATAAAACACTCTTGATTTAGTACCCCGTGACTTTTACTACGCCAGTTAAAGCTTTTACCCCCGCGAAAATTAACTCGCTTCTTTTCAATTTTTTTCGCGAGAAATAATTTCTTCTCGCCTTATTTGAATAAAGGTGAAATACGATGTTGCCGGTGGTTCTTACATTTACAACGAACCAAGGTCGTCGTTAAGGGAAGAAGGAATATATACTCTGTTGCTTAATGCCAGAGAGTAATAAAGTGTAAATTTGCAATGACAGGACCCATTAAGCGGGGTGGATAACTTAAAGGTTGTATTGTAAATTTCAGGTAAATTGCAATGATAGTTTTTAATAATTCTGTATTTCAGATATTTAAGACCTACACACCCCGAATCGGTCCTAAATTGGGGTAATAATAGTAATGTGACAACGGCGTTACTACAGGTAGTTTATTAGAATAATAATAATACTACGTTTTGCGGATGATATAGTTTTGCTCTCAGATAACCTTAAAGACATTAAAGACACGTTACAAGAACTACAAAAGGCATGTGCTGACGTAGGTCTAAAAATGAATACCTCAAAAACAAAATATATGACAAATTTAGTTTCCAGTGAACAAATTTTCATTGGTGATGAGGAGGTGGCTCTGGTGAGCAAGTATGATTATCTTGGCCACGAAATCCAAATCTCAAGAGATAACCAAACGTGCGAAATGAAAAGAACTATCTTGGGCAGCCTATGGAAAGCTTGCAGAAGTCTTTAGAAGCGACATGCCACAATGTTTGAAGAGGAAGGTGTTCGATCAATGCGTGCTGCCGGTCATGACCTATGGAGCCGAAACCTTAACACTAACCGCAGCAAGCTTATGGTAACACAGCGCAAGATGGAAAGGTCCATGCTCGGAATATCACTGCGGGACCATATAAGAAATGAAGACTTACAAAGAAGAACCGGCGTCATAGATGTAGTTACCCAGATTCGCAAACTCCAGTGGAAGTTGGCTGGACACGTGGCACGAATGACGAACGGGAGATGAACGAAAAGGCTGCTCGAGTGGAGACCGCGCTCGGATAAGAGAAGCAGGGGAAGACCCTCTTCGCGTTGGACGAACGATCTAAGGAGATGTGCAGGCAATTGGATACAGAGAGCTCAAGACAGGAGGGAATGGGCAGAAATGGGGGAGGCTTATGTCCAGCAGTGGACGCAGAGAGCTGAATCATGAGAGGCAGATAATTGAGATATTAATTATTCTAATATTAAGTAGATGAAAACTTATATAGAAGTAAGAATAATATGAAAATAGATAAATTGGAATAAATGTTAATGTTTATAAAAAAGATCTACTATGCACCATACAACAACTCAATTTTTAAATTTTAGTCATCATGTTCCGAGTAGTCCGATAAGCTATCGTCGTCGGGGTCCAGAGAAATAATAAGGGGATCTACAGTGTTTTCTAGCATGTTTTCAGCCTCCCACATTCTTTCTTCTATTTCAATCATATGTTCGGCGCACTTACTCCATTTTTCACGATCCACTGTCTTTGAATTTTTCCATAACAAAAATTAATTTCTTTCAAAGTTTTCCATAATTTCTTTTTATCCATGATTTGTCTGATGACAGTCTTTTCATCCTTATTATCACTGTTTCTTTTCTTCCTAGGTAAACTACCTGTGGATACATATACTGGTTTTTAAGTTTTGAATGTGTTGCTTCCAACTTAGATTTTCATCTAAATATTAAAAATTTAATTGTTTTTGTATACTTGATAATGTGGTCGTTAAAAATTAATCTTGAAATAATGAATTGCTCTTACGCATCAGCACCAGCATCTAAGAGGATTTGTTAAAATTTAGAGTTTATTAATATGATAGAAATCATTAAAAATAATATTTAAATCATATTTCATATCATTTTCCAGTTGGAAAATATTATCTGAAATAGTTATTTTGCTAACAAGTGCGGAAAGTGATACTTTGCCGCACGCGACTGCAATTGACCCGAACGATGCGGAGCGGAGTTCGAGCAATCGGTCAAGGGCGGGAAAGGGGAAAGGCACTTTTTATTTGGTGGTAACTGGTAAGTGCATAAAGATGACGTCAATGGGGATGGCATCGGTTGCAGGTCGCATAAAGATGACGATGTTGCGGTTGTAAATCATTTGTAGATGAAAAAATTTGATTCGATATGTTTTTCTTCTAATTCTCCGTCGAAGTCCTCCAAATAGCCGTCAGCGACAGTAGTAGACTTCCAGCCACCGAGGCGTTTTATGTTGATTATCCCTTCACCTGAGTCTGCTAGGAACGTTACCGAAGAACGTCTGAAACTATGTCTTCTATAACGTTCCGGGTTAGGTAGGCGCAAATATGCAGCAATCTCTGCTGGCATCTTACCAAAAGTGTTTACGCCAACGCATTGAACTGAGCATTTTTCTTTCTTATAATTAATAAAAAAGCGGCGGTGCGGAGTGGTAGGTGGTCGTAAATTTGCGTACTTTTTGTACAGCATCAAATAGGTTCCATTATTTATTCCTTCAGATGAAAGAAATGATCTTGACAAATGATTTTTGGAATCAGAAATTTTCACAACAATTAGATTGCCTTGATCTTGAATGTCGTCGACAGTGATATTTACAAGCTTCGCTCTGCGGAGAGCGCCAGCCAAAGCAAAAATGGTATACTCACTGTATCATCAGGTATACCTCATCAGGGGCTAGCATAACCTTGGATATATCTTCTTTGGTAAAAACCTGCGCTTTCTGTGCTCGAAAACCAACATTTTTTTGTTTGAGAAACGACGTTAACTTATGCAAGTTCCCTATATCCAAATTTTGATTTATTTTTACTATACTTTTTACCATCGAATAGCGGGACCATAATGTATTAGATTTTAAAACCTTACTTAGGTCTGAAGAATACGCCAGAAATACCCCTTCCTTATAGGTTTTCGCCCCCTTCTCCTTACACCATGCATGTAACAAATGTTCGTATTGCTTTTCATACCTTAGTCTGGATTTGGCAGGTAACAGCTCGGAATTTACTTTATCTGCAGCCTTCAAAATGGCTTCGGGAAGTTCTTCGTCGGATAAATCTATTAAATATTATTTTGATTCGGTTTAATTTAGAAAAAGACTATACTGTCATTCGAAGACGCTTTGACGTTTTAGTAACAATGACACGCCTTGGTTATCATAGCAAACGATATCAAACCACCCGTCACAGGTTGGTTTAATAGTTGTTTTGTGACATGACCTTAAAGAAATGTACAGGGTTATATAAAAATATCTTTATTATTTTATATTTTCAAAAAATTAAAAATACAACAAAAAGCTAGAAAAGAGGTAGATTTTATTAGATGGACTATTTCGTAAATACTTATTTACCTATTGTAACAATAGTTATAACTAAGGTAAAAAACTATCTAATAAGGTAAAAATTTGCATAATTTTACTTTCCCGCACTAGTGCGGGAAAGTGACACTTTCAAAACTAAAATGCGTGCGGGAAAATGGGTTAAAGCGCATGGTAGTAGAAAAAATATATTACAGTCGTATCAACTGCAACTGGTCAAGTTTCTGACGCATTTATTTAAAAAGATCATTGGTTATGTTATAAAGAAATGCAAACGATTTTTGAATAAATTCAATTTATAAGGCTAATCAGTTGCTTTATCACAACCCTCTCTATAGTATTGACTAGACACTAAAATAAAAGCATAGCTGTGAGTAGTAACAGATATCACAAAAAAAAACTATTTCTTTGAGGAACCTTTTGCAATCTGACAACGCAGTGAGAATATCACGTAGGTAAAACATACGAAAGAGAATTGGAGAACCATTATGCAATTAGTGTAGTTTTTCTTTCGCACAAGTAATTAGAAAAGGTTTTTTACTGCCTTTTTACAGAGCAAAACAGAAATAGAAATAATGGTTGAGCAGTCTTTTTTCTTTTGAAAATACACGTCTGGAAAAGGAAAGATATAAGTTACGTGTCCGGGAAAAGTAGTAATAGGCTGTCACGTCATCCGTTCACTTGCTGGCAGACACCTAGTCGTAAATAAAATCCATGTCTCACATTCTGAAGAATGACATTTAGGGATGTCTTTAAGCATTGACGTATTTCAAAATTCTGTACAAGATCAGAAAATTCATCGTATTGAAATATTAATGATGGTCGGGTACGGAGATAAATCTGAAACTCAACAGGAAGTGGTTAGATTATTTAGGGGAAAAAATCTTGACTTGCGAGTCAAAGTACGATAAGTAAAATTGAAGAATCCTTTCGAGAAAATAGACATGTAAGATTAGATATAGATCTAAGTGGACGATATTACGAAATTAGATGTACTATTAACAGTTGTAGAGAATTCATTCATTGCCATAAACTAACCTCTGTACTCTGTACTAAACATCCTTAAAGTATACAACTATCATGGACTCATTATTCTCTGATGAAGCTACGTTTACATTACATGGGGGCAGATATGAATCCCCATTGGATGAGGGAAGTACATACTCTGCACCCTAAAAAAACTGATGTTTGGGCTGGAGATATTGGGAATAGAGTGATTGGGCCCATATTTTTTGACAATAACCTAACTGGAGTGAAATTTTAGAACCTTGTCATGAATGGGCTGCTACGCTCACTCAGCAGAGAAGGATATCATATCGTGGATTATGCGGACGACCTGGCTATAATGACCCAAGGCAAATACAACACGACAGTAAGAGAGAGAATGCAAAGGGCTCTCAATATCGTGGAAAGATGGGTAGGGAAGGAAGGACTTACCATCAGTCCTCAAAGGACTGTCATTATCCCCTTTACAAACGCAGAAAAGAAGTCAAATACCTGGGGGCAGAACTTTTGACCACAGACTGACCTGAAACAAACACGTGGAAAAAACAATCCGGAAGTCGGAAGTAACCTTGGCAGTTACTAGACGGATGTATGGAAAAACATGGGGACTCTTACCTAAGCTGGGCATTGACTGTACACCAGGGTAGTGAGACCTGCAATTACGTATGCAGCACTGGTCTGGTGGCCAAAGACACAGCAGAAAGCCACAATATCAAAGCTAGGAAGCCTACAAAGACCGTATAGGTTGTGCAGAAAAAAATTCAGTAACTTTTTAAGCTTGTCCTGATAAATATACGGTTCAGCAGAAACGACAGTGACAAATAGTTTACCTCTGATTAATAGTTTTACCGATTTTAATCTATGACTATGTGTGTGCGTTACTGATTGTTGAATGTTGATCATTTTTCGTTCTAACCTGTAAGTACTTCCACAAGATTGTATAATGTTGTACATTTAATTATAACTAGTTCACATTTGCTTACAGACCACTCGCCTTGAGGATGATCTATTGATCGAAACGCGTAGGAATTAAATTTTTAAATAAAGAAGGCGATAGGACTTTCCCAATCTTATTTATCCCTCATTAAGCATGTCCCTTCTGGAGAGCAGTTTCGACTTTAAGGTACAGCATATTATTTGCCATTGCGAGTCATTGGATCAGAAAAGGCAACAAATACTCGGGCAACCAAGACTAGAACTAGAGGATATTTAGACACTTTCCCCAGTTAACCTACACAAACTAGTGCAAGGAACTGGAATCAATGAGTGAGTGTAAGAACAAAGTAGGGTGAGTACAATGGGCCTGGCCGAAGTGCATCCGGCACTTGGACGGATCCTCGGAAGAAAAAAAAAACTGTAGTGCGATAATATTTGTCATTTCTACAGCAAGAACTAGTTCCAAATTTAGCAGCTTCATTTCCCAATGCTTTGGATCCACAAGCAGGGATGCACAAAATTCAAAATACATCGATACAATCGCTGCATCAAATTTCTATCCAGCGATGTAGCAGAAACATCAAACTTAATTTATCGATGTATTCTTTCTTACAAACTATGTATTTATATTTTTGGCTGTGGAGCAAAAAGTTTTAATTTTAGACTTATTTGCTAAATGTTGGTTTTCATAACAACTTTGGCGATATCAGCAACAACATATAAGACTGTATCCGTATCCGTATTTTAGGTGTTTAATAAAGTGGCCATCAAAAATAGAAGAAATACAGCTTGTGAGTGTGACACTAGCTACTGTCTTCTTTTTAAGCTAGTGGTGCACTTTGTAGAAAGGGATAAAATTTGGTTGTCACGTCTGTCTCACTATCCCTTCCAGTCCTTTATGTAGTATGTCGTATGACAATAATCAAGTAAAAAAGCAAGAACCGATATCTCAAACGTGTTTGACGTTTGCAGCATCAATCAGCATCAAATATTTAAAGGTTGAGAAAAACATAAAAACTGTTTTAAACCAAAAATCTAACTTGACTAGTTTACCAATTTTTAAAAACATCGATGTATCTTCAAAAACATCGATATTTCTATACATCACTCTAGCCTATCATCGATGTCATAAAACATCGAGTTAAATCCATCAATGTAAAAACATCGATGTTTTGCCCCGAAGTATCGATGTTTTCGATGTATCGAAATACACTATCGGACAAAAGTAGAGCAACATTTTCGAAAAATGAAAGAAATCTCGATTTTATAATATTAAATGCATGATATCGTATTTAAATACATTGTGTCTTAAATATCGAAGTAGGCTGCTGTTATCGGCGGCAACAGCTTTTTCCAACAATCAAAACAAATGAACTGATATTGACGTAAACTTTCAATTACAGTATTGTAATGCGTCAAAAGTAAAGCAACCTTTTAATATTTTCCTAAAAAGAAAGGTTTTAGTGAAAGTAAAGGTTAACTTATTTTTGAAGAGTTTATTTTATGTTTAATTAATATTTCTGTGCTGTATTAATCATGCCAAGAGGTATTCCAATTTCGAAAGAATTGAAGCAGAGAGTAGTGAATGCACACTTGGAAGGTACAATACAAGCCACAATTTCAAGACGGTTTGTTTTACCAAGATACAGCGTATCCAAAATAATTTCAAGTTACATTCAAAGGGGACATTTAGAGAATCTACCGAAATCGGGAAGGCCGAGAAAAACAACCATTTGGGCAGACGCATTAAAAGAATTTCTCAAAACGATCCTTGATTGTCTACACTTAGAATTATTGCTGAAATTCCCGAAATTATGGTTAGTCCGCGGACAGTTCAAAGAAGGTTGGTAGACGCAAAGTTATTTAGTAGACGCCCGGCTAAAAAGCCCCTTATTTCGACAAGAAATAGAGTGGCTAGCCTTGAATTTGCACGTCAACATTTAAATTGGACAGTAGACGAGTGGAAAAAAGTTTTATTTAGCGATGAAACGCGTTATAAAATTTTCAATTCTGATGGAATGAAGCGTGTAAGACGGCCAATCAATACAAGGTTTAATCGTTACACCCACAGTTAAGCATGGCAAAGGCAGTGTTCTTCTATGGGGTTCTTTCTCATGGAATGGGGTGGGTCCTTTAAACTTCATTAATGACACCATGGATCGATTTGTCTATAGAGATATAATGCAAAATGTAATGTTGCCTTATGCAAAGTGGGAAATGCCGTTGCGTTTTATTTTTCAACAGGATAACGATCCAAAACACTCTTCACGAATTGTTCAAGAGTGGTTTCAAGAAATTAACGTTCGATTTTTGCAGTGGCCGGCACAATCCCCAGACCTTAACCCCATTGAAAATCTATGGGAAGAAGTTGAACGTGGAATTCGTACACAATTATTTCCAAATAAACAATCATTGGTAAATAAAATCAATGAACTTTGGACAAACCTTCCCGAAAATACTGTTCAAAAATTGATTGCCTCAATGCCGCGACGTTGTCGGCAAGTAATAAAAAATAATGGATATTTTATTAACTATTAACATAATACTTCTAGCTATTGTAATTGTTAAATGTGCCTAATGGTTTTTTTATCGTAATATGTAAAATGAAATACTGTTGACACAATTTGTTGCTTTACTTTTGACGCACTTCATTTCGTCGATTTTTATAATTATAAATATTTCTCTACCATCATTTTGTTTAAAGTGTACAAAAATATTGTGAAATATGACTAATATTGCGGGGATAATATTTCATTAAAATTAGCTGGGGATCACAATCATATAATTAATTTTTTAAATTCAAAGAAATAAAAGCACTTTGTTGCTCTACTTTTGTCCAATAGTGTATATCGTGCATCCCTAGTTTCAGCGCCTCCTTATTGTGAGGCCTGTTGGTGATTATCTATATCAAATATTTCCAAAAAGAGGGATCCGGATATTACCCCACTTGATTTTTTCCTTTTAGGATACTTAAAAATTAAAGTTTTTAGCACAAAACCCAAAAGTATTGAGGTACTAAAAGAACGAATAAGTTGGGAGTGTAGACTTATTAAAAAATTATGACTCGCTTTCAACACCTTTTAAACATAGTTTAGTACATTTTGTTAAAAATGTTTTCGAATCTAGCAAATCTTTTTTTCGCTCTGTATAAATAACGGTTTAAAATGGAAAAACTAAACTTCCAAGAAAGAAGTTGGCCCTGTGTTTTTTGGCTCACCGTGCGTACGCGTATTTTAGTTCATAAAATGTGCAATAAAAAATAATAGCTCACGTGTCCGAGCGATTTTTAGAAAAATCTACTAAAGTGACAATACAGAATTCAGAATTCATTCTGTTAGATGTTCTCACCACTGTATATTAGGTAAACCATCGGAGATTCCGGCGGAACAAGAAAAATTGGGAAAATTGCAATTATCATTATTCATTTCAAATAAAAATTTTAAATTAATAACTCACGTAGAAAGTTTAATATTTACAAATGAAACAAATCAAATTGGATAAAGTTATAACTTAAACAGTGACGTCACAGCGTCACAGATAATCTAGTAGGCTGCCTCTGCAGAAGTCGTAGTCGATTGTCAGACGTTTTCCTCAGGGCCATTGGTAGGTGAGTTACGAGTTCGAGCTGAGATGATGGGTTAGATAGGAAATTCCTCGCCTCCCACGATTTATAGTTTTCTTTAATATTCTTATTACTGGTTCCAAAAGTTATATTTTTGTTGGTAGGCCTAATAGTTGTATACGGTAAAATCTCTCAATAGCGACCACCCTCGGGGAATCAAAAGCTGGTCGGTTAACAGGGGTGGTCGGCTAATAGAGAAAAATTAAAACAACTGGTCTGCATTTTAATAAGTATCTGCATATACAGTATGTCTCCGTAAGTTCGCACCATATGGAAAACTTTTTTATTATTAATTTTACGAAAAAAAGTTATTCTTTATAAAAAGCTCTGCATGGTCTAAAACCTAAAATGCCACTATCAGATATTAAATTATCCCAGGCATATACGGGGTTTGTCAAAAAATATTAATTTTGCCCAAGAGTAAACTACCATTATTTTTGACAATATCGAAAATTGTTATTAAAAAAAGTTGATCAGAACTAAAAACCACGTTTAAATATGCAATTACACCCATTTACGATAAAAAATATAGGTTTTGTTATTTTTTTATAATTTTTATATTGCAAATAAGAAAACAAATACAAATAATAAATTATAACAATAATAATAATAGATATAAATATAAATTAAATTTTCACTCATTCCACTAATGCCTCAACATATCCACCCTCTCGTTCAAAACATTTCATCGTTCTATTGGCAAATTTCCTTAATACTTTCCTTATCATTTCTGAAGAAATTTCCCGGCATGATTGTGTAATTATCCTCTCCAAATGATTAACATCATGAAAAGGCCATTACTGGTAAACTTTTTGTTTTAAGTAACCCCATAAGAAGTAATCTAGAGAAGTTAGGTCAAGGGATCTAGCAGGCCAAAAAATATCTGAAAATATGTGCATAACTTTTCCATTGAACAAATGTTCAAGATATGCCCTAACATTTAATGTACTGTGGCATGTTGCACCGTCCTGTTGGAACCAAATACATTGACGTTCTTGTAAAGGTAGTTCGTCCATGAAGTCACTGATCTGATTTTGCAAAAATTGTAAATAACGTTCGGCATTCATAGATTGGTGAAAAAAATACGGTCCTATTAATCTGTCCTTGTAAATACCACACCACACGTTAGTTTTAAATGAATACTGGTCACGAGACTTTATTGTAAAATTGGGATTTTCATCAGACCACCAGCGACAATGTTGTGACGAGACAGTTCCATTTCAAGAAAATGTTGCCTCATCGGAAAAAATTATACGTCTCGGAAAAAAACGGTCCTCTTCTAACTCTCCTTGGATGAGAGAGCAAAAATCAAAGCGCCTATCATAGTCCCTTTCTTTCAATGTTTGAACGATTTTTGGTTTGAATGGTCTGAAATTATTTCGTTTTAAAATTCTTCCCACTGTGTCTTTACTTACATTTTGTTGTATTAACGACTTTCTTTTGGGCAATGACACTTTTGGATGTTCTACAACAGACAGCATTACTTCTAATTGCGTGTTCTCATTAGCAACCAGTTTTTGGCGTTTTCCATTAAAGTCATTGTTTAAACTTCCAGTAGTCTTAAATTTATTCATTATTCTTGTAACAGTTGAATGATTAATATTTTTATTGGGATGTCCTTTCATTAAAAATAATTGCTGCTTCTCTATGCGTTTTATAGTTATCTCCCACAATCAAAACAATTTTAATTTTTTCTTCACAACATTATAACACCATTTGTATGTACTTTATAAATTTTAACGCGTTTGGACGGTCGCTGTCAAACATTTCTTGCTATCAACAATTCATTTCTATGTCAGAGCACCCTAGATTAGGTACATGTAACTACAGTTAAATTTGCATTATTATTGTAAACATACGTTTCAAAAAAGAAAAAATATTTTCTTCGTCGTAAATGGGTGTAATTGCATATTTAAACGTGGTTTTTAGTTCTGATCAACTTTTTTTAATAACAATTTTCGATATTGTCAAAAATAAAGATAGTTTACTCTTGGGCAAAATTCATATTTTTTGACAAACCCCGTATATGCCTGGGAAAATTTAATATCTGATAGTGGCATTTTAGGTTTTAGACCATGCAGAGCTTTTTATAAAGAATAACTTTTTCTCGTAAAATTAATAATAAAAAAGTTTTCCATATGGTGCGAACTTACGGAGACATACTGTATATAAATAATTTTAAATACTTTTGTTTAAATTTATCAGAACTAAAATTAAATGAGATGAAGCCAATTTACCAATATGTATAAACTGCACTTGCATACTGACATATACAGGGTGTCCGGAAACTACGTTCGTATATTTTAAGGGGGTATTCTACATATGAAAATATGAAAAAAAGTTCATATGAATGTAGGTCCTTAAATGTCTTATAAGGAAGCCATGGCCGTCCAAAGGTGACCTCTAAAGATTAGTTTCTCTTTTATATCTTTGCAACCGCTTGAGGTAGCGATGTGCTTTTTGGCACACAAACTAATAAGTATTAACAATTGCTAATTTATGATATTAAGAGTTAGTATGAAATTTAGTCAGGGACGTTCTTAGTTTATTTATTCCTAATTTTTGTACACGACACATTTAAAAAATTTTACCCAAAAATTATAATTCCAGTGATTTTTCTACACAAAAAAGGCATTCCTAAAAAAAATGATTGGGCCAATGATTTAGGAGAAAAATCGGTTTATTTAAATCATTGCATAAAGTATTATCGAATTGTGTCTAAACTAAAACATCAAAGTAGTCTTATGACAAATACAAATTTGAAGTCAAAAAAACATCAAGAAGCCCATGGTTAGCGTTAAAATATATTTATAATGACGTTTTTGCGATTTATTGTAGTGATCATTGATCAAGTGCAAAGTGTTTTTGATTAATTAAGGTGCAAATTTTAAAAGATGCCAGATTATTCATTTGCTGAGTTAGCTGATATGCATTTTATGTATGGCAAAGCTAATGGTTGTGCTCGAGAAGCTTTTCAAACCGTCAAATTCCTTGTGAGAAATTTTTCATTAATTTACATCAACGATTAAGAGAAACCGGAACTTTTAGGCCAAATATGAATGAAACTGGGAGAAGCCGTATACTACTAGGACTCCACAAGCAGAAGAAAGAGTACTCGAACGCGTTGCAGCCAATCCGCGGGTATAAGCACAAGAAGAATTGCCTTACAAGAGGGTATCCCTAAGAGTACAACATGGGAAGTTTTGCATGAACAACTTCTTTATCCATACCATATACACAGAGTCCAGGCGCTTAAGCGTCAAGACCTACTTCCTCGTGGATGCAGAGAAAATGTCATGAAGACCGTTTTTTCTACATAAAGTCTTGTTTACTGACGAAGCAGGGTTTACCCGTGAAGGCATCGTAAATTTCCATAATAACCACGTATGGGCAGAAGAAAATCCCCATGCAATTTTCGAAAGTCGATTTCAAAATAAATTTTCAATTAATGTTTGGGCAGGTATATTGGGCGATCGATTAATAGGACCATACATTATGCCTCAACGTTTAGATGGGCCTGCATATTTAGATTTTTCACAAGACTCTTTGCCTGTTCTACTTGAAGATGTGCCGTACCAGCAAAGACTTACAAACTATTTTATGCATGATGGGGCTCCACCTCATTTTAGTAGATTGGTTCCAGATTATTTAAATCAAACATATCCAGACCGATGGATAGGCCGATGATATGCCTGGCCTCCCCGTTCACCTGATCTCAATCCATTGGATTACTTTCTTTGGGGATATCTGAAGTCTCTGGTATATTCAGTACCTGTCGAAAATGTACAACAATTGGAACAACGTGTTATTTATTGTTGCGAGGAAATTCGTAATAAGGAAGGAGTTTTCGCAAGAGTACGAAAATCAATGAGAAATCGTTTAGTTGGGTTGTATTGATATGAATTGAAACCATTTTCAACATTTGTTGTAACTTTTCTACTTTTTTCAGTTTATTATTGTTAAACCAACAACTCTTAATTTGTTTTGTTTAAAAACTACAATAAAACAACGTTTTGACTTAATTATTGTAATTGTCAATTTATTTTAACCCTAACCATGCGCTTCTTGATGTTTTTTTGACTTCAAATTTGTATTTGTCATAAGACTACTTTGGTGTTTTAGTTTAAACACAATTCGATAATACTTTAAGCAATGATTTAAATAAATCGATTTTTCTCCTAAATCATTGGCCCAATAATTTTTTTAAGAATACCTTTTTGGTGTAGAAAAAAGACTGGAATTATAATTTTTGGGTAAAATTTTTCAAATGTGTCGTGTACAAAAATTAGGAATAAATAAACTAAGCCACCCCCCCCCCCCCCCCCGTAAGAACGTCCCTGACTAATATATAATGTACTGTATGCTTGCTTTGAAATTATTATTTTTTAAAATAATCAGAAATTCATAATTGCTTCATATTTTTTATTTAATTTTTATAAAATTCAGATTCACACTTTAATAGCAATTGAGAAATATTTGTAGACTTGTCAGAATTGTTAACATTATTAAAAAAGTATTCTAGGTCTCTCAAACTTACGCAGGCTTCAGAGAGGCTTGATATTTTCGACACTGGAGCAAGTTCAGTTTCCTCTTTCTCTGTCTCAGAGTTGGGAGTAGTTTCATCCGTTTCTTGGATCTCTTCAATACACTCGATGATAGTCAATTCGGCATCTGCTGTTGGTAAATCGTTATCAATAGAGGCAAATTGTTTCAAGTTCACAAATGTGTCCTTATAATATTAGAAAACCATTATGCGAACGGAATATTATCTTCTTTTTCGAAGAAATATTATCTGTGTTACACATCAATCCGGCTTTCATAAAGCATTTTTTTATTGTCACTGGGGACAAATTGCGCCAGGCCACCGAAATCCATATCAAGGCGTTGGTAATACACTGATAAAACTGTGCTCCCTTAATCAAATAATTTGATTTATTTGGTGAATAATTATTGGTAATAAATAAATGTGATTTTAATTAACTAAGTTTTATTTAACTGAAATAAATTAGAGTATCTCGTTTTATTTGTAAAATTATTTGACTGTTGGTGGATTTGTGTCAAATCATGGAACCTTTCAAACAAATATCTTACCAAAAAACAACTAAAATAACAAAATCTAAATAACTAATTATTTAATCGAAGTACATTTTAAGTTAAGAACTAAATACCTTTAACCCTAATTTAAATCATTCAATGCCGAACATTTTATGGGGCTTTGAGTAATTTGATTGGTTATACAAAAGTGGCCTGATAAATCATCATCGCGTTTTAGGTTATTGGTGTTCGATCTCGTCTTGTAGAAATTTATGAGTGAGAGGGAAATCTTCTTTATTAGTGGCACAGAAGTTAGTGGTTCCAGCAAAAATTAAAAATAAGATATGGGGGATAAACGTAATATGAGTAATTATTTAGGAAATTGGGGTATATCCCATCTGTTAGATACTTTTCAAGGTAGGAAACCATATTTGAATAATTTAGTTACGCATGAAACGAGTTAAAAAAATAAGATAAGAGGCAAAGAAAAGATACTTATAATACCTACCTAATTAAAAATTTTAAACACAAAATCTTTTTAGAAAAATGTAGCCAGGTATTTGTAAATCACGGTGTATTTTTTTAAATCGTGTTACAAATGAGACAGTTTCTCTCAATTTTCACCATATTTCAATACCTATCAAACCTTCTAACGTAAAAGATATAATATAATTAATATAATATTAATAATTATTGTAGAGGTACCTAATATTTGCGAATTTGCCTGCATTTAATTTTTTATCAAAGGTATTAACTTCTCTATATAATGTTTTATTAACGTATATTTTAAGGGGAACAACAATTAATGGTGGATTTACACAGCAAAATAACATGACATAAAAATAAAATAAGAGTTTAATCTACAGATCTGCCATAAGACGTTTATAGAACCAAATAACAAACATAAAAATAAGAAATAAAATAAGAGATGGTTATTTTTTAACTTTTATGTTATTTTTATGCGAAAATCGTTGTGCGCGTGCGCGTAATTTGTTATAACCTTTATTTTAGACAAAAATGTGTTTTTTTTCTGTTGGTTTGCCTTATTATTTGAACACTCTAAACCAGCTATACTCTAAGTGTGTTCCGCGGAACCCTAGAGTTCCGCGATACCTCTGTAGGGGTTCCTCAAGAATTTAGAAAAAAAATCAAAGCACCTCTCTCTGGTCGAACGTTTTGACTCCGCGGCCGCGCGTAGGTATATTTATTTATTTATTTGTATTTGTATAAACATGTGTTACAATAGCTGGTACAATATCTCATAAGTTTGGTATCAACATGTGTACTTGTATACTTGTGAGCGCGCAGTCCCTTTGATAAAAGCCGCCTCTGAATTGTTTACAACGCAATTTTTATATTTCTCTTTTTATTTTTGCTTTTTGTTTATCAAAGGCACCGACTCGAGTATTTTCGAGAATATTCGAGATCGAGTCTAGGACTAAGTATAAAAGCGGCGATCGCGCGTCGCGCCTCGTCAGTCAGGAGCGATAAGTTCCTACCTACCTACTTACAAGCTCGCTAGCGAGAAACTAGTGTTCATTGTTCTACTGCCTGCTGTATTCTGTTGTCTCAGTTTTATACATTTCTTCATCAGACACAAGTATGGAGTCACTGTTCAAAACGACGCCTCTCAACGATTTTTGGTGCAGAATCCGTGATGAATATCCAATGCTTGGCAAAATGGCTCTGAATATTCTTCTCCCGTTCCCAACAACATATTTGTGCGAAACAGGATTCTCAACCTATGCAGCCACGAAAACAAAATATCGCAATAGACTGGACGCCGAACCTGATATGAGACTTCAACTGTCTTCTATCAAACCTGATATCAACCAATTGATGAAAAATAAAAAACAGTTTCATACCTCCCATTAGTTAGATTTTTTCTTTTTTAATATCTTCTATTATTGTACTTGCCATGTGGTAAAGTAAGTAATAATTAGTAACTGTTACATTGTACTTTTATTATGCTTATTAATAAAGAATACACTTTTAAAAACTATTGTTTTATTGTAGGGTTCCATCAAGTATTTTGCTTCCCAAAAGGGTTCCGTCACCAAAAAAGTTTGAGAACCGCTGCTCTAAACAATTTGATAAGGTTTGTGATTATTATGGTATAGGTACTGATTAAACCATATTCAATAGCAATAAGGGATTTGATCTGCTTATTTCTTATTTCTATGTAACGTCTGTATAAACACGTACTTGGATCAAATAAGAACTGATTTGAATGTACTTTCTGATCTATTTAAAATTTAAAAAAGGTATTTAAACCAAATAAAATCATACTTGGTCCCAATAAATATAAGAGACAAGTTAAACAATTATATGTACTTGAATAAAAGAACAACGACTTTGATGGAAATTACCGGTTTATTTAAATCCAATCACTTAAATTGTTTAATTAAATAACGTTGTTGTTACGGCAAATACATGTAAAATAAAAGTAAAACAAATATATACTTGATAAGATATGTATAAATATCAATCAAATAAACATTTTGTTAACTTAACTTTTAATCTATTTACTTTAAGTCATTGAAGCGGCTTATTTAAGTTAGGTTAGTATTTAGGAAATAAATATTTGCTTGAAGTTTGTATTCAGTGATTAATTCCAAATAAAAAGTATTTTGTATCAAATCAGATAATACTAATTGAGGCAAATAATTCCTTGGTATTTTTCAAATACATATTTGTTTGGCTAGTAGGAAACAAATATTTATTTCAGTCAATGGAAAATTTTTTTAATTCAAATAATTAATTTTATCAGTGTAGTAATATTATTATCGATTTCTTAAAGAGGATAACCACTGTCTGTACATGTCAAAAGCCTCTTAATAAGGCAGCTTCTGTATAGAGCATTTTAAAATTCTAAATAATGCCTTGGTCTAAAGGTTGGCAATATGAGGTAGTATTGGGTGAATGGGTGAAAGAAAAATAAGTTTGACATTATCCAGTGTAATTTTGAAATGAGACGTTACATTATACAGAAACAATACCATTCTTCTTTTCTGCTTCTTCATCTTGGTATCAAATTTGTAAAGCCATGTTGTCATTATGTCTGCTGTCATTCACGCTTTTTTGTTCGAGACCCACTGGAGAGGTAACTTAAACATCGAGGATTTTTGCTTTTGCCTATTATAAGTGGTTCTTCCTCCTCACCTTCCATATTTGCACAGAACAGAATTGTAAATCGTTGTTTTGCTGTTTCTTTTCCAGTACACTTATCATCTTTCAATGCATATGTTTTTGTTGTCAATGCACGATAATAGAGACCTGTCTCATCTGCATTAAATACGTCCCTTAGGGCGTAATCCTTTAAAATGGTCAAAAGCCTTTCTTTCCAAGCAGCTATGTCTTTGATATTGATATCGGCTGATTCACTACATATTTTCTTGAAGGTAATATCGTGCCGACAACGGAATTTTTCTAACCATCCATTTGATGCCTAGACATAATAATTTAGTTTCCCAAAAATCCAAAAACATAACAATAGGTACGATATAGTACCATAACTTTGAATTCAATCCGTAATGAAATCAATCGTAGACAAAGTACCGGAAATAGTAAGATTTAAATAGTAATTTTGCTTGAAATATGCGCCTGTCCCATAAGGTAATGCCAAGCAAAGGAATAAATGAAATAAATGACAGAACAAGAGTAAAAACTAGCCGGACCGCGTGCCGGCTCCGACCGACCGGCCAGACCGCCCGAACGCATACGTTATTAAGGACGTAATTTGTTATTGTTCGTTTTTAAATAGTTTTCGCAGCTTCACGTTACTTTAATGTTGCTGCTTATAAGTTACTGATAGAAAAAAAATATAAAACCTATTTTGACAGTGTCCGTCCAGCTAGCTTCTTCTTCCGTACACCCATCTCCCACTATCCCTCGCCAGGAGGAATTTCTCAAAATGTTACTTGACGCTCAGAGTCATCTGGATGTAAATTTTGTACTGTAGCAATACTGCCTAAACTTATACTTTTTTAAAACCTTCTACAGAAAAACCTTCTTTACTTATTCTCTGGGCACGCCAATAATTTCTCCTATTTCCCGTGATGATGCACTTGTTTGAGCTTCAACATATGCCAGTGTGTTTATTTCACCCAATTCCTGGTTTTCATAATTTTATATCGATTTGTTAAAAGACCCAATATTGATAGAGAAAAATATGATTATTTTTGGACGTAGATTGTGCTCTGTAAGAATGGCACCTTAATTTCGGGATTAGTTTCCATCTGTTTGGGTTGCTTCCTTTTTAACACTTTAACACATTGCTTCATTGATGGTCTTATTAAGTCAATTTTCTTTTATTGTTCTTCTGTACCGTCACATGTCCATTGCCTCCAATGAGAGTCTTTATTGTCTATACAATTCCAGTTCCATACCCATCATATACAGGGCTGCCCAGAAGTCCGGAATAAAATAATATAGCCTTAACCTGTAACTTTTGGGGCAAATGCTCGGACAAGTCAATTTAGATTTATATATGCTCACATTTTGACGTTATTCGTTTGTTTTTTTTATAGACATTTGTCAAAGATATGACGACATCGATCTTTTTTTTAAACGGAAACATACAGCTTGTGATACATCATTTGAAAGCTAATATCTCGTACAGTATTCTCATAAATTTTGGCGCGATTCTGTCAAGCTATTTTAAAATGTCGACTGTTAAAAGTTTTAAAAAAATCCCTATTTAAATAAGCGGAAATGATAAATCATTGATGTTTTTTTTACCTTTCAAGGTAAGAAATCTTCATTGTTGCACGTTCTGACATGTTGTGACATTGTGAACTTGTAAAATTAATTGAGGTATTTCCGAAGTATTATTTTACAATTTTCTAAACAAAAATGGTTTTGTCGGAAAGGCAGCGTATCGAAGTCTTGATATTGTTAGGATGTGGAGATAAAATAAGAAGTCAAAGTGAAGTGTGCACTTTATTTAATGCTAAATATCCGGAAAATCAAATTTCACATGTCACTGTTAGTAAAATATCCCACAAATTTGATGAACACAGTAAAGGACTTGCCTAGGAATGGACGGCCACGTGTTTTAGGCGACGAAAATTGGATATTGCATTATCTCTGCAGGATAATCCGCATGTTTCAACAGTTTCATTGGCTCAAAATCATAATACATCTAGAGGTACTATTGGAAGATTTTTGAGAGTAGAAAAATACCACCCTTATAAAGTATGTCTTGTCTTGTCCAAGAGCTTTTAGAAGATGACCATGATAGGCGTTTGCAATTTTGCGAAGAAATGATGAGACGGTGTGACGAGAATAATAAGTTTCCACAGAACATACTATTTTCGGATGAAGCTACTTTCTATTTAAACGGGGTTTTTAACAGAGATAATTATCGTTTTTGAAGTCAAGAAAATCCACGATGGATATTTGAAGCGCATACTCAGCGGCCCCAGAAAGTAAATGTATGGGCAGGTATCATTAATAACCGAATTTTAGAGCCATTCTTTTTGGAAGGAAACCTCACAGCTGAACGGTACCTGGATTTCTTAACCTTCGAGTTGAGGCCTGCTCTAGCTGTAATTTTTTCCAACAAAGTAGATCCAGATATACCTAATGAAACAATCTGGTTTCAGCAAGATGGTGCTCCCCCGCATTTTGGTGTCAATGTGAGAAGATATGTAGATCAGATATGTAATTAAATAGGGATTTTTTTAAAACTTTTAACAGTCGCCATTTTGAAATAGCTTGACAGAATCGTGCCAAAATTTATGAGCATACTGTACGAGATATTAGCTTTCAAAAGATGTATCACAAGATGTATATATTATGTTTCATTAAAAAAAAAGATCGATGTCGTCATATCTTTGACAAATATCTATAAAAGAACAAACGAATAACGCCAAAATGTGAGCAATGAAACTAAATTGACGTGTCCGAGCATTTTCCCCAAAAGTTACAGGTTAAGGCTATATTAATTTTATTCCGGACTTCTGGGCAGCCCTGTATAAAGCAACAATTGAATGTTAACTGCTCTTTACTCTTGGGTCAGGTTTGTTTAATTTATAATTTTGTTATTATTGACTGTACTTGTATCATTAGATTCAGGGCAAATACTGCCTCTAACGTTTCTTCATTCTTTATGTGACACCCTAGATCTTCTTGTCTACTTGAAGTGTAAGGTAAAAAGCCTATTGTTTAATAGTTTACACAGTCACTTATATCACAGCATAAAGAAGAGACCAGCAGCCGCTCTTAGCGTAAAAATATAAGTGCACCGGCAGCATCCTAAGCCATTCTCTCCGTACGAACAGATGTAGGATGAAAAAACATAACTATGTAATAATAAAATAAATATAGAGTTAACTGTGATATTTTAACGGATCAGCCTTGCATTTCTAACTGGTTTTTTATGTTAAAAAAATGATTGATAGCATTGACAACACATTTTCCAACAAATACCTACTTATCATATAAAAATGTTTTTTGCTTGCTAAATACATCTAGTTCCTTTAAATTGTCGTACAGCCGCACGACGGATTCCAATCCTTTCCTTTTTGATTTGAAAATAAAATGCATAATATGGCCAACAAAAGAATGTTAATTAAATTCAACATTTTAGTGGTCGTCGGACACTACCATTATTTTTTTTATTTTACTTTATTCATCAAATCAAAGAGAAGGCGAAAGTACAATAAATAGGATCTGATTTTACCTCAGTTTCAAGTTGGTTTTTCATGTCAAATATATAGTAGCGCGACAGTAGTATATGTTTGGTTGCCTAAAGCCTGAAATTTTTAAGTATTTTTTTACGGCAGGGTCGGCTTGCCGGACCTATAGTTCTGGTTGCAAAGGCGACTTGAAAAGTAAAACAATTAATTTGATGGTGGCGTGTTTACGAGTAATCCACTATGACGTCCTGGGCTACAAGGGCGTTTTAAAAAGTTTAACGGTTATTTGCTGGCAGTTTGCGAGTCATTACAAATTCGTATTAATGTAGATAAATAATAATATTATACTGTCTGTTGTCTGACCCTGCCGCCACTGAGAAGCTGTCACTGAAATGTGTTCGAAGCGGACGAGAATTCTAGAAAGACTATTCTTTATGCTGTTATGCTTTTTGTAACTTTCAGGCATTGTGTACACTTTTTAATTGTGACATTTTTTTTTATTTTGCACTGATTTAATTTATTTTTGGAGTGATGATGAACTGAAATCATCTCAGTAAAATGTGTAATTTTTATCAAAATATTCTAAACAGGGCCAGATTGACAGGTTTTTTTCAACAAACGTGCGCTTATGTTCGTTGCAAGCGGAAACTGATTTATTTAAAATGTCAGATGATACGTTTTTTTGGTAGTTTAACTACCGAAAATTCTCAATCGAATATATTTCTCATTGTAAAAGATTTTAAAATTCAAGAAATACAATTTACTTTGTTCATTGATGTACTAAAACATTATTGCGGTTATCATTTTGGAAATTTGAAGTCGTTGGAACCATGATCGCAGCATCCATGACCGGTATTAAAAATCAGAGTATCCATGACTGCTATAAAAAATCAGAGTATCCATGACTGTTACTAAAATAATAAACAATGTTATTTTTGGTGTTTTGTACGCTTCGTGACAGCTAATCCGTACACAATAGCAGTCTTAATTGAAGAGGATCGAACTCTTATCAAATATTTTCGAGAAAAACATAATTGCGGTGCAAGAAAAATTGTAAAGGAGTTTTCCGAAAAAAATTGGTATGTTGGAACAGTTGGAAAGTTTTTAAGACATCTTAGAGAAAATAATGAATCCATAAAATTAAAAGTTGGAAGGGGAAGGAAGAAAACTTCAAGAACTCAAGGAAATATTACCATGGTAAGAAATATTATAGAAAATGTACGACCTGAAGAATCTGTAGGTACCAGAAAAATAGCGAAAAGAACAAGAATTTACCATTCTACAGTTCAAAGAATTATAAAAAATGATTGCCAACTCAAAGTCTTTAAAAAAGTTTACTGTCAAAAACTTAATGTAATGTAAAGGAGAAACTATTAGAAAGATGTAATCTATTACTACGAAGATTCCGTTCTCGGGAAAATATCGCAAATATATGGTTTTCAGATGAGAAGATGTTTTACTTGAGGCCGCCAAAGAATACACAAAATAATCGGGTATACGCAAAATGTGCGAGTAAAGAGGGAAATTCCTTTGGAAAATCTTTTAATCGAGAGAAGTCACTTTTCACCTGGCGTATTGGTCTCTGTGGCAGTGTCCAAATTGGGGAAGTCAAGTCTCATTGTTGTAGATGTCGGAGTAAAACTCAACTCGGACGCGTAACAACAACAAATTTTACATCACTTGCTTCCTGAAATTGGAGCAATCTGCGACGATTACGTGTTCCAACAAGACGGTGCTCCTTCCCATACCTCTCGGAGTACAATAATGTTTTTGTTTGAGCAATGACCCGATTACATCGAACCGGAGATGTGGCCACCCAATAGTCCAGACTTAAACTCTGTTGACTATTCCATATGGGGAATTTTAGAGGCAACCAGGACATAATCAATGCAGCTATTGACCTATGGCGAGGGCGACTGCAATCGGTGATAGAAAATCATGGTGATCATATTCATAACGTCATCCTGTAAATATTTAGACTACTTTGGATTTTAAGTGATAGTTAGTCTTGATATCATTAATTGTTAATATTATTAAATTTGTTAATTAAGATTGAACAAAGCAAATTGTATTTCTTAAATTTTGAAAGTCTTTCACAATGACACCTATACTGGAGAATTTTCGATAGTTAAACTACCAAAAAAACGTATCATTTGAAACTTAAATAAATCAGTTTCCGTTTGCAACGAACATAAGCGCACGTTTGTTGAAAAAGAGTTACTGAGACGATTTCAGTTCATCATCACTCCAAAAATAAATCAAATCAGTGCAAAATGAAAAAGAATATTCACAATTAAAAAGTGTACCTACTCCTTTAATTTGAGCCACAGTGTATATCCTTGCCATCTCGTTATCTTCCACTTCCTTTTGCGCCTAATTAATTTCTTCTCTAAAAATGTCAAGTGCTTGCACTTTTTGGACAACTTCTTTTAAATTTTCAAGCCCTAACTGTGTTATGTGTTTACCTCTACCAGGCATTTTTATCCTTATTTTTGTTGAAGAATATCTACTCTAAGGGGAAGGGGGTTGTAAGGCGGTCTAGGAGCAAACATAATTTCTTTAGTAACTTATGCTTTTGATTTTTGTAATTTCTTTATTACGCACTTTTCTCGCCTTCAATAAAGCTGCACTTTGTGAGCTACGCGAAAACTCTCTTAACGTACACCGCACTCGTGTGGGTTTGAAATGCGCGGATCGCGAGACACGGCCGCGGCACTCCTTCTCACAGGTGACAGTTCTCCATTCAATTTTACAGAGATGTGTCTATAATTCCGCTCTTTCCAGTTCTTTGTCGATACGACAACGGCTCATTGAAATTTTAAATTTATTTTCCTACACATGCACATTGAATGGTGTCTTTAACTCATATAGTTACTAGAATATTGAATGCCTTTTAAATAGTTTTGAATTACGAGTTGGTCGTACGATGGCAAAATATACACGTACACAGACTTTATTTGATATTGTGATATTTGTAACCATTATTTTGCTGCCTAACAGTGATATTAACAATCTACTTATAAGGGATTAACAATAGCTCGTTCACATTTTTATGGTCTTTTTGGTTCCTCAGTTTCTTCAATATCACTCTTATCCAAATTTAAGTGACTTTACAGCACAATTATTCGGCCAGTTGTGATTTATGGTGTCGCCTCCTGGTGCACCTTAAATAAGTCAGCTTTCCGCAAATTTCAAACTTTTCAGAACAAAGTCCTTAGAATCATGACGAGTGCTTCACGCTTTACGATGGTGCATACTCTACACAATGACTTACAAATGCCGACAATCACTAAACACATAGACAAACTCATTATCGATTACTACAGGATGGAGGTTTCCTTGGACCTTGACTGGTTCACGCCTGTTGTGCCACTTCGTCGCCCCCTTCCACTACAATGAATTAATACAACACCAGACAAGGGCGGTTTTAGCTTTTCAACATGGGGGGGGGGGGTAATATGAAATCCGAATTTTTTTTTTAAAAAAGTAACCAGAAAATAAGTTTGGGAGGGGGGGGGGGGTCAGAAAAAAAATAGCGCCGCAGGCGACAAATTTTTGGGTGCCACGCCCTTTTTTCAATGATGATGCTTAAAATTCTAAATTCATGGGGGGGGTAATTACCCTATTACCCCCCCCGTAAAACCGCCCTTGACACCAGACGTCAAACATTGATTCATCAATAATCTCTGGTATGGTTATGTCAGGATTTTCATTAAAAGCATTATTGTCAATCAAGGTATATTGCTTCAGGTTATTAAATGTTTCTTTTATAGAAGGAAGTAATTAGGCAAGTGGAAATACAGAAATTCCAAGCAGTATAAAACATCGTCTCAAGAAAAGTAACAACAGCACCATAGGTCACGAATAAAGGGCGGAATATATGCAAAGTGCATATACACTGAACAGCAATATTAACGGACCACTAAAGATTTCCAACAATTTTGATGTTATATATCTTCTAAACCTATTGTCTGATTTAAATGATTCTTTTTCCACATGATAGGTTTATCCTCTAGGAATATTACTATATGCTCCATTCCACAATTATTCGTTGATTTCCCGACCGCGATAAAATTTAAACCCAGCCATAAATAAGTGCCTTTTGAAAGGGTACAGGCCCTGATTACCTACTAATTTCAATAGTTTAAGTCAGCTATTTTCAAATTTTGTAGATTAGTATTTTTGTATAAATATGAATAGGTAGCTATTTAATTACATGATTAAAATAAAGATACTTACCTATTATTTTATATTTGTTGTTTTGTTGAAAATAGCTAACCTAAACTATTGAAATTAGTAGGTAATCAGGACCTGTACCCTTTCAAAAGGTCCGGTGCCTATACACAATAGATATTTATTAGGTTATTTATCAGTTTATTTATTTATGGTTGGGATTACGACTGAGGGTTTCATTTAAATTTTATTGCGGTCAAGAAATAAACGAATTATTGTGGAAGGAATCATACTCGCAATTTTTGTTAGGAAGTTAAGTTTCATGGTAAACCGGATGTAACAAACATGTTGTGTTTTTTCCCCAAAATTTGAAACACCCTGTGGAATATTCTAGGATTAGTACAATATTGCATAGTAATTCTAACGTGAGCCACGTGTTTTCTTAACGTTTTGTTTCTTGGTTCAATTAGTTGTGTTTAATATTAATGAAGATAGACGATTTTATATTCCAGTATACGTTTCGATTAGAAAAACCTAAGAAGTAACTTTAAAAAAAATGGCACTAACAAAAAATAATAAATAAACAGATTAATAATTACGTTATAATAATAAAGATTAATTAGTAGCGTGTGTTTCCGCCTCTACTTCTAATAACGGCTGCACATCGGCGTGGCATACTCATAATTAGGTTTTCAATTTGATTTTGTTTAATTTCATTCTAAATTTTAACAACTATCCTTTCTATGTCTTGCAAGGTTGCTGGTTGCTGGGGGAGGCTGACGACGTCTTAATTCTCTGCCAATAACGTCCCACATATGCTCGATTGGGTTAAGATCTGGACTACGCGATGGCCAATGGAGAATCTGAATATTTACCTCTTGCAAATATTCAGTTACAATACGTGCTACGTGTGGTCTCGCATTGTCGTGCATTAACAAAAAGTTATTGCCGATATAAGGAGCAAGAGGTACAACGTGCTTATACCTTTTGCTGTTTAACGAACCTCCACGTATAGGAACAAGGTCTGTCCGCGCTGTTAAGGAAATTCCTCCCAAAACCATCACAGAGCCTCCATTAAATAAAGTTGATTCACGTATGTTGCATTGGGCATACCGCTCGTTTGGTCATCGAATCACTCTTAGACGTCGATCGGAGCTATACAGGCAAAACCTAGATTCGTCTGTAAACAAAACATGCCCCCAGTCCTCAATATTCCAGTTTACATGCTGCGTAGCGAATTGTAATCTAGCTCTACGGTGATCTGCGTTTAATGCGGGGTCTGTCGCTGATACTCTAATATGCAAGTTGTGCTCAGTAAGACGTCTCCTCACAGTATCAATGCTCGGTTGGATGTTATGAACGGCACTAAGTTCAATTAAAATATTTCTCGATGTGGTAAATCGTTCTCTTAAAGCACGTAATCAATGAAACGATCTTGAGCCACTGTGGTGACTCGAGGCCTGCCTTGCCCAGGACGTCTATGGTAGTCATTGGTTTCTCTGAAGCGTTGAACAACACGGGATATTAACAGCGAAAAATCAAAATTTATTAACTTACTCGATTTTAAACAATACTTAAATCAAATTGAAATAATTTTCAAAATACAAACCCTGCTGACAATTACTTTGACATTTGTTCACATAGCCTGAAAGTAGACCAGCACCGGAGATGGAAGGACCTCTGAAGAAGCTCGCCACTCGTGCTAGCGAAACGTTAGGAAGCAATTCCAACCGACGACGGCCTTTAGACCCGAATCAGGACTACACCTGTTCATCAACTGGCCGCGAAAGCCTTAACCTATTGGATGTTTCTTTGATCGACTTAAATAATATTTATTACCAACAAGGTGGCGCTCCCTGCCACAATTCTCATATAGTGAGAGAATATTTAGAAACCACATTTCCCGATAAATGGATTTGTACCAATGGACCTGTCAGGTGGCCACCAAGAAAGATCACCTGATCTTTCTGTGTTGGGATCTTTTTTATGGGGTTATATAGAAAATCAGTAATATAAGAGACAATACCAGATTAACTTCGAGAAGCTACCCAACAAACCTTTAGGCTCTTGCAGGGAAGGCCAATTATTTCATTAAATGCACTGCGAAGAATCGAAACGGTGTGTCGAAAGTGTTTAGAACACAACGGAGCCCAATTCGAACAATTTTTGTAAATTTAATAAAATAATATATTTGTTTTATTGTTGGTTTAAAGTTATGTAATAATATAAAGTTGTATAATAAAAATAATGTTGTTACTTTTGTTTCTTATTTGAGGACACAGCCTTCTATACGAACAATGATTAATTTTATAACAAATGCTAAAATTATTTCTTTCTAAAAGAAGTAAATATGGACTATTACATATTTTTTAAAAGCTCTTAAAAAGGAGGAAAAGACAATAAAATACTATACAGGGTGTCCGGTAACTTATGGGCCATAGAGCAACTGGAGATAGTAGATATAAAAATATGTCTTTTGAGCCAAATTTGCCCAAGTAAAATGTTAGAGGTTAAAGAGATACAGGGTGTTGAAAGTGAAAATTAATTTTCGAAAAATGATGATAATTTTGAAACGGTTTAAGATATCGAATTCAAAATCGGTATAGCTAGGTTTTCGAGAGTGAGAAATTCGAATTTGGTGTTAATTTCAAGATACTCCCTAGAGGGCGCTTGCTACGTGCTTCATGTTGAACTAATTCATCCATATTTTTTTTAACCGTGCAGTTACTAGTATTTATACTTTAAACTATAAAAGAACCTACCTTTTTACGTAAAAAAGGTACTCTTGGTCGATCTCGATATCTCAAGCCGTTACCCAGATTCTAGCGTTTGAATGTTCCATTGCACATTCTGTTGATTGCTGAGAAATATTTAATTCACAAAGTGTGCCTTGCATTTTGACAAAATTTGTTGCGGTGAAAACTGTCATTATTTTCTACTTTTTCCCGTCAAAGGTACGTAAATAACAAGTTTTTGCAATATCCAAGTAATGTAATCTTTTCAAATAAAAATGCCCAGGCTTAATAAGTTTTCTAACCGTGATTTACGTGATATGGTCTGCGTTTATGCACAAAAGAATTATAATAGTCGTGCTGCACTTAGAAGGTATGTAGAACTCTACCCAACCAGAATCATTCCAGACCGAAAAATATTTCAAAGAATATTCAATCAGTTAGGTGAAACAGGTTCGTTTTATGTCAAAAATCCTGGTGGACGACCGAAAACTATAGCGGTCGAACAAGAAGAAGAGATCTTGGTTCGTATATATCGCGGAAAATCCTGAATTAAGCACTAGGCGTTTGGAAGCTTCTACAGGAATAAGTAAATCGACCGTCTCAGAAGTCATCAATGCAGAAAATTTATTTCCTTACCATTTCACGCCCGTTCAAAATTTACTGCCAGGAGATTTGCCAGTCAGATCAGAATTCTGTCAAAATCTACTAAATAAGAATAACGAAGATCCCATGTTCCTGAGAAAAATATTATTTACTGACGAGGCAACTTTTACAAGACGCGGAATTTTTAACTGGAAAAATAATCATCACTATATGCTTTGGAAAATCCACGACTACCCAAAGAAAGACATTTTCAGCACGAGTTTTCGATAAATATTTGGTGCGGCATTATCGACAATTTCTTGATCGGCCCATATCAGCTTCCGCAGACTTAATGGAGAACAATATTTGCAGTTTTTAGAAAACGATTTACCTTACCTTCTAGATGATATACCTCTGAACATAAGACACAATATGTGGTACATGCAAGATGGTGCCCCAGCACACTTTGCAGTTCCTGTTCGAAATCATTTAAATCAGCGTTTTCCACATCGGTGGATTGGTCGCGGTAGCGAATTTCCTTGGCCACCGCGTAGCCCAGATATTAACCCGTTAGATTTTTATCTGTGGGGTCACATGAAGGATTTGGTATATGGTGATGAATCCAATACACGGGAAGAACTTGAACAAAAAATTCAAGAAGCCGCCATTGTTATAGGAGATAATCAAAATATCTTCCTGAATGTGAGACGTCATTTGTTAAAAAGCTTAAGAAAATGTATTGAAGTAAACGGTGGACACTTTCAACATTTACTAAAGTGAATTAAAACAAATTTTTAATAGTTTCCAATATTTTCATTTTGTTTTTTTTTCTGCCTTTTTATCATCAAGTCCTAGAATCTGGGTAACGGCTTGAGATATCGAGATCGACCAAGAGTACCTTTTTTACGTAAAAAGGTAGGTTCTTATATAGTTTAAAGTATAAATACTAGCAACTGCACGGTTAAAAAAAATATGGATGAATTAGTTCAACATGAAGCACGTAGAAAGCGCCCCCTAGGGAGTATCTTGAAATTAACACCAAAATCGAATTTCTCACTCTCGAAAACCTAGTTATACCGATTTTGAATTCGATATCTTAAACCGTTTCAAGATTATCATCATTTTTCGAAAATTAATTTTCACATTCAACACCCTGAATCTCTTTAACCTCTAACATTTTACTTGGGCAAATTTGGCTCAAAAGACATATTTTTATATCTACTATCTCCAGTTCCTCTATGGCCCATAAGTTACCGGACACCCTGTATAGGGTGTCTTATTTAAAAAAATACAAGTTTCAATTAGGTACTCATAAACAAAACTTTTTAGATAAAAACTGACTTCTACATAAAAAACTCTATTATAACCCATTTTTACATTATTGATAAGTTATCAAATAATCGAGATACAGGGGAGCGTTAAAAATGACAAATTTTCAAAAACGCCCCAGTATGCCAGAAAGGGGCTATGAAAGTTTCGTTTGCGGAAATGAAAGTTTCATAAAATTATAGAACAGTAAGCCGAAAACCTAATCTTTCTCTATTTTAGGGTAAGGGAGCTGATGGTATATGAAAACACACGAAAACTGGACACCCTGTACACAACATAAAAAACCCATCCATATCTCACCAACTCGAACAAAGTATTTAAAATTAAAATTTCCTCTGACCACACATCACGCCAAGAAAAGAAAATAAACCTGCAAAATGGGATTCTGAAATCAGTCAAATATCAGACTCGATATCGCCTTACACCCACCCACTCCCAAAGCCAATCGGACCATCGCTCTTTCCTTGTTACTCTTGCAAGATTCTTGGAGCTCCATCTTTGTAACTGTTGCTTTTAATGAAGCTTTACTGAATTCGGAATGAAAATCGAACACTGCCGAATATTGCAAACGAGCCATTTCTTAGGTTCGACGGCTTTTGAAATGTTTAGTCTACTGAAATTGTAACCGGCGGGTAAATTATCCAAAAGTCTGATTTTGATAAATATTACTACATTTGTATGATTATTTATGAGCCTAGTGGAATTTTTAATATAGGTATTAAGTTAAAAAAAAAAATAGATTAAAAATCAAATGCACTTCTCGTCAAAATTAGCGAATAACGTAAAATCTAGCAAAAGTTTGCTGTTAACTATTTTGAGAACCACTCCTCCGATATTGACGAACTCTCTTTTGGAACGTGAACCAAGATTTTAGAAGCCATTTTAAGATCCTAAAGTTAATTTTTAAAACGATTCTACTGATATACAGGGTGTTATTTGTAGAAGCGATTTTATACCATAAATTTGAAACATCCTGTAGAGTAAACTGGTCCTTTGGCAATAGATACACTATTAAACAAAAAATGTGTCAAATTCTTGCTAGGAAAATCTTTAAGCATTTTAGATCTTAAAAGTTTATTTGCTACAGATTTTCTGTGATGCGATGGCTTCTTTTAAAGACGACTATTTTCACAATGTACCTACATGGGTCAAGAAAATCATAAACTTAAAATTGCTTAAATTATGGTAACTGTTTTTATTAAAGCTATGCCAATGTTGCTGTATGCTTTTGTTTTCATTTAAAATTAGTTATTTTACACTTTGGGTCAATATTTCGGGACGTCTTTTTTTTTTATTTGGTTAAGTGCCCATTGACAATAGATACACCATTAAACAAAAAAGTTGTCAAAATCTTCGTAGGCAAATCACTAGAAGGCTGTAAAATATTAAATGAATGAGTTATCTAGCATGCCGAGATCGTAAAAACAGGTGTCATTGAGTCATTCGTGTGTCATTTTCTACTCAGTAAATTAGCGTCAAGTTTAAGTCTACGTTTTAAAAATGAACCCAAGTCCGGTAAGAAATCGCAGTTTATCCAAAGCTGAATGTTCTGTAGTTGTTGCACTTTCTCAAGAAGGTTATGCTTAAATTTCCTGTGTGATACAGCGTTTTAATGAAACTGGAAGCAATAGTCGGAGAGAAGGCCAGGGTCGCCACCGAATAACAAACCCAAGGCAAGACCAGTATATCAATCTCCAAGCGTTAAGAACAAGATTTACAACCAGTACTTTGTACTTTGTACTTTCCAATAAGTCAAAGTACCGTAACAAGGAGACTTGCTGAAAACCAAATACGTCCTTATAAGGCCTCTGCTTTCCAGAAAGCATAGAAGACAACGTCTGGAATTTGCACGTGCGCATCTTAATTGGCAAGTTCGGGATTGGGCTCACGTGTTGTTTTCAGACGAGTCTAGATTTTGCCTTTTTAGTAACGATAGACGAAATATGGCATACCGGGTGTTGCATCGTCGAGCGGGACATAGGAAATCCCATGTAATTTTAAATGGGGTCAATTATTGGCTTCCCTAATTATTTTAGAGAAAAATTCTATTTAGGTTTATTAAAGAGCACTAAAACCCACATTCAAAAGAATAACTTTAGATATTTTGGATGAGCCCGTTTACGGGTTATCGCCGATTTCTTTTTAACTATTTCTACTTTTTATGGCCCCGTATTTGCGGGCACCAGTCAAGGTAAAAGATGACTGTCAAATAAAGCTGTCATTTTGAAATGTGTGCTTTATTGTTATAAAAACTCGTACATCGAAAATATTAAAGGTGTATTTTTGAGTACAAATTAATCTGAATAAAACTAAAATAAAGTATCCAATTACAAGGTTAATTATGACATTTTACATGTTCCAATATTTTAATAATTAATAGGTAGGTACTATTAAATTGTTAGAACTTTAGGATTTAAGAAGATGTTCAAATATTCCTCAAAATGACAACTTTATTTGACAGTCATCTTTTACCTTGACTGGTGCCCGCAAATACGGGGCCATAAAAAGGAGAAATAGTTAAAAAGAAATCGGCGATAACCCGTAAACAGGCTCATCAAAAATATCTAAAGTTATTCTTTTGAATGTGGGTTTTAGTGCTCTTTAATAAACCTAAATATAATTTTTCTCTAAAATAATTAGGGAAGCCAATAATTGACCCCATTTAAAATTACATGGGATTTCCTATGTCCCGCTCGACGATGCAACACCCGGTATAGGCGACCTGGAGAGAGATACGCGCAATGCAACTTCGTACCTACTATGAGTTATGGCGGTGGATCAGTGATGGTGTGGGGTGGTATTTCTTGGGATGACCGAACCAAACTGGTGCTATTAAATAATGAAAGATTAACAGCTCAAAGGTACATTGCCGACATTATTGATCCACAAGTCTTGCCATACGCATTATTTATGGGGAAACAATTCATGCTTATGCATGATAATGCACGGCCACATGTAGCTAGGATAGTGAAAGCGACCATCTTCAAAAAGTCGGCGTTGAAACAATGCCGCCACGCAGCCCTGATCTTAACCCGATTGAACATTTATGGATTTATGGGATATAATGGGTAGAAGAATGAGAGCTCTGCAACCTCATCCCGCACATTTAAATGAGCTGGGAGGGAGGTTAAATGAAATATTGCGTCAAATCGACCAAGGAAATATTTAACGGCTAATTTTAAGCATGCCACGACGTTGTCGCGCTGTGATCGCAGCAAGAGGTGGGAACACTCGTTATAAATTGAAACTATTTTTTGCGTTTTTATGTTGCCACGTTTTTGTAGAAAATTTATTTCTACGAAGATTTTGGCAACTTTTTTGTTTAATGGTGTATCTATTGTCAATGGGTAATGCTTTATGAAATCCGGATTTAATCTGTTATACAGATAATATTGATGACTTCGAAGTGGAAGATAATATTCCGCTCGCACAACTGTTTCCTAACATTAAGGACACATTTGTGAATTTGAAGCAATTTGCCTCTATTGATAACGATTTGCCAACAGAAAGTGCAGAATTCATTATCATCGAGTATATTGAAGAGATCCAAGAAACGGATGAAACTACTCCTAACTCTGACTGAAAATGCGGTGTTGTCATATCTCAGCAACTAGTAGAGATAATATTTTAAAAAATTAGGATCTTGCTAAGCTTGAGACTTCCAATTCATTGGAGTAAAATTAAATGGGGCATTCAATTTAAAATAACGAAACGACTATGTGTAGCGCAAAACTGGGAATTCTGGCAACAGTGCCGATACCATTTTTCAATTCCGCATGCCGAGAAACCTCTAACTGCCGAATTTTTTAAGCGCAGCTTTAGCGGTTTTGAAGATATTTAAGCGTTCCGGTACTTTCTACTAACCCGGTATACATATTGGTAAATTGGCATCATCTCATTTAATTTTACTTCTAATAAATATAAACAAAAATATTTAAATTATTTACATATATGTAGATACTTATTAATAAACAATCACTGTAAAATTAATTTTTATCCATTAACCGACCAACATTTTTGATTCCTCGAGGGTGGCCGCTATTGAGAGATTTTACTATATAAGAAACTTTTTCCCATATAAAAACAAGAAAAGGGTTAAAATATAATATTCCATAATCCCATTGATCATAGAAGGAAACCTTTTACCAGCAATTCACTCGATAATTGCCAAAAAAAACTTTAATCAATCAACAATTTTTACGCCAAATCACCTCTCGCAAAATTTCTCACCGTTCGATCGCCCCCCAACTTTTTAAACAATTAAAGTAAAGAAGTAAATAACGATTAAAAAAATCAAAATTCATCAATCAAATTCGGTTCCCGAAAAAACGGAAGAAATGCGAAAGGTTTCTCTTTTTTTTTTGTAATAACGTGTGTTATATGGTCGGGTTTTCTATAAAGAAGGGTGGGTAGGTATATCCTGTTTCCGAAGAACTGCACAGGTGGTAATAATAATTCTGTTTAAGGGCGAGTTAAAGACCGGTGGAAGAAGGGTATTGAACTTAACCAGCCTTGATTTTTAAACTTGTTGATGGGTATATATCAAATACCATTTTAATTGTGTATAGGCTAATTTCCCTTGAAGCAATTAGAAATGTTCAAAACGAGTCTTATATGCGTTTTAGCAAACTCTGAATGGGCAAAATTTATTGGCGAAATGTTTTTTATTTTTTCGAATTAGATAATTAATATTTAATATCTCCGAATACGGCAGTTTCAAACTACAACACTAAGGAAAACAATAAAATATACAGACCAATACAAACGAATAAAAAATAAATAATTCATGAACCAAGTCAATTAACAGCTGTTTATTTTTTAAATCGGCCTTTGTTTGTTTATGCACAATACACAAGACCAAAGTGTTTACGTAAATTGTAATACAAAATTGCAAAATTTTAACCCACATCAAGAAAACTGTTACGACTTTTTAACGTTTATAAGCAATTTTTCAACCAGACTGCGAATTCAGCGTTTTTAAAAATATGTCAGTGGGAAATCGCAACAATAATAAATTAAATGTATGATTTCTGTTATTCATTGTAGGTTTTGTTATCGGCGACTAAAAATTGTTGTCTCCCCCACCCCCATGAGTGCTCGTTACTCGTTGATATGGATGTCAAATGTCGCTGTCAGCAGAGCACCGGTGCAGGGATCGACGCGAAAGGTTGGAGTAGGACACTTCTTGATTTACTTCTCAAATAAGCTTGATCGTTTTCTTTTGCTGTTAATCTTAATTTTCATACATGTATAAGGTGTCCCAGATAAGAATTCACTCTACAGGGATCTCGTAAACCATCGGACATACAGACGATTAAATTAGAGAAAAGTTGCAAACTGCTGAACGCTGAAACGTTATGTTTTCAAATTTAAAAAATTCCGAATATTTTTGAAGACATTCGGGAAAACCCGAATCTCTGCGATAGCGTTCTTATTGTTTTCCGATTTTATTTAAAGGGATGTGTCGAAATAAATTTTACATTCTCCCGACGTCTCGTTATTTCGCAACTACTATAATTAATTCTAAGAGAGAGAACTAGTAGATTTTGTGTATTAGGTGTATGTATAATCACTATAATCTTCTCAATTTGAATGCAGAGCACTTTCGGCCTTAGTCCATCATCGGTGCTTCCACTGCTTCCTGAAAAGCGATGAATAACCCAATTCGTAGAGGTGTTTAATTTGAGAATTTTTTTGTTTTTAGAAAATGTGATTGTAAAAGATGAATAAATCGATAATCTATTGTGTAAAAATTAATCAAATTTTATCTTTTGGTGAAAGATATTTTTAGAAATTATATAGAAATATTTTGGTTTTTACCCACTTTGTCAGGAAGCAGGAACAATTCATTGATAAAAAATTTTTCAAGTGGGGCATGAACATCACAATGTAAAAACTAATTACATAAACATTCAGTTTGTAAAATTGTAAAAGACAAACATATAGAGGACGAACCACTTTTTAAAAATTTTATCTAATAATTTCATCATTTTTCTTCTTTCTTTTCATTTTTATGTTACACGTGAGAGCGAGCTTGCAAATCGAAATTTGACGTTTTTTTTTTTAATTATAGAGATTAAATCTGTATTGATATTGAATTCACATTGTTGACGTTGTTAAGAATAAAAGAGCAGGTTATACAAAAAAAGTTTGGTTAAGGTTGGAAGATATTTAGATCTTAATTTAGAAGGCGTCCTATGTAAAGGAATGTAACTTCTATTTAGATTAACTTGTGTATTTAAACAAAAGGAATCGTCTAGTAATTCCTTGTCAATTACTACGTCTTCCATGAAATCGAGTCTGTTGAAATTTTTGGAAGATATGTCATGGATGATCCTTGAATTCGAGAAAGGGCTGAAAGTATGGTTAGAAGTTTTGAGATGTTGACCAAAAGTAGAAGAGGATCTAGAAAGGTGTTTTTTTATGCGTGTCCTTAGGGGTCTACACGTACAACTAATACATATAGGTACTGTTGCATGAATTACAATTTAATTTATAAATACACTCTTTGAAATATGGTCAATTCTCCAACAAGCATATTAAGTAATGTAGACCAGAACGGAAGGAAAATAATCCTAAATTGGAAAATATTTGCTTATTTTTGCCTTAAATGTTTTCTTAAAAGTCATAAAAGATTCGAACTCTAAGAACTAAGTCAAAATTTGGATATTTACAACTTAAATAATTTGTTATAGGGAAATCTACTTTTAGTTTAATTTACCTAGTTAAAAATTACAAAATTACTCTTTGAGACATTAAAAATATTTAATCCTAATAAGGAATATGATTAAGTCATAATTTAATATATGTATTTATAATTAAGGATTTTTTTGGCTATTACGCTAGGTAAACATTACCTAATTATTACCTAAAAAAAGTCCAAATAATTTACTGACCATGTAGTTTTAGAAACAAGTAATATTTTGGATAATTTTGCCATATAAATTGTTCCCAAAGTTATAGACTTTTTGTGGTTAAAAATTGAGCTACTTCATAGCTTTCTGATTAACCTCAAAGGCTAACATTGCTTGTACAGTTAATAATAAGGGGAAAGATAACTTTAAGGTCAAAAATATAAAAACGGCTATATTTAATAATTATTAGTTTTCCTGTTTATCGACAACAATAAAAAATCAATAATTAAAATTTTAAAAATTACATAAGGTAAGTGGAAAATCTATTAGACTACGATATCTTTCGTCAACGAAAGTTTTTTTAAAACCTTAGGTACATATAATGTTTATAATGAAGACACTCTGTTTTTAGGTTAATGGTAAAAATGTTTAAAATTATCTGTAGTAATATATTAAGGGATAGGGAAATTATCGAAAATCATTCCGAAGATTTTTTGCCGTGGAAATCGCTCGAGGGCTTGCCCGAGAGCGATTTCCTAATGGCAAAAAATCTGAGAATGATTTTCTGATTATTTCCCAATCCCGAAATGTATTTTGAAGATTATTTACCAAATAAAAAACTAACGATTTCTGACGGGTGAGATTTTCACTTTTGACAAGGGTGATTTTCACCGGAGAGCGGGAGATTATCGCTGGATTTCTGACGGGTGAGATTTTCACCTTTGACAAGGGTGATTTTCACCGGAGAGCGGGAGATTATCGCTGAATAATCAGGTGAAAATCAACCCGCTTTCATAATGGATGAGGTAAATAATCCTAATAATACATAGAGAAACGCATATTTTAAGGGCGCGTTTTGTTTTTCGAAGTATCATCACCATAATTCACAAACACATTTCTTTCGCATCCAAATTTTGATCCAGAAAAATGATAAAACTTAATTATATCACTTTATTGTTGAAGTTATAATAAGCGGCCATTCCAAATATCTACTTAAGTCGAACTCCATTTTATAATTTATTTTATCCTGTTGGAAGTGTTGGCATAAGTTGTTGTCTTTTCTTTCTAACACCGGATATAATATGTTTTCTCTGTATTTTTGTTTAGTGTCTTATTGCTCCTATTTAGGTTATATTTAGGTCAAAAGGTTGGTCTCACTTTCCACATTTAGACGTAAAATAGGTCTATATTTATTTCACTTCGTTTTAACTTATTAGACAGAAAAACCCTATGAACCTATTTTCGACCTTCAAATTACTTTAGTTTCTTTCCCCACATTGGGCAATGGGAAAACAAATGTAGGTAAATTATCCCTATATACCTATAATTGGTCATGCAAAATATTTGACCCGTTTAGAGGTCGAATAAAGGTAAATTTAACTTAAAATGTTTGTTGGGATATCTTTGGAGTTTACGATATGTGCTGCTAAATTATTTCTGGTTTTAAAGGAAACACCAAGATTCGGAATAGATTATGTAAATATTTGTTTAATATTAAAGTTGGTATTTTTATTCAGGTAAGGAGAAGCAATGTATTTTTTATCAATTGTAGTGGGAAGAGGATATATATCTTTCCTAATTCTTCTGCATTCTGTTCTCGAAATCAAGGAGTCTATCATATATGGCTCATAGTTGTTGTTTAATATTTTTTTCTCGTTCTGGTAATTTTCTTTTGTCATGGGGATATTAAGTAATCTATTTATGTAACAGTGAAAAGATGCTAATTTATGTTGTTGAGGGTGATTTGAATTGTAAGGGATGACCTGGTCTGTATGGGTGGGTTTTCTGTAGATTTGAAATTGTTATTTGTTCATTTTAATATGTTAATGTCTAAAAAATTGATTGTTTTATTATTTTCTATTTCAAGTCTGAAAGATATACAGTGTGTGTATAAAGTCTGGAAGCGGCTTAATAACATCACAATTTACTGGCCGATTTAAACCAAATCTGGCACAGTTATTTAAGAGGATCTGACGCACCGAATGACGATATTGGTGTTGCTGCCAGCTTTTTAGTTTGTCTGGAATTCGAACGAATTTTATATTTTTAAATGTAACACCCTGTATATTTTTTCATTTATAGTTTTTACTTTAAATTTGTTACACTTTTGGTATAACATACTTTGTTCCTAATATCTGTAGTTTTCGTAATAACGACGTGTTTTGAAAATATCAACAAATTGTGTTTTATTTATTAATAAATAAAACACCAGTTCAGTTTTTGATGTAAAGTCGTAAAAGCTGTCATTTTTACATGCAAAAATGTCTTTAACTAAAAGTGAAAGAATTACAATTCTTATGATAAGAGGATATGGCGATAGGGTCAGGTCTTACGAAGATGTTAAAAATCTATTTAATGACGCATTTCCAAACCGAAATCCAATTTTAAAAGCAACTGTTCTAAAAACTGTCCGATGGTTCGAAGGAACTGGAAATTGTAGAGATGGGCGACGATCAGGACGACCAGCAGTAGTAGATGAAAAGAAAAGTTTAGAAATTTTACAACATGTTGTTGAAACCCCTGTTTCCTTATTAAGAAAAATTTCTCTAGTGAGTAACGTCTGTTTCAAATCCGTCCATAATGTTATAATAAAACATAAATATCACCCTTTCAAAATACATGTAGTCCAAAAGTTATCAGAAGATGATTATGAGCGAAGAATTGAATTTTGTGATATTAAGATGTCAAGGTTTGACCAAAATAACCAGTCTTTCAAATTTATAGTATTTTCGGATGAAGCAACATTTATGTTAAATGGTAAAGTCAATAGACACAACTGTAGGTTTTGAGCAAATGAAAATCCCCACTGGATGAGAGAAGGTCATACACAATGCCCTAGCCCTAGAAAATTGAATGGGTGGGGCTGGGCTTCTGGGTAACCACAAGATCGGTCCATTTTTTATTGATGGAAATTTGACATCACAACTTTACCTTGAGCTCTTAGAAACGCAAATAGTGCCTACTATACGAAATGTGATGGGTCCAAATTGTGCAAGTACATTCCTCCAACAGGACGGAGCTCCTTCCCATTTTAATCGAAACGTGCGCGAATTTTTGAACAACACTTTTCCGAATAGGTGGATCGGTAGAGGGGGTACAATCGAGTGGCCACCTAGGTCCCCTGATTTGTCACCTAACGACTACTTTTTATGGGGACACTTGAAGAACAGAGTTTATACCACAAAACCTCAAGATTTGGCCGATTAGCAGCGTCCAATTTTGAACGAATTTGAATTAATAACGCCAGAAATGATTTCCAACACAATTGAAAAATTTTATTTTCAATTAGCACACTGTCAAGCTGTACGTTAAACATTCAATATAAAAAATATATTTTTCTAAATTGAAAACTACTGATATTAGGAACAAAGTATGTTATACCAAAAGTGTAACTACTATGAAATGAACAAAACAACTGAGTATCGGAAGTGACAGTTTTTTGATAAGTGACAGCTTTTTCAAATGTATTTTTTCATTGTATCAGTTAAAGAATTTTATCCTCTTTTTAAATATATAGTAGTTGTTGGGGTTATTTTTTACCGTTTTGGAAGTACGTATATGAAAAATATATAATAGAATTATCATTATCACCATTAAAGTTTTGTAAATGGCTAATATTACTTCTTCTTCTTCTCAGCCCATGTTTATCCACTCCTGGATGTAGGCCTCTTCCAAATCTTTCCACGCTTTTCTATCCCTAGCAGTCCGGATCCAATTCCTTCCTGCAACACTCTGGATATCGTCTCGCCATCGTCTCCGGGGTCTGCCAATGCTCCGTTTGGTCTCTCTTGGGCGCCAAACCAATATCCTGTGCGTCCACCTATGGTCGTCCTACCTTGCCATATGACCAGCCCATCTCCATTTCAGTTGTGCCACAAGCCTTAGTACATCCGTAACTTTGGTTCTTCTACGAATTTCCTCGTTTCGGACTCTATCCCTTAAAGTGATTCCTATCATAGCCCTCTCCATTGCTCGTTGGGTGGTTTGCAGTTTATTAGCAACTTTGCGGGTAATTGCCATTGTCTCGAGTCCAAATGTGAGGACCGGCATCACACAGGCATCAAACACTTTCCTTTTTAAATTTATGGGAAATTCTCGAGCTTTAAGGATAACTCCTAGTCTGCCAAAAGCTGCCCAGGAGAGGCCTATTCTTCTTGTGATTTTAGAAGATTGATTTTCTTTGCCAAGTTGAATTTTGTGGCCTAGGTAAATATATTCCGAGACAACTTCTAGGGGTTGGTCGTTGACAGTTACCTGGATGTCTTCTGTACTCATGATCTTTGTTTTGCTCAAGTTCATTTCAAGCCCGATTTGTAGCGATGCTCGATGGAGCTCCCAAACCATGGTTTTAAGCTCTTCACCTGTGCTGGCAATGACAACAATATCGTCGGCAAATCGTAGATGGTTTAGGCGCACTCCATCGATATTAATCCCGTTCTCTTGCCAGTCAAGTTTTTTGAAGACATCCTCTAAGGCAAGGGTAAAAAGTTTTGGTGAGATGGTGTCTCCTTGCCTTACTCCTCTTTTGATTGGAATATTATCGGTTCTTAAATCGTCATCTATTTTTACATGAATGAAAGCGTTATTATAGATTTGTTTGATGAGGTTTGAGTATCTAGAGTCGATCCTTGCGTTGTCCAGGGATTCCAGAATTGCCCAAGTTTCGACAGAGTCAAAAGCCTTTTGATAGTCGACAATGGCTAAATGAAGTGTTATATTATACTCTGTGGCTTTTTCAATAAGAGTGCGCAGTGTCTGTAGGTGGTCGATATTACTAAACCCCTTACGGAATCCCGCCTGTTTGACCGGTTGGTATGAGTCCATCTTATTCGTCAACCGGTTGGTTATTATTTTCGTAAGCAGTTTATACATATAAGTGTGATAATAAGCTGATAGGTCTATAATTTTCTATGTTGTTTCTGTCACCTTTCTTGTATAGTAGGATGACTTCTGCATTTTGCCACTTAGTTGGGATTTTGCCTTCTGTTAAACATTCATTAAGCACCAATCTTACATGCTCCCTCAGCGTCTCACCTCCTATTTTAATAATTTCGCTCGTGATTTGATCTTCGCCTGGGCTCTTTCTGTTTTTCATTTGATGTAATGCTGACTCCAATTTTCCGATGTTTATTTCAGGGACCTCTTCGGATCCCACATTTTGTATTATTTTCCTCTGATATGGATGGCCCTGGACTTTAGAACTGTACAGGTGTTTGTAGAAGTCTTGAACATGTTACACCTTGACTAAACTGGTCTTGGCAACTTCTGTCTTCTTGACAAATCTTAGTAAACGTTGTCAAATTCAGGGTCTAAATGGGATTCTTAATGAGAATTATGACATTTGGATTGGTCGTGGAGGGAAGATTGAATGACCTCCCAATAGTCCCGACTTAACACCATTAGACACATTTCTTGTGAGCTACCTCAAAGACAAGATGTCTGCATCCAGACCAAATAGTGTTTCCGATTTGCAGGAACAAATTCCAAATTGTAATTGACTTTCTCAACTTGGGTAGGCCGGATTACCAATCCTGCATTTTAATGAACGGCGGCCATTTTGAGCAATTATAAAAGTAATATATATGTTGTGTTATTGTTTCAATTTCGTTCCAAAACGGTAAAAAATAACCCCAACAACCACTAGGTATATATTTAAAAAGAGGATAAAATTCTTTAGCTGACACAATGAACAAATAGGGGGAGTCCATTTGAAAAAACTGTCACTTGTCAAAAAACTGTTACTTCCGATACTCAGTTGTTCTTGTTCATTTCATTTTCTGAAGGATCGGTGAAAATGCTATAACTTTGCTAATATAACAATTTCTCTAAAATCAATATTAATGAAGATATCCATTAGATAAATTATACGCGAACACCCTGTACACCAGCCTTAGCATTAAATTAATACTATGCAAGATGTTCAAAGCCTTATTCATAAAATAAACACTTTAGAGTATTCCTACTCCCCACACAGCTGACTACATCATAACACATATCAGGTATATTTTCTCCCTTGCGCCCCGAGGGCTATCCGTTTTTTAAGGGTTTTTTATTTAAAACACCATAACGCAAGGGTTGCAGACATGTGTGCGGGAAAATACGAGAAACCCGAGAGCTATACTGAAATTACTAATGATCGGACATGATTGATTGTTAAAAAGATGGATTAATTTTTGATATTTTCAATGCGAGCTTTTTGAATTCAAGTGTAAAATTTTTAATTTTTGTGGGAATCTCGAATATATGGGAAAGTTTTTTGGGACTATTAATAGTTTTTTACGTTATAAAAGGGTAAGACAGGAATAATTTTAACTGGTATTTTGTCAGAAAAATCATTAGAGGTTAAGGATAGAATAGTGTTAGTTACAAAAATTAAAAACCGGATTGTGACTATATTTCTACACTCAGTTCACTTTTGTTGTAAAGTCGTAAAACCTGTCATTTGTACATGCAAAAATATCTTTAACTGAAAGTGAAAGAATTATAATTTTTATGATGAGAGGATACGGTGATAGGGGGATACGGTGATAGGGTTAGATCTTACGAAAAGGTTAAAAATGTATTTGATGACGTATTTTCAAACAGAAATTCAATTTTAAAAGACACTGTTCTAAAAACTGTCCGACGGTTCGAAGAAACTGGAAATTGTAGAGATAGACGACGATCAGGACGACCAGAAATAGTAGATGAAGAGAAAAGTTAGGAAATCTTACAACATTTTGTTGAAACCCCTGGTTTCTTATTAAGAAAAATTTCTCAAGTAAGTGACGTCTGCTTCCCATCCGTCGACAATGTTTAATAAAAAAAATATAAATAAAATCTCTCAATAGCTACCACCCTCGGGAAATCAAATGTTGGTCGGTTAACATATATTTTATACAATGTACCGGGTGTCCCACTAAGAATGGCTGTCGGCCGTATCTCAGAAAATGTTAGTCGTATGGCTTGCGGAAAAAAAATATATTAGGTAAAATGGTCATGAGAAATTGCTGAAAATTATTTTCAAGTTTCTCAGACTGGCGCTAGAGGGCGCAACAGTAACGGTAAATATGAATCACAAAGTTTCCTCAAAAGTCGTCTAGTTAAGGTATCCCGAAAATAACATTTTTGTATATTTCGAAGAGTTATTAATAAAATTCACCTATAGAACGTGTTCGTCACTTTTCAAATAAAGTGTTGGGGGAAGGTTGAACATTATTTGTAATAAATGCTGATAACTCCGGTCTGGCTTTACATAAAGTAAACTTAGTTTTGTTAAAAAGGGCTTTTCTCACTCTATATATCATCTTATGAACTACGGCAATATGTGTTTTACACTAGGCGCTAGGGGGCGCTGTCTTACAACTTCACAAACATTGCGCGTTTTTTCCATAATTGTAAATATAATAGTATATTCAATTTTACCTGATTACAAGGATGATTAAAATTCTAAGAAGTCAGCGAAAACCGCAAGTTAATATCTATTTTCAATCCGGAGATATCAACAACAATAATCATAATTACGGAACATTATGATTTTATTTTCAAGTTGCCATTGTAAAGGTTTTTTTAAGAGTCAAATAGGCCTTGGAAAAACCAAATATGAAGGTACGTATGTTTCAAGCAAATATATCGTTACGACAATATTTCTCAGTGGCGGTCTAAATGTTCAAATTGTCGCCCATCGTTCTGTATACACTACTCCAATCTCTCCCTGGTTGATAATACTGCAGTTTCCACCTCTGCCATAGGGATACGGCGGCTGCTGTCCATTATCCTTTCTATCATGTTTTCCCTTGTGGTGGGTCTGGTAACGAAAACAAGATCCTTCAATCTCCCCCATAAATTAAAATCTAGGCATGTTAAGTCAGATGATCTAAAATAGAAATTACCACTCTCATTAACAGTATCACAATATATCCTATAATATTACCTGGCAGGCCACGGAAATATACTCCCTCTTTCTATCCACCTTGCAGGAAATGTGTCGTCAGGAAATTGACAAACGTTTGCCGCAAAATGTACAGGACATCCATCGTGTTGGAAAACCATAGTTCTGCGCATATCCAAGGGCACATCTTTGAGAAGAATTGGGAGTTCGTAATTTAAAAAATGTAAATATCTTTGCCCAGTAAGCGACTCATTAAATAGAAACCGTGGCCTGCCAGGTAATATTATAGGATATACGAAATAAAACGAAAAGGAAATAAATAACGAAATAGAAAATTCCATTCCTATTCGTGGAATTGCCTTACTAAATACCATTCGAGCTCAGATTATAAGCCTGATATTTTTTATGCTTGCTATCTCATACTTACTTTGAGAAAATTTAGCGAGATTTAGATTTAGTTCGATATCAAGCATAAAAAATATCCGGCTAAATCTGAGCTCTTATGGTATTGCTTGTGGATATACAAAATCGAAAACACCAAAACGAAAATACCACTTGTCAGTGTCACTTTGTTGACAAATTTCTATTTATTATTTCAAAGTTGACAAAATGAATGTTTTTGGATTCGTGAAATATTCGGGTGTAATACCACGAGTGCTTTAAAATTACCGATAATTTTTCACTTATACGTGTTTTCTTTACAAACACACATTCGTAAAAAATTATCGGTAATTTTAAAGCACTCGTGGTATTACACCCGATAATTTCAATTTTTTCGCTTAAAGAGAGACATTTCTTTTTTTCTGTTATCTTTAAATATTCACGTTAGTCAACAAAACACAAAAACAATTCAAAACAAAACTAATATTATCAACCGATTTATCAGCCTTCGAAGCAAATTAAATGAATCCGCCTGCAATAAGGTAATTAGTCTTAAGAATTGTCAGGTTGGGTTTTACTGCCCCTAATGGAAGGTGTTTATAGCATTAATACTTACTAAAAATTCCGATTATGAGTGGCCGCGGTCGTTTAACAGAAAGGTCGATAAAGAGGAGTATAAAATAATTGAATTTCCACTTAAAATATGGGGAATTCATAACCGGTCGTTTAACGAATTTTAAATTTATTTTTTTAATAAGATGTTTTCCGACAAAATTTTAGGAATAATTTAATAATCTAGCAGCGCTGTATAAATCGCAAAAAATATATGTTCAATTTGGTGCCGAATTCGATGAGATAAAAATAAATGGGCGGTACAGGGTTATTGGTTATAAATGTCACCCCACTCTAGCCTCTTCATTTTTCAAGATAGAAAGCTGATTTTTTTACTGAATTGTAGGGCATTGTCCGAATTTTTTTAACGATAATAGAAATATAATACGCGGTGTTCCCAGGCCCGTATCCAGAAATTCGTTTCGGGGGGGGGGGGGGCTCAAGGACGAAAATCATTCAAAAATGTGGACTTATTTTAATTAATTCAGAGCAAAGCGAATCACACATTAAAACTTAAATCATTATTTTCAAATTTCAGGATTTCGGGGGGGGGGGCCCGGGCCCCCCTCCCCGTGTTTCAACTTGTTGGGTTATTCTTTCTCTTATAATATTAACGGTTAGCGGACGTCTTTCTTCGCCGAACTTTCCTTTTAAAAAGCCCCACAGAAAGGAATCCGTTACGGTCAAGTCTGGGCTATTTGGTGGCCACCTCATCTGGCCAAACCTGCCTATCCAAAACGGAAAATTTTCGTTTAAAAATTGGACTGGAGCGCCATCTTATTGCCAAAATATATCATTATGATGTTCAACCAAATTTTGAATTACTGGTCTAATTAACTCTAAATAATTACGCCCGTTCAGATTTCCATTATAAAATATTGGCCCTAAAATTTGATTGTTAAGAACCCTGTCTCTAAAGTAAAAATTAGGCAATCAAGCGAGCTTCAGGATAGCTAAAAGTGCAGGTCGTGGGTATACCTCACACATTTTTCCTATACGACATAATATAACCTGATACCTTGATCACCTAACAAAACACTCCTTGGTCACACAAACTTATAAAATCAAATTCCTCATAAATATATGCAAATCAAGAATTTTTTAAACAGGCATACTCATTGAAATTTAAATCGGATCAAAAAACCAAGTCGTATTATATCTTTTCAGTTTTGTAAAGGTGCATTTCGATTCCCACGTGCATAATTTAATGAAACCTGTATGGCATTTTGTGTTAATTTGGTTTTTGTTAAACGCCATTGTGGATTTTCAGACCTTTTTAAAGTTATGTATATTTTTGCATTTTTTAAGTTTATTTGACACGGCTGTTGGGGAAACTGGGCGTGTGAAAACCCTTTTTGAAATTGATATACTATTTTATCTAGAACCGTTACATAACTACCAGGTATAATATGACATTCTTTTGAGTGTCCTAATGACATAATATTATTCCAACTTCCTTCTAAACATGGCGTTTTTTAATGATCAGACATAAATAAGCACTATAGGAAAAATCTTTTTTGTACAACTGCCATTAATAGTGACACTTTTAATGACACTCAACAGTGATAAAAGTGATTGTTTACGTGAAAGCGGGTTAAAAATATTTTTAACACTACATTTTCTTATGATGAAATCAAATAAAATTATAATAATAATTTTAGGAAGTGCAAATTTTTATTATCAATATTTAACAATCATTACTTACTCGATTACTTATGAACATTAATATTAATTGTACCAAGTGTTCCACCTAAGGAGGTAATCGGCTATATCTCAGAAAGTAATAACACTAGGGACATTGGGAAAAAATATATATCGATAAAAGCGGCCAAGAGAAATTGCTGGAAATTATTTTCAAGTTCGAAAAATGACCGCTAGGGGGCGTAAGAGAACTTTCAAAATAGAAATGCCGATTTTCTCTTGATTTTTCTTAATAAAAATATATTAAAAATATAAGCATTGTATTCTTCATAAAAGTATGCAACTTTATGTTAGGAATCGTTTTTTTCTATTTTCAATAATAAAGTGGTGGGAGAAGGTCAAACTTTTTTTCTTTCAAACGCTGATATCTCTGCTTTGGATAAACCGATTTTATTCAACTTAGTCTTGAAAAAAAGCCCTTATTTTCCTCTACACGTATATCTATTAACTATACCATATTGATTCTGATGGTGGCCACTAGATGGCGTTTTTCCGTAATTCCTCAATGAATAAAGATTTTCTCAAAAAAATCAAATGTTATGATATGACTTTTTCATCATATTTTATTTTAGGCTTATAGAGGCTATTAAATAGTGGAATAAAAAATCCAGGTCCGTATTTAAAATAAAAAAAAGTTGATGATGGTCGCTCGAATCCGAAACGTCGGATTAAAAGACTAACCCCATCAGCTTGTAGAGAAGGAAAAGTTACTATAAGGAACTGAAAACCGCAACGTGATATCTTTTGTTAAACTAGAGAAATTAGGGATAATAATAATTAATATGGAAAAATATGCCATTTTTTAAAACATTAATTAATCAATTAAATCTCTGGTTTGACGAAAGATATCACGTTGCGGGTTTTCACTCACAAAATAAAACATCACTTTTAACACTCACATAATAAATAACTATTTTCTACTGACGTTTTATAATAACCCCTTTTTCATTGTCGTTTTGATTTTTAAATAACCTCCTTTTAGGCATAGCATGCTTAAAAGTTTTTTAAGCACGCTGTGCCTAAAAGTAATTATTTACAATTAAAAACTAACCACAGACTATAATTTTACCTATTTATTATAAATATTAAAGTACAGTTACTTATATTATTAAAATTAATGCTTGGGTAACCTAGAACAGTACGTTGAGATATTTAGCTTTGTAAAATAGATGAGGTATTTGAACTAGAAATAGAGAATAAATCTGCAACAGCAATATCAATTAAACCCATGCCACTAGTATAGAGCTGGTAGAACATTCTGATTTATTAGATTTAACACGTTTGTTGTTAGCGCTCAAAGATTTTTCACCAAGAATTGTTTCGGATATTTTTCTTTTGTTTTCTAAAGAATCGTTTATATACCCCTCCCTCAGCCACGGCATTTGACCGCCAACCTCCATGTCGCTTTAGCATCAATATATCCGCGCCAGAGTCCGCTAAAAAAGTTGCTGAAGATCTTCGAAAGCAGTGTCCTGTATATTCATTTGCCTTTGGAAGCCCCAAGAACTCAGCAATTTTCTTTGGTGTTGCTCCAATGGTATTAATGCCCACTGGAAGTCTGGAACATTTGGAGTTTCTGTACGTGATAAAAAATCTTTCATGGGTTATGTGTACTGGACGTAATTGGGCGTACTTTCGGACAATATTCAAGAAGTTGATACCGTCAATAGAGCCTTCGCTAATAACAAAGCTTCTTGCAACAATTGTTTTAGTGTTTGGAATGGTTATTTTAATTAAAGATTCTGAAATTTCGATATTATTCATCTTTAAATATGTGAGTTCTTCTCTGTGACATGCTCCAGAGATTCCCACAATAAGAATGACTTTGTCCAAAAAATAGTTCTTATCGTCTGCTTCTTTGACAAATCTTTCTAAGTAGAGGATTAATACACTTTCATTGTCACCCCCCACTCCTCTGACGTCACATGACCTTGAACGCAGGTGTTCAATGATGTCACATGACCTTGACCTTGAACGCAGGTGTTGGTATCACCTTGACCTTGACCTTGAACGCAGGTGTTGGTATCACCTTGACCTTGAAAATTTACGTCATATGACCTTGACCTTGAACGCAGGTGTTGGTATCACCTTGACCTTGAAAATGTACCTTGAAGTTTTATGACCTTGATGTTGCATGACCTTGAGCGTGCATTGTTTGTGGTATTATTCCCCCTCCATTACCTCGAAAATTTATCCTATAAAAAGGTCCCTTTCCTACAGAGCCGCATAGTCACACAGGCATTGATAACTGTTGCCTTGAAAGTTGAATAGAAATATTGTGTTTGTGGTGTGTTTTGTGAAAGTTATTAAATGTATTTTATTACATATTTCAATAATGAGTCTTTCACAGCAGACTTTGGCTGAAATTAATAATATGATAAACAAGGATGTTGAATTTCTCGAGCACCGAAAAATTTCAACACTAACAGTGGGAAAAATTTATATCATAAAACAGATAATATTTGTTTCAACACGTTTTGGTAAAAGTATTGTTGTTACTTTATATGATAAAACACATAATGTAACATTTGAAAGTTTCTTACCCAAGCGTGTTGCTGAAACATTATCAGAGGCAACTGTTGACATAATGAATAAATCATGTGATAAATTTACCCTAACATATTTGGGGCAAAGCTCACATGTATTTTCTGGGGGTAATACTAGAGCATTATTAAATTTTGGGTGTTTAGAATAAACAATGTTGTGTAAAGAATATTTTAATATATAGTTTATCGTATTTTTAATTTTAATTGATAATCTAAGAAAAGTGTAATAGGTACCTAGTATCAGAAAACACAATCACAATCTCATTATTCTATTGTAGATGTGTGACAATGTTGCTGAAAAACAAGATACGTATATAAGTTGGTTAGCATGCAAATTAAGACGTATGGCTCAAGATATACTACAGTTTTCAATGTTTGATGGTTCCTGTTTGGATTCAACTGGCTGTCAGTACAGAAAGTATGTGCGTGATGCAATCAATTTTATGGCTGGTGCGCATCTATGTGGACAATATCTCTACGGATCCATAAACCTGAGTGAATTTTGTGCTGAAATGATTGATAATGATCTTGCCAAGTTTGTCATTCATATACCAGATCTAGCAAGTGATTTGGTAACAAAATTTAATTTGGTTGATTATGTGGATCCCGACGATATTACTTATATCGTAAAAGATGGTGTAGTCATCCGCAGCGATGGTGCAAATGGTTGTGAAATAATGGACAAAGTAGAAGATCAAGAAAAGTAAAATTACTTATTCGAACAACTTTTGTTTGTAAAAACATGTTCTGAACTGTATTTCCATAAACCAGTATAATATATAATATATATAAATGTATGTATATATTATTATAAATAATGGTCATGTTTAAAAATAAATGTTATGGTTTAATATATATAAATAAAACCGATAGGAAATAAATTGTTTGTAGTAAAAGCATTGTTTTATTTTTCCCAACATAACAAACCCTATATAAGCGTTTGTAAGATGAAAACCTTATGAAGTTATATAAGTAGAAGGTAAAATAGCAAATTAGTTTAGTTTAAGTTAAGGATGAGTCGAAGTAACAGCACAGTTGATAAGTTTGGACGTAAGAAAACCAATGAAAAATGTCGGTTTTTACGTGGACCACCTGGAAATGGATTCAGGCTTACTCTCGATGATCAGTATGATATGCAAGGAAAATCCCTAGAGAATGTTGCATCACCTAAAAAACCAAATGATGCTGCTACTCAAGAATATGTTCTCACTCAACGTGATCTCCTGCGTATACAACTAACTGCTGTAATTGTTAAGAAATTATCAGATCTGCGCATACAAGTTGCTGACGAAATTAGTAAGAATGTTATACAATTTTTTGAGCGAAAAATCATAGGATTGAATACAGATATTTCTCGGAGATTCGCTGTATTGAATGAAGAAATAAATCACTTAAAGGAGAAAGTACAGAAAACTAAAGAAAAAGTTGATAGAAATTTTCATCCAGAATTTACATTCGGAAAGTAGACAGAAGGTTTTATCATGATAAATAGAAGGAAAAAGTAACAAAATACTTTGGTAATTGTATTGTTATAGCAATCACCTAAGTTTAGTTCTTAAGGTCTTTATTGTAATGCTTTTATGATAATAAACCGATTTGATTGTTTATTTACCTTATTATTTAAACCAATCTGGGAAGGGAAATATTAAAATAAAAGATACATGTGCTAATTTTACAATAAGTGTTATCTATTTTCTGGAAAAATATTTTATAAACTACATTAAGTACTTAAACAATATCAGACTTATCTATCCAAGAATTAAATTGATTAGGGAAACCCAACCATTTTACAAACAATTGATCGATGTGATTTTTCTGACGTTTTCTAAGAATTTTTTCAACAAGATATACGTTTGGGTTGGTTGTCTTTTGTAGTTCAGCTTCGTAGAAACAACCTTTAATCGGTTCACCTTCTAATGATTCCAGTATGTAAGTAGGTGGATTTGTGATGTTGCTTTTTACTATTTTGAAGAGTTCTGTTGACCATGAAGGTGTATACCCCTTTTCGAATATGGATTTGTATTTACTGATGCGAACTATATCACCCAGATGGAATTTATATTTCTTCGGTCTAACCTTTAAATAATCGTATGCCCTAATTTGGGTATCTTCTAACACATTTTTGGGCTTCATGCCGATGGTGCGATGCATTGTGTTATTATAGACGCTTGTTACTGATGGTAATAGTTCCACCCACCGGTAGGAACCTCTAGTCGAAAATTGTTTGTATAATGCACTCTTCAAAGTTCTTATAACACGTTCAACAATTGCCGCCTTTTTCGTGCTAAATGTAGAATAATGATTTATATTAAATTTTTTCATAAGGGCTTGAAAGCGACTATTATAGAATTCTTTTCCCTGATCACTTTGTAAATTGTCTGGTGTATACGATGCCTCTTCAATTATACTCTTCATTGCATTGGTCACTTCAGCACCGGTCTTGTTTTTGATTGCTCTGGTGTACACAAATTTGGAGTAACAATTGATGCATACAAGGATGTAGCGATAACCATCGTTTTCATCAGCATATTGTTGCATTTCCGCTAAATCTATTTGCCATAAATCCTTGTATCCTTTAATGATCGTCCGCCTTCTAATAAAGTTTTTTCTAGCAGTCCGGTGCAGTTCATTAACAATTTCAATTTTTCCCCTGCTTGCTTCCATATTTTGTAGCGAAGCGAACACGTCTCATTAGACACTGAGCAAAGGAAACAAGGTACATAATTTAATATATTATTTGTTCTTCACGAAGTTCCTCAACAATTGACATAATCTCATTGTCATGCCCAGTATTACCAGCTAATTTTGAACTCCACAGCAATCTTAAGCGATCAACCAACTCCTTTGGTTTATTGCAATAAATGTATTGAGGTGATTTGGAAGAAAGTAGTTTCTTGTTGGGTATTTTTATTTTTTCAGCGATGTTATTTTTTACAACAGCACCACCTGATTTAGTGCCCGCCGGCATCAGTAGTGGTTTTATAATATGCAAATATTTCATTAATCTGGTTTCTCGTAGACCCATATTTTTGTCATAATTTTCATATGCTGCACTAGTTAGTTCTAAAATATCCGTGTATTTCTGTAGCACACCATCATCGATTTTATCGTGTTGTGTTAGAAATGGTGGATTTCTTAAAAAAAGCAAATCGTAAAGTTGAGGCGTTCCATCAAATACACCAACATTTTTCCCGTTTTTATATAAAGAAATTTTGCCATTTGGAAAACGCACTTCTAGGTTACCAATATATCTTTTAAGGTGATTCGGTTTTTTACCAAAATGTACACCATAAATGGTATCGTATTGAGATGGCTTATTTTTTAAGCCATTTAAGTACGCTTGAATCTTGTCGAGCGGTGGTGAACTTGTATAACTTGAAGGGGAAGGTGTCTCAAACAATGTAACATTGGTATCACGTTTCGGTGTTGTATCGATGTGAGCTTTTCGGCTTATCCGCGGTGTAGACGATTGAAATGATGATATGTGATCGGATATTTCCTCAGGCTCCTCCATTGTGCTAGTACTACGACTATATTGCTTTCCTTGGGTTTTGGGTTGCTGCTGCTGCTGGCGTTGCTTTACTACATTAGATATAGATGTTAGTGGTTTAGTGATTGGTTCGTAAAATTTATCCAAGTCGAGCGCACTTTGTGTCTTCGCCGCCTTGAATTGCTTAAATTTTTTTCGAACAGCATTGGTCGTTTCCACTAGTTTTCGTTTTAAGTCAATTTCTTCATTCATGGTGTTGACAAACTACCGAACAGCAATGAAATGAATGCATTCATCACTGTTAAACAAATATATAGCTATCAAGTCCCTTGCGATATCTTCCCGAATTTACATCACTATCTTTATCGATAACCAAGAATCCATATTTATTATCCCAACATTTCGAGCACATTTCCTGAAATTGTGTAAAATTCAGGTCGGGTGATACATGATCGGAAAAAACGTGTCTCATATTCATTTCATCTTGTTTAAACATAATAATAAAGTTGGCATTATCTCGCACAAGCTGTTTAGGAACTCGTGAATATGTTTGAGCCAAATAAAAGGCATCCACATTTTTGTGACGTCCCATACAAAAATAAGATCTTATGACATCCTGTTTTTCGCACATAACATCATCAAATATAAATATCGAATTAGGCTTTGCGTCCGATGGTTCCACAATATTGCAAGCATCACTGAATGCATAGTAACCAAGGCTCTTGATGGGTGTAAGAATTTTCCTCAAATATTCGTATTTTGGTTGATGTAGGGACTTGGAGTAGATATAAACATTTTCAAAACGAAGACCCAAGGGGTGAGTAAGTAGTGAAATCATAACATTGGTTTTGCCACAATTCGAAGGTCCAATTATTATTCCACGAATGGATGATGGAAGCAAAGGACCGTGTTTCCTTAACAATTTCTGTTCATGTCCACACCCAACTTTTTCATCGAGATTATCGATGGGGAATTTTTGTTTCAAATGTACTATCCGCATATTGATAAAACCAATACTTTATAGCAAACTTTTCACTTAAATGGTCATTCAGATGCTGATCACCGGACGAAGTAGATCGTCTCGTTTACAGACTAAGACTGGAAGAGGCTTTGTTAACTCCTTAATTAATAACCTGCCGGTGGAGCTGCATATCCCAGGTTATCAATATTGTGGTCCCGGAACAAAAGTGATTAAACGTGTGAAAAGAGGTGATCAAGGAATTAATCCTTTAGACGTGGCGTGTAAGAAGCACGATTTAGCTTACTTACGTAATAGAGACAATTTAAGTGAGCGGCACCAAGCAGATTACGAGTTGGAACAAAGTGCTTGGAAACGAGTGAAATCTGCAGACGCTAGCGTTGGTGAAAAGAGTGCTGCGTGGTTGGTAACAAACATTATGAAAACAAAGCAACGTTTTGGTATGGGTGTGTCATCAAGCAAAAGGAAGGGTCGTAGATCAAAAATTACCAAGAGGAAGCGGCGAGCTGGTAAGCGACGTGCTGGAAAGCGGGTGCGTGTGCAGAAAGTAGCTTTTGGTTCTGCTGTTCGACGTCCGATTCGAGCAGAATTGCTAAGAGGTGGTGGAAAGAAAATGAATATTCTAAATGCATCGAAAATAGCCGTTACAGCAGCCCGCAAATCAGTAAAAGAAGCAGGTGGTAAACGAAAAGTTCGCACACCTAGGATTATTCCTATTCCTAAAACTGGTGGAGTATTACCATTAATACCAATATTTGCTGGTCTGTCAGCCTTAGGCTCGTTAGCAGGTGGCGTCGCCGGCATTGTTCGCACCATCAAAGAAGTGAAGAAGGCAAATGCAGAAAAAACAGGCGCCACTTTAAAACTAAGAGGAAATGGATTATATCTGAAACCATATCGTTCAGGTATGGGATTGTTTATGAACCATAGGAATATGTCAAAAAACTAATTGAATCCCTACCCCATAGACCGCTATCAAATGTCGATCTGGAAAAGTATGTGTTAAAACTAAAGATACCTCACTTTAGGGGAGTTTATATGCGAGATGCATTACCTGCACGTGGTCCCCGACGGTATGAAGCAGCCATTGTTAATTTGGATAGCGCATCGGGGGTAGGGACGCATTGGGTGGCATATCGAAAAGTCAACTTTGAAGTAACATACTATGATAGCTTTGGTGATTTGCCACCACCTACCGAATTGGTGAGATATCTGCAAACAGGTTCGAACGCGTCGAAAAACATTTACTATACATACGATCGTCAGCAAGAATTCGATTCAGTTTGGTGTGGCCATCTGTGTTTGAAGTTTCTCTCCGATATAAAATAATAATAATAATTATGTCTTTGACGTCACAAGTTGAACGCGATAACTACACAAAGATCTTGCACTCACTTAAAGTGTTTAAACAAGTGGGTGGATTGTTGAGAATGACTGCCGAAGAATTAGAAAACGTGCCGAAGGAAGTAATGATTTCGATGGCGCCAAATGAAATTGCTCTAGTTTGGGATAAGCTGTCAAATGAACTGAAAAGTGACGAGGATATGATGAAATATCAGTTTTGCTATGAACATTACAATAGCGACAGTGACGATTCCAACAAGGATGTGGGTGATGGGCCATTGCCTCGAAAATTATTTTGTTGTTACTGCAAAATCAGTGATGTGAATATAACAGCTGAAAATTCGATTAACACGACATCAGATGAGAAGAAAAAAAAAAGCGCTAGTGTATTAAACCCATTGAACTGCTGCAAATGATAATAAAAACAATCACAAATAGCTACTTAACGTCAGTCATGTCGCATACATTCACGCTAACAGGATCCTCGAGCGTGTTAAGCGCCGACTTTTATCCACCCATTGAACTGAGTACAACAAGTAAATATGGTCTTGCACTTGTGGGATTTTACACATATAATTCAATTTTTAACATTGATGAAAACAACAACTCATTTGGTTACATAATTGATGAAAACAACAGCTCATCTGGTAAAATAAGGAATGATGAAATATCACATCTACTGACCATTCCACCAGGAGCATATGAAATTGATGAAATTGGTCAAGCTATGTTGACAGCCCTAAAAGAGTCAACCCGCGACGATAGTGATGAAATATTTTCGTTAACAGCCAACAATAATACATTACAATGTGAGATAAAATCGAAGTATGACATTGATTTGGGTGGTGACAAAAGTATTGCCAAAATGTTGGGGTTTGACGCTAAAGTGTTAAAAAAAAATGAAAAGCATCAGTCAGTGTACAATGTGGATATTATGAAAGTACGCATTATACGGGTTGATTGTAATATAATCTCTGGTGCATTCCTGAACTCGTCGAAATGCCACATCCTATTTGAATTTGATATTGACGTTGAAGCAGGGTATAAAATTACGAAAGAGCCGCAGAATATTATTTATATGCCGATTATACCGGAAGGACGTCAGTTCATAGACAACATCAGTCTGCGAATCTTGGATGACGACGGAGATCTGATTGACTTTCGAGGCGAGAAGATAATTATTAAATTGGAATTAAAGAAAATAGCATAAGGATGGGTTTCTGCTTTAACACTCAACTACGTTTGTTGCATACTGTGAAAGATTCAGTTAAACATAATAAAAGTAAACAAAGTAGGCAAACCAGGCTCATTCGTAATCCAGTCATAAGATCGAAAAGACCTCATCGGCAGCAGCAGCAGCAGCAGCAGCTTTCTCGTGAAGATTACAGTTTTTTACGATCAATTGGTTTGAAAATACGAAAATCTAGAAAATGACGGCTACTAGTGAAAAGATCGAGGTTTTCACCGAACCTATCTTCGAGAACTCCATAATAAGTTTACAGGAACATACTTATAAACCATATGGTTCCCCAACATTTAAGAACTCTGATGAAATTCGTATTCCCGTACACTTTCAAGACATAATCTTGGATGTTTCCGAAAGTTACATATACATCGAAGGTACTTTCAAACCTAAAGATGCAACAAAGAAATGTTACTTATCGAATAATGCTATAGCCTTCCTTTTCGACGAAATTCGCTATGAAATGGGTGGTGGTGAACAAGTCGCAATTGTCCGAAAACCAGGAATTACTACAACACTGAAAACGATGGCATCCTTCGGCGCCTTACATAATAATTCTCTAATGGTTTGTGGATGGGGTCTAAATGAAAATAATCAAGCTCTTGTTGATGCCACAAGTCATGTATTCTCCGGAAAGCTCCCCCTAAAGTATCTAATGGGTTTTGCAGAGGACTATACGAAAGGAATTTTTAATGTTAAGCAAGAGCTTATTTTAATTATCGCTCGCAATTTTACCAATTGTTATGTTGGTGAAGTGGAAGCAGACATTAATATTGATAAAATCGAATGGAGAGTTCGTCATATTATTCCCGACGATCGTCAAAAGCTAAAGATAATGTCTCGCATGAATAAAGGTGTAAATAGCGCCAATATTCCAATGGCATATCGTAAATGGGATCTTTACGAACTACCTGCTTTGCGACAAACATCATCAGATGTGTGGGCTTTAAGGACTAGCACAAGTCTTGAAAAACCGAGATATTTGATTATTGGTTTTCAGAATAGTAACAATTGCGACAATAAGGCCAAAGATGCCACCCAGTTTACTACAGCCAATATAAGTGACATACGAGTATACCTTAATTCCACCGTCTATCCATATGAAAGATGGAATTTAGAGTTTGGGAAAAAATTATATGCGACAGCTTACTATACCTATGAGAACTTCCAGAGTAGCTACTACGGTCGAGAAATGGTGGACCCAATGTTAAATTACGTCGAATATCCTGACAACCCCATTTTCATCGTGGATTGCAGTCATCAACCAGAAGCTATCAAATCATCCACAGTTGATGTCAAAATCGAGTTTGAAACACGAAACAGTAAATTTCCCAAAGACACTAAAGTTTATGCATTGGTTATTCACGACTCATTTTTAAGTTACAATATCATGAATGGTTCAGTTAGTAACAAATCCATATTTTAACCTAAGTTCTGTAGTTTATCTTTCTTTGTAATAAAATAACCTTAGATATTTAGTATCTTAACAGTTTTATTTTGTAATACCGTTTAAGGAAGGCACTGTATTACATAGAAAATAAATTTAGAAATAAATATTTTAATATTATCTACCGTGTTTCTGTTATTGTAAAAGCTACTACTGTTGGTTTAATTTTTGTAACCGAGGATCGAGGGTATATTTTAATATGTTACAAGACATGAATTCTTCAATGATAAGAATATATAGAAGTGTATGAGACAGAGAGAGAGAGGGAGGTAGAGGTGGGGGCAAAATAAAGTATATATAATGACCGATTTTGACATGGAAACTCATACTGTCCCGAAATGTCATCAAGTTCAGATGCAGGATATTCAACCGATGAAGACCGAACAGTTGAACCAAATGTTCAACATAGAGCGGTACGTAGGGGAGGTAGGTTCAGAGCTAGATTTTGCATAGTTCAATCCTATGTAAAATGGGGCCTTCACGTCAATTTATGTATGAATTGCTACATAACTAGATTTGGAGGTTTGAATGATGTTAATTTCATTCAAACTCATTTTACATTAGGATATAATAGGGCGATGCAAAATCACTCGAGATGTAGTGATTGTCGTGAAAGATTGTTTACGGTCTTTCACCAACAATCTTGCATTATTTGCAATAGAATGTAAGTTCTATTACAAATAAAGCTACTACTACCTACCGCCCGAACCCTGACCCACCCTAACCCCCTTCCTCAGGTCCTCTTCGGAGGGCCACATAAAGACTTGAGCGTAGTTAGTTGTTTAATGTCACATACCCAGGGTGGCACAATACTTTTCGAGAAATAATTTTTCGATCGTGCTACCATGGGTAGAGACATGCGGGACCGGTAGAAGTCGGTTCAGCGGACTCAACGACTCCGTAGAAGGACTACGATAATTCCCACTTTCTCTCTCCTATGCGACCACCCGAATAATTACACTTCACAGGTCTTTTTTGAAGGGAAAATTAAGACTTGAGCGTAGTGGATCACTTGATTGTGCTACGGTATTATTATTATTATTATTATTATTGAAGGCATACCACCGTAAGCATATTATTAAAATTTTACTATGGTAAGGTGACTGTTAATAAAACACTTTGGACATTTTGTATTATTTATTTAGGTAAACAATTATGTATATAGTCATACAATATTCTAGCATTTGTTACGCTACAAGAACAAATATTTAAACTATGATTGGAGCAATACGTAGTATCCATTGTTAATTTTGGTATATTAATAGAATCAGTAGTGAATTCTAAATTAACAATAGAAGGAGTTTTAAGGTTCATATCGAAAAAAGTGTTTATTAAAAAATCCTTCTTAACTTGTCCCTTGACATAAATAGTGTCGACATCGTGCAGAGCGTCGTAGAGAATCGAGAAAAGTTGGTCGAGATCCGTTTCACCATAAGTATAGCAAAGTCCATGTCGGTTTCCATATAAGTACAACGCCTGCTTCTGACATTCATACGATAGTTCTTGAAACGGTATTGTTGGTTTAAAGAAGTAACTTTTCATCTCCCTTCCATCATAAATAGCCAACTCTTTAGGTTGAAATTGTGGAACGCAGAATCCTTGAATGTCGACTACAACAAACTTCATCTCATCAAAGCTGGGATCAAACTAAATTATTTTTTTAATTCAAGACACATTTTTGAAGGATATAGTAAAATTTACACCCCACCCCTAAAATATGGCTATAAATACGTATGCGCATAGCAGAATGTATCACTCTTCATCCAGCCATGGACGCTACTAGACTGATGTTGACCTCGACCAGGAAGAGGAAAATCGAAGAGTATTGGGCAGCCTCAAAGAAGAAATTTGAAGGGAAACCGATCGCTGTCGTTAAGCCGACAGTACAAGCAGCACCACCACCACCACCTGTCGTGGTGGTGATTGACGACGACGACGACGACGACGACGAGGAAGAAAGGGTTGGAGCGCCCGAACCACCAGCACCTCGTCGGCGTTGGCGTCGGATAATTGCACCGCGATCTGTCCAGATCGCCAGAGGGGAACAGCCGAATTAGCTGGTTTCCCTAAACCTACAAAAAACGGTCCTTTTCAGGACCACACTTATACTTTGAGCGTAGTTAGTTAGTTAGGCAGAAGTCCCATTTTTGGGATGATACAATACCAACATGTGGTATTTGTTATCATCGCATAATAGAAAAACTTCAAGGGATTTTCTGCAGTACATAATTCATCGCATTTCTCTCAAATTAGTTAAAAATAAAAATCTTGTGTTTGATTGTGTTACTGTTGGTAGAGACCGAGTAATGTTTATTATAAATGGCTATAAGGCAGATCATTCAAATATTATTATCCCCCACTACAATGTTAGCATATAAATACTAGTTCAGCTTCACAATTAATTCATATACATCTTGGACATGGCCCAAGAAAGACCTGCAAGCCGTGGCTCGTCGCTGTTTAGCGATGAGACAGAATATGTTCCTCGACCCCAAGAAGGACCTGCAAGCCGTGGCTCGTCGCTGTTTAGCGATGAGACTGAAATTGTTCCTCGACCCAACAGACCACCACCATCGAGGCGAGTTGAAAATGTTGAGGCCACTGGACCTGCGGACTCCACATCGAATGCGGGATCGGTAGAAGTCAGCGATGACTTTAGCGGACCAGCCGATTCCACATCTTGGTGGGATTTTGAAGATGATATGGACGCCGGTCCTGCGGACTCAACCACTCCGTAGAAGTCCTATTCTCTTTACTATGCGACCGCCCGAACCCTGACCCACCCTAACCCCCTTCCCCAGGTCCTCTTCGGAGGGCCACATAAAGACTTGAGCGTAGTTAGTTGTTAAATGTCAATTTTTATCCCAACGTTTTACGGCAAAATTTTTTTAAGGCAATAATGATCTTTCGTCATACCTACGAAATTTAAAGTTCTTACAATTTTTTACTGAAAAACCAGTTATTTAGCTCAAACTTCATACTTCCTTTTACGTATATCCTGGGTGATTGGTATAATTCCAACACATGTTTAAATATATTGTTAATTTCACAGAGTTCTACGTTTCCAGACTCCCACTTCAGTCCATGATACTTTTCGGCCCATTTGACATGTTTTAGCTCCGCAAGGGACAACATATTTTTCGCAAAAGGAGCTTTAAATAGATAACTTGAGATACGAAACCCATCGTAAATTGCTAACTCTTTTGGAAAGTATCCAAAAGAAGAACGATGGTAGCCTTGGATATCAAGAAAAATGTCTGAAGGATATTCTCCCATCGTGGCTTGCAATCGACTGATGTAGTTAGCGAAGGAAATATAGTTTTAGACAAATCTATTCGATTTAATAATTTCTTGAATTCGCTAAAGTAAAATTTCTTATAACTTCGTTTGCTTAAAAAATTATTTAAATATTAAGATTTAAACTTTTTTATATATAGCCTATGGGTTTATTGATTCTCATAAACCTAACTAATTCAAAATGTTGTAAATAAAACAAAATTTAATTGACTAGGATGATATTTATTTAAATATATTTTTATAAAATATATACATTTATATTACATTACTATACAATTCTTAAACCTAAATCTATATACATTTACTATAACAAAACTTACTCTAAATTAACACTAAAATTATATGCCTATACAATTCTTAAACCTAAATCTATATACATCTAATATTACAAAACTTACTCTAACTTAACACTAAAATTGTCTAATAACAATAGTTTTTTTTTAATTGTCCCACATCACACCTAGCTAAATCTAACTTTTTTTTTAGTTCCGTAATCTGTCTCTCGTAAATTTCCACATCACTTTCTCGCGCCCTTAATTGTCCCAAAAGTTTACCCCGCACATTATAGGCGTCTCTTAGGACATTCCTTTGGCTGCTAGAAAACTCATCTAGCCAACCTGGTTGAGACGCCACAAACGTTGATGATGATGTGGACGCACTAGATGCACTAATTGGTCGCTCTATATTTTTTTTTCGACCTTTTCGTCCTTTCCGGCACAGCTCCGGTGATAGTGGTGGTGGCGATGGTGTCCTCATGATTGGGCCATCCACGACAACTACCACCGGAGCCAAGTGGTTTGGAATCGCTGCTGCTGCTGGTGGTGGTGGTGAAGACGGCATCTCGAATCCACCGGGAAAAGGTACGGGGAGGCGCCTAAATGTGAATTTCTTCTTTTTCGGCACATCCTTTGCCACAGACGAATAAAATTCACCCTTGCTTTTGGATCCACCAGTCGTCAGTAATCTTTTTAATTTTGAATGTGTCGGCTGGGCTTCCTTAATCACAACATTACTGAGAACATTGACTTTTTTGTTCTCAGCTGCTTGCCGCTTCTCTATGTCCCTCAACAACTGGCCACATGCATCATCCATAATCTGCTCCATTCCATCGTCTGCTATACTCAAGTCGTTCCCGGGGGCTGCGGGCTCGTCCACAAAGGCGTTTGCGGTAATCAGATGTAAATCATCTTCGACGCCCAGAAGATCTTGGGTTGAAACACTCATTAAATCAGAAATATCACTCATGTTTGAACACATTACGTACACAGGAATAATTGTCGTCACTAAAAGTTTCAGACTGAAGAGCTCCACACAAGATGCTCGCTTTTATGCCTATTCCCCCCACTATAAGTTCACCCCACCTCGAGTCTCGCCGTCCTTCACTTCGTTCTTGCCACCACTCTTCTTAGTGCCCTTGACTACAGGCACTTTTCAAGGTTGCGCGTTCTCTTGAAATTTTAAAACTAGCTTTATCAAGGTCAAGGTGTATCTTGCCATCCTTGAGGTAGTGCATTTTCTTTTAAAATTCTACATAACACTAATCCAGTACGTTGATAAATATTAAAATTAACAGTTTATATATGAATTTTCCAATTATTTTAACAAGTTTAAAATCGGTATGACATAAAATTACTTAAAAACTAAAGATATGATTGAATAACTTTCAACAAGTTTACCAAATTTTCTTCTGGGTCTGCACTATAAAAGTCTAAATCCTTATGTCCCCAAGGCAAAGTTTTTGTCGTTGATGGTATTATATAGCGTTTGTCGTCGTGGTGAGATAATGCTACCTTGTTTAATATTTCCGTGTAAACGTCGTGTTTATAACTACGAAACGTTTTCATTTTGCGAAATATTAAACCACCACGCTCTATTACATTTTGATAATCTTCCAGGTGAAGTTGTTTCTCAATAACTGCTTTTTTGACACCTTTTGCTTTCTTCACTTCATTATGAAGCGAGCTGATGTAATAAGCTTTAGCGCCGGTGCCGTAAAAACACATTATCGGATCACCTGGAAATTCATCTTTCATCCGACCTACTACTGATTGACTTTTCCGGATATTAAAAATATTCCCTTCTACATAATTAGAGGTGTCGAACTTATCAGGGTTCTCTGCAATTGTTCGATAAAAGTCGTCGGTAAAAACTTTTAAAATAAGAGAATCGGTGTCAGTGTACAATAAGGAAACGTTACTACCAAATTTTGCTTTAATGAAATTATAAAAAAAGTCGTAAATCACTGTCTTTGACATATCCAATATGGAAAATCCGATATAAATTGGTTTATTGTATATAATTTTTAGTTTATCCATATGTATTGCAACAAAATCTTCGGTAAATATTGTTGAACTTTTGTAATTCGGACGCGATATTCAAGCCCTTGCCCCTACTTTACCCCGCATGTTTTCCCACTGTGTGATTAACTTTATATCGTTGCGATTTTCGACATTTTCCATAGTCTTGCCAAAAATGGCGTTAATAATTAATTTAAATGTATCCTTACCGAATTTTGATGTTGCCTTATTCCGCAAATCTGTATTGAAATCAATGTATGTCTTTAGCCACTTAGATTGACTAAATTTTAAAATTCTATGAGTTTGCATTACCATTAAGCCACTAGAAATCGCCTGCTTTAGGGTTCGATAATGCACAATATATTTTTTTTTATCATTTAAATTTGGTATTAACTTTGACAATTTGGCTGTTTCTGTTGGTGGTATTATATTCTCAACCAGAAATGGAAGGTCAGAATGTGCATCGTGCAAATCCAGTGGATAATGCACATCGACTTCCAACACGTAGCCTTCTGGGCTGTTGTCGTCAATATCCATAATATTCAAATCTAAAATTTCGCGTTGTGATAACCATCTAAATCCACCAAATGGTAATGCTTGTGACATACTATGACCATACAAATTTGTGGCATCCAGATAAGTAATGAATGAAGAAGGTTTTGATGCATCATAATTCGGTAAATAAATATTATTGGCAATATGTTTCCTTTCCGAACACTGACTTATACCACCACGAATTCCTTTCTTAAAAAAGTGAATCATGTCAATATCAGTAAGTAGTTCCAACTCTACCTTGGTCATGCGCAACATACAATCAAATGAAAAACTGGGAAGAGTGTAGTACTGCACTGGGTCTAATTTATAAATGTTTAAAAACATATCGCGAAATTGTTCAAAAACATCGGTTAATAATAACACATCTGATTTTAAATATAAATCTGAATATTCCCCTAAATTCTTACAATCAAATAAACGCCAAACTTCCTTAGCTTTTTCATAGCTTTCATCACTAATGTGTTCCTCTGATAGATTATCGTAAAACTGATTTTTAGTTGGTAAATTTGGATAGTTCATCTTTTTCAAAGAATCCATGAAACTGTATGGAAAAATACCTTTGCCACGCATTAAACTAAACTTCTTATCATCGGGATAATGCTTGCGCATTTCCTTTAAACTACTTAAGTCTAAACCTTTACCCAAAGTATCTAGTGATGCTGATAAAAATTTGAAACTATCAATAAATCTTAATTTTAAATATTTTTTTTTTATTGTCATGGTCTTTGAGTCTACATAATCATGAACGTAAATACTTTTGGTAAATGAAATGTACTTTTCTTTGCTTTGAGCTATCACATCAATTTTATCACCATGACGACACAATTCTTTGATAAACATGTGACTATCATAACCACTCAAATTATGAAATACAATTGGTATAAATGTAGGTACTTTATAATTTAAATTACAAATCGAATGAGCAGCACCAGGTCTTTTGTTTCCCGTTATGTGACAATGATCCTTTACCTTATCATTATTGTTAATCGGACCTTCACAGATGTTGCACTCTGTGGCATTATCGAAATCTTTTATTTCATCAGATGTTAAACGGTTCATTGGTCTAATATCTTTTAAATACGTATTGTATAAATTTCTTAGATCTGTCTCAATGCGGGATACAAATACTTGGGCTGCATCATCTCCGCGATATAACTCAAATTTTGAAATAGAATCATTAAAGGAGCACTTTATTAGGTATGCAAAAGAAAACGGCTCATGTTTAACGTTTGTCGTACTGTAAGAATGTTCGGGGTTTGGTTCAGTTGAATCTAATGGTTTAAGCACTGATTCAAAGTCTGCATATACAACGAATGGTACACGCATTTGTTTTTCGATATTTTCAAATTTTAAAATGTTTTCCGCTACACTTTTCCCAAATTTATCCACTTTTAAATTAACTGATGGTATAACTGAGTATTTAAGTTTACAATCATTTTCTTGATGTAATGTCAAAGCGAATGATGATTTAAAATATATAAGGCACCCATCACAAAAATAAAGCTTATCACAACTTGATGATATCTGACTTGAACATAATCTTGATAAGTCTTTTATCCAGCAGTAATGACTTTTCATACAATTTGTATCGCAAATGTGTGCATCATCATCATCATTATCTCTGACATTACAATCCTTGGTTACTAACAACAAATTTACATGTATACCCAGCTTTTTACCAGAATATCTTAATGGGCCCACAACTTCATATTTTAATTTATTATGTTCAAATACCGATTGTAAACCATACACGTTTACTGAAATATTATTCATTTCTTCAAATTTAGAAATATCACGCAATTTAATTGGAAAATTCATACCTGTAAAATTTAGCACTCTAGAGTAATGGGGGTATGACGTCATTTGTGATGACATGTTACTGGCAGGGAACAATGCTGACGTGACGGCCCAAGCGAAGCAGCACTCATCTTGATTGTAAACATTAACAACAGCATTCTTCAGATCAATGAATTTCGGTAACTTGATATATGATGATCCCCCAAATGGTTTATATTCATTGATGTTTACCTCCAAGTACAAAATTTTTTCTAATGCCCAACCTGTAAGATAAAATATATATTTAATAATTAAATATGCTTTCAATTATTGACCTATAACATACCTGAATCCTTTTCCTGAAATTCCGTTGATTGAACCTTCATTGCCTCAACAAATGATCGGTACACTTCTTCCAAGTCACTTGCAACAGTAACAATTTCATTACACGTGTTAAAAGATTTTTCACTGTAAGAATCCTGTGCGGGAAGAATGTACAATCCCACCACAACCATGTTTATTTTTAGTGCACCACGAACTGCTACTACTTCACTTATTAAACTAAGCACTTGAGCTTTAATTTCTTCAAAAAATATGGTGAAGTCTATATGGAAATTTTCACTGCTTACTCGATATGTTGCAATCCTCTTCTTAAAAGCCGTTTGCACAATTTGAACACCTTGTGACAATGGCAAACAGGAATTATTTCGATGTTGGAGCGTTCTTTGATGAGCACCCAATTGATTATGTGGAACAGCTATATTACAAGTTACACATGTTCGCATCTGGGGTGTTGGTGTAGCCACATCGACTCTCCGTCGCTTTGCAGACTCTGCGTTAACAAATCGAAACATGCAAGACTCTCTTCTGTGTCGTAACATACTGTAACTACGACTAAATGTCTCACTACAATCTTCACACACATACTCCATGTCCGTTTAACTAATTATTTTGAAAAAGTCTTGCTGAATATTCTGTTCAATACTAAAATGTGACACCTCCTACCCACATATATACCTAGCGGCCAAGGTCACACCATTAAAAATTAACATTGACAACAGGTCTTTCAAGGTCATGCAACATCAAGGTCATAAAACTTCAAGGTACATTTTCAAGGTCAAGGTGATACCAACACCTGCGTTCAAGGTCAAGGTCATATGACGTAAATTTTCAAGGTCAAGGTGATACCAACACCTGCGTTCAAGGTCAAGGTCAAGGTGATACCAACACCTGCGTTCAAGGTCAAGGTCATGTGACATCATTGAACACCTGCGTTCAAGGTCATGTGACGTCAGAGGAGTGGGGGGTGACAATGAAAGTGTATTAATCCTCTACTTTTCTATTTGTTCCTTGGAAAGAACTTTCGACTTTTTGGGCTTATACCCCGTAGATTTCCTTTTCAAAAATGCGATTAGGTTTGTAAATGTCTTTATATCAACATTTTTATTTAAATAAACCATCGTTTGAAGCATTGAGTAAGTACTCCAAAAAGTTGATGGCTTATAGGCATTGGATAATCGTGAAAAATATGCCAAAACAACTTTTTCTATTTTTTACCTTTTCTTCTTCACACCAGTTTTTTAAATTTTCGTATGTGCCCTCCTCGGTGCCCTCATACAAACTCCTTGATTTTTGGGGAACAAGATTCACCATTGCCTCATTTGCGGCATTTTCAATGTCTGAGTCTTCTAGATCACTCATTTTTTACTTAATATTTGCCGCAGTTTTTGACAAAAAATTTTTTTCGGATTTTGAAGTGTCAATTTTTTTGACATGAAAGGTGTAAATGAAACACAGGTAATAAAATATTTGGTAAAATAAATTAAGTTTTTTATTATAAAACGCCCGTAGAAAAAATATTGTATACCATTCGTTACGAAATTGTATAAATTGTATAAAAAGCTATTATCTAGAACCGTTACATAACCACCAGGTATAATAATATGACATTTTTTCAGTATCCTAATGACATAATATTATTGCAGCTTCCTTCTAAACATAGCGTTTTTTAATGATCAGACATAAGCACTATACGAAAAATCTTGTATAGCGCTCTGTGGATGGTGCGTGTATAAAGGAAGCAATTCACATTCCTTATAAATCTTGGGAGATTATAGTTGTTAGAGAAAACGATCTCAGGAAGATCCTTCGAATATAATCACGATTTCTAGATCGGTATTAGGAAATAAAGCTGAACAAGGGCGGGCAGCAGTGATTCGTCGTGTAAACAAAACTATGTAATGGTACAAATATCGCAGTGGGCTAAATATTGGCTCCCCTGTACATTTTAGACAAAAATTGTATTACATATAATTTTTTGAAGAGGCCGATATAATAAACACATGTGCCAAGTTTGAATAAATTTTAATAAGCCAATTACCAAATTTTCTTAGTTTAGGTAATACAGCAAACACCAGAATATTATTATTTGGCATTTTCATAGAAGGTGCTTTAATTATAGCTGAATATAAGCCATTTCATTAAGTAAAAAGTAGCTATGATTAAGTGGTATTATATAGGAAACAGTTTAAAAGCAGGGTCTAAAATGTATTCAGTTCAATTCCCTGATAAGCCTATCCCTTCGTGGAGGAAAATAAAATTATTACCACGAGGATTCTTGGGCAAGCCCTAGGAAAACGTCAAACCACAGTGTTGTGCACTTTAAAAAAACATAAATATTTTCCTTACAAGTATGAAAAACATCATGAACTACAGCAAGGTGATGAAGAACGGAGAATGGTATTCTGTTTTGAGGAAATGGAAAGCGCAATAAATAATAGGGATTTTTTGAGAAATATTTGTTTTATCGATGAATGTACATTCACCCTCAACAACGAACCAAATGTTCAAAATTGCCGGTATTGGAGCCAAGAAAATGAACATCGTCTTGTTCATACTCGGACGCAATACCCACAAAAATTAAATGTTTGGGCGGAAATTGTAGGACATCACATTATTGGACCATTTTTGATGGAAGGCAGTCTTACAGCAGTAACCTATTTGGACTACTACAAAATCGAACTGAACCCACACTAAAAGAAGTTGTACGCTAAAATCAGGAGATCTGGTATCAAATGAATGGTTGTCCTGCCCATAATTCTCTCATGGTTGGGGAATACTGCAAGATATTTTTAACGGAAATATTATTGGCCCACGGCATCTAATCCTTTAGCCAGCCAGGTCTCCTGACCTTTCGCCAAACGAATTCTTTCTGTGGGGTCACTTAAAAAATGTTGTTTACAAAGATGTAAAGTTTGAAAACCTAGAGAATATAGCTAAAAAACTGTATTTCGTTAGAATGTGACAGAATTTCTCAATATCAACTCAGTAATGTTAGAAATGAATTTTATGATCGGTTAGGATATTGTTTAGCTACTAATGGAGGGTTGATTGAATATTTAATTAATTAATGTTATTGTGAAACTGAAAACCTGGTCCCTAGCCGAAACATACTAACACAAGGAAAAGAGATCCTCCAAGTTTCATCCTATAAATACCTGGGACATGAGGTCAGAGTCGGCAGAGACAATCAGACATGCGAAATACAGCGGAGAATTGGACTAACTTGGGCTGCTTATGGTAAGCTCAAATATATCTTTAAATCGGACATCCCCATATGCCTCAAGCGTAAGGTCTTTGATCAATGCGTCTTGCCGGTCCTCACCTATGGTTCAGAGACTTCAACGTTAACGCAGAGGTCAGCAAATAGAGTGAGAGTTACCCAACGAGCTAGGGAGCGATCTATGCTGGGAATCACAATAAGAGATAGAATACCCAATGAGACCATTCGACAAAGAACTAGAGTCTCGGATGCATTAGAGCGAATGGCTTGCTTTAAATGGAATTGGGCTGGACATGTCGCAAGGATGCCAAATGAAAAATGGACCAAGAGAATCATGGAGTGGAGGCCCAGAGAACAAGCCTTCAGAAACAGAGAACGTCCGCCAACCCGATGGACGGACGATATAAAGCGTGTCTCTACAAACTGGATTCATGATGCTCAAGACCGGAATAAATGGAAAATATTAAGAGAGGCCTATGTCCAGCAGTGGACGAGACAGGCTGAGTGATAATGATGATGATGATTGTGAAAATCCGTAGTCTTATTTCTGTTATGTTAAATTAAAGGCTTAGTAAGAAAAATATAATGATGTTCCGCGAGATAGATTTACGCAGCTCTATCTTTTTGCTGACGATACAGCAATTACTTCGACTTCTAAATCACCGCGCATTGTCGTTAGTCGGATGCAGCGTCACGTAATCGAGCTGGAAAAATGGCTTTCGGCTTGGAAGATTCGCCTGAATCCCGCCAAGACGAAAGTCATCTTTTTTTCAAAAAGCACCGTGCGCAGGCCTGAAACAAGGCTTCGGGTTAATGGAGTCCAAGTGAACTGGTGCCAGGAGGTGAAATACCTGGGACTTATATTTGACCAAAGGCTTAACTGGAGGCTCAATTCCATTAATAGAGTAAAGCTTGCATTGCGTCAATTAGGCTCTATCTACCCCCTGCTTCACAGGCGGAGTAGACTTTCAAATAGGACTAAGGTCAACCTCTACAAGGTATTGGTCAGGCCGGTTCTCAGTTATGGTGCACTTTCGTGGTGTAACATAAGCAAGACGGAGCTTAATAAGTTCCAGGTAATTCAAAACAAGGTGTTAAAAACTATCGCGGACGTACCTAGATATACATCCAACAGAGTACTTCACCGTGACTTTCAAATGCAGATGATAAACGAGTTTTTCTTGAAAATTATTAAAGACTATTACCGACGCACAGACGTATCGACAAACCCACTAATCACAAAACCTTGCAGACAAAAACTTTTAAAAGAAAACGCACGAACCAAAATTAATTAAGGCAAAAGCCGATATCAAAATTTCTATAAACGACAATACCTAAACTGTACGCAATAAGTAACAGATGTCAAAGGATAAAATCCTGACGTAAAAATACCTTCAAGAACCCGAAGTAAGAAAAACATAATGGTGTCTCTTATTTTGAATGTGTGATTGCGGAATTGGAGAAACGAAAACGGGTTTTTAATGTGAAATAATCTTTATTCGTTATGTTCAATAGGTTTTTTAGGTCAATTTTTGCTTCATAGAAATTATTTGCTGGTGTTTGCTGTATTACCTAAACTATGAAAATTTCGTAATTTTGCCATCACATTTAATTGAATAAGTTGGAATTGGCTTATTAAAATGTATTCAAACTTACCACATGAATTTATTATATCGACCTCTTCAAAAAATTATAATACACTTTTCCTCTGAAATGTACAGGGGAGCCAGTATTTAGCCACCTAAAGATTTACATGATTAAAAATACCACTTGACCTCTTTACCCCCATGCCCAATAGACCATCGTTATATTGAATTAAGTCAGTGTCGGTAGCTACCACTTAACACACCTCATTATGAAAAGATTTAGTGATGACTTTGTGCCCAGCGTGTGACCAAGAAAGCCCTTAAACAGACACCCTTAGTGTCCCTTGGAGACCCGGAAGGTCCTTACGTGGTCAACAATGCAATTTGCAAGATGTCAAAATATTGTGAAAGAGATAATTAGGTGCCAATTTGTCCATGGGATCTAGGTAGGTAAAGCCAGTAAACTCATAAAATCTGGTTGGTTATTGTAAACGATTTGTTTATTGCCCGGTTTATTTTATACAGAGTGTTTAGTAAACATACGGCAAAATTTGAAGAGGTTTTTCCCTGGACTATTCTAAGAATATTTTGCTCTTTGATGATTGTTAAAAAGTCGCTTTGTTTCGAAGAAGAAAGACAAAAATTTTTGACAAAATTAATTTTGATATCAGTCGAAATAAATATATGGCATACTACACTGGGCTTACCGAGTATAATTTTTTGTAATGATGCGTTGTTTTGTTGATTGTTGTCTTTTAAGCAAATCAGCTTAAACGTGGATTTTATTTAAATACGGCTCATAATCGATCATTTTGTATGTATCGAATTGGTTGAGACTGATGACTGTTCAGGAAAGAAAATTCATCACTAAAGTGGCCATGAGAAAACATTGGAAATAACTTTTAAGTTCCGCATTTTGCCGCAAGGGGGCACAATTGAAAGATATAGATATCTCCAAAAATTTCACGTTAAGGTATACCTTTGATAAAACCATTAAAAAGCTTGGACAATTATGCATCATTTTGGTCGTAGGCTCATTGGCGTACCGACTTTAATAAGAGTGGGGGAAGCTGTTAAAAGTGTAATAATTTAAATCGCTGTAACTTAGAAACGACTTATCCGATTTTAGCAAACTAAAGATTGTTTGGAAGAGAAATGTAAGTACTTTTAACTATCGTATTCAGTGGTTCATGATAGTTCTCAATAAAAGTGTTAGAGGGTGCAATTTGCAATAGTAACAGATTTTTTGATTTTATTCCGAAAGCTTAAACCATACGGTGTAATTATGATATCATAATCGGAAAGCAGATGAAATTTGCTAGAAATAATGTAAAAACCGCAGTTCGATACCTTCGTTCGTTTCAAAGTTATTGCCAAGAGAATAATTTTTAAAAGTTTAAATGAAGAAGCGATTGTTTTTATAGCTTCGTGGTCAAGCATTCCACGACAAAAAATATTTTTAAACTTTATGGTTAAGTAGGGTTGCCACTCATTATTCCAATGGCCCAGAAACCACGCTAGAATATGGTGTTTTAAAAAATAAATCTAGTTTGCTGTGAAATAGAATCGAAAGGTTTCCATGAAGATAAACAAATGGGAATAGTTGTCAACTGATTTCATTTAATAATGTGTTGTGTTGACAAAAGGTTCTCCTTAATTCGTCTTAAATTTCTTGATAAAAATTTGTGATACATGCACTTTCCATGTTCCTATCAGAAGACGTGCGTGGTAGTCGATCCGCATTTAAGCATAAGAGAAATTTCGTTAGACCTAGGCATAAGCTGCACTGTGTTCCGAATTTTAAGGGATTTTAAGCTGCATCCCTATTATGTAGTTTTACATCAGGCCCTATCAGAAACTGATTTTGACAGACGGCTCGACTATTGCTATTGGCTAAAAGAGATGTGTAACGAGAATCCTCAATTCCTCTCACAAGTTTTATGGACTGATGAAGCCACTTTCAGTAGCTGTGGCAGAGTTAATTTACATAATATGCACTATTGGTCACAAACAAAGCCTCATTGGATGCGCGAAGTGGATCACCGAAACAGGTGGAGTGTAAACGTGTGGTGCGGAGTGTTAGGTTAGGACACAGAATTATCGGACCGTTTATTTTAAATGCTCATCTAAATGGCGAATCTTACTTAAACTTTTTACGAAATGACTTGCTTATCCTTTTAAAAGATGTTCCTATTGGTCTAAGAACATCCATGTGGTATCAACATGATGGATGCCCGGCACACTTTTCGCAAAGGGTCCGTGATTTTTTAAATGTTAGATACCCAGATTGCTGGATTGGAAGGGGTAGTTTGTTTGCGTGGCAACCTAGATCCCCGGATTTAACTGCGTTAGATTTTTACTTGTGGGGACGAATAAAAGACATTGTTTATAAAACGCGACCAACCACACGAGACAACATCATTGAGCGAATTGAAAATGCAATAAATTCAATTTCACGAGCTTAAATTGAAACAGCTGTCTCTAGTTCTAGACCAAGAATTAATCGTTGTATTTTGCAAAACGGAGGTAATTTTAAATATTTATAAAGACTTTCAATTGTTTCTTTAAGAAGTTTTCCATGACTATTATATTTCGATTGTTTCCTTTAATAGTTTCACATAATTATTCCAATACTGTTGTATTGCCCGTTGGCCTTAAAACACGCTTCAAATTTTGTCTTTTACATTTTTTTGGAGTAGTCCTAAAGCCTAGATAAAGTGTGAAGAAAGGCACGGAATATGACGAATCAAAACCCGTTATTACTAAATCAACCTACATACCTACGAAACTATAAAAACAATCGTTTCTTCATTTAAAGTTTTAAAAATTCTTCTTTTGGCAATTACTTTGAAATGAACGAACTGCGGTTTTTAAGTTTCTTCTAGAAAATTTCATCTACCTTCCGATTATGATATCATAATTATACCATATTATGATTTAAGTTTTCGGAATAAAATCAAAAAATCTGTTATTATTGCAAATTGCACCCTCTAGCATTTTGATTGAGAACTATCATGGACCACCGAATACGATAAAAAGTACTTATATTTCTCTTCCAAGCAATCTTTCGTTTGCTAAAATCGGATAAGTCGTTTTGATATCGTATGTCGTATTTGATAATGTAAGTGTGTCGCTTAGGCTTAAAACAAATAGAATTTCCACTGGATTCTTTAAAAAAAGAATTATGGTACTAACCAGTTTACATAAAAATCATTTAAAATTACGTGGTGGATGAAATGGCAAAGTTAGTTACGAGGAATATAAAATATGTGCTCGGAAAGTCACCAAAAAAAAACCATATATAAAATGGTGAATTTTAAAACCCTACCCTTAATGAAGGTAATTAAAATCAGAAAAAACTTTTAGGAGAACTGCAAGAAAATCCGTTAAGGAGCTCTGCGAGAGGTGCGTGTGCGTATACTTTTGTTGACTAATGTAACTATCAACACCACAATTGTAATACAAATACACATCAGTCCTTCGACAGAGACTACCTGTGCATGTGCAGATCGTGATTCTTGACGCGGTTTGTCAACTCGATTACCGTGCTCTGGGTGGCATCTTCGACGACTCGAGCCCGTTGTAAATTTGTCATCGCTTGACTTGGGGAAGCGTAATCGTGGCACGCGCCAAGACAGCCAAGACCTGGGGCATAACGTCTTATACAGCATTAAATATTATTTTTTAAATGAAGACTGAATCACTGAAAAGTACTTTAATGTTTTTAGGAGTTTTTACAAATATAAAGGGAACATATGGAACTCCTGGTATTATTTCTAATTTGAAGAAACAAAGTAAATAGAAAATTAGATTAATCAAACAAGTGTTAGTATGGTCCAGAAACTAGATATAAAAAAAATTCAAGATTTTCAAATGAATAATCTTTTAAATTCTTTTTTTTTTAATTACTATATCAGGGACACCCGGCATTATCTCGAAACCAGATGAAAGCACAGAACCCATTCTCACCTGCATCGTGTGATCTCTCAAATAAGAACTTAGCCACGACAAAGACAAATCCCCAATTCTAATATTTTCTAGCTTTTCCAACAAGATTTCCTGATCCAAAAGGTCGACAGCCTTACTAAAATCGGTGTAGATAGTTTGTCAGTTAGTCGAATCCATATTGAAATTCTACAATGACGTTTCTAAGGCAGTGATCCATAAGGGGATGACCATCCTCTCTAGAATTTTTGGAATAGCCGTCTGTATGCATACAGGTCTGTAGTTAGCGACATCACATTTATCCCCTGACTTCAGAGTCCATCATGGTAACCCCTGACTGGCACGTAACCGACTATATAGCAATGTAAATTAAATGGGCTTTCTTGCGCTCAGCTGTCAACGAATTTCGAGACAACTGGTAAATTATTTAGCTTTGGTTAAAAGGATATTGAAAGGCAACTCTATTTGCTAGATTTACCATGTTTGCACAAGAGCGCAAGATAGAACTTTTACCTTTAAACATATAAAAACATTTTTGTGAAAATGGCTGACTAAACGCTGCAGCTATATTGTCCATAAGCAGAAATAAATGTTTTGAAGAAAAAGTCTTGGACAAATTTATTTCCATGAAAGACCGTAGAGTGGATTTTCACTTTGTTCGGGGCCAGACCCCCGATCCCAAGGGAGCATAAGAAAGGTTATTCCAAAGACATAACTAATAGACGAAACGATTCATTCATAATTCCTATAAAAGTATGGACTATTATTGTTTTAAAATAATTGGCGAGTGTGAGAGAGAAAGGCAGATCTCTTAGACCCGATCGGCAACATTGTAAACCGTCCCTTGGTTTTGATCGCCAGTGGTGTAGAGGTTAAAACCTAACAACAATGTATGAAAATAATACAATAATTTTTTTTTGCATCAGAATTTTTTCCTAGGAATGAAAATAATAGGCTACAAAAAATATACTAGAATAAAAAAAATCTCATTGCTTATTTGATTTCATTGTTTTTCGTCTGAAATCCTTTTAACATATTATTGTATTAACTCTAAATCTTGAATTCCAGAATCACAAATTCACCTTTAATATAAGACAATAAATAGTAGGAGAATACTACTTGGTAAGTGGTAATCATAATATGACATATAAATATGTATACATGTGAGAACTTTGTTCTCTAGCCACTTGCTGAGACCTTATACAATAAGGATTAACCAAATTATGCTAAAACAGCTATTCTCTGGGCTACATGCCCCAACGAGCACTGAATTAAATAGCACAATTTGGCGTATTTTGACTAACACTGTTAGTACTAAAATACAGACTCAGATTGCAGAAACTACCGGGAAAGAAAAGAATGAATCTTTATTTCCAATGATAGGTTGCTACGCTGCTGCTACCTGTAGACCGGTTTCGAACTCTTTGGTTCTCGTCAGTACAGGGCAAGCATGACAAGCGAGCACACCTACCTGCACACCTTTCTGCAATCTGAGTCTGTATTTTAGTACTAACAGTGTTAGTCAAAATACGCCAAATTGTGCTATTTAATTCAGTGCTCGTTGGGGCATGTAGCCCAGAGAATAGCTGTTTTAGCATAATTTGGTTAATCCTTATTGTATAAGGTCTCAACAAGTGGCTAGAGAACAAAGTTCTCACATGTATACATATTTATATGTCATATTTTAATATAAGAGTCCCAAATTTCTGAATTCCAGTATGGAAGAAAGAGGTTATTTGGAAAATTCCTATTTTGAATTAGTTTCTGTTGGAAATTTATCACAAAATATGGGTTTTCTCTTTTCAGCATCTTGAGAAAACCTAAACAGAATGTTTATATGTTATATATAAAACATCTTAATAAACTACCTACCTACTTAAATTTAGGAATGGGATTTTAATGTTACAGTATTTTAATAGTCGATATCTTCTTACTCGGTTACTGTTAAGAAGCTACCAAGAGTTATTTATCAATATCTACTCTTAATAGTTTCTAAGTATAACAAAACTTTTTTCATTGTTCATAAGAGTTTTTAATAAAAATGGTGCTACCACAGCATTACCAAACGAACTCATACACTACACCAATGCTTTCTATAAAACTATAACCTAACCATACTTACCGATGAAATGATAAATTGGGATTAAAATGATCCACTTTTTTACACACTACATAGGCATGAACCATGATTGTTTATTTCTACACTAATATTTAGGCAAATACACAAGGAAATCAAAAATAAACTGCAATAAGGGCACAAAAACACAAGCTAACTGTTAGGACACCCTGCCAACGTCGCAATCGCCACCGTCATTCAAAGAATCTCTTTGGTTGTAAAATCGTATTACAATGTTGCCATAGTGCCTGATATATATAATAATAATCTCAATACTTTTTAAGTTTTTGACAGTTTTCAATAAAATATTCGCATAACATTATAGGCATAAATGCATAATTTGATACGCACACCTTAACTTTTTTGTATATTAGGTTCTGGACATTACTGCAATTACTAACCATATATGTATTAGTACTATATGGCGCCTTGCCCATTTAACCAATGTAAACGTAGTGAAGCCGAGGTTCCTTGTTCCGTCAGGGTCATTTCGCGCAGTGCGCATGCGCGAGAAAAAGAAAATAGACGTTTATTTTAACGAAAAAAAAATGAGGTTATCACATTTGACTTTGACAACTGGACCGAAATTTGTAAACAAACATTAAAGGTCGATTTATAAAACTTTTCGTCGCTGTTCCCGTTCGTTGTCACTGCTCCCGCTCGTCGCCGCCGTTGGATAGGTATTTATAAAAAAGTCGAACTACGAACTGCGCCGCAATAACAAAAGAAGGTTTAAGGTTAGAAAAACAAAGTAAATAATTGTATTTTCTTTTAAAAAGCGTGATGTAAGTACCTTATTATATGATATTAATGTTTTTTTGTAGTAAAATCCACAAAACAGCAAAACACTCCAAGTACTCTAACCCTAAAATTACTTCCTTCAAAACTTCAAACCATATGGTCGAAAATTTCTTTCTTCTCATTGGCCATAAGTGGGAACGACGAACGACCAAGGTCAGTGGGAACGACGCGATTTAAAAATTGGCCAATTCAGAACTACCAACGGGAGCGGTGGCGGCTTTTCTGAACGTATACGCTGTTTCCCCTTAGGTTAAATAGCGACGGGAACGGCGGCGACGAGCGGGAACAGCTACGAAAAGTTTTATGAATCGGCCTTAAAGTTCTTGAATTGTTTAGGATTTTGTATATTATTTCGATTGAGAAAAAAAAAGAACGCAGGTAAACATATTAATAAAACTTTTATTAGATATTTTACAATAAAATTATTCTTAGAGTTTAACAAGTAAAATAATAGGTTTTTGTAGGATTTTTTGAAGTACATGCAATTTTCGGTAAAAATAGGTAGGTAGGTACCTAAGTATACTATATCAACAGCAGCAAAGGAAAATAATCTTTAGGAAATGGACTACCTAGTTATTGTTCGCTCACGAAATTAACGTAGGTAAGTTAAAAGGAAGGAACATCCGGTCTAGGTACATACCTGTAGAACGATAAATCTTTGTTTAAGTTTTTACGCCTGTTTAAAATATTCTGTTCTGCCTCGGCATCGTCACAAAATTATTACACTTCACACACACAATCAAAATTTGCAGAAAAGTAAAGATAAACAGTACACAAAAGCCGTTAGTAATACCAAATCAACTCGATGAAGCGAACTGTCAAACAAATTAACATTTGCTAAAGATTTCCAGGTTATGTCGAGTAAAAATGAGACGTTGTCACGTTGTCACCTTCCAGTTATATGAAATTGTTATTTAACGCGTTTTAGTTTAGAAATGGAAATAAATAATTTGAAAGCACTTGGAAGTACAGACTTAATGCTTATTTTACAATTTTTTAGCTAGATTTTTGGTAATTTTATCATTGCTCTAGATTTCTAATGCTCACTCTTCTGCCCTGTTCTAAACAAATAAAAGTACATTTGGCAATACCCTTACGGCGCATGCGCACAAGTCGAGATGAGCCTGGATCTTCTATCTCTGTTGTTGCTTCAAGATATTCAGGGTAATAGCCATATAGTACTAATACATATATGTTACTAACGCAATCTTTTAAAAACCTAATATTTCTAACAGACAGATAAAGCCGGATAAGGTCCAATTTTGAGCGACAGAGATGAATAATAAAGAGGAAATGATGATTTGCCACATAAAAATGTAAACAATTTGGTTGGTCTTTGGTTATTTCCCACGAAATTTGGGCGTGGTCCTAAAAAATATTTGCCTGCGCCGCTTTAGCTCCACGGTCTGCACCCTCATAGTTTGCCCCCCCCCCCCCGCTCCAAAATGCTGGGTACGCCACTGCAGGGTCGGCTCAGTCCCTGTGCTTTCCACTAGCTACGATCCTGTGCATGGCACACGCCATGAACGCAAATGATCGCATTTAACGCGAATCGTGGATATCTGATGGTACTACGGACTACGGTACGGCTAAGAATCTAACATCTAACAGGTCGTACCAGGAATTTTTATTAGGTCTATTAAGTACCGCACGGTATCAATGAACACGTCATTCGTGTGGCGGGCTACTGGGCTTGGTTCCTCGCTTCTTGAATTTTTTATTAGGTGTTTAAAACGGCTAAAATTGATAGGTTCGATCTTTTATGTTGTATAAAATTGATTATAGGATTTTTTCTATTAATAACCATGAATTTTAAATGAAGAAGTACTGTTAATCAAACACTGGTAGATAGTGATGATAAATAGGTGTTAGTTTACGAAAATATTTATGATGTTTTGTGAAAATTGAATAAATTAAATGCAAAATTCGCCGATTATTCTGGCGGAACAATTTTATATTTTCAATAGCAGGCAGCGTAGGCCGGGTACAGATATGAATAGTATCTATCTTAATTCTGCGTTGTTTTGTTCGTTGCTTCCCTTAGGGAGCTGCTACCAAATGTTTTGTGTATAAGCTAATAAATATTATTTCCTTAATTTTTTTCTCGTCAAACTTAAATTTTTAAATTTTATTTTCTATGATTAACAGCTTTACCTTATCCTCTTTTCAGCTTCGTTTCTAGTTTTGTATTTAGGGACATGTCCATTATAATATCTCATACAAATGTGAGGTCTTTAACAGCTAATTTTGCTGACTTTAGGCAATATATAACGGAACATAATCATGACATAGCTGGAGTCACTGAGACATGGCTGCGTCCGGATATTGATGCTGAGACTGTAGCTATCGATGGTTTTAATCTAATTCGCGAAGATCGGGTGTTGAGGCGAGGGGGTGGAGTTGGTATTTATATTAAAAACTCAATTAAATTTAAGATTTTGAGCTCTGGATGTTTGGATTTTGTGGAATATATATGGGTTGAACTCATATTCAACTCTAAAAATATTTTATTGGGTGTACTCTACAGACCCCCTCGGTCAAATTTAGAAAGTTTTTTTGATTACTTCGAGGACTCACTCTCAAATCTCTATACAACTTATGATAACATTATCTGTTGTGGTGATTTTAATATTAACTTATTGAATATTAATAGTAATAATGCTAAACAACTTGAAGACATCGCTGATATTTTTAATTTAAGGCAATATATTCAGGAACCTACACGGATGGCTGATGGATCATATTCTTTGCTTGATTTACTATATTGCAATATGTCTGATGTTCTAAGCGCTGGTGTGGCTGATGATCTGTTGTCAGACCACTTTCCCATTTACATTAAAATTCCCCTGGCCATTGAAAGTCCACCTCTAATATCCTTTAAATATAGACCTTTAAAAAACATTAACTTTGACAGATTTCAGGCAGATCTTGAATCATGGCCTTGGGAAAATATTTTTTATATGCCTGACATTGAAGAAAAAGTAAATTTTTTAAGCTCATCAATTTTACTGTTTTTCGATATGCATGCCCCACTTAAAATTTGTAAGAAAAGAAATAAAAAATATGCGCCTTGGATAACTGATAATGTTAAATTTCTTCAAAGACTTAGGAACCAAGCATTAAGAAGATTTAAGAATACAAGACAGGCAGAGCATTACTCATCTTACAAACAACTAAGGAACTACACCACAGCTGCAATAAGGGCGGAAAAGAAAGCATATCTACGGCAAAGATTTTCGAATTCTTCAATAAAAGAAAAATGGTCGGAATTAAAAAAACTAGATATTATCAAAAATAAAAATAACGTCATTCCAGGCCTCTCTCTAATCCTAACGATATCAACAATTTTTTTATCAATTCTGCTGTGTCTTTTGGACAGACTCCTGACCCTAATTTATTAAATTTCTGTCAACATAACATTAAACCAGGCATTCTTGATCAGCTGGAATTTCATCTGGTGACTGAAGATGATATACTAAAAATAATAATGAATTTAAAATCTAAAGCGTTTGGCAGTGACGCATTGAATATTACACTTATTCAATTATGTTGCCCCTATATTATTCCTTTTATAACTCATGTGATTAATAAATGCATAGAGACTTCTCACTATCCAGATTCTTGGAAGAATGCCCATGTTTTGCCTCTGCCAAAGATCAGTCAACCCACAGAATTTTCACATTTAAGGTCAATAAGTATCCTCCCAACCTTTTCCAAAATATTAGAAAAAATTTTAGATGGTCAAATACGATCTTTTCTGGATAGGTTTAATATTTTACCCCTTAAGCAGTCTGGTTTTCGCCCTGGTTTTGGCTGTGACACTGCTATGTCAGATGTGGTCGATGATGTTCTTAAAGCTTGTGATGATGGAAAGATAAGTGCACTTATTCTTTTGGACTTTACAAAGGCATTCGATATGCTCAACCACTCCATATTGCTCTCGATTCTACACTACACCGGATTTGGAGATGGGGCTATTAAACTAATTAAATCTTTTTTAACTCACAGGACTCAAAAGGTGGTAATAGCGGAATGCTTTTCGGATTCCCTTAGTTTGACTACTGGAGTTCCACAGGGTAGTATTTTAGGACCTCTATTGTATACAATTTATACGGGAAAATTTCACGAAACTTTAAATTATTGTAACTATCACTTATATGCTGATGATACTCAAATATATTGCTCATTTGACACTTCTGATTTGAATTCTGTTAATACAAATATTAACTTAGATCTTAAGAATTTAATCGAAGCATCCAGGGACCATCAACTTAAAATCAACCCATCCAAATCATCCATCACCTTGTTTGGTAATGAAACATTAAGGAATATGGTACAGAATTCTTTGAACATCACCATTAACAATGTAGCAATACCATATAAAAGTGTCTCCAAAAGCTTGGATTTATTGGTTGATTCTAATCTTCGTTTTAGAGAACACATCAAAGTTAAAGTCAGAAAGGCATATTGTACCTTAAAACTTATTTACAATCACAGGCATTCTCTTACCTCTGAAATAAAAAAATTGTTATGTGACACTTTAGTACTGTCACGTAACGTGCGAGTTTAAATAGAAAATGCTAATACTGAAACGGCAGTTGAAGACACTTACCCGGATTCCCTTTTTTTCGGTAATCGGAGGTCGACCTCGTGCTCTTCTTATCCGTTGTCAGATGGAGAAACAAAACCTTCGATAGTCAGGACCAGTTACGTAACACACACATAAATTAACGGGAATGAGTTAATGGTGAGTAGAAAAACTCGCGGAACTTTTGGTAACTTGTACCAGGCGATGAGTACTTCCTCAGACCGTGCTTGGTACTGTCCATTGACGCCGATGGTGGCGCATGGGCGATGCAAATTCAACTGCCTGAATATTACGCGGTAAAACTAATAAATGAAATCGCGGACAACTAACCAAAGGGTTTTTTTTCCATATAATCAAAATGGCTACTAGAAATACTTGTTATAAATTAAATAAAAATTCTTAATCCCTTACAAACTAATTTTAATCTAAATTGATGAGCGAATGCGAAACATCCTGCCCACCAAAAAAAAGCATTGTGGTTTTTTTTTTTTATTGCGTATATGGAAGTGGACATAACTTCACAAGTGGTCGTTTAAAGGTGCCCTGTTGAGTAGCAACTGTCGCTACGCGGGCAATGTTATCCACTCCCGGATGTAAATTTACTATTCGACCAAGTGGCCATTTTAAAGGAGGACTTATGTCATTTTTAACTAAAACTAAAGCCCCTTCTGAAATCTTAGGCGAAGTGGGTTCCAGCCACTTGCCTCTTTGTTGCAGCGTATGAAGATACTCTTGTCTCCATCTAACCCAAAAGTCTTGGTGCAGTCGTTGCAGCATTTGCCAGCGATCAAGGCTGTTTAATTTTAAATGTGTTAAGTCGTTATCGGGTAAAGCGGACAGTGGTTCTAGGGTCAGAAAATGCCCCGGAGTTAAGACAGAGAAGTCGTTTGGATCAGCACTTAGAGGACAGAGTGGTCGTGAATTTAAAAGTGCTTCTATCTGTACAAGTAGTGTATAGAATTCTTCAAACGTTAAAGTTTGATCTCCGACAACGCGCCTTAAGTGTGTTTTTACTGATTTTACACCCGCTTCTACAAGTCCGGAGAAATGTGGTGCGGATGGTGGATTGAAATGCCAGTCAATTCGTTCGATTGCGGCTCCATTTTTAAATATTTCTTTGAGATATTTTACTGCTCCCTGAAAGTTAGTACCGCAATCCGAATATATTTTAGTGCAACGACCTCTGCGAGCAATAAATCGGCGTAAGGCGCTTAAAAATGCCTCACTGGAAAGGTCGGATACCAACTCCAAATGAACGGCTTTTGTAGCGAAACAGACGAATATACACACGTACGACTTAGAAGTTTTTGCATTGCGCATTTTTGACATTTTGGTGGTAAAAAATCCAGCGTAATCGATAGCGACGCACGAAAAAGATTTTATTTGAGAAACGCGTAGTCGCGGCAAATCACCCATCGGGGGTTGACTTGGTTTAGGCGAAAGGCGCCAGCAATTTTTACAATTGCCTATTACATTTCGAATAGCGCGCTTTGGCGATAGGATCCAAAACCTTTGAACCAACAAGAACTGTAATAATTGAGTTGAGGGATGCAAATACATTTTATGAAAATGCTCTATGATAAGCGTTGTTAAGCGATGACTCCGGGGTAAAATGGCTGGATGTTTTTGATCGTAAGTTAAGCCAGATTTAGAGAGTCGTCCGCCAACTCTTAGAATCTCGTCACTATCGAGAAAAGCGTTTAACCTTCTTAAATATTTAGCGGGTTGTTTATTATTCATTAAGTTGGAAATATCTTCCGCAAAATGTAAATGCTGTACATGTTTTACGAGAATTAATAAGGCGGAGTTTAAATCAAAAAGCGTAAAATGTCCTGTTTTTGAGGTTTTCGGATTTTTACAATTAAAGATAAAGCGAGTTATATAACAAATGACCCCTTGGATTTTTAAAAGCGAAGAGAAGTTCTGCAAAAGAGGTTCAAAGATGCTATGCCCATTAGCGGCGGTAAATGTAACGAACGATAAGTTCTTTTCTTCGGAGAAAATGAGGTTGTTAGGCTCAGCAACGAATTTTGGTTGTGGCCAGAGCTCTTCAGGCCGACCTAACCATTCGGGGCCTGCCCACCATAACGAATTGTGAAGTAACTCAGAGGGTAAAAGTCCACGTGAGGCAAAATCAGCGGGATTGTCCCCTGAAGCGACGTGCCTCCACAAAGAAGCGGGGACTTTCTCTTGAATACGCGCCACCCGATTTCCTACGAACGTGCGCCAGCGGTATGGTGGCGAGTTTAACCAGCTAATAGTGACGGCTGAGTCGGACCATGCTACTAGTCGCGAAAAATTCAGTTTTTCTTTAAAGTTGTTCAAAATGTAGGACATCAATTCCGATAGTAATACAGCGGCACAAAGTTCTAACCGCGGAATTGAAATTTGTTTAATCGGGGACACCTTTGCTTTACCAATGACAAAAAAAGTAGAAATGTTATTAGCAGAAATAAATCTGAAATAGATTACACAACCATATGATTTTAGCGAAGCGTCACAGAATCCATGCATTTCGCAAGTGTCAAAATTATCCAGCATAAATCGTCGTGGAGGTTCAAAATATTTTAACAATTTCAGTTCATCTTTGAATCTTAGCCACCGATCACAAAGTGAGTCAGGTGGTAGATCATCCCAATCAAGACCTAGGGTCCACAGACCTTGCATCATTTGCTTTGCATAAATACTTAATGGTGTTAAAAACCCAAGTGGATCGAATATACGTGCGATTTCAGATAAAATATTGCGTTTGGTACATTTTCTGTCTAGAGGCTCCACGTGATAACTAAAAATATCCGTAACTGGTTGCCAACGTAGCCCTAAAATTTTAATACCGAATGATTCCGTATCAAATTCTAACGGGTTTGATTGAACATGCGATTCTGGTAATTCTTTCAAAAACTCCGAACTGTTACTAGTCCACTTGCGCAACTCAAATCCAGCGGAATTTAAAATTTTTATTAATTCATCTCGAATCAATTTAGCTTGGTCAACTGAAAATGTTCCAGAACAACAATCATCCACGTAACAATCATTTTCTAAAACCTCGGCAGCAAGCGGATATTTAAATTTCTCCTCATGAGCAAGTTGCTTTATAGTTCGATTAGCAAGGAAGGGTGAACATGAGAGACCGAAAGTGACCCTTTTTAAGCGGTAATCCCTGACGGGCTCGTTCGGATTAAATCTGAATAAGATCCTTTGAAAATCGCGGTGCTTTTCCGCGACTAAAATTTGCGTAAACATGCTTTTAATGTCACATGTGAATACAGTAGAATGCATGCGAAAATTTAACAAAATACTAACAATATCCTTTTGTAGTTTAGGACCAACCAATAGATGGTCGTTAAGTGACAACCCATTTCTATTTTTTGTGCTAGCGTCGTAAACAATGCGAAGCTTATCTAATTTAATTACACAATGATGCGGAATATAGTAAGCGGGCTTTAATTTGTCGTGAATAGGAACTTCTTCTAAGTAATCCAAGTCAAGATATTCCTGAATAATATCAGAGTATTGTTTACAAATTTGCGGGTTAGAAAGAATACGTTTCTCTACTGCGTAAAAGCGACGTAGAGCGATTGCGCGCGAATTTTCGGAATCAAAAACAGGCTCAGGGCCTTTAAAGGGTAATTCAACTTCAAAACGACCAGTTTCGGTTCTAACATGGGTTTTTTGAAATATTTCTTCAGCTAAGTCCTCTTCCGGAGAGGTTAATGGACATTTTGGAATTTCCTCGATTTCCCAAAACCGTTTCATTGTATTATTAAGCACCGAAACGTCATTATCATTTAAGGCGAAAAGCGAAGTAGTTGTGTTAGGGTAAGTCATTCCGCTTATTTTTCCCATTAGGACCCATCCAAAAATAGTGTTTAAAGCTACGGGATCAGTAGGGGGTCCGTGCATGCGACCATTTAGTAAAATATGCGGAAAAACGTCAGCCCCTAATATCATATCTATGGCTTGCGATTCATAAAAATGTTCATCCGCCAGTTTAAGACCCGAGATATGTGGCCAAAAATATTTGTTACGCAAACTAAAGGTTGGCATATCGGGACATAATTTTTTCAAAATAATAGCGTCCACTGTAATGCAAGGATCATCCCGGTGTACTGGCTTTATTGTACAAGTCACACCTCCGTTAGAAGTATTTTCCTTCATCTCGCCCAAACCGTAAATTGAGATTGAATAATTAAAACGCTTAAGATTAAGTTTATTAAAATATTTTTGTGAAATATAAGTAGTTTGTGAACCAGAATCTATAAGTACGCGAGCCTTTACATAGTTGCCATATCCGTCCAAAATGTCTATAATCGCAGTCGAAAGCAGTACAGTGTTGATCGGCGCTGAGCTTGAGAAATGCATAGGTGCGGCAACACCGCAAAATTGGTCCTGGACGGCGGACGTGGAGGCTTGAGTATGAGAAAAGGGCGGAGGTAACCTGTGTGAATTTTCAGTAGATTTATCGGCTTCGGTATTTGTATTTTCTTTAAAACCGGAATGTGGATTATAAAAAGTTTGACAATTATCTCTATTATTTTGCGGATTAACTCTATCAGAATTATTAAAGGTGTGCTCATTTTTAAAATTGATGGGATTTTGCCTATTGAAATCTTTTATATGTAGAAGGCTGTGATGTTTGGCCTGACAGTGGCGGCACAAAGATTGGGAATTACAATTTTTAAAGACATGGCGATTACTCAAACAATTAGTACACCAATTATTATTTTTAATAAAGGTCAAGCGATCTGCGGGACTCTTATTACGAAATTCATTGCATCTATAGATCAAATGATCTTTCTTGCAGAATAAGCAAGTGCTTTTATTATGATTATCTGACTGACCAAAAAATGTGTGCGTAATTTTGGGTTTAAATGGGGGTTTTACACGAGGCGATTTATTGGACGAGGAGAACTCTATAGCTTCCAAAGCGTTACATTGTTTTAATACAAATTGTTTTAAACATTCAAAGGTAGGAACTTGATTAATCGTAACTTGTTGCCCCTCAACTTCAAAACGCGTTAAGGTATCTTGATCCAAGCGCTTTGATAACATAAAAAATAAAATGAAATCCCATTCGTCCGTGGGGAATGATAAGTTTTTCAGAGACGCGATATTTTCCGAAAATATGTCGATCAAAGAGCGTAGTGATTTTGCATTCTTGTTATGTGAAATAAAGGGTGCGTTATCTAATGCCTGTAAATGAGCGAATGCGACTAACCGTTTGTTATCATAGCGATCCATTAGAGTTTGATAGGCTAAAGGATAATTATCTGCTGTCATAGGTATTGACTGAATGAGAGTAAGCGGTGACTCTTGTAGAAAGGAAAGCAGGTAATTGAACTTTTCGACGTCTGACAAAGCTACATTGTCGTGCACCAAGGACGTAAACATGTCAATAAAGGATCTAAACGTTTTTAAATCTCCTGAAAATTTAGGTATTTCCACTTTAGGTAATCTAATATTAGGTTTAGGCGCTACATTTAAAGATGCATTTGGACTCTTAAAAGTCATATTCAGATTTTCAAATAAAGTTTGATAAACGCTTGAAATATATGCGCTCATAAATTCAAATTCTGTCCTTACAGCCTCTTCTGTTTCTATGTACACATCATCCATATTTGCCCCTAAGGAAATGAGGTTTTGATGATTTTTACGAAAATCAGATTGAATACTCTCAAGATGTTGATACATCACGTGAAATTGAGTCTTGGACCGATCGTCCTTGGCGTTTTCAGCAAATTTTTTTAGTTCAAGCATCTGGTTATAGGCCATAAGCCGAAGAGCTTTATAAGACTTAAATTTATTGGAGTTGCTTGTCATATTGTAATATAAATATGAATATTTCAAGAAATGTAACAAAACCTTTTCCTTTTTTTTTTTATCGTAATAAGGAAAAATAAATTATCTACGCCTCTGTGGTATTTGAATATCTGCTATCTACTTAGCAGCAAAAAACATGTATTAAATTGAACTGCTTTATGTTATAAAAAAGGGACAATACTTCAGTAAATGGGTTAAATGAACTGAAGAAAAGCGAAATGGAATATTAAAAACTGAGAAAGATAGGTATACCCTGCGGATTATTTAAAGTGAAAAATTGGTTATTTTTTAATTAAGAAAACCCTTTGTTTAGCGTATCTAGGCTCGAACTGGACCAAAATATGTCACGTAACGTGCGAGTTTAAATAGAAAATGCTAATACTGAAACGGCAGTTGAAGACACTTACCCGGATTCCCTTTTTTTCGGTAATCGGAGGTCGACCTCGTGCTCTTCTTATCCGTTGTCAGATGGAGAAACAAAACCTTCGATAGTCAGGACCAGTTACGTAACACACACATAAATTAACGGGAATGAGTTAATGGTGAGTAGAAAAACTCGCGGAACTTTTGGTAACTTGTACCAGGCGATGAGTACTTCCTCAGACCGTGCTTGGTACTGTCCATTGACGCCGATGGTGGCGCATGGGCGATGCAAATTCAACTGCCTGAATATTACGCGGTAAAACTAATAAATGAAATCGCGGACAACTAACCAAAGGGTTTTTTTTCCATATAATCAAAATGGCTACTAGAAATACTTGTTATAAATTAAATAAAAATTCTTAATCCCTTACAAACTAATTTTAATCTAAATTGATGAGCGAATGCGAAACAAGTACTGTCCCATTTTAATCATTGTGATGTTGTGTATGGCCCCTGTATTGATAGTGCAGGCTCTCGCCGAATACAACGAATGCAAAACTCGTGTTTGCGGCTTATTTATGGCATCAGAAGAACGCAGAGAGTTTTTCAGTTTTTGACAAATGCGGGATGGCTTAATATGCATAATCGACGAAAATTACATTTTGCTTCTTTTTGCCTCAAAGTTTTAAAATCCAGAGCCCCTTCATACTTATTCACTAAAATTGTTTTTAGAAATGATATTCATAGCCTGAATCTTCGTAGAAATAACATTATAAATATCCCTAGACATCGAAAAGAAATTTTCAAAAGATCATTTTCATACAACTTTGCCTCTTGCGTCAATTCCTTGGATGCACGTGATGTTGAATGCTCGGCTATTGTCTTTAAAAGTAAATATAAAAACCTCTTGTTCTCGAGTCAGTAGAATTTTGCTTCCATTAATTATTCTTTGGTATACCTAATGTTTTTTGTACTGTAATATGCCCCTCCTTTCTCTTTTGTTCTTTTTTCATCTACCATTATATTATGTTGTTTGCCACTATGATTTAAGTTTTTTTTATAGTTTAGAATGTTTTGAAAACTAATATATTATATAAGTTTTGGCCTTAACAGTATCTGGTGTTGTTCGCGCAATACCAGTTGTCTGCGTAATAACAGGCCCTTATTAACCTATAAATGTAGTATAATTAATTTTAAATTTATTTTTTGTTATTATAATACTTTGTACTTGGTATGCTTCAATTTATTTGGTTAATATAAATTGTTTATTATTATTATTATTATTATTAATAATAATAAAAATAACTGACTTCATTGCAACAGTAGAAAGTAAATGGTTACAATTTGCGAAGCATAAGCTTCCTCTCTTAACCCAGAAAAGAAAAGAAAATAAGTTAACAAGTAAGAACAAAAAAAGGGAACTATAATAATAATTTATCATCCATTTGACAATCAAAGTAACATAATAATAATACAATATGAGAGAGAGAGAGAGAAAGAGAGAAAAAATAAAAATAGAAAAAAAAAAGAAAAGAGATTATACATTAGTCCCAGACTATACCGGGTGTTTCATTAATATTACGAAAAAATTTAGGATGAGTTTCCCTAACTAAAAATATGAAAAAAAGTTCCTATATACAGGGTGACTCGGATCTAAATGTACATACATCACCAGGAGATAGTGGACATCTTGGGGGTTCTAAATAATCTATCTTTAGTGGGTCCATCTTTCCTCGTTACTTGGATACAGAGTGTTTTATAAGGTTTGGCTTATTTTTGTTTTTGCCATACTTAATTCTTTTAGCACCCGCTATAAAATGTTCATATTCGGTGGAAATATTTTGAGTAGCTATCGCTTCAAAATGCCGTATGAAAATTTTTTGAAATTCAGGTCCGGACTTTAAAAACAAGACTGATTTCATTTTTTTAAATTCAACACCCTGTATATCATATTTTTGTCAATTTTATTTTTTATTTGAAAAACACAGAAAAAAACTAATTCTAATGACATACTTATCAAAATCCCCGCACTCGCCGCTCAGCCATAATAAATTGCTCTTCTTTAGATATTGAAACACATACAAAATAATAACCGTTTTTATAACGACAATAATACCAATAATAAGAAATAAACCAAAGTAATAAAATAGCGGCGTGTTAAAATTTGAAAATTTTCAATTCAATTTGACTCCATGGCTCGGCACCTTAGAACAACGAAATATTGGGGGGCAACAAAACATAATAAGGCATTGTCAGTTGTAACCTGTCAGATTTTTGGGCATTACGAGGATATTTTTGTGAAACATTTACTTCCCGTTTAAAATGCCCCATCAATGTTTAAACCAAGAATACGCTGATATAATATTTGTATATGGATTTTGCGATGGTAACGGGCGAGCCGCTTCTCGAGAGTATGAATTAAGGTTTTCTTGAAGAAGATGTCCAAACCATCAAACAGTTTCAAATGTATTTTCTTTTGTTCGTGAACAAGGACATTTTCCGACACAAAATAATATTGATCAGCCTGTAAGTAACCCAGTTCAACAGGAAGAAGACATTTTAAATTTGATTGAAGAAAATCCAAAAACATCCACAAGGAAAATTGCTAGACGTCTGCATATAACGCAAAAATTAACCCATTCAACAATAAAAAATGAAGGCTTATATCCTTATCATATCCAAGAGGTACAAATGTTGGAACCAGGTGATTATGCTAACCGTTTGGTTTTTTGTCAGTGGATTGGAAGGCACCAAAGAGATATTCACCGGACTTTGTGGACCGATGAAGCTCAGTTTACCAGAGATGGAGTCAACAATTCCAGAAATTGTCATCTATGGTCTCTAGAAAATCCAAATGCTATTAGGCAGTCGCACTCGCAACATAGATTTTCCATAAATGTTTGGGCAGGTATAATCAATGGTAAATTGATTGGCCCACACATCTTTCAAGAAAGATTAGATGGAAACCAATATTTACACTTTTTGGAAAACATTTTGCCAAATCTTCTCCAAAATGAGAATGTTAATTTAAGAGGAATGTATTTCCAACACGATGGAGCCCCTCTACATTATGCAAGAATTGTTTCCGAACTTTTAAACAATAGATATCCCAACAGATGGATAGGTCGTGGGGGGCCCCATTCTTGGCCAGCAAGATCTCCCGACTTTAACCCGCTGGACTTCTTTTTTTGGGGGTATATGAAAAATTTAGTTTACGAGGAAGAAATTAATACACGGAACCAGCTCTTGCAACGCATTATCACTTCATTTCAGGAAAAAAAAATAGGCCAGGTGTAATCAGAAGTGCAGTTTCAAATTTAAATATCAGAGGAAGAAAATGTGAAGAAGTTAATGGTGGGCATTTTGAAAATATTCTCAAATAATTATGTTTTTGTTATTTTTGTTATTATTGGTATTATTGTCGTTATAAAAACAGTTATTATTTTGTATGTGTTTCAACATCTAAAGAAGAGCAATTTATTATGGCTGAGCGGCGAGTGCGGGGATTTTGATAAGTATGTCATTAGAATTAGTTTTTATGTGTTCTTCAAATAAAAAATAAAATTGACAAAAATATGATATACAGGGTGTTGAATTTAAAAAAATTAAATCAGTCTTGTTTTTAAAGTCCAGACCTGAATTTCAAAAAAATTTCATACGGCATTTTGAAGCGATAGCTACTCAAAATATTTCCACCGAATATGAACATTTTATACCGGGTGCTAAAAGAATTATGGCAAAAACAAAAATGAGCCAAACCTTATAAAACACTCTGTATCTAAGTAACGAGGAAAGATGGACCTACTAAAGATAGATTATTTAGAACCCCCAAGATGTCCACTATCTCCTGGTGATGTATGTACATTTAGATCCGAGTCACCCTGTATAATACCTAGGTCCGGAATTGCTTCGTTTCAGAGATACAGGGTGTGACAATTTTTAAGCGGAACAAAAAATATGTACGCCACTGCCATTTTCTCCTTTGATAACATTAATATACAGGGTGGTTGGTATGTATGGAAACGGTCGATTATTTCTTAAAGTATAACAGTTAGGAAAAAATATTTTAGACAAAAGTTTTAGGGTTTTTTAAGGTCTATTAGAATTTTAAACAAATAAGTATACAGGATGAGTCAGAAAACCGTAGAGAAGCAAAGTTACTTTTTTTTTAAATGGAACACCCTATATCTTAGAATATTTTTGGATTTTACATGAAATAACAATTATTTTTTAATAAGTACAATATAAGCCTAAACCCAATAGTTTCCGAGATATCGACTTTTGAAAAATGACATTTTTGAACTTTGACAGCTTCTAGCTCTCTAACGGTATGTCTTAGAGTGAAACGGCTTACATGTCCCTATCTTACTTTTTTATTAGCTTCTCAAAAACATCAACTTCCGGTTAAATCGGAAGTACTGTATTTCCGGCTTTTGAGTTACATCCGGATTAACCGGAAGTTGGCACTTTTAGGAAGATAATAAGAAACTAACATAGGGACAAGTAAGCCGTTTTAATCTAAGACGTACCGTTAGAAAGCTAGAAGCTGTCAAAGTTCAATAATGTAATTTTTCAAAAGTCGATATCTCGGAAACTATTAGGTTTAGACTTATAATGCACTTATTAAAAAATAATTGTTATTTTATGTGAAATTCAAAAATATTCTAAGATATATAGGGTGTTCCATTTAAAAAAAAAGTAACTTTGTTTCTCTACGGTTTTCTGACTCATCCTGTATACTTATTTTTTTAAAATTCTAATATACATTTAGAAACCCTGAAACTTTTGTCTTAAATATTTTTTGCTAACTGTTTTACTTTATGAAATAATCGACCGTTTCCATACATACCAACGACCCTGTATAGGCAGTTTAATGGCTAATGCGAGGTACCTTTTGATATTTTTTCTATTTCGGCTTTGTTTACAAGATAAATGCAATTTTATCAAACTCTGATCTGAGTATAGCGACATGCAAATAAATGTTTTTTATTTATTATTCTTTTTCTCGAAAACGGTTACACGTAGATACTTCTACCAAGTATGCCTTTTTCGCGTAGAAATGATAGAAAAATCTATTTTTTTGCTTAAAAATGTAATACAAGTAAAAAAGTTATGACTCCTCAAAAGAGTAAAAAGACATGTAGGTGGCGACCTCTACAAGTGGGAACCATACTAACATCCAATTCGACTTTCGATTTTCAAAACACCCCTAGATACCAAATTTAGTTCAAATATCGACATTATTTCAAAAATTATGGAGAAAACAAAAATAAAAATAAAATTTTAACACCCTGTATCTTCGAAACGAAGCATTTCCGAGTATAGGTTTATAGGAACCTTTTTTCATATTTTTAAACAGGCAAACTTATCCTGAATTTTTTCGCAATGTTAATGAAACTCCCTGTATAGGGTGTTACAAATTCGACATACGAGCATTGGAATCTCGGAAACCATAGTAGTTAAGTATTTTCGTATTTTACATTTGCCAGTCCGGTCCTGGCAACGAATCACAATATTAATTAAACGCTCTATTTTATTTAAAGCATTCATACATAAGCAACATAATTTATTTTATAAGACTTTTCTAATAATTATAAATTTCTTAATTATAAAACCTAATTTTCTAAATGTTCAAAAATATTGCCGTTTTGCTCAATGCAACGATCGATCCTTCTTCCAATTTTGGCGACAGCCCTTTCAACCGATCTTCTTCTTATCCTACCAACTGCAACCTGTATGCGTTCTTCCAGTTCCTTCAGGGTATCTAAGTCATTTTTATAAATAAAAATTTTTAATGCCCCCCATAAAAGAAATCCAGAGGCGAAATATCTGGCGACTCTATTGCCCACCATTTCCGATCCACCTATCAGTAAGATCAACTTTAAACAAACTTTGAAGAATTGGAAGAATAATACAACATACAGTTCGTAGGCTATAAAGGTCAATTGAAAGGGGGTAGTATAGCAAGGATTATAAGAAACATCGATCTGTGCATAGGTAGGTACCTATGGGTTAAAGGAAATATTTTTGAACATTTCGGAAATTAGAGCTTTCCTAATACACTTAAATTTTCATGAAACCCATTTGTAAAGGTTTTTATAAAAATAACGTTTTTAATTATAATTGTGATTCGTTGCCCGGACCGGACTGGCAAATGTAAAATACGAATTTAAAAGGAAATAAGCAAAAACAATTCAATATTAGAAAGTAATACCGCCATTACATTTTGAGGGTAGCGGGGTTAAAAAATCGGTAAAAAAAATTCCAGGTCCGTATTTAAAAAAATAAAGTTGATGTTGGCCGCTCGAAGACGAAACGTCGGATCTTTAGTTCAATAACGTCATTTTGTAGAGGAGAAAAAGTTGCAAAGACAAAGTGTCATTTATTTTTAAATAGCTATTCAAATGAGTTCAGGAAAAAATAAAAACCATTTTGTAAAATTTCGGTTTTTTTTCGAATAATGTCGGAAGTAGTCGGAATTTTAAAACTTTTAAAGCGGCATTTTAATCAGCACCGAATTGCACAACTTTGCCCCCATTTAACCGCTTCTCTAACTTCTATGGTTTCCGAGATTCCAATGCTCGTATGTCGAATTTGTAACACCCTGTATAAAAAAAAGAAAGAAATTAGAATAAAAAAAACTGTGAAAACTTTTTAATTATTACAAATTACTTACCTGTATTGCGTAATAACAACGAGTCAAAGATTTTCTTGGGATAATCTGAAACAAATTAATTTAATAAAAATATCTAATTGGAAAGGAGCAACAAAATATTTTATTCACCGATTTGAATTATTTTATTGAGAAACTTAATTAAAGTTTAATTGCCTGAATTAAAATTATTTATTTCGTACAAACACGTAATATTACTTCATCACTAATGATTCCGTCAATTGAATATGTTTTCACATAAATATTTAAAAGTAATTGTGCCAATTAAATTTACGTTTTATTAAAAAATATACATTTTATGTTAGTAGGCCATGACGGGTATTTAAAAAGACTATTACTGGTATGATAATTACTGCAGAAGAAATATATTTTGGACTCCTTAATCTAATTAGCAGTTATATTTCAGTAAAAATAATAACAATGCGTAAATCTAGTACTACTACGTAAAACATTAGAAACAAAAGCTGAAAATTTATAGAACTTTCTCATAAATATTGTTCAAATTGTTCTCCATTATGCCTTAGACATGTTTCACACATAGTTTTTATTCCGCCGCGTTTGTAACTTCTTAAATGCTCTTTCAGTGGCATTTCTTAAATCTGCAATTGCTTAGTATTGAATAGAATGAATTTCATTTTCAAGGTATCCCCACAAGAAGAAATCCAAAACCGACAAGTCGGGTGACCTTGGTGGCCATCTTACACGTCCATTAGTTTCAATCCAGTGGCCTAGAAAATTATTGTTTAAGTAGGCCCTGATTATTAGCGCATTGTGAGCGGGTGCTCCATTTCGTTGCAGATGCAAGTTATTGAGACCTGCTAAGGGCACGTCTTCTATTATTTCCGGCACAACTTTTCCAGAATTTCCAAATATTTATATGCATTAAGGCTGCCTTCTAATATACTATAAATTATTTTGCCTCGTTAAAACGTGAAAGCCAAACCTGCCTTGCCGTTCGAGTGAAAATATTACATGCTGATTTTCCTGAGACCAAAACCTCGTATTGTGCCGATTAAATATACCAGCGCTGGTAAAATGAGACTCATTGGACCTATAGCGGTTCTTTCAAAATTATTCTTCCTGTTGATATTTCCTAAATACCAATTACAGAACTCTATACGGCGCTGTGCATCACCAGGATGTAAATTTTGTACTAGGTGGAATTTATATGGCTTAAAATTGTGTTTTTTTAGGATTGTTTGAACTTTTGATTTAACTACTCCGACCGAACCTTCAACCGTTCTGCAAGAACTAGTTGGATTTGTTTCAATTGAGGCTAAAACATTTATTTCATCAGTCTCGCGGTTTTGCTTGTTGTAGATTTTAGGCCGAGGTTTAGAAAATGAACCGTGCTCATTTAAATTTGATTTCATCCTTAGAAAAATTCTTTTATCCGGCTGTCGTCTTTCGGGATACCTACAGGTAATTTAAGAAATTTAATAAATCTTTATAGAGATACTACAAAAAGGCGTATATTTACCTATTGAAATACGCTTCTAATACGTCATCTGCCTTTTCATTACAAGGGACATAACAAACGAGCATGTAGTATTTGTCATTATTTTCAAAGTTTACATTTTCTGCCATAATTAGGACAAACTGATTTTTTACTATTAACTAGAACAACTTAGAGAACCTGAATACTCTGACAGAAACTAAAGAAGTTTTTAATATCACATAAATGACTGTTCTGTTCTTTTTTTAAATGCCCGTCATGGCCTACTAACAAAAAATGTATATTTTTTAATAGAACGTAAATTTTGTACTTAATATTAAAAATAAAAATAAGGTATTATACATTTCTGAGAAGCTTGTTATAAACTAAATTATGGAATTAAAAAATATAATAATATAGGGTGACCCATTTAAAAAAAGCAGGTTTATTTTTTTTCTCGGAAACTGTTAAACGTAGAAAAAATCTGAGTACGTCACTGGACTCTACGTAAGAAACTACAAAAAGAACATTTGTTCTCTCTTTGATGAGCTACAGGGCAACCTAAATATGGGGAGTGTCCCAAACCGCAAAATTTTTAGAAACATCCCGTATATCAAAAACAAGGAAGACTAGCACTAGCACAGTGCTGCGAAAACCGTAGGTATCCTTCTATAGTTACTAATAACGGAGATTCCTCGTAAAACCGTCGAAAACTGGACACCCTGGACAAGCACGTATAAAAAGTTATGAAAGAAAACAAGGTCTGTCTATACCACCAAAATAAAATATATTCCTTTTAGGGTGAAATAAGGGTTAAAGAGTATACATAATTTATATTTGACATTAGGTTGTACTGGTTTCGACTTTAGACAAAGTCATCTTCAGCAACCCAGTAATTAAGAAATATGTTTTTTTAGGATGTACCTACCTAAATAAACTAAAACAAATTAGAAGAGGGGGAGGAGTGGTTCAACAATATACGGTCACAACGTGTACCTTGTGCAGCCAATGGATTCGACAGCAGATAATTATGAACATGATGCTACTTTAAGCAATCAAGGAAATTAAATGTAAATAAGTAATAGAGGCCAAAATTCTTAATGGGAAAATTTATAGTTATGTTATGTTACCTATATAGATGTCAATAACATGTTAAATTAAGAAAAGTTCAATAGTTTCATCGTTTCATGAATCAACTCAGTGAGGGGACATGATTTATATTTTGGTGGGTCAGAATTTTAATAAGAAAAAAAAAGGGGGGGGGGGAAGGGAAATTAAAATTAGTTTAAAAAACCAGTTACGTCATTGAGTAAAATTGGGGGTCATCAAATTGTCAATATTCATAGCATAATTTCTCAATCAATTTATTTTAGATTGTTCAAATAAATTCACTAAAGCTTATGTTGCGATTTTCTTTTTTTCCTTTTGGTAATTGGGACACAAATTAGCAACATGACTCAAGATTGATGCTGTTCGGAGCAAATGTCGATATAAAATGGAGGGTATCTCTGATATCAGTACTATGAGTCCTCAAAAGGGTAAAAAGACAGCCATACTAACATCAAGTTCGAATTTCGCATTTTAATAAACCCCTAGTTACCAATTTTAATTCAAATGTCGACATTATTTTAAAAATTATATAGAAAAAACAAAAATAAAAATAAAACTTTAACACTTAATTAATTAGTGATTATTTTAAGGAAGTAGGAAATGTTTGAAATCTAACAATCCAATTCAAAACTGTCTTTGCTGAAAAGTTGCTTGGTTTCATCAATATTTTCGTCTTGATTGTTCATTTTTTTTTAAACATAGTTTAATCATAAAGGTGCACGTAACAGCTATGACCTAATAATATTTTTCTGAATTTGTACCGAATTTATGCCGGATTTTATGCTTCAATATTAAAAGTTGATTCGCGGCAGAACATAACGACGCATTTTTAATAAATAAAATAGTATATAATTGATGTAAATGATGTGTTGTAAAAATATTGCAAACTGTATGCAAAACAAGATTTAAAAGTTCAGTCACCCTGAATAAATTTCACATTAAAAATTCAATTTTATAGAATGTATTTATTAACCAAACCCTAATAAAAAAAAACACTCGATTGGCGGAAATGGACGGTTTTATCGCGTGTTTTTGACACGGCACGTTTTTTAATAAAAAATTCAGAAGGCATTTCTTACTTCCTCTTAGCGCTTCTTTGCGTCTATTCTTGAATGTTAATCGGTCGATTTAAGTTTGTTTCGTTTTATTATGATGTTGACCGGCTTTATAGCTCTCATTAACGTTCATCCTTGTCTCACCTGCAATGTCTTAGTAAATCAATTGTTCTGTGGGTGTAGTAGCGGTAGATTCAGTGCATCAAAAGATCACATCTGTTTTGTTCGTTTTTATTGAACATATTGAGGTTAAATCGTCGGTATTTGGTAGAAATTCAAACCGAGGAATTATTAGGAATTTTGATAGCCATCAATCTTTTATTGTTGTTTGAAACAATGCCAGTGGTCCTTCGTTTCCTTTTTTTGGTTGGTGGGCTTAATAAATGTAAATTAAAATTATTATTAAATTTTATGTAGGTAAGCATCTAATCCATACACTTTCACAGTTACTTTGTAAAAGCAGTCGTGCGACATGCACCGCCGAACTTTCGGGGAACAGTCCCCTTGATAAACTTATATTTTATGCGTTTAGCCAAACTCTGCTTAGCGACCGTCTGGAGGCTGCGTTGCCTCATCCGTTCTCGCGTCTGGCTCCCTTCCTCACGCAGCTTGGTAGGTGATTATTTTTGGTGAAGCGCCTGATTACATATGACAACAATGCCGCGCTGTTACTATGTAGGTTTTATGATGAATCTTGGATATTTACGGATACGTGAGGAAAAGAGATGAACTAATAAAAACGCAGACAGCACAGCGTTTGTTATTGCATCGTGCGATAGCTACATAAGCGTTATATATACACTATATACATCAATTAGACTTCCAAGAATGCCATCAGTGGCGTACTTTGCTTTAACACTCAGCGTGTTCTCAACAGGTGGCATATCATGTGCTTACCCCATAGGCATCGTAACTATAGATCCGACACGCCATTCATAAATGCTATAAAATTGTGATGCCAAAATCGTTTGGTGGCGAGACGCTGTGAGGAGCTAGGTGGGGTCGGGAGTAGGGATTACGCTGCCTTTACATATGCATGCGACAAAACCACAGAACAATAAAGGTTAGGTTGAAAAACGCTGTCACAAATAAATGGAACATCCGCTATGCCGAGTATTGCCGAGTCGATGCGGATGGCCACGAAAATGATGGGATCTGGGCGGATTCTTTTTTGCTGCGTTGCCATACTACAGATTTTTTACAAGGTTTTAGGCAATGTTATATATTTCCCACATTATGTTAATCTTGTTAATCATAGAAGTTAATACTTTTAACAAAGTAAGCCCAGAAAACTACGTTTTCTGTGGCGTAAGTCTGGCAAACCAAGTGGAGGGGAGCAGCTTGAATGTTGATTTACTTTACACTGGAATACAATGATGACAACACGTTTATTTGTTATTGTTCGGTCTAATAGTTACGATGTCTATGGCTTACCCCGAACGTCCTTCGAAAACCGGCGAAGGAATATCATTTTTTAGATTTGCTAAGGATATCACAGCTATATTATAAACAAATATTGTGCTTTTGGGCACATAAAATGTATGTGGATTTATTAGGTATTTACAGCCACGGGTGAATGTAAACAAAGTTATTCTAAAAACGAAATAAGCAGTAACAGAATTCATTATTAACTAATTTGAATAGCTTTTAAAATGTCAATTTTGCATGAAAAGCGTGCCTACAATAGATAATTTAATTAAGAGGCTTGAAAAAGACGAAACCGGCTTTAATGTGGCAGAACAACGTTATGGAAGTGTATCCAACACGTGGGTTTTAGATTTAAAAAAATTAACAAAAGACAAGTTTTAATGGAATCCAGTAGAATTCGGGAATGGCGATCCGATTATCTACAAAAAAAAAGGATTTACAGATATCAGCAATGGCTGATTATTTACTTGGATGAAACCTGGTTCGACACATATGATACCCCGGAAAAGGGTTGGGTTGACTCAAGCGGCAAGTGTAAAACAAGCGCGCCATCAAAAAGAGGTAAACGAATTAGGATTTTGCATGCTGAATCTAAAGACGGATCGATTCCAAATGTACTTTCTCTGTCTGAGAGGGCTAATTCCCGAGTGACTTATATGACCTAACACACGAGTGCCATACAAAATTTTATCCAACACTTCATGATATTAATAAAAAATAGAAAATTATATTGTCTCAATGTAAACTGGAAAACCCTGTATTATATTTTAATTGACATATTTTTGAATGACAAATTTGACACGTACACTGATAAAACTGTGCTCCCTTAATCAAATAATCTGATTTATTTGGTGAATAATTATTGGTAATAAATAAATGTGATTTTAATTAACTAAATTTGATTTAACTGAAATAAATGAGAGTATTTCGTTTTATTTGCAAAGTTATTTGACTGTTGGTTGATTTGTGTCAAATCATAGAACCCTTCAAACAAATATCTTACCAAAAAACCACTAAAATAACAAAATCTAAATAACTAATTATTTAATCGAACTAATTTTTATTTAGGAACTAAATCCCGTTAATCGCTAGTTAAATCACCCAATAGAGAACTATTTAAATGTCTAGGTCATTTAAACTAAATAATTATGTATTTACATTAAATCCTTAATATAAAACAACCAAATATTTACAAATAACTAATTATTTAATAGAAGTACATTTCAAGTTAAGAACTAAATACCTTTAACTTTAATTTAAATCATTCATTGCCGAACTTTTCAAATAATTTGGTCATCCAAACTAATAATTAAGTATTTAAATGAACTCCTGTCGCCTACTTTGGGCTTTGAGTAATTTGATTGGTTATACAAAAGTGGCCTGATCATCGCGTTTTGTTCATTGGTGTTCGATTTTGTCTTGTAGAAATTTATGAGTGAGAGTGAAATCTTCTTTGTTAGTGGCACAGAAGTTAGTGGTTCCATCAAAAATTAAAACGAAGATATGGAGAATAAACGTAATATGAATAATTATTTAGAAGATTGGGGTATATCGAGGGGTATATCCCATATGTTAGATACTTTTCAAGGTAGGAAACTATATTTGAATATTTTAGTTACGCATGAAACGAGTTAAAAAAGTAAGATAAGAGGCAAAGAAAAGATACTTGTAATAGGTACCTAATTTGAAATTTCGAACACAAAATCTTTTTAGAAAAATGTAGCCAGGTATTTATAAATCATGGCTACCTAGGTTACAAATAAGACAGTTTTTCTCAATTTTCACCATAATTCAATACCTATCAAACCTCCTAACGTAAAAAATATAATATAATTAATATAACATTATTAATTATTGTACCTAATATTTGCAAATTTTACTTTATTTAATTTTTTATCAAAGTTATTAACTTCTTTATAATGTTTTATTGACGTATATTTTAAGGGTAACAACAACTAATGGTCGGTTTATACAGCAAGATAACATAACATAAAAATAAAATAAGAGTTGAATCTACAGATCTGCCATAAGACGTTTATAGAAACACATAACATAACAAAAAATAAGAAATAAAATAAGAGATGGTTATCTTTTAAATTTTATGTTATTTTTATGTAAAAATCGTTGTGCGCGTGCGCGTAATTTGTCATAACCTTTATTTTCGGCAAAAATGTGTTTTATCTGTTGGTTTGCCTTATTATTTGAACACTATAAACAATTTGATAAGGTTTGTGATTATTATGGTATAGGTACTGATTAAACCATATTCAATAGCAACATTTCAATATTTCTTATTTTTATGTGACGTCTGTATAAACACGTACTTGGATAAAATAAGAACTGATTTGAATGAACATTCTGATCTATTGAAAATTAAAAAAAGGTATTTAAACCAAATAAATTTATATTTGATCTAAATAAATATAAAAGACAAGTTAAACAATTATGTACTTGAATAAAAAACAATCAGTTTGATGGAAATCACCGGTTTATTTAAATCAAATCACTTAAATTGTTTAATTAAATAACGTTGTTGTTACGGCAAATACATGTAAAACAAAAGTAAAATAAATATGTACTTGATAAAATATATATAAATATCAATCAAATAAACATTTTGTTAACTTAACTTTTAACCTATTTACCTTAAGTCATTGAAACGGCTTATTTAAGTTAGGTTAGAGTTAAGGAAATAAATATTTGCTTGAATTTTGTATTTAGTGATTAGTTTCAAATAAAAAGTAATTTGTATCAAATCAGATGATACTAATTGAGGCAAATAATTCCTTGGTATTTTTCAAATACATATTTGTTTGGCTAATAGGAAACAAATATTTATTTGAGTCAACGGTAAATTTTTTTAACTCAAATAATTAATTTTATCAGTGTAAGAGTAGGCTAGTGTGATTATTGTTGTTATGGAATTGATTTAATAACAAAAATTTAAAGAGAGTAAATCAAATTATTATTTTTGCCATTCTTGATGGTGGTTTTCAAAATATAAAAAAACTCCAGCCGAAATTCAAAAAGAAGCTGACCTAGCGTATGTATTTATTATTCCCCACAAGTTAAGAGATAGTTATGATAAAACCTTCAAAGAATTTATCGACTGGTGTGATAAAAGATGTGCCTGCGTGAGTTATAATCATAACCCACTAGTGAGTTATGGTTATAACCCACGTGTGAGTTATAAGCTTCTTTATTAGTCGGAAATCGAACTAATAATGTTCACATTATATGTAAGTGTCGGATAAAATATTATTTAATGTCTTACTTATTTTTATTACAAGCCATGATTAAATTCTAAGCAAAATATGGGCCTGTTCGGCCTTATTTCAATTATACAGCTGGCCTGGGTCTTTCCTAATAGGGATCAGTTAGTCACTTTCTTATATCTCTGAACAGACTTTACCTGCCTGGTCTTATATCGTTAACCAACGTATATAAAATAAAATGTTGTTCTCATTTGTAAAATTACCCAAAATAAACCACCTGTTACCTCACAATTGTCTTTCTTTAAACTTTTTAATAGGGGGAAGTTTTGTACGAAGCACGAAGGACAACAATTTTAAGTATATTTTTTAAAATCTAATTAAGTATGCTTTTTTAGAACTAAGGCCTGGCTTGTCGCTTGTAACAGAGAAGATTTGCTGTATAAGGATGTCTTGGATATACATATTAACTATATAGGCTTTGACATTTTGATGAGAAGTACATGACCAAAGGTGGAACACGTAAGACTTTGGTTGCACAAGCTTTGCCCTCAGCGCAAAGCTATTGAAGATTGTTTATCAGTGGAACACTCCATCAAAAATTATTGGACTTTTAAGTTAGTTTTTATTTAGTCTTTATATGTAGGTACTTCCCACATAACAAAAATATATACTAAGCATATACTTAGCATATACGTTTTGACATAAGCATATTGACAGAATATTCTTAGCACATTCTAGGGATATGAATATATATCCTAGGAATATGCTAAGCATTTGCGTTTGGCCACCAAATTGATATGCTGACGATATGCGCCAAGCATATCCGAAGGATATGCTCGCGCATGTGCTAGATGGTTACAGAGCATATCCCAGGAATATTCTAAAAATATGATGTTGGATATGCTGCTCACAGCCACCACAGCTAGGTATATAGTAAAAATTTGATTGTAGGTAGATACTTAAATAATATCGTTTATTTATTTAAAGATATACATTATATAATATACAGGGTGTTCCTAAATATCATGTACATACGGAAGGGGGTAATACTACCTGAAATACGAGAATTGCCATCTGTTGCTAAGTTTATTGACGAGCTTGAACTCTGATAAACTAAAGGGGTCGAGAGGTGGTCTTTACTAGAACATGATTTAACAGTATCATCATTTATGTTATTTTGAGACGTATCTAGAGCTAACATATCTGCATCAGTTTTGAATTTCATATGCCTGCGGAATGATCGGGCGCTGGCTTCTTTACGTTTTGACATTTTTAGACAAAGCCTAAAAACGATAAGTTTTACGAAAAAGATTGATCTCTAGATTGGTTTAACAAAATGTTTGTCTACTTACCTAAACTTACGACTTTAACACACTCCAAAACAATAAAATCAAATCACAAAAATAACAAAGTTCAACGATGTAAGCTATAGCTAAAGCAGAAAAGAAGCACAGAACGACAAATCAAAACATAAAAAGAAAAACCCAAAGCCAAAGGACCGCGTGGGGCGTGGGTGCGAAAAGTCTGTCGGCTGTCGTCAAATGTTATATACGTCAAATCCGTGGGCTACGTTCATCGTGGTTCATGGCGTGAAATGGACACAAGTGCGTTCGCCGACATTCATACAATAATTTCGCTACTTTTAAAAGCATAAAAAATAGTCAGGATAAATCGTTCTATTACCAGGAAATAATTCTAATTTATTTTAGTCAAACGATCACAGCAATTTATTGTGGAATATTCCTATCTTATTCTGAGAATATTCGCTAAAGCATTTTGCGTTCAAACATACGTCAAGCATATTCTTAAACAAATATCCTTTTTAATCTATACTCAGCATATTCTTGGGATATTCCAGTTCGAATATACATTTTCGCTTATCCACAGCATATGATAGGCATGTGAATATGCGCGGTCTGCTATGTGGGTTACATATGCATTAGATTGATATAAATATTATTGACAAGATCCCTTAGTATAAGACATCGGTCAATTCAGATACGTCCGGCTCTGAACAACCGAATTAAATTGACTAAAATAAATGGTCTACGAAAACACACCCTTTATTTTCCCAGGATACAAAAACCCTTTTTACGTTTTTAAATATATTTCGCTGTTTTCTCAAGGATATCAATAGGCAAGGCTTAGTTAGGTAGAAGAAACCTAGAAACTTTTAAAATTGCGTATTTTTTACCCCTTTTCACTAATTTCCTGACACAGTACAAAGCAAAAGGATCGTTATCCTTCTTTATACCTGTCCAAACAGCTGGGATAGAATTACATCTTGGGGGCTTCTTAATATTTGCATTTTTTTAGAAAGCTTGACTACCTGAGGCGAATTTTTTTTGCGAGGAAAAGGGGTTAAATTGAGAAAGGTGTGGAAGCACATATACAGGGGGGTCTTAAATTACAAGCGCACAGGTAATTGTGACGTATATGGGTAGCGTTGGATATTGGATATTGGTGTGCGTGTGTTGTGTGGGAAAGGAGGTAGACAAATATGACGTAAAAAAGTGAAAAGTATTAATTCCTGGGAATATTTAAAACGACAAAATTATTAACAATTACTTATTTACTTACACAGAGTGGTAATTAAGTATGTCGCCAAACTCAGGGGTGTTATACTTAGCCAAAATTTGAGACAAGAAGTTCATATTATAAACATAAAATTTGTGATATGTTAATACAGGGCGAGAAAAATTTTCGACATGTATGGCATGTAGTACGCACTGGACTTACCGAGTATAATTTTTTTTTAAATGCCTTGTTTTTTTTAAGCAAATCAGCTTAAACGTGATTTCATTTGAATATGTCTCGCAATTGATCATTTTGTATGTCTCGAATTTGTTGAGACTGATTGATGTTTTGTTGTTTGACGTGTATTTACTGTCTTCAATAGTTAAACTTTTGTTAGTGAAGTCACCTATCATGAATCGCTATACGAACGACGAGATGACTGACATGCATTTCATTTAGGGACTTGCTGTATTGTAAGTATTCATCAACGTCTTCATGAAACAGGCACATTAAAACGAAGTGGAAGACCAGGAAGGCCAATGACAGTAAGAACTGTAAAAGTGGAAGAGAACGTGCTGAACATGATAGAGAAAGATCCAGGTACTCGAAAAAATACAAATACTTTAAACGTACCTAAGTAATAGGACTATTCGGAAAATTCTTAGTAACTATTTGTTGTACCCATACCACATATAATGCGTTCAGGCACTTCTTCCTGCTGATTTTATCCGGTTTGTTCCATGTAAAAGACAAGTCACATGTACCCTATTGGGGTAAAATATTCTTAAGTTTTGGCCTACTTTTATCATATACGGTGCTGCATCAGACAAAGCACTAAAAACTGCTCATCTGGGACTCTGGATTTGGTAAAAAAACGCTGGATAGGGACTGCTGAATAAATCGGGCTTCATTATTAATTTTGTCTAGCTGCTCAGAAGCTATTCAATATGGGTTTCTTGCTTTATCTTCTTGAAGTGCTCCAATCATAAGATGTGCGATATATCTGCCACAAGCATCTGTGCTTTCATCAACAATAATGTAAAAATCTTTTTTACCCAGTGAAGCTCTAATTTCTGTTATGAACATTCTTCTTTCTAAGCGTGGATTCGTTAGGAATGGTTGGTTGACAATATTTTTGCAAAAATCCTCTAAATTGCGGATATATATATGCACTTTGCATATATTTCGCCCTTTAGTAATAACATATGGAGATCGCTGGATTGGTCAAGGTAGACCTCACTTATGGCCTGGTCGATCCCCGGGCTTAAACCCCCTGGATTATTTCCTATGAGGCCATCTAAAGTCATTAGCTTATACTACTCCAGTGGAGAATATCGAAGATTTAAGAAATCGGATAATTGCTGAATGTAACTCAATAAGAAACGACCCTAGTTCTGCAACACTTCCTAAATTTTTTTTGATTCGATTATGTTTTGGAAGTTAATATCTCAGAAACTGTAAAATATAATAAAAGGCCCTTTGTTGTGTTTTGGCAATTGTAATGGAAAGTATAGGAAAAACCTTTCACAAAATATCGATAATCCATGAGCAGACAATAGACAACAATAACTTCCTTTGATTCATATATGAACCTTTAAATACGCTTAATCAGATTTGCCTATAGTATCTAACATTGTAACTTGTATTTTAAGACTTATGACCCTTTTTAGAGAAAATGCACTTCCTTCCCACAACAAAACGACAAAATCATCCCCGACATTTACCTGAAAGGTCATCGCAATACACACAAAAAAACCCAAATTTAACAAAAAAATTAATACAAAAGTAAGTGAGCAAGGTAAACGGAAAAGCAGATGTAAAATTAAAAGTTGAAACCTAATCCTTGAATTTAATCCTTAAAAAACGAAAGGATGAAAGGGCCTCAGGTAGAGAATGACACGAGAAGGCACACGTTTCGTTTTGCTTTCTGAACCGGGTTTCTCAGGATATATGTATGGGCAAATCCTTTTAGTCCTTTTTGTATGTATGGAGGTAAAAACCTATTTTTTTTTAATTCTATGATATTTTAGGTAATTGTTAAAACAAAAATCAAATTAAACCAGACTATTGATATAATATTTAAGGAACGTGAGATATCTTTCATTTCAAAGCTAACCAGCCTAAATATCCCTTAATTTTGAGGGAAATAAGATTTTGCAAAAAACACGTCAATTTTAATATCGAATTGTAATTACACATTTAATATAATTTTTCTAAACAGTAAAAACCTAAAGGTTGGAACTAATTCATTTAAAATTCATGTTGTTAAGTTATCATCACACTGACAGTGACGGTTGTCCCCTGATTTGAGTAGTTTTGCCTCAAGTCAAAGTGTCTATGTAGGTACCTACCTACATATTTTACTTCATAGATCTCTAAATAAATATACGATTAATATAATACTCGTCATTTTCAGTCTTTTATATTGTTCCAAAGCATACTTTTATTTAGTTGTTTAGTGTTCTAAGTATACATATATTTATTATGTTGTTTGTTTTGTTAAGCTTAACAATGAGGTACATTAAACGTAGATATATATATATATATATATATGTTTAATTTACTAAATTGTTAAAGTATATAATAGGTGTGTCGTTTTGTTCAGGCTAGCTATAATAATAAGTGTGAAAGAATCACAGGGTTTTCCAGTTCAGTTGTAACCATCATTTACTTTATAAATAAACAATAAAAATACTTAATATTTTCATTCATTTAACAAACCTTTTCCAAGCGATCTGAAGATTGATATATATTAGGGGCTACTACTTTCGGCTTTGATTAAGTCATTCAAACATGTATCAAACTAAGCAGAGGTTAATAATGTAAAACATCTTGAATGCATAATTTTTTACATTTTAATTATAAACGCCCGGTTAGTTTGATACGGGATTAAATGACTTAATCAAAGTGGAAAGTATTCGAGCCCTGGGTAGATTATTTTATTACACTCACTATAGTAAAGTCACACCCAAATAAAATAAAATTTACGTTACAATAATATGATATTTACACTAACTAATCACAAATTACCATTAAAAAATGGTTTAGTTACACCTCTCATTATTTCTTTTAGATTCTATAGATTCTGTGAGTTTAATTTACACACGATAGTGTAAATGTACCTACCCATAAATTAGAAGAATTAGCACTCATCAAAAAGTAAAAAAACCATTCAAAAATGTCTTTTTTACTAGATATACTCATTGGTTAATATATCCTATTGAGTGTGGTCCTATATGTACCACCATTGAGTGTTAAATTTAACACTCAATTTTTTATTGTGTACGAATCTATAAAACGTGTAATCATTGACACCATTACTTCTTAAAAAGGGTTATGCACAAAAAAATATTCGTTGGATCATTTTTGCTATTATTGTGGTGAGATTTTAACAAGGCAAATAAACATATTATTTCCATTCCAGACAAATTGCGGCCCTTAGTGTTATGATACAAGTTGAAAATTATAGTAAATTGTGCAAAAACGAAATGAAGCGGTTAACATTCTAAACTGGTGTAATTTGTCCGATATATTACACGTTACCGACTGTAAATGACTGTAAATACGCAAAAACATCGTTGCAGAATGTTTTGGGCCGGAATTATTCAAATTACTGTTAAAATTGCTCCACTGGCTTTGTCACTTTTGTTAAATGATACAGATTGCGCGGTTACATGGCAGTTTTGAATCGAATGACAAAAATTAGCCATAAATAATGAAATTTTAATTTTATATACTAAAACCTACATAAAACCTTAGTTACTCATAATACATTAGTTACCATAATTTAATACGTTAGTTACGAAAGCATAATACGTTAGATACCAAATAATATTAGAACTATTTTTCATGAACATGTAAAACAATATTTTGACAGTTTTCAAATTTGATGAATACACCTTTGTCTTCAACGTCCACGATCTTAGGTACGCCCTCTGAAGACTGATTAATGACCGAGAAAGCACTCCTTTCGATTTCGTGCGGTTCCCCAGTGCCTAATCCACTGCCGGAAACATCGCCGATTTGAATTTTGCGAGCAATGGAAACTTTCTTGGTCACACTTTCTTCTAAATACCCTCTAGCAACCTTCGCCGATTCCCATTCACCAAGTTCTTGTAGGTCTAATATATCTCCTCCAGCATTAACAAGAAAATTTGCCGAAGATCTTCTAACGCAGTGACCAGTATACAAATTAGGATTTTCAAGTGAGAGATACTCAGCTATTTTTTGAGGTATTTTAGAGAAGAAATGAATGCCGCAGGGCTGTACCGTACATTTCCCTCTTCTATATGATACAAACAATCTTTGGTGAGTGACATGGTCTGGCCTTAACATTGCGTACTTTTTAAATAAAAGCACAGGATTGACTTCGCCGTCAAATATCACAGCGAAAATACGTTTCTTGTGGGTTTTTGAGTCGGGAATAGTAACAATCAGCTTGTCCTCTAAAACGTCAACATCTTCCGTGGTCATCTTCACTAATTCATTAGTTCGACAGGCTCTTCCAATTCCAATTAAAAAAGCCACTTTCATCATTAAAAACTTCTCGTCTGAGGCAGAACACACAAATTCGTTGACTTGTTCTCTTGTAAATACTTTTGATTTTTTTGCTCTATATCCAACATTTTTCTTCTTGATGAAACGTATTAAGGCGCCGTATTTGTCGATTTCCACTATTTCCTTCAGTTCTAAAGTCGCTCGTAACATGGAATATTTCGGCCATAAGGATGAAGCAGAGTATTCCTTAGAGAGTTTTGCGAAATACGCCAGCAATACCGTTTCTTCAGCACCTTGAACATGTACTTGGTTTCGCCACTCACAAAACTGCCGATATTCTTTTTCATAATGGATTTTAGATTTGTCCGGAAGCAAGTTCAACCTTATAATGTTGGCTGCAGCTAATATATCGTCAGCAATATCAAAATCTTGCATGATTTTAATGATGACTTTTTAAAATGCCAAAATGAAATGACAAAACACCTTGTTTTTATTTTCGCATCGCCGTTGTCAATGATACGATAAAGCTTTGAATATCACTCGATTATTAGCGATTTAACACCGTCTCGGACATTGCGGGTGACTCGGCTGTCGCCTCGTCACCTAGCGATGTCCTCTGTTCTGTTCGAAATTTTTCTATGACCTCTTGCCTTTCGGCATCCAGCCAATGACTATTATAAATCGCATAATAATCTCGTTATATTAATAGCTATTAAACAATGTTACCAAACTCCATGTTACACTCATTTTCAAAAATCTTGCAATGAAACAATTAATAACAGATTATTCAAGGATAACTCAAAAAACCAAACAATTATAGATTTGATAATATGAAATGACCATTATTTAAAGACTGGAGTAACATCAGAACCAAAAATTAGTGACCATGATTGGATTTATATAGATTATAGATACTGAAGATTATATTAAAATAAAAAGAGAAAGCAAAATAATGAAATACATTGATTACAAAAAATTGTCAAACGAACTTTCTTAATGTGTATTTGTGTATGGATATTTGATAACTCAAATATAAATATTTTGTTTAAAAAAATTATGGACAATATAAAAAACTGTATAAACAAAGTGAAAATTGAAAAGAAAATCACCCATAGAAATCATATGACCCCATGGTTTAATAAACATATTTTGAAAGCGGGATAAATAGGGATCAAAATGTATAAAAAATATATTTTAACCAAAAATATTGATGATTGGAATGAATATAGGATTTTAAGAAATCGTAATGTCAACATTTTAAGAAAAGAGAAGAAAATATATTATGAAGAACAAATAGATGAAAACAAACATGACTCAAAAATAATGTGGAAAACTTTAAAAAAATTTGTCAAACCAAAAGCTAAAAGTAAAATTAGAGAAATTATATTTGAAGATCGAAAAGAAACGAATCAGTTAAAAATCGCAGAAAAAATGAACATATTACATAAATAGTATTAAAGAAATAGTTGCAGAAATAGGAAATGGAAATAAAAATGTTTGTAAAAAAATCAGTAAATCAAATAATGTAATAGAACATTTTCATGAACTAACTATCTATAAAAGAATTAAAAATTAAAATTTGGAATATAGAATCAAATAATAATTATGATGAAATTTTAACAAAAAAGATAATGAAAGAGACATTTGGCAGCATTGGAAATATATTACTTAAATTAATTAATACAAGTTTGAAATATGGAGAAATACCTGATGATTTAAAATGTTCATGTATAACACCAGTACCAAAAGTAAAAAATACAAAAAAATGTACTGAAATAAGGCCGATAAATTTATTATGGGATATTGAAAAACTTTTAGAGAAGACAGTTTATGAACAAATATTAAATTTTATTGAAGAAAACAACATTTTAGTAAATATTCAAGCAGGTTTTAGAAAAATATATTCAACAGAAGCAGCAGCACAATATATTATTGAAAATTGGAAGAGAAGTGTTGACAAAAATAAAATCATTCTGGCAGTATTTTTGGATTTTAAACGTGCTTTTGAGACTATTGATAGAAATAAATTATTAAATAAATTATATCAGTATGGTTTAAGGAGTACTGTATATAAATGGTTTAAAAATTATTTAAATTTTCGACAACAAATAACTACAATAAATGAAACATTTTCAAAAAGGGAATTTAATAATATCGGTGTAACACAAGGAAGTATTTTAGGCCTTTTTTATTTATTTTATATATAAATGGTATGCCAAATATTTTGTCAAATACCAATATTTAAATGTTTGCTGATGATACGTAAAAGGTAAAAATATTTTAAGTTGCATAGATAGTCTAAATTCTGAATTAAAATTGGTATCAAACTGGCTAAAAGTAAATAAACTAAAATTAAATATTTCTAAAACGAAATTTATGGCAATAGGAAATAATATTAATTATGAAAATATAAATATTTTTATAGATGACCAAAAATTAGAAATAGTTCATTACTTGGATTTTCACTGAATTGATCATATCAGAACTTGCCCCGTTTCCTGATTCCTCAGGTATGACATCGGGGCTCTAACGCCTTTAATTAAAGTTTTGGTCATTCTGAAGACAGAATTATCTTCGATGGCAAGAGTCTGAACTTTATCGTCCCATAAATTGGACTCGCGCTTGATGAGCATTTGTCGGATGGCAGGCAGCGGCCTCCCGATTTGCCTTGGCCTTGATTCGAGGACTTTAATATTCGTCAGTTTGGTATTTCATGTCATAACATGAATTTGGCACAATTTTAACTTGGATTTGGTTAGATATATCGTCCCCTTATAATTGTGATTTAAACCAAACCCCACGTTTTTCAGTCTAAGACCTCTTGTATAAAATAGTATATTGCGCAACAAGCGGCCAATGCCAACAATCTTATGAGTGCGAAGTTAGCTGCCCGAGCGAAGCGAGAGCAGATATCACACTCGAGAAATCGTGGAGTCGTCCCGAGTTGCGCATACAATTTTTCATATAAAATGTTTTGAAAATATGACTTGAGATGCCTCGCAATTCTGTGTATTGTTGGACTCACACTCGTAGAGATCCAGAATAAGACTCAGGTCCTTTATATTCACCAATCATTTATTTATATAGTGTGAAAGATTATTATACAAAAGGCGCCAGAAACAAAATGGCAACTATAACAACTCAAACATAATACAACAGATAATATAACTAACCTGTACCTTTTAATACAGATATATTAAATTACCTACCTTTAAATATAATACAGGCATTTCTAACACAAGAAACAGATCACAATCTTATTATTCAGACATGTTTTCTTTTTTTTGACAGACCAACATGAACATTGTCACAACCGAGTAAGTATCTTGCAGCAACGCGGACAGAGCTAAAGAATTATATCTCAACAGTATTCCATTAAAGTTTATTTGTAAAAAGTGAGTGACTACAAAGAGAGCAAGATGCATATACTTTTACGAATCTATTGCGCAAGCGCAGTCGTATCGCTATCCTTGTCTTGCCCGGAAATCAGACAAGCTATTTTTTGCTACCTAATTATTACCATACCTTTTAAGACACCCTGTATACACCAACCTTTGGGATTGCTCTACCGCTAATAAACCTACAGAACAATTTTTTACCTTGGACACGAACCTTTGGTATAGTAAAATGTAAACCGTTTTGAAATCCCCAATGTCGCCCCGCATGTAAACGCACTAGCGGAAGGTCCCCGAATTTTCCGAAAGCGTAAAAAGTGGGAAAACTAAAACGCGGGAGCCCGCGAAAATCTGTCACTGTCACTGGCACAGAGTAAGCGCCGCTTGTAATGTCCCCAATTAACATACGGATTTGCATAAAATTTGTCACTTAACTGGGTGGTAAATCGCACCCCACTCTCCGAAAGGGCTTATGTAACCAGAAATTAGGCAAATTTTCCATGTCTGCTGGTGACTGGCGGAGTTTGCTCGTTTTTCATTCCTTTTTAGTTGATTTCTTATTTTTAAATGGCTTCAGTGTATACAGAATCCGTTCAAAGTCACCCCCGTTACCCCTAACATTTTTTTTACAGTGTCAGAGGTCAAAATTATTTTTCGATATTTTAAAATTATTTTGCAAAAAACAGTTGGGGGTTTTTGAGGTAAGAAAATTTAAATTTCTTTCAAATGTTGATGATAAATTGTAGAGGGCGCTGTCAACGACACTTTGCTTACATTAGAGAGGTCACAACTTTTTTTGTGCCATGGTGTTCATGTTTCAAATGAAAATATTACTTGCTCTGACTATACGGGGTACGACATTTCGTTTTCGAAAAAACATCATCAAAATACAGTCTTTTTTTTTGGCTTAAAAAATAAAAATTCTGAATACGTCACTGGCAAGCGCTCCTCAAAATACGTAAACTGTATATTTCAAATTTCGAAAATTTGCATACTGAATGTTCAAAAAATTAAATAAATCAAAAGGTTCTCTTTAAACTGAAATATTTTATAAGAAATTTTTTTTTTCTGACATTCATATTAGATTGATTCGATTCTTCCGTCTTTTTTTAACAACCCTCACTCAAAAAAATTAAAAGTATTGAGCAAAATTACTGTATCTCTTCAATATGTTTCGATTGCTTGTCAGTTCTTAAGGTGGACATAGTAAGCGTTTATTTTTGAAGTGAATGATTTAGTCGAGTTGTTAGAGCAATTTGACGGAATGTAAAAATACATTGGCGTGATTGGATGGACCGATTCCAAGTTTGTACAAAACTTCTTTTTTATTAATTTATTATTTGTCGTCTTTGGTTTGGATTTCGGTTCGCAAATGCGTCATTAAATAGATTTTTAACCTCTTCGTAAGACCTGACCATATCGCCATATCCTATTTAATATTAAGCACAATATTAAAATAGATACCCAACACCTAGTTTCAAGAATGGCGTCGCATCATGACAAATATTGTAAAAATTATCCCCAAGTTGCAGAATACCCCAGGCAGCAGAAAGACGTCGTACCGACGTCTTAGTAACGTCAGGACCAACCAAAATGACGTCTATAATGACGTTGCATAACGTCCTACTGACGGGAGAAAGTCTCGTCGAGTGACGTTATTAATTACGTGTAATTACGTCATCATTGACAATACACTGGACCTAACATTGACGTACTAATAACGAATTATGACGTTGCAGGATCATACTTTAATACGGGAAGCTTCCATAATTTTGTGTTGTCGGCTTAACGGAACGTGTAATTTATTTAATTTGGCAGTTTAGAAGTTCACAACGTTGCCCAACTTTGTTTTTAAATTTGAAGCCTTTTAGTACTGAATTGTAAATCGACGATACAATACGTTGGATAACGTCAGTACCCATACCTTACTTTAATCTCGTTATATAACGTTATTTTCGTCATGGTTTGGTACATAGAACTTTTCGAACTTAATAGGTTGGAAATCGACGATACAGTACGTCAATTAACGCCCTTATATGACGTCATTATTTATTACGTTATGCGACGTAACAAAATGACGTTATGATACGTTATATTTTAGCCCCTCGACGTAAATCACGTCATTATGACGTCATATTGACGTAATATGACATCAGTCTGCTGCCTATTTATTCGTTTGGACCTGAAAGACAGAAGTATTCAATTGCCATCCCTCTAACCACCCTTGTCAAATACGTAGCAGTCTAAAAAATTCTATTAGCATTTTTTATTACCGAAAATATATCCCTGGCATAATCTACCTTTAAAGATATATTATCAAAACCTATTGCAACTTAAATTTGCATTTTCATGTGGGAAAAAGATTATCTTCCTATGCTTCAGTTTATGGTTTTAAAAAAACTCTCAACTAGCAATAGCAACTAAAAAATGAATCCCCTGTTCCTATTCGATTTAAAAAAAAATGTTTTTTTTTAACAAAATCAACCCCCAGAACGATCAGACTTGCATCCCATTGACAAATTCACACCTATTAGCCTAAATCTTGCCTTTTTAATGTTGTGACAAGCATACAATAGACCAGTTGACCGTAAGTGACTTTTCTTTGTATCTAACACCATCCTATTTTTACCAAGTGCCAGTTCGGACCTTTTTCTGACCACACGCTGGTTAAGAAATCATCCCCTAATAAGCAGATAATAGATTTGTGATGATATAGCTATTTTAGGGTAGTATGGTAAATGTATGGATGGATTTTTTCTGATGTGGCAGGGTCAAGTGGACCACGTGAATTAGCAGATTTTTTAGTGTGGTGGCCTAATTTTATTTTTTTGCGATTTCATGGTTCATGGGAAGATTGGGATCTGCTGACGAATGTATTGGGGTGTGAAGGAAGTAAAAAATCGGGTACATTTTCTCAAAAATGAATTTTTTAAGGGTAAACGACATAAAGAGAAGGATATGCCATTAAAAATGCTTTCTGTAAAGAGAGGTAGGTATAATATTGCCCTTGTTAATGTTTAAAAATCCTTTGTTTATACAGGGTGTCCCATAATTAAGCCCCATAATTAAAGGAGATAGTAGACTTAGAAAGAGGTCATTTTTAATTGTAAGATTGTTACGTAGTACAATATAAATGCAAATCAAGGTAATCTGGGTTGAAATTCAATATCTGTTCGAAAACTGATCAATCTGTCGTTAAAAAAATTGGGTAAAAGTCTGTGCGTTTTAAGAAGTCCGATATCGGATTAAATCACCAAGGGATGTTATCGCTTTTAAAACAGTAAGTCGGTTAAGTTACAATATCTTCGCACCTTCGCTATACTTGATCACACCGAACATCCCACTGGTTTACTGTATTCTATAACTGGGCGAAATCAGAGGTTTCAAAACAAAATTATCTTAGAATTACGCGTTGAGCATAAATAATAATTAAATAGATAATTAAATTATTTTGCTATTATTATAGTTAAATCTATATAATAATCGCTATTTTTCAAGAACCAATTAAAATTTGCTCAAGTGCGAGATGGTTAAATATGTTAAAGGTGGATTTATAAACTCGAAAAGTTGGCGAGGTTGAGGTTCAGTTGGTGTTGGAAATAGGAGTTCAATTTAAACTAAAGGGAACACTCAGTTCTATTTATACACTCGTTCATGTTGTTCATGTAAAGCTCATGTAAGGTTCGAAAACTTCCCGGGTAGTTCGAGATAATCAATTTTTATGCTCGGAATTCGGAATATCTAACCTCACAACTTGACCATAACTTCAACCTCACCAACTTTTCGAGTTTATAAATCCAGCTTATAGATTTTGTCAGGTATATACTTTTCCGATAATGACATTATTTTGGGATTATTATAATTAAATCTTCATAATAATTACTATTTTCCAAGAAATAATTAAAATTTGCTGAAGTGCGGGATGGTATGTTCTACTTTATTTTAAATATGTAGTTGTGCTTTTCACTTTTAGTTTGTTTCTCATTGTGTGTGAATTAAAATCAGTTATTAAGCAAAGTTATGGAAAATGTTCAGCAAGGTGGCACATCGCCTAGAAGGCATTTATCTCCAGGTGAACGCCGTTTGGTATTACAAGTGGAACGTTATTTTACTTTAGAAAAAGATAACTCGGGCCCGTTAGAGTCTGTTTTGGCAGTGCAAAAACGAACGTCTGATGCTTGCGGCATTTCAGAGAAGACCTTAAGAAGACTTCGAAAAAAGAGTGAAGAGGATTTGGACAGACCATATAAAAGGGTTCGACTCCATTTAAAAACCTTGGATTTATCCCAAGGGATAAAACTCTCTATTAGGAATATTGTTTATGATATGTATAAAGCCAAGGAATATGTTACCCTCAAAGCTATTCTTGAAAAGATAAAGCAGAAAAAACTTTGCGATATTGGAACTAACAGTTTGTCCATCATCTTAAAACATATGGGTTTCAAATATAAAAAAACGAACAACAGAAAACTGCTTTGCGAGCTGTCCAATGTTGTTTCGAAAAGATGGCAATTTTTAAGGGATTATTTAAACAACAAAAAATCGGAATTGTCAAGACAAGTTGTTTTTCTTGACGAAACATGGGTATTTGCAAACGGAACTTCAACAAAAACGTCTTGGCAGGATGACTCAAAGCATTGTTATTCAAGTACCCGTGCAAGTAATAGAAAAAGGTATATTTTATTACATGCTGGTAATGAAGAAGGTTTTGTTTTAAATGCCAGTTTGATATTTTCATCAACAAAAAAAACTGATGATTATCACGGCAATATGGATGCTGAAATTTTTGAGCATTGGTTCGAGGAAAAACTTTTAAAAAGTTTAGAAAAACCTTCCTTAATTGTTTTAGACAATGCCTCTTACCATACGAGACTCGAAGAGAAATTCCCTACAAGCAGCTGGAAAAAGGAAGAAAGAAAAGAGTGGTTGTCAAAGAAAAACATAAACCATGAAAATTTATATTTAAAAAGTGAACTTTTAAGCAAGTGTAAAGAGCAGTCATTTAAAAAAAAGTATGTTGTTGACGAATTAGCCCTCAAATATGGACATCAAGTTTTGAGATTGCCGCCCTACCATTGTCATTACAACGCAATTGAATTGGTATGGGGTATTAGCAAGAACTATTATGACAAACATGCCTGTAAAAATATCGGTAAGCCTAGCGTTATAAAGTTATGGGAGGAGGCGCTTAGCCAAGCGGGCAAAGAAGAATGGCGGAAATGCATTGAACACACAGAAAAAATTATTTTTGAATCTTATGAGACAGAACAGGTTATAGACGAAGTAAGACCGTTAATTATTACGAATGATGATGATGATGACGATGATGTTGATTCTGATGAGTCTGAAAGCATGGGTGAAATTTCAAATGCAGAGGAAGACTACTTTTAGTAGTATACCTATCTACAAGTAGGTACGTTCTGTCGCAAGACTACAAAATCGGTTCTTTTTAGAACCAAAACTTTATAAAAAAGTATTCGTAAAACTAATTTGTCTGAATACTACAAAAGCTAAAAAATTATTATTTTTCTTTACCTAAACTAATTTTTTATTTACTTTAAATTATTTTATTTAGAAAATGTAATTCATCAACATCCAAAATTACCTTCAATATAATTTATTGTTTGAGAGCCACCGACATAATGCTCAAGAGGTTTTATGGCTTAGCGGACTTCTTAAAACGCACAGACTTTAAGTAGTTTATCGTCAAGTGATTGCTCCACAAATGGATTCAAAATATTGTCCCTATACCGCTGTGCTGTATCTGTGTCATGTAAAAAACAGGACCAACAATTCTTTTTCGAGAAACAGCCAACCAGACACCAATTTTTTGAGGGTGCAATGTGGACTGTACAAGAAAATGGAGAGTTTCACACTGATAAAAGGTGGCAAGAGAATAAAATATCTTGACTGTAAATTACTTTATCCGAAGGTAATAATTTCATTTGGAATTAATGCGTTCTTAATACAAGATATTTTATGTCTTTGGTAATTTCTGTTTATGTTCTTGGCAGCAAAATCCCTTATCTATAGAAGCTGGCGTCTTTGGGACTGTAAAATTTTAAAATAGTATTTCTAACGAAAGCAATGTTCTTTGCGCCAAATTAATTATGTCATTGTTTTAAGGTTATGATATGCAGTAAGCAGTATGCAAGTTTCTAAGCATCCCGGGCCGGCCCGGTAGTCGGCTTTCGTCTCTTCTCTCGGTGAGTGCGTTTTTGCTAGCTTATATCCGCACTCATAATTTAAAATTTAGGCGTATATTTATACATATTTTAAAATATTTTATTTCATACTGTATTGTAAAACACACCTTTACATATTTGAATTTAGTCCAGAAAATAAGGTTTTACAGCAATAAGTCCGGTAAAAATTTTTTACCGGACTAGTCCTGTAAAATTTCTTTACCGGACTGAAATTTGTAAGTTTATTAGTTTAATCAATGTCAAACACACAATATTTCCACCAGTAAATATAAGCACTTTTCAAATATACGACGCAGAATAAAACTTCATTATAATTTCAAAACATAATTATAATTTTTAACAGAACAGTATGAAATAAAATATTGTACGTCATTCGTCCGGCAAATCCTTTACAGTATTCGTTCCAAAATTCCAGACTCGGCTCCTTCGTCGCCTCGTCTCGAAACATTTCACTCATACTGTAAAAGTTGATTTACCGGACTTATAACGTAAATATCTATTAACATAAAACGTTAAAAAAAAATCGAATTTGTTTCCACACAATACAAATGCGGTCCTTAATACTGAAAAGGCCATATGACCATCTATTTATTTATACAGTGTGTGAATAAAGTCTGGAAACGGCTTAATAACATCAGAATTTATTGGCCGATTTAAACCAAATTTGGTACAGTTGTGTAAGAGGATCTGACGCACCGAATGACGATATTGGCGTTGTTGCCAGCTTTTTAGTTTGTCTGGAATTCGAACGAATTTTATATTTTTAAATGTAACACTCTGTATATATTTTTCAATTATAATTTTTACTTTAAGTTTGTTACACTTTTGGTATAACATACTTTGTTCCTAATATCAGTAGTTTTCGAAATAACGAGTACAATTTAGAAAAAAATATATTTTTTATATTAAATGTTCAAACTGTTTTCCCTGTACAGCTTGACAGTGTGCTATTTAAAAATAAAATTTTTCAATTGTGTTGTAAATCATTTCTGGCGTTATTAATTCGAATTCGTCCGAAATTCGACGCTGCAAATCGGCCAAGTCTTGAGGTTTTGTGGTATAAACTCTGTTCTTCAAGTGTCCCCATAAAAAGTAGTCGTCAGGCGACAAATCAGGGGACCTAGGTGGCCACTCGATTGTACCCCCTCTACTGATCCACCTATTCGAAAAAGTGTTATTCAAAAATTTTCGCACGCTTCGACCAAAATGGGGAGGAGCTCCATCCTGTTGGAAGAATGTACTTGCATAATTTGGACCCATCACATTTCGTATAGTAGGCACTATTTGCGTTTGCAAGAGCTCAAGGTAAAGTTGTGATGTTAAATTTCCATCAATAAAAATGGAGCAATCTTGTGGTTATCCAGACGCCATAATAGTTTTTACGCGCCCAAATTATCAATATTCTGTTAGCGATAAAACAGCTACATAACTTTCTTGACAACTAATAGTTTCAACAATGGTATCCTTAGAAGTTATCTCGGAGTTAGAGTTAACAGGACATTGATATGTGGGCATTAATTGTATAAAAAAGAGTATAATTAATATTCTAGGTTTTAAAAAATCCAGACCAGCTGAAAGGTGTGTTGCCAGACTTTGCAAAAGCCGTTGACAATAAACCAAATAAGTATCACCACTTTAGAAAAAACGATGCAATGACCGAATAAATTAATATTTTGCGAAGTCGGCTCTCGATGAAACATTACGAGCTTGTAAATTAGCCCGACTAATGAATTGATTTTGACTTTTTTAACAAAAGCATTTTCGAGATTTTATCTCCGAAATCTCCGTTTTACCATTTTAACGACATTTTCGCTGCAAAAAGTCCGCCAATAAAGCACAAGGAATGCGTGCTTTGTCTGGTTTTTTCGCTCATTTTCGCCCGTTGGGAACCGAAACACTGGGCGAAATTAAAATTTAATAAACCCATATAAATTCAAGCGCTACAAGGCCCTTACGGATCGGGTCGGAGCTCATTTAAAAATGTAATTAAAAGCCCAGAGTGGCTGAGCCGGGGGTTTTTGGTCGTTTTTTCGAATTTTCGACCGTGAACCGAAGTATCGACATAGTGAAAGTTCGATAATTATAAAAATTCATATATTTAGTCGTAATATCGCAATAAACCATAGGCGTGACAATAACAGGTACCTGGTCTTAAATTACACAGGTACAGCGTTATCAATTTAGTTTGTCCCACTTTTAAGAGCCTGTAACTTTTTTGTATTTTGAGTTAGCGAGCTCATTCAAAAAACAAGATGTACCATTTTTAGCCAAGTTTTTATGAGTGTTGTCAAAAATGACAGTAGGTGTCACATGTCACATTTAAACGCAAAAATTTAATTTTTTTAAATGGGACACCCTGTAGGTATATTAGAGGCGCATTAGATGGTCCCTTTTCTTCCGATTTCAAAAATATAACACACATAGGTATGCATTCTTTTCTTCATTCCATCAAACATTGACAAAAATATGAAAAAATATACTATTGTTAAAAAACATCAAGATAGCTATGCAACTGTTTTGGTTGCTATGGATTTTATCTTCATTTATATTTCAGTCTGTCATTCTCAGCATTATTAATCGTTTCGAATATTGTAAAAAAGTTATTTTGTATGTAAAAATTAACTAACATGAGATATTATTATTCAGTGGAGGAAATAGGCTTCAGTTTCCCAATAGACGGGTTCCTTCCAAAAAAATGTTTTATCGGCTGAAGAAGACATTTTTCGAGAGGTATAAAGAAAAAACGAATAATTAGGCGGAAAACAATTATTACGGAAGAAATGGAAATGAATGTATTGGCCTATTTTCGGGCATTTCCCTACAAATCTATACCCGATATACTACGAGAGCTGCCTATATCGTATGGTTCAGTAGAAACGATTTTAAAAAAATATAAGTTCCGTCCATACAAGCCTATAGAAGAGTGCAAAAATTAACGCCTGGGCAAAAGGAAAATAGGCTGCATTTTTGTAGATATATGATGGACGAAATAGGAAGAAACCCTAACTTTTTAAATTCTATATTATGGATGGATGAGTCAAATTTTTCCACCAGTAGGGGCTGCCACCGCCGAAATACGCATCATTGGTCAGACGAAAATCCTTTCAATATTCAGGAAATCCAGTTTCAAGGGCGACAAAGTGTTAGCGTTTGGTGCGGATTAATTGGGGATCGGGTTTTGGACCCAATAATTTTCGAAGGTTCCTTAACTGGCCCACGATATTTGAATATGCTGCAGGAGGAAATTGAAGATCGTTGAGATAATTTACCCATCCTAACGTTAAGAAATTTAAAATGGCAGCAAGATGGAGCGCCGCCACACAGTGTTGCTCCAGTAACTATATACATATTTAAACGCAAAATATGTGCAATGGATTGGAAAATCGGGTACTATAAAATGGCCGCCGAACAGCCCAGACCTAACACCCCGTGATTTTTTCTTTTGGGGTATATTAAAAATATTGTTTATGAAACACCGTGTTATTCGTTGAATGAACTGTATATTAGAATTGAAAACGCCATCCTTCAGATTCAAAATAATAGAGAAGTTTTATTAAAAATTAATAGTCACATTGTAAAAGTGTTTCGTAAATGTATCGAAAATGGAGCGGGTCATAGCAATATCGATTATGAAAGAATTATTATATAATAAAATTCTAGTTATTAAATTAATGTTATAAACTTTTGTTATTTTCTAGTTATGCCAATATTAATAAAATTGTTTATTCGTTTCAATGTGTCGTGTTTCATTGATCATATAAGCTAACAACCAAAACAGTTGCATAGCTATCTTGATGCTTTTTAACAATAATATATTTTTTCATATTTTTGTCAATGTTTGATGGAATGAAGAAAATAATGCATATGTGTGTTATATTTTTGAAATCGGAAGAAAAGGGACCATCTAATGCGCCTCTAATATACAGGGTGTCCCATTTAAAAAAATTAAATTTTTGCTTTTAAATGTGACATGTGACACCTACTGTTATTTTTGACAACACTCATAAAAACTTGGCTAAAAATGGTACATCTTGTTTTTTGAATGAGCTCGTTAACTCAAAATACAAAAAAGTTACAGGCTCTTAAAAGTGGGACAAACTAAATTGATAACGCTGTACCTTGTTTCATAGTATAATACCGGGTCCGCCAACGAAGCGGGGACGGAAAATTACATTCCTATCGAATAATTTATCAAAAATACTGAAACAGCATGAGGTCTGGAATTACAAGGTAGGTAGGTTTCCGAGATATCGACTTTTGAAAAATGGCATTTGACATTTTGACAGCTTCTAGCTTTTTAACGGCATGTCTTACTTCTTTATTATCTTCTTAAAAATACAAATTTCCGGTTAAACCAGAAGTACCATATTTCTCAATTTTGTAGGCTACAGTCATTCTTCCACATTTTATAGAAAAGTGAAAATGGAACTAAATGAAACTAAAAGTGTAGCTTCTTCTATTTTGACTCCAATTTATAAAATAAAAACTGGAAGTTCATCAGGGGGTTTTGAAACGAGTACGTCAATTGATTTTTGTGTTTTTAGCAATGCTAATAAATCTGACATTATTTTGTTCCCGAAAATGATAACGCTGATGAGGAAAAAGAAAATAATATTGGCTTTTCACTTTCATTTAGGGAAAGGTGAAAGGATCAGAAAATGATGCTTATTTAGCCGAGAAAATCTCCCACCAGGCTATTAATAATCTACTGCCTATATTCACACCAAAATCAGCAAATATTGTAACAATGGGTAATGGACAATTTTGGTATAATGGTATTAGAAATAGCTTACTAAAAGCCTTTAAAGATGTAGAAAAACCTTTAGTAGTCTCGCTAATTTTCAACGTAAATGGTTTACCACCATTGAGAAGCGCATCTACAGAATTTTGCTCCATACTTTTAAGAATTGCAAATTAGGATAATCTAAAGCCAATTGTCGTAGCTATTTATTGTAGACAAAGCAAACCACCTTTACAAGAGTATTTTTCGCAATATGTCAAGGAACTTAATGATATTATGGTTAATGGAATAATATGCAATGGACATAGTTCAGCAGTTGAAATAAAATAATTTATTTTAAGGTTAAAGTTCTAAGCGGGCGTTTAAAGTAGCAAAAATAACTAGGCGGTTCCAAAACTGAGGAATTATTACCATAGAGATTACTTTAACGTTCCAAATGGGAACTTTTATAAAACTGATGGAACTACGGCGAACAAAAATGACTAGTAAGTTCTAAAAAGCACTTCAAGGAAAATTTCTGGGTAACGCCGCCGTGTTTGTCACTATCAAGTAACGAAAAATCTAAGGTTTTAAGTAACAAATTCTACCTTTAAGTAAAATAAACTTTGCAGTGATATATTTTTTAAACCCCCTATACTTATACCTTAGTAAATTCTACTTTAATGTATCAGAGGTAAGTTTAACGGGGCGTTGAATAAGGTACACCATTTTTAATAGAAAAATGGCAACGCCATTTTTGGAAAAATCCTAATTTTTGTTACAAAACATTCGCCCTAGCTATTATTAACTTATATGTTGATTTTCAAGACATGAAGGAGCTCGTGTGTTGAGTGCCAGCCACACACAATAGGTCTTCCGCCACGCTCGGCTGTAAGGAATTTTCACAGCAACCATGTTTGGGGTGAAGAAAATCCACATGAGGAACTTGAAGATCATTTTCAAGATCAGTTATCGTTGAACGTTTATATTGGAATTGTAGGTGACTGGCTAATTTGATCAGGACCAGGTGTATCACAACTTTTTTGAACAAACGCTATCTCAGTTTCTGGAGGATGTACCATTGGCAACAAGAAATGGATTGTGGTTCTTGCACGATGGTGCACCAGCTCATTCTATAGTGTGGTTGCTCGTGAAGTTTTAACAGTAACATACGAGGATCGCTGGATTGGTCGAGGTGGACCTCACTTATGGCCTGCTCGATCCTCGGACTTAACCCCCCTCGATTACTTAATATGGGGCCATTTAAAGTTCATATAAATCCAGTGGAGAATGTGGAAGATTTAAGAAATCGGACAATTGCTGGGTATAACTCAATAAGAAACAACCCTGGTATTTTTGAAAAGTAAGTTAATGAGGAGAAGATTTTTGGTAATAAAGTGTTGTTATTGTCGAAAATTTTTCTCGCCCTGTATCTTTGAGGCAAAGCGGCTTCTCAAAAATTATCAAAAGTCAATTGTTGCCGTTTGATTAATAAATATAGCAATATTTTTTTGTTTTTCAATATATTTGTCAGTGACTGTAATAGACCTAATATATCTACAGACATACATACTAATATTTAATATCGATACGGTAACCAGCTCTAATATTTGGTTCATTTTTGAAATTCCCGCCGTTGGGTTATATGATTTATTTCGTCTGTACATTTTCGGTCGTTTTTTGCATTTTTAAAAGTTGTCGGCAATAAAAATCCGGACCCATAAAATAAAGAAAGATTTTTGGAGCTAAGGCCTACTATAGTCAGTCAATTGCAGGCAAACTAAAAGAAAATAAGCCAAAACACTGAATTCAATTGTGTCCCTTAAATTTTCAGCTCAATACGATCCTTTACATCAGAGAGATACATCCTTAAATGTCCGCACTAATCATGATACTATTATACTATCGTTGTCTGCTTATTGATATTGACAATGTTTATTTGGAGTGATTTTTTTATTTTCCGAGTTTTTTTATCTCTTGTGCAGGTTAGTGATCTAACCCAACTTATCTCAGTCCAAAAGTGGATGATTTCGGAGATACAGAGTGTTAAAAGTTCAATTTGGTTTTAGTTCTTCATAAATAATTTTTGAAATAATTGGTGTATTGTCACAATATTCGGCTAGGTGGGGTTTTGTGGGGTGACAAATTAAAATCTGCTCTAATTTTAATTGTAAAATTTAGAGAGCGCCACCTGTGGTGCCTTGCACACGTTTGAAACAAAATAACTTTTTTGAGCCACCCTGTATTTAACTTTTAAATAAGAATTCTTATTCGCCAACGTATTTTACCTAAAAAAGGTATCTGTGGTAAGAGTTGATTTAAGCAGCCGTTTTTAAGATATCTGGATTTAAAAAATTCACTTCGTGTTTGCCTGGTCTAAATTATTGTAATAATTGAATACAATTTGAAGCGAGACGTATTCAAACTGGAATTGACGCTTTGAGAAATGATGACGAAATGCTCCAAAGAGTTCAATTTAAATCTTTAAAACGTAATAATCTCTGTACACACGGAAATTAAGGTCATTTTGAACATTTGTTAAAAGCATCTTTTTTTTAATTAAATTTTTGTTGTTGATAAATCTCTTATTGGCTGATTTTACTAGAGAATAAAATGAACAACACATTTATGTAATTGTTTTTTTTTTAGTTTTTAGTGACAGTTATTTTAATTTAAGGCCTTCGCTTCAAATTGGGTGCAATTATTACAATAATTTAGACCCGGCCATACACGAAGTGAATTTTTTAAATCCAGATATCTTAAAAACGTCTACTCAAATCAACTCTTACTTCGTATACCTTTTCTAGGTAAAATACGTTGTAAAATAAGAATTTTTTTCCACTACTAACCTATAACATCGCCATTATTGACCGATCTTCAAGAATCTATTTGAACGCAGGTAACTTGATTTTTTGATTCTACAACATAAATTCATAAACATGAATAACCTGAAAGGTGATTTCTTGTGGTTAGGCAACCAGATAATTATCAATACATATTAGATTATTAGAGATGCTTGATATTGTAAAATATCGATACAATCAACATTTTTTCTGCTTCCATCCTTAATTCTGGAGGTGTACACATAATAATATCACTAACATTTTCTTCGCTCATTTTTTAAAAAAACGGAAAACTCGTGAAATCTGTTGACATAAATGAACAAAAATTGACATTAACAAAGCCACCTGACAAAACAACAAAATATTTTGCCAATTCCAAAGCGAAGGTAACTTGATTAAAAAATATACTTATACCTACCTATAATTTTTTATAATTATTAATACTATAAAGATAAATGTCTTATAAAAGTTTGTAGTAGTGGAAAAAATATTATATTAACCACGGTTTAGACAGCTTATAGCCCTCGCGTCTTAAATCCCTCGTCGCTCCGCTCCTCGTGATTTAAACTTGCCGCTCGGGCAATAATGATGGCTGTCTAAACCTTGGTTAATAATATACTATTATTTGAAAGTTAAATACAGGGTGGCTCAAAAAAGTTATTTCGTTTTAAATATGTGCAAGGTACCGCAGGTGGCGCCCTCTAAATTTTGCAATAAAATGAGAGAGGGAGTGACGTCACGGTTTCGCCAACGTTTTATTTGATTTTGAACTGGTAAATTTGGAAAACTGCCTACCGAATTGACCAGGGCTGACCAGTGACCATACCTTATAAATGCTTCATAAAAATAAGGTAAATAGTGTAACTTGAGGTTTGACCAAATGATCCCATTTACCACACGCAGCCTAAATTGCTGTTAAATCCAATTTTTAACATACACGATATAGTAGGCCCATATGTAAAATACCTATACCCAACCAAACCGATATTTCGAAGATGAAAAGGGTTTAGAAACAGAAAGAAGATTCACGGAATCAGACCACTATTCATCCTATCTCTGTTAATCTTCCATGAAATCGCATCAACCCGTCCTTGTTTATTGTTTCGGGTTTTTTGAATCTTTGGCGGCTTATAGAAGTGCGGAATCTTTGGGCATATATGAAAACTGCTCGTGTATATTATTTATTGGTAACAAACTGACAGTAGCGTACATTTTGTTGTTTTGAAACTGGTCAGAAACTATTCACACCGCCGCGCGCCTGGACCCTCGGAACAAACCTTATATTTAGTTAAAATCATATTCTAGGTAAGAAAGGAACAAAAGTGGTCGATAGCTGCAAAAAGATTTTTGATTTTATCTGATAAATTTATAATAATAGAAAGCCTTTCGTCTTTAACAATAAGAATAAATTTTAATTTTCCTAGAAGCATAGATAATATGTTCAGGTTGCCTATGTTAATAATCTTGTCAGTATTTTGTGGCATAATAAGTACTACAATTTGAACAATTTTAAATGCATTTCCTTTCAATCATTTTTGCAATCTTCAGTGGTTTTCTTCTTATGAATAGCCACATATTTATGTGGAGTTTCGAAATTGAAATATAAAATTTGTTCATTCCGTCGGATTTCCACTAAATAGATTTACGCAGCCCTATCTTTTCGCTGACGATACCGCAATCACTTCAACTGACAAGCAGCCGCGACTTGTCCTCAGCCGGATGCAGCGCCACATAATCAAGCTAGAGAAATGGCTGTCGGCTTGGAAGATTCGCTTGAATCCCTCCAAGACGAAGGCTATTTATTTTTCGAAATGCAATGTTAGTAGGCCTGAGACAAGGCTTCGTGTCAACGGAGTCCAGGTGAACTGGTGCCAGGAGATAAAATACCTGGGACTTATATTTGATCAACGACTGAACTGGAGGCGCAACTCAATTAATAGAGTAAAGCTAGCATTGCATCAATTACGCTCTATTTACCCCTGCTTCACAGGTGGAGTAGAATTGGTAATAGGAATAAGGTCAACCTCTACAAGGTGTTAGTCAGGCCGGTTCTTACTTATGGTGCATCTTCGTGGTGCAACATAAGCAAAACGGAGCTTAATAAGTTCCAGGTAATACAAAACAGGGCGCTAAAAATTATTGCAGATGTACCCAGGTGCACGATGAATCGCATACTTCATCAAGGCTTTCGTATGCAGACAATAAATGAATTTTTCATAAGAATTATTACAGACTATTACAGACACACGGACGTATCGACAAACCCATTAATTGCGGACTCACAAACGAGATCTAGACCAAACAGTAAGTACAAACTACCGAAAGACTGGCTCCCTGTTAGTCCAATCGCATAGTAGAGAGGCACTAATAGTAGTGAGGAACTATCAATCAACCACCAATCACCCAATCAATATCAGAATCAATGGAGCACGCTCCAAAATCTTGCAGTATAAACCTTTTTAAATCAAACAAGCGGAAATACGAATAATCAAGGCAAAGTCAAATTCAAAATTTCTACAAGTGATAAATCCTAAACAGTTTGCGAATATTCAAATAAAGTCGTAGGAGCATTCCTAACTTTAAAAAAAACAGAGATCCCAAGTAGTTAACTGAAGCCGGTCTATTTGTACGTTAAATGCAGCATGATTGAAAGGTGGAAAATCTCTTTACCTAATTTGTCTTTTCTTTAACATCGACATCTTCACTTTTACTTCCAAAGATGACATCCTTGCGCCCATTTCCTAATATCTGGAGCTATAATTTTTGAATCACTCGACTCACCATAGATTCGTCTATTTTGGTATGCTCTTCACTTGTTTTCCCATGCATATTGTAGTATGGCATATGTTTCTGCCTGGAATACTGTTGGGAGTTTTTCCAAGAGAAAGAACAGTATTTTCCTGGTCTTAATCCGTGCATCCAAGCCCCTGTACCCTCTTCAGTCTTGGATCCATCGGTGAACCACTCCAGAGCTCCAGACAGAAAATCTGGTTTGTTGTTTGCCACACGGTTCGATCCTGAATGCTTATCTGAAAGGGTGTGTCGTTAACAAATGTTGGTGTCATGTAGACTGCCTCATCTCATTTCCGGCACATGTGCTATTTCTTCTATAAGTTCGTGACCTACCTTTTTTCTGGAGGTCGGCAGAAGACGGTGGAGGCCCATTCTTGCCTCTCCCTGTATCGTCAAATGAAGAGAAGGGAGGTCAAGAAGGCGCTCCATCGCTGCAGAAGGGGTTCATTTTATTGCCTCTGTTATATTTAAGCAGGCTGGTCTCTGAAGACTTACTATCTGCAGAGCTTTTGGCCACCAGATCACGAATGCGTAAGTTATTGAGGGTATGACCAATCTGGGGTATACCCAGTGCATCATCTTGCATGGGCGATAAATCCCATTTCTTTCCGTACATTATCCTTATTACTACTTAATATGCATGACACCATATAATATTTGGCTGTTTGGGGAAGTGTTTTGTCTTGGTCTTCGACAGCCTTTTTCATTAGGCGTTTACTTCTACGCAAAGTATAGTTTTGTGACATGATTTTAGCATAGTTTTCGTTCTGTTATCTTATTCATGTTGCTTTCTTACCTAGAATATCTGGGCGAAAGACGATTTTATAGTAAGAAAACTACGCGTCAAGTATGGTTAGTTTTGGCTTGGCACCCGTTCAAGTGCTAAGTAGCTGTCTTGCTTGGAATTTGAACGAAGAGCCAAGTTGAAGAATAAGAGACAAGTTGGAATTTGCTTTAGTATAAAAGCGATGTTAATATTTATGATAGAGGTTTAAAATTCAGATAGGTTTTTAAGACTTTTATAATTATCTACTATATTTTCATCTCAAATTGTATGCTTTTTTTTGCCAAAGCGTATCGAAGTGTTCCGCATAGTTTACTCAGTCGAAAAAGACTAGGAACTGGTAAAACAAAATGTTTTCAATCTGTTATCTGGGACCTATTACTAAAATATCTAATACAATTTCATTTTGATCTTTGATTAAATTTGTTTCTTGAGTGGAGTTACTTTTGCGGACTAACATTGGTTTTCCTTAAGTGCGAGAGAACATTATTTTTTACGGATTAATGTCTCAGTCTATTTGAATTTATTCTCGTTGGGCGTCCTTTACACCCAGAATATCGCTTGCCTGTGAATCTCCGCCACTGGAATCATATAACATCTTTGTCAGTTCATTATTAAATCTCGCTTTCTCTCTCTTGCTTCTTTCTTCTGTTACTCCGTGCTTCATTTGTTTCGGCAATTGTTTCGCGGTTTTTATTTTTACCTCGACCCCGAGGGTTTTAAATTTCGGTCAACAATGGCTGGTGATTTTGTTCATTTTTGGAACACTCGATGGTTTTATTTTTAATCTGAATACGTTTTCAGATACCTACATGGTGATTTTAAAGATATCATAAATTGTTATTATACAATTTAATACATATATAGGGTCCTGCAAAAGTGCGTCGAGCTTTCATAGCTCCTAAACGAATTAAGTTAGAAATTTCATGCATATGCGGGTTTATACTGTATCATAGAGTGTATTTCAGGAAAATATTTTCGCATATTTATAGGGTTGCCCAAAAAAGTGTGGTAACATAATGTTGATTTTTTTTAAATGGGACACCCTGTATTTTCTTGTATATTTTTGTTTGTATTATTATCCTTTATAAATATTTATAATTTTATGCAATTTGCTTTGGTACCTAGTTTAAGAGCAATAAATTAAAAACTAAGATAAAAAAATATAGCAGCTATGAAGAAAAACCAAAAAAAAATCTGAAAACATTCTTGGTAATTACGGCATTGTACAGAAATAATAACAAGGAGTCCAGAGATACGATGAATAGAAGAGTTTCCCTCAATTTTATACAGGGTGTTCTAAATAAAGTTTCAAAAATGGGTCATTAAAAACTCATTTTTCTCAAATTTTTCAAATGGAATGGATGATACCTCTCGCAACCAATGGATCGGTAGAAACGGACCTACACACTGGCCTGCTAGATCGCCGGATCTAACAAAGCTTGACTTTTTTTTAGGAGGACATGTAAAGCAAATTGTTTATAATAATCCGCCGACAAACTGCCATTAATATGCAGCAAAGAATTAGAGACGTGTTTGGTAGTATACCACCTGAAATGTTAAGGGAAGTAAATAGATCTTTTCAAGAGCGTATTAATTTATGCACAGATCAAAATGGAAGATATTTTGAACATTTATTGTAGTTTATAATATTAGTTTAGACATATAATATGAAATAAACATTCTTTTTACATTTTTACTTAACAGAACACACATGTTTGTATTGCAAAAATATTTGTTTATGAATTCTACGTCACATTAGTCAAAAATATACGATTACCAAAAATGTTTTCAGATTTTTTTTTGGGTTTTCTTCAGAGCTGCTAAATTTTTTTATCTTAGTTTTAATTTATTGCTCTTAAACTACCAAAGCAAATTGCATACATTTATAGATATTTATAAAGGATAATAATACAAACCAAAATATGCAAGAAAATACAGGGTGTCCCATTTAAAAAAATTCAACATTATGTTACCACACTTTTTTGGGCAACCCCATATATGCAAAAATATTTTCCTGAAATACACTCTATGATACAGTATAAGCCAGCATATGAATGAAATTTTAACTTAATTCGTTTAGGAGCTATGAAAGCCCGACGCACTGCTGCAGGACCCTGTATAAAAAAAAAATAAAAAAAATAAAATAGTCTTTTATTTCAAGAGATCTGCATCTGAGAAATACGTCATACAGCTTGACAAATATTATAATCGTCTACTAAAGAGACAAGCGACAAAATATAATTAAAAAAATATACAAATCAATATTACAAAAAAGAAAAACATTTATATTACACCACACATACCAAAAACACAGGAGACCTAACAAAACAAGAAAATAAAAAGAAGTTTAAGATAGGTAACCTATATTTTTATATATCTCCAAGAAACACTGGTTCAAATATTCAAGTAGTCATCCAATGTATATGGTTCTAGATTAATTAGATAACTCTTAACAGATTTTAGAAAGAGATTGGTATTGTCTCGCAACACCTTGATATTCTGTGGCAGAGTATTAAATAACTTAATGGATCGATATAAGGTTCCCATCTCAAACTGTGCTCTTCTGTGATAAGGATAATTATAATCATTCATAAATCTCGTATTGTTGGCATGTGTTCTAGCATATGCTTCAAATCTCTTAGGATTCCTAACCAGAAACGTAATACACTCATAAACATATACGGCAATTACAGTAAGAAGGCCACCTGACCTAAAAACCCCTCTACATGAGTCCCTAAACTTCATCCTAAACATAATCCTAATGGCCCGCTTCTGTTAAATAAAGATTCTATTTAAGTCCCGAGACCCTCCCCAAATTTCAATCCCAAATTTAATTCTAGAGTAGAAGTTAGCAAAATATACCAGTCTCATAACAGACAGATCAACACTACTTGACAGAACTCTTAAACCGAAAGAGATGGAAGACAATTTGCTTCAAAGAACATCAATATGTGATGACCAGCACATGGTATAATGAATATTAATGCCTAAGAAGCACGAAGATTCAACACAATTTACAGCTCCACTATCCAGAACAACCGTATCTGGAACATTTATTCTATTATTATTGAATATTATAGCTGTAGTCTTCCCTTTATTCAACATGAGCCTGTTTTCATTCAGATAATCTTTAGTTCTGGACATGACCAGACTGCCCCTATCAATGAGATTCTCAAAACTCCTTCCCAATACTAAAATGTTTGTATCGTCAGCAAAACTAACTATAAACTCATTTTCATGATCCAAGATTATATTTTTAATGTCATTAATGAAAATGATAAAAAGCAAGGGACCCAGAATACTACCCTGCGGGACTCCAGCAACCAGCTCCAGAGCCTCAGACGATACAGTTGCTCCCTTATTATGCAGTTGCACAACTTGCTTGCGATTTCTAAGGTACGAAGCAAACCACTGCAAGGCATTACCCCTAATACCATATCTCTCAAGTTTCAAGAGAAGCAAGTTGTGATCAATGCAATCAAAAGCCCGGGAGAGGTCAACAGTCAACAAAAATCCCACAGGAGAGATCCCCTCTATCCATGGCATTCAAAACCAAGCTAGTGAAGTAGAAAACAGCAGTGTCAACAGACCTAGATTGTAAATAAGCATGTTGATTCAACGAAAACAAACCACAGTGCTCAAAGAACCGTCTGATCCTAATATTCATCACATACTCATAAATCTTTGCAAGACATGATAACAAACTAATCGGTCTATAATTTGACATGTCCCCAGGGTCTCCCTTCTTATACAAAGGCTTAACTATGGCTATTTTTAATATATCAGGAAAAACACCTGATTCCAGAGACATATTGATAGCATAGGCCAGAGGTTCAGCAATCTCAGCATTGCATCTTTTTACAGCTGTTGATGGAATGCCATCTAACCCGCTACTCATTTTATTCTTAAGACGTCCAATAACTGACACCACATATGGACTATGGACTTATTTTCAGTTAAAGTTAAACAATGTGGTGGATATAATAGACTTACAGTTCTTGTATTATAAACATGACCACTTAGCTTGAACCGATAGTCCCGAGTTTTAGACATAGTGAATTTATATGACATTCCCATGATAAGAACTCATTAATAGTTATTCCTATGAGTTTGTATCCCTTTCTATTGTAAGGTCAGTTTCCCTAATAGTTAAATGCTCGGGTAAATTTAAGTTACTTTGTTTAGCCCTAAAAATCATAATACTAGTTTTGCTATTATTTAAAATAAACTTATTTTGGTTAAACCAATTTTTGATTTCCTCAAAAGCCGCCTCTGTATTATGAAATATGTCTTGTAACATTGTGTCTGGTATTAAAAGGTTTGTGTCATCCATAAATATTCTTGCGGAAATGCAAAAAATCCGACATAGTTTTCGAGAGCATTAAAAAAAATGCCCTAAATTTCTTCAGGAAATGTAGAAGGATCTAACTGCTTAAACGAATGAAATTTTATTAAATACTTCATCAGATATTTCAGAAAAGTGCAAAAATTTAATAATCGTCCCTAAAACTACCGAAACCCGCTGAATACGGCTTGATATATTATATGGGAGATATTATTTATTTAAAAAATGTTTAAAGCAACATTCATGTCATGTTTGTGAGGAGTATGTTAGAATGTGAAGGGACCATTCTCGTAGAAATGCGTACAGACACTCCCGTAAATAAACCACGCATCTTCCGGTTCAGGATGTGTCTAAACTGACGTCATTTTCACGTAACAATTAGATTAGAGATTAGAAAACAAGACAGGCATTGATTTTTAAAAACCAAAAATTTTCTTTCATTTTGCACTGTTTTTATTTGTAGGGATTCATCAAGCCAAGTAGCTTGAATTCTTTCCTAAATACTTGACTTGACTTGAAAACTTAAGCTTTTGAAAATTTGATATTTGACTTGACTTGATTTAGGGTCTGAACTACTTGATATCAAGTAAAATCAAACTACTTGATATTCCTTGATAGCAATCCATGACGTGAAATGCACGAAGCGTTAAAATAAGGGATTCACGGAGATTACAGCAAACAGGCACCCTGATTGCTCGATGACGACGCACTGTTAGTAGAGCACGCGTTCAAGGATAAAGGGTCGGTGGCCGCTAGATAATTATTATGTCTGATTTAAGTGATTTGTCCGAAATGAAATCAGAACCTTTTCAAAGCAGCGGCTCAGAATATATCGTAGATGAAAAAGTGTCAGAATCTGACCAAAACCAAAACCAAAACGAGTTAAAGCTAATAAAGGTGTATCTAATAAATCGAAAAAAATTACGGATTATTTCATAGTCGAGCAAGATCCAAAGAGTAATAAAAATACTGGCAAAAAATACAGTTTTGAAAATGAAAAACTGCGGAACATCTTCACTAAGGCAGCATTTGCAAGCTAAACACACTAGAGTCTACGAAAAATTTTGGTAAATCCAGCCCACCTAATTCCGAGGCAAATTTCTCTGCAGGTTCGAATAGGCGTAGCACAATTTAAAATTGGCTTGAGACTGACCAACCGCAACCACTAGGTGTTCAGAAAATTTCCAACAAGATAAATTTAAAAAACTATTTCTGGAATATATAGCACAGAACTATCTCCCTTTCAACTTTTTTGAGGATGCTATAAGTGGAAAATTGTACAAATACCTAAATCCAAAGGTCGGAATCAAATGAAACCTTTGACATCAAAAACATTTGAAGCAGCGCAGCAAACAATTAAGACATTTTTAAAGACATGCAATTCAAAAATCTCGTTCACAATCGATGAATGGTCTTCTTTTAATATGAAAGGGTACTATGGTATTACCGCCCATTTTATCGATAAAAATTGGAAACTTCATTTATTCTTTTAGATTTTCTGCCAGCATATGGGCAACATACTAGTAATACAATAGCAAAACTATTTTTCGAAGTATTAGACCTCTACGATGTTACAAAATGCATACAAGGTATTACTACTGATAATACAAATAGTAATTTTACCTTCATTAGAGAACTAAAAACTTTTATTTGTGACATCGATACAAAAAATATCCACTTTGTATGTTTTGCACACATCTTAAACTTGGGAGCCAGAGATTTTATGAAAATCCTTGATTTTGAGGTTGTAGAGGCGGCCAGCATTTTGACAGATATATCAGACGATGATGATTATGACTGCCCAGTTTTGTCCTCTTCTGTAAGAAAAATAGGGGAGAGTTCCTTTGAATTGGACAGCCCATGAACCGGACACTGCAGTTTTCTACTACACCCAACAGTAATTAGGCATCGTCTACGTAAGTCTCATATCCGCAACATCAAGCGACCCCTCGTGGACAACGGTCGAAACTGTGGCCTGACTCACGTTGACAAGGCGTACATTGAAAAATACGTTGCCGGTAAAGTAAATATTTGGGTGATTGTGCGAAGTAAATAACTACGATTCTAGTGACAAATATCGGCCGATTTTTTTATAGAAATATTAGGTGATTATCCCTCAACAGACAGGTATGTAAAATAATTGATATAACGATACGTAGAAATAATATTTTGAGGTTATATTGAAAAACCACATATCCCATGAACCGGACACCTCGTCGCCTAAGAACTGGACGTCCAATTCATGGGCTTCAATGTGTCCGATTCAAGGGAAATGTAAAAGTATAATATGTCACTTAATATTTACCATGGAAAATGCTGTATATTTTCTCCATTTCGGTACTCCGAATTTATTTTATTGATTTTCCTCAAATGATATGACGATATTTTTACATAAAGATGAATTTTCAAATAGAAAATAATATATTACTCGCCTATTATTTTTTTATTATTTTTATAGAAGCTTAGGTAACTTTTAATTTATTTTTTGTATAGGTTGTTTTCTATGATGGCCAAGAGAGTTAGAAAGTCTGATGAAGAAATTCAAGATGCTGTGGAGGCTGTAATAAATCAAAATCTTTCGATAAGAAGTGTTGCCAAGAGCACAGGTATATCGAAATCTTTATTGGCCGATTTGGTAAAGAAACATAAGAACTCTCCAGAAGGCAATTTTAAATATATAAGGAATATTGGAAATAGAAAAACGTTTACGGAAGACCAGGAAAAGTTGTTAGTTTCCTACCTTAGAACAACCTCCAAAATGTGTCATGGTTTGACAACAACGCAGACCAGAAATTTGGCTTACCAATTTGCTGTTGCCAATAAAGTAAATACACCAGCAGAATGGAACAAGAATAATAAAGCAGGCATACATTGGCTTCATGGATTTATGAGTCGCTACAAAGAACTGTCACTACGTCAACCCGAAAGCACATCATTAAGCAGAACTTCCAGTTTCAATAAAACGAATACCGCAACTTTTTATTCAAATTTGGAAAAATTGTACCAGAAACACAATTTTGCACCAAACATGATATAGAACCTCGACGAAACAGGGTGCATGACTGTTACAAAGCCACCAAAGGTAATAGCTGTACGAGGAACGAAACAAGTAGGCCAAGTTGCTTCAGCAGAAAGAGGAACTCTGACAACCGCTCTTTTTTTTATTAGTGCTTCGGGGGGGACCATTCCGCCTGTATTCATATTTCCACGAGTTTATTTTAAGGATAACATGCTCAAGGGAGCTCCTGTTGGTGCCAAAGGTATGGCAAATCCATCTGGTTGGATGACCGAAGAAATATTTGTTGAATCCCTGAAACATTTTGTGAATCATGTTCAACCAACCGCTGATAAAAAAGCATTAATTATCATGGACAATCATTCAACTCATGTAAATCTGCAAGTTGTTGATTTTGCTAGAGAAAACAACATAATTATTTTAACGTTGCCTCCGCATTGCAGCCACCGAATGCAACCTCTAGATGTGGCAGTTTATGGCCCGTTTAAGGCAAGGTAATATTATTAGCAATTAGTTTTATTATTAATATATTGATAATGTTTTCCTTGTTTTAGGTACAAGCAAGCTATGAATAATTGGTTAACAAGCAATCCAGGGAAAACCGTAACAATATACGAGGTTGCTGAGTTCGTGAATCCAGCTTTCAGTGAGTCATTTACAATCAGCAATATTTGTAAGAGTTTTGAAAAAACTGGGATATATCCTTTCAATTCGAACATCTTCACCGACGACGATTTTCTCCCTTCAACTATAACTGACAGACCTGATCCTACATCTGTGATGAACCAGGATACTACACTAGTCGTCTCAGAATCGAAAGGCGACCTACCACAGAACGACAATATTTTAGATCAGCCATCGACTTCTGCCGATCCAACCCGACCTTCTACAAGCGGTATTGTAAAGAGAAATACCACGGAGGAAGGACGAGAAGAGTTAGGAATAGTCTCTCCCGAAATGTTAAGACCATATCCTACAGCACCTTTAAGAAAAAAAATTAGAACGGGTGGTCGAAAAAAAGGAAAATGCTCTATTATTACCGACACACCTGAGAAAGATGAGCTAATGAAAGCGGAAGAAGAAAGACATAATAAAAGTAAGAAGAAAAGTGTCAAGGCTAAAAAAGTTAAGAAAGTTGAACAAAAACATGTCTCTAGTGGCTCAGATACAGACGGTCACATCTCCCTCCACGATGAATCTCCACCTCCACGGAATCTTAAAGAATATTTGAGTCAACTAGATCAAGAATATGATTCTTCAAATGGAGAAGAGAAAGAAGATTCTAAGGAAGATAATTCTACATGCGTAGCTTGTGGTAAAGAATATCGACTGAGTAACGAAGAATTTATTCAGTGTCGTTTGTGTGATAAATGGGCCCACGAATCTTGTGGCATAGTTGGACATTTAAATTTTTTCTGCAAAAACTGTTTTTGAATTATTATTTATTTTTGTTTTAATTGTTTTCATGAGTTTTGTACTACTGTCCACTTCATGGACATAGCTGTCCATAACAAGGGCAACATCCCATGAAATGGACATTTTACATAATAAACTTATAATTATTTTTCGATATGATTACCACTTTTTATGAAAAAGTGAATCCACAAACCTTATGCTCATATTATGATCGAACAGTTTCAACCATTTTCCTTTTAAACAATATTTCAGAGCAAAAAAAATAAAATTGTCCGATTCAAGGAAACTCTCCCCTACATTCCCTTGCTAAAAAATTAAAAAACTCTGAACATTTACGTAAGGATTTTGACAAATTTTGTACCACTTTAAACCTAAAAATTACTATGCCAAAACTTGATGTCATAACAAGGTGGAACTCCACGTTCGACATGTTGAGATGGAGTCTAAATATGAGAAAGGCACTTAACATCCTTTGTCATAATGTAGAAAATTTAAAAACTTTAAAGCCAACCGACACAGGATGGTCGTTAATTGAACGAATTAGCCAGTACCTTAATGTTTTTAAGAGTATTTTCGTAATTTTAGAAGGTGAATCATATGCTACTCTTCCCATGGTAATAATCGGCATTATTATGCTGCTAGATAGACTAGAATCGTGGGCTATGAAACTTGACAATAAACCTGATCGAGTTGAAACCGATGAGAAGATTATAAATAGTATTCAAGCGGCAAGGGACAAAGTCATTAAACATTACGAGAGAACTAACTGGATGTACTGTGTTGTCCTAATTTTAGACCCCCGACATAAAGTGGAAACATTTTCCAATACAAATTTTATGGAAATGAGTTGCAGGTAGAAGCCGTTAAATATTTTGAAGATATTTTTAGAGCACAGTATTTTAGGGCCGACTCTCTAGCATCATCTTTAAAACCTAGTGAAAATAGTGGATCCGAAAAATTTGATATCGATCTACTGAGTTTGTTTAGTACAAAATCTATCCATAATGCATAGACGACGATCTGGCCTGGCGTTACGAAATCGACAAATATATTTCTGACCCACGAGCTGACAGTACTAAAGATATTTTAGAATGGTGGAAGAGACACGAATGCATTTTTCCAAACCTTGCCACAATGGCCAAGGACTTTTTGGCAACGCCAGCTTCTTCAGCGCCAGTTGAAAGGCAGTTTTCTAGAGCTGCCTTAACTTTTACCAAAACAAGAAACTGATTAGGCCGTAACTCCGTAAGAAGCCTTATGTGTCTCAAATCATGGATGGCAAATGAAAATATTAAAAATTTATTTTAGATATTTACTGTTTTCATATTTGTTTTTTTTTTTGTTTTATTATCAGAATTCAGAATATTTCGTTTTGTTATTTTATTTATTAACTATAAGTTTTTTCAAGTTTTTATATGTTTTTTAAATAAAAGATTACATCCATATACATATACAACATTTTTATTGTTATTGTATTTTGGCAGTTAATCAGATTAATATAAAAAAAGTACTATTTTTTCAAGAAAAATCAAGTAGGTAGCTTGACAACTTGATTTTCAAGTTACTTGATGTGTAACTATTTGACTTGACTTGAATTTCAAAAACAAATACTTGTCTTGAGCTTGTCTTGATTTCAAGTCAAGTCAAGTCAAGTCTGTCAAGTAGCCTGAAAATCAAGTCAAGTCGTGAATCTCTATAATTATTTGGCCAAATTGCTTTTTTTACAGAAGTATTTGTTGCAAAATTGTATTTTAAAAACTTTAAAAACATTTTTACATTTCCCTGTACAATCACGCTTCGCGCACCTAATGTCATAATCGTTTGTTTCGCGAAGAGCACCATTCTGGTTTATTGAAATTCGTTTTTTACGAGGTTCCCATTCGAATTTTGAGGTTTTAAATATTGTTTGTTGCCTTTTTTACTTCTCGGCGAGATACTTTTTTAAAAGTTGATGGGTTTCGAGCCCGTTTATGATTTAAGCTTATGGGGTCTTCGGTTTTAAAGCTTTTTGTTCGTGTTTTAGGACTTTTTGTGGTACCTGTGCTTTTTCAAGAGCTGTGTTCGACTAGCGTGAGTTTTCCACATTCACAATATTTGCATTTTTACCAATTTTGCATCTAAGACCGTACCGCTTAGCGGTGGGGCGTAATACCTGTTGGGTGTTATGAAAGAAAATGATATTATCACTTTCTTTGGTGTTATCCAATTTCTTAAATAAGTTACGCAATGAGTTTCACGGAACAGCAGAAAAAATTCTTATCATTGCTTGAGAAGAACCGTATTTAGGGAAACAGGTTCTATACGACATAAAAAAAAAGGAGCTGGAAGATCATCTGTAAGAAAAGAAGAACTTGTTGCAAACGTTCGTGAAATAATGCAAAATACGTCACAAAATGTGTAAGACGCTTGTCTCAAGAAGTGGGAAGATCTTATGGAACATGTAGGACTATTTTTAAGAAACAGTTACATTTCGTCGGTCTTATCACGTAAAGGCGTATCTCACTTTTGATGATTTTTCAGGAAAGCGATTTTAAATATTTTACGTTTTTGCATTGCAAATAAGTCCTGCAATTTATTTTTATCGCTTGGTAATTTTTTTTATGTAGCAAGTAACATTGTAGGGCTTACAGAATTTGCCAATAAAATAGTGTTTGATGATTTAAAAGTTGCGAAAAAAAACATTTTTAAGAGTTACGCCCTTACGTGTGACTAGTTTGGCGGCAGGAAAATGAGATACGTCTACTGGAGTAGTACAAAAAGATTCAAAATAACAATATTTATTAACAAAAGTGGAAATAATAACTTAACATTATTCTAAAAATAAATAAAGCATAAAAATGTAACTTTCATAAAGTAAGAATATTTGGTTAAAAAAACATAAAAACGAAGGTACTAATATTGTTACTCATCAAGATGAGCCAGAGAGTTAAAAAAATCTTGGTGCTCTTGTTGTCTGATTACAGGAGTAAATCCTGAACACAAAGAAACTAAATCTTGGTACTTGTCTTTACTTATCTTGTTTGGCCCTGCACTCAATCGTCTAAACTTATACGTTTTAATATTATGCTGTTGGTTTCGTTTGAGTGACAAGCTATCATAATTTTTTTCATTGTGGCTCTCCTTAAAAAAAATCTGCCCTAGAGAATCTTTCTTAACTTTTATTTCCATAATATCTGTCCACTTCACCTGGTTTCCTAAATCACTCTTCCTCATGGTCAAGATTCTTAAATCTTTTGAAAGCTGTTTAAAATCAAGAAAGTATTCAGAGATTTTACTTTGTACGGTTGTTTCTGCCTTGCTAGAGAAAAAACTGGGTGTAATTGAGAAGGAACGTAGATATTTCCTGAATGTTTCATAGCATAGCCTATTGCGCTATGCGCAAAATCACCTTCATTTTGTCCGTGAAAGGACTCGAAGAATCTTAAAGATATTTCTTTCAAATTATCGAAGTGAGCTACAGCATAGAGAAGCATGGCAGCCATGATAGTATTTTTATTTTGGCCCCTACATCCATCAGAGAAAAGGGCCACTTCTTGGGTTACCCCATTGTCATTATAATACTCCAAAGTTTTATAAATTGCCGTCGCTACTTCTGATGCCCCTCTTTTACTAATGCCTTCATGCCACGTCCAGCAGAAACAGTCTCTACTGGCAAAATCATAAAACGTTAAATGAAAATTAGCCAGTCTGTTTTTATAGAATAAAGCAGATCTTTTTTAGGAGAAAAAAAGGTACATTTTTTGTCTTAAAGGTTCTCTCATAAGTCGAGAAGGAAGGCTTGCCCTCATTCTTGGTAGCCCCATCAAATACATCTTACGTAGGGTTAGGTCTGGGTGAAGATATTGCCTCGAGGTATTCTTACGGCAGTAATGGGACTCCATTCGTGGGTAACGGTCAATATGAATGCTTATAGCATTGCGATGCGAATCATGCGTTCTTTTTCATTTATGGATTGAGAACGTTGCCTACCTCCTCTCATTTCTCTTTCGATAACTCCTGAATCGTTAGTTTTTAAAATGGCCATTCGCACCATCTTATCAGTAATTCCTAATGTGGCCAAGAAAAAACGCTTGCAAACCAACAAACGACTGCCTTCCAATGTTAAGTAATACTGCATTGGACGCCGCGCCGTAACTAAAGATACGCCTTGAAAATTAAGGGCATGCTTGTCTTCTAAATCACACGTATAGGCCTATCACAAGTTGGGCCTATACGTGAGATTAAAATATTGATTATTTTGAGATACGACCATAAAAATATATGAGGAATAGCCAAAGTATAAAGTATTAAGGTACGCCCATTCATGAGATAAAAATATAAGGCTTAAGCTGTCTATTGGCGGTCTTAACTCAATTTTCAAATTTTCTGAGTTACGCCCTTACGTGATAAGACCGACGATTTGTTTCCTTATAAAGCGTAAATATTTCAATTAATACGAGCTGCAGATTATGAAAGACGCAGGAATTACTGTCAATAGTTTACCAAAAAATTTATTAGACCTGACATTTTTTCTGATGAAGCGTGGTTCCACCTCACTGGTTATGTAAATGCTCAGAATACATGCATGTGGACTAGTGAAAATCCCCATTTTTTTGTAGAATCCACATTGCACCCTCAAAAAATAGGTGTCTTATACAAAAATATTTTTTTTTTTCAAAATCAAAGTTAAAATTAACTGTTAAACGAAAAAAATAGAAAAATTAACAAACCCTTACGTTCCTCCTATCATTACGAATACTTTGTAAAACCGGCAACACCCTGGAGATAGAACGCCGAGGGCGAGGCCCACTCGCAATTTAAAGAGCGAACTTTTTTGTCCGAGTGGGACAATTAATAGAGCAGCATATAAATACAAATTTATATGCTGTAGAACAATTAAGTTATCCCTTATCAGTTTTAAAATCACTTGATGTTTGAGGTGTGCGATATTGGGAATCGGCCAGTGGCTTGACTGGTTGAAACGATTTGCTGTAATTTACACAATATTTTGTGTGATTTGCATCTGGGCCATTTCAGCGTTAGCAAGGTTATTTATTTTTGACTTGTTATTGACGAAACAGGTTAATAGACACAAAACTTACCTTTACCCCATATTTTAATTAACTTTGAAATACATAGGTATTTTTTTGGGTGTCCAGTTCTCGTATGTTTTACGGGTTATCTGCGTTATTAGTAATAATAGAAGGTTGCGGTTTTCGCGGCACTGTAGTACTTTTTTAAGAAACAAACGTTGCCACCAACAGAATTTTCATAGCCCCCTTAGTTTTTTAGATGTGGGGTAATTTTGAAAATTTTGCATTTTGGGACACTCGGTTACGCTGCAACTTATCAAAAAGGTAAAAAATGAGCTTATTAGTTTTTTTCCCGTAGAATTCAGTGGCTTAGTCAGATTTTTTCTATGTTTAATTGTTTTTGAGAAAAAGAGCAAACTTGCATTCTTTTAAATAGGATACCCTATATATGTTTAGCTATTATGATTCAGTTTATCACAAGTTTTTCAAAAATATATAATACTTTATAGCTGTTTTCAATGTGAAGCTCAAAATTTACATTTTTCAACAAATTAAAATTTTTTTTTTAGTAGGCCATGACGGGTATTTAGGAAAACAAAAGATGACAGGCTTGTTATCTGAAATAGTATATTATTAACCAGGGTTTAGACAGCCATCATTATTGCCCGAGCGGCGAGTTTAAATCACGAGGAGCGAAGCGACGAGGGATTTAAGACGCGAGGGCTATAATAAGCTGTCTAAACCGTGGTTAATATATTATTTTTTCCACTACTACAAACTTTTATATGACATTTATCTTTATAGTATTAATAATTATTATAAAAAATTATAGGTAGGTATAAGTATATTTTTTAATCAAGTTACCTGCGCTTTGGAATTGGCAAAATATTTTGTTGTTTTGTCAGGTGGCTTTGTCAATGTCAATTTGTGTTTATTTGTGTCATCAGATTTCACGAGTTTTGCGTTTTTTTAAAAAATGAGCGAAGAAAATGTTAGTGATAATATTATGTGTACACCTCCCGAATTAAGGATGGAAGCAGAAAAAATGTTGATTGTATCGATATTTTACAATATCAAGTAATCTAATATGTATTGATAATTATCTGGTTGCCTAACCACAATAAATTGATGTTGTAGAATTAAAAAATCAAGTTACCTGCGTTCAAACAAAATTCGGTTAAGGTCAAAGATCGGTCAATAATGGATTTCAATGGCTTATTATTGACCATGGTCAATAATGACTTATAAGGTAGAGAAAAACGATTTCTAACGTTAATAATCGGTCAATAATGGCGATGTTATAGGTTAGTAGTGGAAAAAAATCTTTATTTACTGTCAGAATAGGTTCTCCATTTTTTTTTTCTTTATTTCTATTCAGTTTCGATAAATAGCAGTTTTTTCTTAATTATGGCTGCGAATGCAAAATTCGAGAACTATGAAAAGTACGATATATTCGTTTGTTATATTCAGTGTAACGAAAATTCGGATGAAGCATTAGAAGTTTATTTTAACAGGTATGGGTATCTTTTTATATTTTTCATCATATTATTTTAAAATTTATAAAAACGTAATATTCGCAGATTCCCAGAAAGAAGACAGCCAGATAAAAGAATATTTTTAAAAATAGAATCAAAGTTAATTAAAGTCGGTTCATTTTTCAAACCCCGACCTAGTATTTACAATAAGGAAAACCAGGGCATTGATGAAGTAAACGTTTTGGCTTCAATTGAAACAAATCAAAGTAGTTCTTGTAGAACAGTGGAAGGTTCTGTCGGTGTTACAAAATCAAGGGTTCAAACTATTCTAAAAAAACACTAGTTTAAGCTATACAAATTTCATGTCGTACAAAACTTACATCTCGGTGACGCAGAGCGCCGCGTAGAGTTTTGTAATTGGTATTTACAAAATGTAAATAGAGAAAATCATTTTGAAAGAACGATTATAATATGGTCTGATGAGAGATGAGAGTCCATATAGAGTATATTTCCACGGGAACGGCAAGGCAGATTTCGGTTTAACGTTTCATACTTCATACTGGGAAGTAAAATTTTATATAATAATAATATATTTGAAGGCGGTCTTATTGCAAATAAATTTTTAGAAATTTTGGAAAACATTGTGCCCGAAATAGTAGAGAATGTGCCCCTAGCTCATCTTAATAGCTTATATTTGCAACAGGACGGAGCTCCCGCTCACAATGCTCAAATTGTAAGAGCATATCTTAACAATAATTTTCCTGGCCGCTGGATTGGAACACATTGACCTGTAAGATGGCCACCCAGGTCACCCGATTTAACGGTTTTGGATTTTTTTTTGTGGGGCTATTTTTGCCGTCCAGTACCAAACGATGGCAGATTTAAGAGAAGCCACTGAAAGAGCCTTTAGGGAGTTACAGGCACGGCCTTTTATTATTTTAAACGCACTGAGGCGAATCAGAGAAACAGACATGTCATGTCTTAGGCATAATGGAGAACAATTTGAGCAATATTTATGAGACAGTTTCCTAAATCATCAAATAATTGTAGCTTTTAATTTTTGAACGTATAACACAACTGAGTTAATTGTTATTTATATTTATAAAAGTTATTGTTATAGGTATATATTTTTAAAATTAGTGTTTTATATTTATGAATCTTGTGACAATTGTTTAATCTTAAAATTTATACGGTGTGCCGTTTAAAAAAAATGTAAATTTTGAGCTTCACATTGAAAACAGCTATAAAGTATTTTTAAAAAGCTTGTGATAAACTAAATCATAATAGCTAAAAATAAATAGGATGTTCCATTTAAAAAAACGCAAGTTTGCTCTTTTTCTCGAAAACAATTAAACATAGAAAAAATCTGACCAAGCCACTGGATTCTAGGTGAAAAAAACTAATAAGTTTATTTTTTACCTTTTTGATAAGTTGCAGCGTAACCGAGATACAAAATTTTCAAAAACACCCCGTATCTAAAAAACTAAGGGGGCTATGAAAATTCTGTTTATGGCATCGTTTGTTTCTCAAAAAAGTAACACAGTGCCGCGAAAACCGCAACCTTGTATCTTTACTAATAACGCAAATAACCCGTAAAACATACGAAAACTGGACACCCTGTACTACATGCAATAAAGTGGTTTTTATTTTTTCTCAAGAAAACGAAGCAAGATATGAAAACAGTTCAAGAAACAAAAAAAATTTATTAGTTGGTAAATCCGAAGAAAATATCAAAATTAGAAGAAAGTAAGTGGCGTACATTTTATTGTCAATAATATTCGTTAAGGTGCTCCTCGAGACGGCACTGGACTTAATAAATTTAATCTAGTTAGGGCTCGTTAAGTCCCTTATCATTATGAGTAACGGTACCAAATTTCAATAAAATCGGATAAAGGATATTTAAGAAAATGATAAAAAAACGACTTTTTTTTAAAAACATTAACACCCTGGGTATTTAAAACGGGGCAACTCTGGACGCATGTTCATATTAAATTTTTCTCTTAGAATATCATAAGGAATCACCCTCTTAAGTTACGTCCCGGACTTCTAAAATACCCTGTATATCTTGAAAACGCTGTTCTGAGAGAAAAACTTTCTCATCGTTCTTCTTCGTCCGATGCAAAACAGATTTAGGTATTTTAACTTATATCATACTATTTATTATATCGCCCATGTTTTACTACAGAAATACCCCTTAAAACATACTAAATTTTGAAATGGTGCCTTTGTCGCCATGAAGTTTCCGTTACGAATAGATTGTCAATGAAACTATAGACCTCACGCCTAACTATTATAACTGTTAGAAATTAATTATTAAATTTAATTGTCATTGTCCGAACAAAGACTGACTAATCATTAAAATACAAATTGAACGATGGCGTTGTTAATTCCATCAACTTTCAAAATGCCGAAAACGATACAACAATATTTTATTAACATACGAAAAAGTATTAAAATTAGCGGGAATCAAATTTTGGTCAATGACTAATAAACACATTCCTTCGCATATTTAAAAACAATTTTTAAAACCGTATAAGCAATTTCAATTGCCCAGTGCCGTACTGTAAGTAATAGTAATAATAGAAAAATGTCTATATAAAAATTATCGCGATGACAAAAAAATTTCCAGTTTCCAGAAGTACTAAGCTAAACCACGTATGTGGTAGTTCGTCGTATGGTAAACAATGTAACTTAAAAAATAGAACATGTGTATTTTTAACAATCAAAAACCAAGAAAATATTAAACTATACTGAAAAATAGGTATTTTTGGGTATGGTTTACAATTTTTATTGGTAGGGAACAGTTTGTGGCAGTTTGCAAATTTATAACTGAAGATTCGGCTCACCAGTGACTGCTACAGTGGAGGAATGCCCGCCCTAGAGGGTTCCAAGTGGTAAAACATACGTTAAAACTAAATGCCGGAGTCTGATTACTTCTAAACTTCTAACATGTACTTTGAAGTGAACGTATACAAGGTCTTTCAGAAGTACGGTACGTCAGTTGGGGATGATTCCTCTAGATATTCTAAGAGAAAAAGTTCATATAATCGTAAATATAAATAATAGCTATTTATGCCGTCAGTTACGAAATGCCTAATTTTGTGTAACGCGTGAGATTTTTGCGGAACGAACGAAGTGAGTTTCGCAAAAACTCACAAGTTACACAAAATTTCATTTCGTAACGTATTGCATACAAGATTTTTTCTAATTTTGAAGAAAGTAATAAAAAAATAAAATTTAATATAATTGATAAAAATTTGGAAAACATAAATTTAGTTTTTCTAATTTTGACATATAACTGATGGCATAAATAGCTATTGTTGCTGTTACTTCATGTTAGTTGTCAGTTTGACATTTTGTAAAAAAGTCTAGACGGAAGGTTTTTATCGAGATTGATATATTTTTAGTTTTATTTTTAAAAAATGAGTCATTCAAGTTCTGAAGAGCTACCAAGCGATATTGAAGAGGCGGCAGGTAATGCTCTATTATCAGTAATTCCCAAAAAGTCAAAGGCAGTTTATGATTTGGCATACGAAAAATTTGTTACGTGGTGTGATGAGAAGAAAATTAAACATGTTAATAAGAAAGTTTTACTTGCATATTTTGAGGGTAAGAAAGATCTAAAAGTTTCCACATTATGGACACTTTACTCAATGTTAAGGTCTGAACTAAATCTGAAAAGGAATATTGATATTAAAAAATATACAAATTTGGTAGCATATATTAAAAGGCAAGCGGACGGGTACAGTGCTAAAAAGTCAAAAGTTTTTATTAAAAAAGATTTTGCCAAATTTTTATTGAAAGCTGATGACAAAGAATACTTAATGGCTAAGGTTGCAATGATAATTGGAATGGCAGGAGCATGCAGAAAAGCAGAATTAACATTTCTTCCAGTTGAAAATGTTATAGACGAAGGAAGCCATTTTCGTGTTGATATCCCACCTTCAAAAACAAAAGTTATACGGCAGTGTGCAATTACCACTGGAGACATTGAAAATACGAATCTTGTTGAAATATTAAGAAAATATATTAAGTTGCGTCCCCAGATTCTTAAACACAACAGATTTTTTGTAAAATATGCGAATGGAAAATGTACCAGAAATCCTGTGGGAATTAACACATTTATAGCAGTCTGCCAAAAGTTATTGCACAATTTCTTGGTCTTTCAAATCCTGTTCTATATACTGGCCACTGCTTCAGAAGAAGCTCTGCCACTTTCCTAGCAGACAGTGGCGCTGATCTTTTAAAATTAAAGGGGCACGGAGGTTGGAAATCTAGCTCTGTTGCGGAGGGATATGTTGAAAATTCCATGAATAATAAAAAACTTATAGCGCAAGAAATATTTGGTGAAACATCTAATGCAATGTGCGTCGCTTCCCAAATAACAGCAAGTTCGAGCAATGAAAAAAATATGTCGTCGGGAATTAATTTGAATAATTGCAATAATTGTGTTATCAATATTTATAATAATTAATTAATTTATAATTTATGTTTTTAACTTGTATTATAACAGTTTAATAAATAGAATAATTCTTTTTGTCACTAATTTTGAAATACATTTTTCGTCACCAATTGCATAAAATTTTACTTTATGCAACTAGTTACAAAAAGTAAGACATTTCATAATGTCAATCAGTTTTAAAAAGTGTCACTTTATATGTCAAAATTAGAAAAATCGTTTTTTTTTTATAGTTTCTTAAATATCCTTTTTCCGATTTTATTGAAATTTGGTACCGTTATTCATAATAATCAGGGGCTTAATTGGCTCTACCTAGATTAAATTTATTATTTATTCCAGTGGCGTCCCGGGGAGTACCTTAACGAATATTGTTGACAGAAAAATGTACGCCACTGACTTTTTTCTAATTTTGATATTTTTTTCGGATTTACCAACTAATAACACAACTTTTTTGTTCCTTCAATTATTTTCGCATCTTGCCTCGTTTTCGAGAGAAAGGATAAAAATTATTTTATTGCATGTACAAAAAAAATACCCACAGTTGATGCAATATAGATATTCAATTTACCACAAACTTAAAGTATTCTTCTTTGATACGAGCCCACTTATAGCAAATATTTTGTTTATTTAATATTGTAAAAATTAATATAATTTGAATTTTATTGGCCGATAGTTGGCAACACAACTGTAAACGATGCGGTGGCGCCAGCTCGTTCGTTGGCTTTGTTTGACGATTCATGCAAAACTAACCTTAATTGTTCGTGGTTCGTAGTAGTTCGTCTATTTTTTAACAAAAACTCCAAATATTTTCATAAATAGCATTAAAACCCATTCTATTAAGAGAAACAAAAGTGCACATACATATCTCTGTTCATTACGTTGTTTACTATTTGTGAATAATACCGAAGCATCTAAATAGTCGGTGCAAAGAGCTTCTCTAAGAAGCTATTTTCAGGAAGAACTTAACAACAATGGCCTATTATTACCCTTGCAGCAGTACAGGGAAGTAAATTAAAAGAGTATGTTAAGGTCTAGATATTTTATTTCTACTTTACTAATTTTCAGCGCATAGCAGCTGCCCTAAATGCGAATATCTCCACTGTAAGCGCAATTTTAACAACAGTTAAGGAACATAAATTATTAGAATCACCTTAAAACAAACGTTCTAATTCAAAGAGAGTTGTAAATGTGTGAAGATTGGATATAAGTTCTATCCGTGACACTATTTGTGGAATGTACGAAAAAATTAAGTTGTATTATTTAAAAATTATAATATTTTACATCGGTTATTCATATGCTGTAACTTTTTTTAGAACGTCATGTAACTAGTAAGTTAGAAATTAAAAGACAGAGAATTGTTTGATTGTGGTCTTAACTCTTTAAGAAGCCTCTTCAAGAAAATAGGCTTCGGATGGTACAAAGATGAACTGAGGCGAGCGCCTTTGGAACTTTCCCATGTAGCTTCCAAACGACTGGTATTTTTGAAAGAATATATTAAAGAAAAAGAAACATTTTTGTACCAATTCGTTTTCTTGGATGAAACATGGATTTTTTAGAATGGTACCATTGGTCGATCTTGGCAAGATGAAAGTAAAAGAAGTGTAAGATCTACTAAAGTTGATGGTAATAGTATATTATAAACCAAAATAATATATTAACCACGGTTTAGACAGCTTATTATAGCCCTCGCGTCTTAAATCCCTCGTCGCTTCGCTCCTCGTGATTTAAACTCGCCGCTCGGGCAATAATGATGGCTGTCTAAACCGTGGTTAATATATTATTTTTTCTACTACTACAAACTTTTATATGACATTTATCTTTATAGTATTAATAATTATAAAAAATTATAGGTAGGTATAATTATATTTTTTAATCAAGTTACCTGCGCTTTGGAATTGGCAAAATATTTTGTTGTTTTGTCAGGTGGCTTTGTCAATGTCAATTTGTGTTCATTTGTGTCATCAGATTCCACGAGTTTTGCGTTTTTTTTTTTAAATGAGCGAAGAAAATGTTAGTGATAATAGACACTTAAAGCCAATACACAACAAAAACGTATCTCAACCACGTATACCTTAACAAATCGGGGTTACGTCTAGAAAAGTTGTTCCGTAAAAAAGTCTTAAAGCACCGCTTATTTTACAAACGTAAACGTAACACAGTAACCTGTGTTATATTTTCTTGTATGAGGCCCCATCTTGGAGGCTCCTCATAGGGGTTTTGTCCCCCAACCTCTCTTAGTTAATATAAATCGTCATCATTACTAAAATGTATTCGTTTTCTGATCGATACTTTTTGTTTTAGGTTATATCTCCATGTTTACATCTATTTTTGAAATGAGCTACACGCTGCGTTAACGAGATACGTAAACGCAGGATCCCGTAGCGATACGTTCGACGTATCACGTATACCTATCCGTATCCTCTGTGCGCAGTCGCATATCAATACGTATAGGTATACGTGTTGATAACTGGCCGTGCTTTAAGTGTCCAATATTATGTGTACACCTCCCGAATTAAGGATGGAAGCAGAAAAAATGTTGATTGTATCGATATTTTACAATATCAAGTAATCTAATATGTATTGATAATTATCTGGTTGCCTAACCACAATGAATTGATCTTGTAGAATTAAAAAATCAAGTTACCTGCGTTCAAACAAAATTCGGTTAAGGTCAAAGATCGGTCAATAATGGATTTCAATGGCTTATTATTGACCATGGTCAATAATGACTTATAAGGTATAGAGAAAAACTATTTCTAGCGTTAATAATCGGTCAATAATGGCGATGTTATAGGTTAGTAGTGGAAAAAACATATTATGGAGTAAACAAATATATAAACTGTAGGAAATTTTTATATATTTATCTTGTTTTAATGAAAAAAAAAACTGTGTAATTCCCTCACTCGGATATTTTGGATACTAACTGGCAACACTTGTCGATAACTGACGTCACTCGAAGGGTATGATGTGCATCGGTTTTTGTTTTGCAAAGAGTATAGTACCATCATTGTATGGGGCGAGGCTTCGGTTATCGAAAGAGTATTTGTCAGTTAGTGAATCATTTGCACCTGGCTTTACAATATCTCTTGTTAAGAAATGTTTAAAACAAAGAAAATATAATTATCATATCTACTCGGTTTATCTAGTAAAGCTTCACTTACGGGTGCAGGATCAGGAAGTTGTATCTTCTACCTACTGCCCGAAGAAATAAAGAGCATAATTTTGATCATAAAATTTAAGAGAGAAATAAAAAAAGTATTATTACTAGAGGCACTTTACAACATCTTCTTTTAGTTTATTACTTTCCTAAAGATTGTAATTTACTTTTTGCAAAATTTATGGTCTGCAGTTTGTTTCCGGTGGTGCTTGCAACCAAATAAACATTTTAAAAATTAGTACCCAATTTGACAACGCATACAGTGTGTTTCAGCCAAATGGAATAAATTCGATAATATATAATAATATACCACATGGGGGTGTGTCCGAAAAAACGCTTGGACACGTCGATTGGTATTTCTAGTTGCGCATTTTCTTCAATAAAAACTTTTTATTATTCAATTTTTGGATTCTCCAAGAAATTTTAGACATATTTCATGTACAATATCCTATACCTATCTTCAACTGTTTCGGAAATATTAAGTGTTTTCAGATTTATTGCAAAAATTAACAACACACTAAAAAACTAATAAGTAATACTGATTATTTCTTGATAATTTAAAAAACAAAAAAAAACATTAATGAAGGAGATGTTGAAATGCTCGCCGCGAACGTATTGGTAACATCCTAATCTTAAATAGAAATTTCGTCTGCTTAAGTCAGCTAAGTCAAGGGGTTTAGTTTTGTATACAATATTTTTGACATAACCCCATAAGAAGAAGTCTAATGGCGTCAGATCAGGGGATCGTGCTGGCCATTCCATCGATCCACGCCTCCCTATCCACAGATTTGGAAATACTCGGTTGAGGTACTGCCGGACATTGATTTGGTAATGGGGCGGTGCTCCATCTTGCTGAAACCATGTCATAATATTTGCTGGAAGTTGTGGGTTTGCTGGATCAGGATATAAGTTTGTCAAAGTTGGCAAGACATTATTTTGGAGCAGTTCTAAATAATTATCGCTATTTAAATTGCCATTAATGAAAAAGGGACCTATGATATGATCTCCAACAATTCCTGCCCAAACATTAACCTTTTTTGGATATTGCGTATGTTCTTCTCTCATCCAGTGAGGATTTTCCCAAGACCAATAGCGGCAATTCTGACGATTAGCATGACCGTAAAGTGTAAAGGTGCACTCATCAGAAAACAAAACATGTTGTAATTGATCACATTGTTATCTAACATTGCCATCATTTGTTCACAAGAATACGTTCTCCTATCAAAATCGTCTTCTATGAGCTCATGACTCATTTTATAGGGATACATTTTATTTTCTTGTAATGTTCGAATAATCGATAAATGGCAAGCAAACATCGAATATTGGGGCTGTTTTTCGACTAGAAGTATGTGGGTTTTCCTGAAACTCAAGCATAATATCTAATTTGGTATCATCACTTATTGCGTTGGCAGCTACTTTTTTTATCTGCTTTACATGTCGAAGCTGGCGAAACTGCTTTTCTATTTTACTAATTGTTCCTTGAGTTATAGGCGGCAAATTTGGAAATTTTTCATGAAATAAGCGAGCAACTTCCATTTGTGTCCGTGCTTTATCTCCATAACCAATCATCTGTAGAATTGTTATATTGTGCATTTCTGTTAAATAAACCATTTTTCTGATATGCACTTAACGAAATTCAAACGACTATAACACTGACAACTACTGTCATGCAGACAGACCACAATTTGCTAAGGTCAGGCGTTTTAAACAAAAGTAAACAAAACTATTTATACCTTTTTTTTATTTCATATCAGTAAAAACATTTTAACATCAATTTTCAACATCTCCTACATTAATGTTTTTTTTTTTGTTTTTTACATTATCAAGAAATAAACAGTATTACTTATTTATTAGTTTTTTAGTGTGTTGTTAATTTTTGCAATAAATCTGAAAACACTTAATATTTCCGAAACAGTTGAAGATAGGTATAGGATATTAAGGATGATGAGTCGACGGACGGGGTAAGGTTTCTTGGGATTTTATTAGATACAACTTTAAAATTCGATAGCCATGCAGATCAACTGGCCATACGTCTTTCAAAAAATATTTTTCTACTCAGAAATCTTAAAAACGTTTTACCTAAGTCCTGCCTTGTGCAGGCGTTCCATGGCGTGTTCCAGTCCGTGGCGTGTTACGGAATCTTGGCATGGGGACACTCGGCACACACTGCGCGAATATTCGCACTACAAAGGAAAGCGATAAGGGTACTAGCTGATCTTGATTATAGAGCCGATACCAAGCAAACCTATCAAGAACTGAGGGTAATGACAATACCATGTAGGTATATATATGAATGTCTCATCTACTGTCATAAAAACATTAACAAATATAACCTTAATAATTTCTATCACCACTACCCAACTAGACAAGCAGATTATATAAGACTCGACCATTTAAGACTCCAAAAATCACGAATATCAGTGAACTATTACTGTCCAAAGTTTTATAACAACCTGCCAACAAACTTAAGAGAGCAATCAGAAAAACTTTTAAAATGAATATTAAGGAACTATTGATCAGCAATGCGTTTTTCAGTGCTCAGGAATTTCTTGATTTTACCTTTTAATAATGTACCAACCTGCAGTGTACTCTCAAATTTTAATTTTAATCTTAAAATTGTATAATGGTAATTTTATACTAAACATCTTACTTTTAAACATATTTTAAACATATTTTAATCTGTTGTACCTAGGTATTGTAATTAGTAAAATGAAAGTATTTGTATATGGTAAGCTTATTTGTAATGTTATTTTAAAAAATTTTTAACGTGTAAAACTTATTTCTTATTGTCCCTGACGACGGAAAGATTATTTATTGTAATTATTGTCCGTAATATATTTGATTGATTGATTGATTGATTGATTGGTACATGAAATATGTCTAAAATCTTCTGAAGAATCCAAAAATTGAATAACATACAGGGTGTTGCATTTAAAATAAGAAAGTTAGTATTGGACACTGTTACATGACACACCCTGTATAAAAGGTTTTTATTGAAAAAAATGCGCAAGTAGAAATAACAATGGACGTGTCCGAGCGTTTTTTCAGACACGTCCCCATGTATTTATTATCGAATTTATTCCATATGGCTGATACACACTGTATGAACTTTTCTCCTTATAAATAACTGAGAAATCGTCTTGTAAAACATCGGACTTTTAGTAAATAACACCCTGTATATCAGACGATAAAATTGTAACAGTAGTAACAGAGAATCAATAGAAACGAGAAAAAGAAATGTATTCATAAAATTGTAATGTGTCTCCGCTACTGTACTGACACTGTTTATTTCGACAAGAATATATTATTCAATTAAAAAATAAAAAGGTGTACATACGAGTACCAGTGTGACCCCCTTTTTTCTCGAATCGATTATTATTCACCAGTTTTACTGACTATTAAGCACCGGAAACGATACTTAATAAAAATGAATTTTTTCTATGGATATTTGCCGTACGTGATTTTCATAACATTTTTCCCTGAAAGGACCGGGTTGCGTTTATCCTATTAGCGCTTTTATAGAAGTCGACTATACATACGCTTCTTATGGATTATGAGGAAAATTATTGAATTGGAAGTTTTTGCATTATATCACACTAATTGTCTGTTCCTTTTACCGTAATATGAGGCACAGGCTCACTTAAAAACGGCGAGCAAGGTCGGGATGCTGAGTTCTTTACTATCAACTTTCTTCTTTACCTTCAACATCAACCAAGATGGTGCATAATTTGTCAGTTTGTTGGATTTTTTCTTACTTTAGACGCCGACTTGTATACAGTAAACAATATCCACCTGGTAAACATTATTTCAGGAGCGGTAAAAAAAAGTAGTGTTAATGTTAACACCCGGATCAACATAATTTACCACATTCTTACACTCATATGGGACCAAAGTTGTTGTATTAAATTTGCCTATGGATTTAACTCTCTAAAAAGTTAATTTTATTGGATGGGTGTTATTTATTCCATTTTACACTATATATATACCGAAAGACAGGCGGCAACAAGTGGTGTGAAATTCTAGGAATTGACACATGACGCCGACGCTACATGCAAATTCAACTTTCAAGTCAGTCTGATTGTGCTCTTTGAACGCGATGTCGAATAATGTTATATTTAAATTAAAATATAGAAGCAAAGCAAAGTTCCGTAAAGTGCCAAAATGCCTTTTATGAGGATCTTGTTAAATTGGGTAAGCATATTAACGAAATTTAATCGAAACCTTACTAATAAGTAGGCCATTTTTAAGAAACTAAGTAGGTATTTACATTGCTACAGTTTTCCCTTTAGCTTTTAAATTATTCTGATATAAGCTTATAATATAATGTATTCTTTTTTTATATAAATACTTAGGTACCTACCTACATATTTTACTTCATGGATCTCTAAATAAATATACGATTAATATAATACTCGTCATTTTCATTATTTTATATTGTTCCAAAGCATACTTTTATTTAGTTGTTTAGTTTTCTAAGTATACATACAGGGTCGTTGGTATGTATGGAAAGGGTCGATTATTTCTTAAAGTATAATAGTTAGCAAAAAATATTTTAGACAAAAGTGTTAGGGTTTCTTAGGGTCTACTAGAATTTTAAATAAATAAGTATACGGGATGAGTCAGAAAACCGTAGAGAGGCAAAGTTACTTTTTTTTAAGTTGAACACCCCATATCTTTATATTTTTGGATTTTGCATGAAATCACAATTATTTTTTAATAAGTGCATTATAAGCCTCAACCTAGTAGTTTCCGAGATATCGACTTTTGAAAAATTACATTTTTGAACTTTGACAGCTTCTAGCTTTCTAACGGTACGTCTTAGAGTGAAACGGCTTACATGCCCCTATCTTACTTTTTTATTATCTTCCCAAAAAAACCAACTTCCGGTTAAATCGGAAGTACTGTATTTCCGGCTTTTGAGTTACATCCGGATTAACCGGAAGTTGACACTTTTAGGAAGATAATAAGAAACTAATATAGGGATATGTAAGCCGTTTTATTCTAAGACGTACCGTTAGAAAGCTAGAAGCTGTCAAAGTTCGAAAATGTAATTTTTCAAAAGTCGATATTTCGGAAACTATTAGAGTTAGACTTATAATGCATTTATTAAAAAATAATTGTTATTTTATGTAAAATCCAAAAACATTCTAAGATATAAGGTGTTCCGTTTAAAAAAAAGTAACTTTGTTTCTCTACGGTTTTCTGACTCATCCTGTATACTTATCTTATTTGAATTCTCATAGACCTTTAGAAACCCTGAAACTTTTGTGTTAAATATTTTTTGCTAACTGTTTCGCTTTAAGAAATAATCGACCGTTTCCATACATACCAACGACCCTGTATATTTATTATGTTATTTATTTTGTTAAGCTTAACAATGAGGTACACTAAACGTAGATATATATGTTTAATTTACTAAATTGTAAACTATATAAAAGGTGTGTCATTTTGTTCAACTAGTTATAATAATAAGTAGTGGAAAAAAAAGCACAGGGTTTTCCAGTTCTGTTGTAACCATCATTTTGTTTATAAATAAACGATAAATAATACTCAATATTTTCATTCATTTAACAAACCTTTTCCAAGCGATCTGAAGATTTATATATAATATTAGGGGCTACTACTTTCGGCTTTGATTAAGTCATTCAATCATGTATCAAACTAAGCAGAGGTTAATAATGTAAAACATCTTGAATGCATAATTTTTACATTTTAATTATAAACGCCCGGTTAGTTTGATACGGGATTAAATGACTTAAACAAAGTGGAAAGTATTCTAGCCCTGGGTAGATTATTTTATTACACTCACTATAGTAAAGTCACACCCAAATAAAGTAAAATTTACACTACAATAATATGATGTTTACACTAATTAATCACAAATTACCATTAAAAAATGGTTTACTTACACCTCACATTACTTCTTTTACACCCTAGAAGGATAGGTTTACAATCTGTAAGTTTAATTTACACTCGATAGTGTAAATATCCCTACCCATAAATAAGAAGAATTAACACTCTTCAAAAAGTAAAGAAACCATTCAAAAATATCTTTTTTACAAGATATACTGATTGGTTAATATACCCTATTGAGTGTGGTCCTATATGACCACCATTGAGTGTTAAATTTAACACTCACTTTTTTACTGTGTACACAATCAGCGTAAAGCCTCCGTTACATAGTAGTGTCTGTCCACAATCTCCCAATTAGTGCCCTCCCAAACCACGCAAAATTTGACCTTACACATGTGATGTGCTGCATAGATTAAAATTTTTTTTTAAATTTTTGGAGCACGCCTAAAAAGCACCTTAACAGTGAAAAGACTGGTTGAAGTATCAGGAAATTGGATGAAAAATTTAAAATGGGTAAGACCCATGACTATGTCGCTTCAAAATGAAGCAGAAGTTAGAAATTTGTTTCAAGAAGGTGTCTATAGGCGCCGGTTTTTGGGATTATGTATGGGTGTTCTAGCCAAGGACATAGATAATAATCATATTAAAATAGTTATACAATGGGGTGGGGGTTTCAAAAAAATCGATCAAATGGTGCAGGCCAGCATTTTCTAATTATAAATCAAAAATTATTCAAATGGAAACTTAGACAATGACAACGAAACATAATATAAAAATCTAATTAAGTAGCACATCAAAAGGACATAAATATAAAAATATACTTAAATAACTTTTTGTATGGGTGCCTTGCTCCCATTACAAATCTAGTTCGGGTTCTTGCGCACCCACAGCACCCACGGAATCGGCGCCAATTACAATGGTGAACAAAAAAAGAAAATTTCACAAAATCAAAAGGACTGGCAGTGGACCAAGTTGTTTTCAACTGGTTTTGTAAGGCGCGAAACAAGCACTTACCAATATCCGGACCACCGGACCCACAATTCAAGCAAAAACTCTCGAATCTGCTCATTGTCTAGGACTAGATAACTTCAAGAAAATATGTGGCGACTCAGTCGATATCAATATCGAAGACGTAACTGCTTGGAAAGAAAGGCTATTGACTATTTTAATGGATTATGTCCCAAGGGACGTATTTAATGTAGATGAGGTACAGGTCGCTACTATCGTGCATTGCCAACAAAAGCATATGCATTGAAAGATGACAAGTGTACCGGAAAAAAGCTGTTCTGTGCGAATCTGGAAGGTGAAGAGGAATAACCACTTATAATGGACAAAAGCAAAAATCCTCGATGTTTTAAGGGCGCACATATCGATAAGTTACCTCTCCAATGGGTCTCGAACAAAAACGAGTGGATGAGAGAAGACATCATGAAAACATGACTTCACAGATTTGATACCACGATGAAGAAGTAGAATAGAAGAGTAGTATGGTTTCTGGATAATGCAACGTCTCATCCCAAAATTACACTGGATAATGTCAAACTTATTTTTCTTCCACCCAATAATACCTCACATTGCCAACCTTTGGACAAAGGCATTATTCAGAATTTTTCAATTCTCTACAGAAGCTACCATATTAAGAAGCTTTCAACATGTATAGACAGTGGTTGACCTCTTCAAGAAAGTAATATTTCTATAACCAACGCCTTGGTATGGGTTTCGGTGGCCTGGCGCAACTTCTCCCCAGTGACAATAAAAAACTGCTTTATGAAAGCCGGATTTATGTGGAGTGCAGATAATATTCACGACTTCGAAGAAGAAGATAATATTTCGCACAACTGTTTTCTAGCATTAAGGACACATTTGTAAACTTAAAACAATTTGCCTGTATTGATAACGATTTGCCAACAGAAAGTGCAGAATTTTCTATCATCGAGTGTATTGAAGAGATCCAAGAAACGGATGAAACTACTCCCAACTCTGAGACAGAGGAAGACGAACCTGAACTTGTTCCAGTGTCGAAAATATCAAGCCTATCTGAAGCCTGGGCAAGTTTGAGAGACTTAGAAAACTTTTTTAATAATGTCAACAATTTTAACAAGTATACAAATATTATTTCTTAATTGCTATTAAAATGTAAATCTGAATTTTATAAAAATAAAACAAAAACCATGAAGCAATCATCAATTTCTGATTATTTTAAAATACAAGAATTTCAAAGCAAACATACAGTAAATTGAATAATATATATGCCAGTATTAGTAGTAAAATGATCTACATACAGGGTCTTTCCTAACCTCTCTGAAAAAATGAAGGAGGTGAATCCTCACCTTATTTTAAGACGAAAATGTGGCATAAAAGTTTTTCGCATGTCGCTTCGTTTTCGAAATACAGGGTGTTAAAAAAAATGTTGTTTTTTTTTTCATTTTATTAATTAATGCCAAACGATATTCTGATGATATTTGTTAAACATAAGGGATTAGAGCACTTTACTTTGGGTCAATCATTTTAAATTTTACAATTAGTTCATTGGCGGGGTTCTGCGTAAAAGAGTGCCTTAATTTTTTAGCTATTTTTCGTATTTTTATCATTATGTTGCGTCAAATGATACGAGTAGGCTTTGCTTCGTTCCATGGGAACCACATTTGTTTTCTCCGTAACATTTGTCTCCTGTTTAACATCTTTCAAATAATATCCTTTTGAATTGTTTTTGAATTTATTTGTAATACATTACATACTTTTCATAATAGCTGAGTTTACCAATCAAGAAATGGCTTAAATTCATTTTATGTACGGTTTGGCAAATGGAAATGCGCTAGAGGCGAGACGTTTATATGCAGAACGTTTTCCTAATAGACGAGTACCGTGTAACATTTACAAGATTGCACCTCAGGTTAGAGGAAACAGGTAGCTTTGCAAAAAAGAAAATAGGCGGCCGACCACTTACAGTTAAAGCCTGTTTACATTAGATGCAAGTGCAAGTGAAATTGCCTAAAGGCATGCGCATTGGTCACTTTGTGATCAGCTGATGCAAGTTTACTTGCATTGCACCAAATTAGGACTTGTTCTAATTTACTTGCAAATGGCATGCAAGTTTGGTAAATTGTCTAGTAATATTTTCAATGCTAACTTGACAAAAAACTAAAAAAAGTGACCATAACCTCCAAAAAAGTGTTGTTTTGATAGTTGATATTAAATTGAATGAGTTTACAAGTTCATATTCTTATTTACTAACCATGGTTTTACCCACCATCGACGTTTCCTTGTTTTTTTTAGTAAAACGGCCGAAGCTCCAGCTATTAGGGTCAATAAGATAAGTTCTTCCACTTCAGTAGGTATTCATTGTTTTAATTTAACAATTATTTTAAAAATAAACGCACATATTATAAACAATAAAATCCAAACATAACTCTTTCTTTTATCAACTGATATTGAGTGGATTTCTGGATTAAAGTTGGCAATATGTTCTGACAAGCTACTTGCATTAAAATACTTGCATCATAATGTAAACGATCATGCAATGCATTTAAATGCATCTATGAACTTGCATGCAGTCACTTGCACCTAATGTAAACCGGCTTTTAGAACCGTACAACTTGAGGAAGAGGTCTTAAACATGGTGGAAGAATCTCCAGGCACTATTACGAGAAAAATCGGGAACGAGTTGAATGTGAGTTACAAAAGAGTATGGAGTATCTTAAAGGACTATTTACTTTATCCTTATTACGTACAAAGAGTGCAAGCTTTGTTGCCTAGAGACTTTCCAGCTCGAGTAAATTTTTGGAACTGGTTTCAAGAAAATTCTTTAAGGGTCCCACATTTTTCGGCAAAAATACTATTTACAGATAAAGCGAATTTTTCCAGACAAGGCATCATAAATTTTCACAACAAGCATATTTGGGCGGAAGATAATCCTCATGCTATCATCGAAGGACATCACCAGTATACATTTTCTTTTAATATTTGGGCAGGGATTATTGGAGATAGCTTAGTTGGACTGTATTTTTATTCAAATCGACTTACTGGTGATGTCTATTACAACTTCCTTAGAGATGAATTGTCAGAATTGATGGAAGCAGTGCCATTATAAGAACGAGAACTTTAATGTGGTTCATGCATGACGGCGCTCCCCCTCACTTTGCAGTACGTGTTAGAAACTATTTAGATCAACAATATCTTGCTCGTTGGATAGGTAGAGGAGAACCTCACCCATGGCCACCCCGTTCGCCGGAACTGAGTCCATTGAATTTTTGTTTCTGGGGTCACCTTGCAACTCGTTTATACTACTCCTATTGAAACTGAAGAAGACCTTCGACTGATTATTGATGGTTTGGTGGTATTTTTTTTTTTATTTTTCAGCGTATCAAGTTTTGGTGAAGCTTTGTTGCCGGATTGAAAGTTCTACAGTAAAAATGTTTAGTGAAGCACAAAAAATTTTTATTGTTGAAAGTTTTTTTAGAAATGGAAACAAAATAGGCGGTGTGTGGAATTACTCTATGCATGACTCTCAGCAAACGGATTTATGCTACAGTACATGTCAAATACTTTTGAAAAAGGATCTGCATCTATACCCTTATCGTGTTACGGCTATTCATGAACTCCTTCCCAATGACGTTCCCCAAAGACTTAATTTTTGTGAATGGTTTTTAAACAATCTTTAAGAAGTGTGCTTTTGAAAAAACATTTTTTACCGATGAGGCTTATTTTTATATATATGTTAATTCACAAAATATGCGAATGTGGAATACGCAAAATCCGTATGTTTTTGTAGAAAGACCTCTTCATCCTCAAAAAGTTGGTGTGTGGGCAGCAATTAGTTCTAGAAGAATAGTAGGCCCAATTTACTTTGATGGCACAATTACAGCTGAGAGATATCGGATCGAAATTCTGACAACATTTATTAATGAGCTTCACGATGATGAATTGCGGGAAGGTTACTTCCAACAAGATGGCGCTACACCTCATGTAACCAGAGAAAATTTAAATTTTTTAAGTGAATTTTTTGAAAACAGAGTTATAAGCCGAAATACGCAACAAATATGGCCACCTCGTTCCTGCGATTTAACACCCTGCGATTTCTTCTTGTGGCCTTTTATAAAAAACTCCGTTTGTCGAACACCAATTGAGGATATAAATGATCTTAAACGAAGGATTTCAGAAAAAATTGCCGAAATTAATAATTCTCCAAACGTATTGGTTAATGTGTCTCTGAGGGTAAGAAGAAACATCAGAAGGTGTCTAGAAGTAGGAGGCGGCCATATAAAGTAGGCTTTCAAAGTAAGATAGCTCAGGATTTTATATTACATACCGTCAAAAAACATTATTTTAGGTTTTCAACGTGGCAACGCTGCTTTCTTGCTAATTCGCCCTATGATTTAATCTACGCGCTACTGCTACACTATGTATACTGGGTCACAGCCGCCCTTGAGCAAAATAATTAATAATCACTCGTTATAATATCTAGTAATAATTTAGTATTTAAATATGACAATAAGAGCTGGCAACTAAATTCTAGCATGTATACAGGGCGTCTCTAAAAGGTCTGTACTGTGATTTTCACAAGAGTACCTTTTTTGTTTCAAAATGTTCAAAAAATTAGTTCCTTAACAAAAAAAGAAAAAAACTACACTGATAAAAAAGTTATGGCCATTCTAAACCATAAAAAGTGCATTGTGAAGCGCCCTCTAATAGCCACAGTGAAAAGGTGCCCGTATTCGGGTTTCGCATTCCAAAAAACCCCCGGGTACCACGTTTTAAAGTAATACGTTAAAAAATGCTCATTAATTTTAAAAAATTCGATTTTTATTTTTTAACTTTACCGGAAACGGAGCAATTTCGGACTAAGGTAAGTTGCTTTAAATCGCCTTATTTTGGCCTCAGGAATATGTGCTCAGATTTTGTACAGACCTTTTAGAGACACCCTGTATAATAATATAACAGAATTTTAACTTATTTCGTACCTATACTTATTTATTTATATTGGTCTAGCAAGAAATATTTATATTAAGATTTAAACGAAAGTAAGCTTAGATTATTACGCTTGTTGATCATGTGAGTATTGTATATTTTAGGGGCCAGATAAGAAAAGCTGCGTTGAAAAAGGGAAGTTCAATGCTTTGGTAGATTTAATAGATTATTAAAACGCGTTTTGCGATTATGCGTGGAATGTCGGAAATGAAGCTTTTGACGAAGATATTGAGGAATTTCACTTCGAAGTAACCGATCTAAGAAACAAGCAAAATGCAATTTTTGTCTATCCATATCCATCTAAGCTTAGTTTATAATTGACATGATCCCTTGCTCGCAGTCCGTAAATAAATCGAACACAACAAGGAATTCGCTGTAATCTATTCTTGCATTGCAAATCTAGACAAGGTCCATATACAATGTTACAATAATTAGCATGAGGAAGAACAAGTGTTTCACATAGTCTTTTTCTTAAATAGGGTCTCAAGATATTTTTACTTTTATAGAGATTTCTAAGAGAGAAATATGACTTTTGAATAACTTTACTCACTTGACTTCGAAACCTAAGTTTGGTATCAAATATAACACCCAAATTTTTATATTCTTGCACAACAGGTATCACGCTTCCAACCATATCCACTTTCATGTTTTCTATTGCTCATTCACTATCAGAACCAAAAAAAAAACTGCTGATTTGCTGGGGTTTAATTTTAAGCCGACGTTTAGAGAATAGCAATTGATTTTAGACATTGGATGAGTTTACTTCTTGCCTCAAGAAACAAGTACTTATGGAATTTCATCGATTACAAAAATGGAATCGTGAGTACTATATAACATCGATAAGAAAATATCGTTCTGCAAATCGTCCAATAATTTACCTCGATGAGACATGGTTTGACACGCATGACACACCATCCAAAGGATGGTCCAATTCTTCCGGCAGGTGTAAAACAAAAGCTCTGTCAAATAAAGGGAAAAGAATTGCCATTTACATGCCGGCTCAGAAAACGGTTGGGTTCCAAATGCCTTGTGGCTTTCTGCAAAGAATACTTAAGACTTCTACCGTGAAGATACAACGGCAGAACTTTTTGAAGAATAGTTCAAAAATTGTCTTTTATCAAACCTTCCTCAGAATAGCTTGATATTAATTAATGGACAATCCAGGTTCAAATAATACGAAATTGGAGATTCAAAACTACAGGTCGGCGGACGATATATATTTTGAAGAATGTTATAAAGAAACTGATCTTTTAGAAGTTTTAAAGACATTCTATATAAAAAAAAGCATATGTTTGTGTCGCATTGGCAAAGGAAATGGGATATACTCTGCTACGGCTTCCACCTTATTATTGTATTTTTAATTTCATAAAGCACATGTGACACCAAATAAAATCAATTGTTAGGTCAGAAAATACTTCTCCGACTTTAAGTTATAGTGTTGTAGAATTAATAAAAAAAACGTGTTAAGGATATTCCCCCCAGGTAGTTGGAAAAATTCAATCCATCATGTAATTACTGTAGAAACTTCTTATGTTACTCTGCATGATACAATTAAACCGATTATAATTAATTGAAATGAGGATAGCGACAGTAAAACAAAACTAGATATAGAATAACATTATACAAGTAAATAAATACAGCGTGTCCAGAAAAGTTCTAGACATATGGGAATTTTCTTCATTGTTGATTTTACAAAAAAAGTTATTGTTTATAAAAAGTTCTGCTTGATGCGCAAACAATATTGACATATCAAAACTGAATATATCATGTACAGGGCGGCAAGAAAATATAGAAACACAGAAATACATGAAGAGGGAAGTACCCTCAATTTTTATTTTAAAGCAAATTGTTATAAGAAAACTTTACTAAGGACTACAACACGTGGTCAGATACAATTTTTGGTTGAAATATTTTAATTTACAGGGTACCATCAAAAACACGTTGAGCATTCATTACCTCTTGTTGGACACCAATTACGTAAAAAAATAGCGAGATTATTTCATGTTCTAAAATCAACCTATCTACTTATCAGGGATATTAAAAGCATTTAACTTACTTTAAAAATAAATTGTGAATGTGAATAATCAACAATATTTTAGCAATTACATGATAAAAGTGATCTAATAATAGATAGTTTAAAGTGAAAAATTATGTCTCCACACGCCCCCCTTCTTTTTGCATGTAAAGTATAGTACGCCTTGTAATTTCTCTTACTGTCGCCCGTATCATATTGGGAGTGATTTCTTGGACACAGTTTGTTATTACTGCTTCAAGATGGTCAATATTCTGAAAAGGTCTATGCCCATACACCATTTCTTTTAATCGGCCCCATAAAAAGAAGTCCAGGGGTGTGATGCGACCTGACTGGCCAAGGAATATTTGAACGTCTGCATTCAAATACCCAGTTACTGTGTTAGTACTATGGCATGGGGCTACATCATGTTGATACCAAATTGTACGTCTTATATTTAGTGGCAGTTCGTCAAGAAATTGAGACAACTGGTTCCTTAAGAAGTCCAGGTAAATGACAGCATTTCTATTTTGACGGAAAAAGCAGGGTGGAACGATCCGATCATTAAAAATGAAACACCAAACATTGGTTTTAAAGTAATATTGACAACGCCATTCGATTATAAAATTTGGATTGTTGTCACTTCACCACCGACAATTTTGGGAGCATACCACGCCGTTGGAAGTAAACATGGCTTCATCTGTAAATAATATTTTTCGTGCAAAAAAAGGATCAACTTCACACTCGCCTTGGAACCACGCGCAAAATAGGAAACTGGATTCAAAATCTTTAGGAAGAAGCGTGTGAATGTATTTCGGTTTATATGGATGAAATTTAGTTATTTTTAAAATATTACTAGCAATAGACTTTTTGACGTCAACTGGAATAGTTTTTGAAAATTTTCTTAAAGAAATTTTCGGGTCTTCGATAACCGCGTGCAGTACATTAAGTTGCTTTTCTTCTGTTGCGGACCATTTGTTGTGTTGTTTCTTAAATACATTTTCGACGGAACCAGTAGCTTTAAATTTATTTATTACGTTTGCTATAGTGGCGCTTACATACCATTTTTTCAGGTGTCTAGTTCTATATTCTCCTGCAGCGTTAACTTTACAACCATGACGAAACTAACCAAAAACTCTTGTTAATAAGTCGAAAAATAATAAATGAATTTTGACTAACATGTCAATATTCATTACTATAGTATTGCACATAGTTGTTGTAAAATTGATGCAGGTAACTGTTAAAGAAATAAAATAAAAAATTATTTTCCAAAGGCTTTTTGATGGTACCCTGTAAATTAAAATATTTCAACGAATAATTGTATCTGACCACGTTTTGTAGTCCTTAGTAAAGTTTTCTTATAACAATTTGCTTTAAAATAAAAATTGAGGGTACTTCCCTCTTAATGTAATTCTGTGTTTCTATATTTTTTTGCCGCACTGTACATGTTATCTTAAATTTTGATATGTCAATATTATTTGCGCATCAAGCAGAACTGAAGAATAACTTTTTTTTCGTAAAATCAACAGTAAAGAGAATTCCCATGTGTCTAAAAATTTATAATATTTGGTTTTTTTTCTCATTTCATTAAATTAATATAAACACATCATACGAGTATAATTACTTAATTTCCTTAGTCCGACCCTTTACTGCAGCTTTATACTTTACATATTTATTGTCCACACGATGGGATCGAACCTTTCATTTTATTGCAATTAAAAGGTCAAAACTATTTATTGTAAAAATAACTTTACCATGTAAAGGCATCTTTTTCAAAACTGATTTCTTTAAATTGGCGTGACAAAATTTTGACTTTTAAAAGCCTCTAAGTTAAATATAATCATGGTTTCAGATATGCCTGTTTTTGTTAAAAAAAATCCCCTTGTCCCGGCAATAATGGAAATCTGCGCCTTTACCGCAGATTCTGCGGAGAAGCCCCCATAAGTCTATGTTCAAAGTTACTGTAAGTACTCAGAATAGAGAAGAATAACATAAGCCGTGCAAAAACTATCAATATCTAACAACAAAACGGTCAATACGGTCATAGAAAATATAAAAATTCATATAAATGTGTTATAGGAATTATAAGTTATTGCAGCTACGCTTTTACGCCATAAAAACCGTAAACAACGTGATGGGAAATTTTAATTCAAATTAACAATATGCAAACGCAATAATATAACAAAGAAATAGATTTTATACTGATCTAATGTTTGTAGGTAGTTGTATGAAAAAATATTGTGGCACTGTACGTATACACAGGGTGTTTCTTAGTAACATGCTAATATTTAAGAAGGTTATTCTTGGGTCGATTTTGAGAAAAAAAGTTCATGTGAACATATGTCCTAAAAGTTTTAACTGTGCAACTACAGGGTGATAAAGTTTTAAGAGAAAAACCTTTTTTTTTAAATTTGGTATGACCCTATATATTTTTGTGAAACGTGGTACGCATCTTCTATGCATCAAAAGGCATTTTCTGCTGTACAGGGTGGCCAACTAAGAACGCGAGGTACTGTATCTGGGAAACTATCCATCGTAGAGGCTTGTGACAAAAAAAATTATGACTAAAACGGCCAAGAGAAAAACCTGGAAAATATTTTCAAGTTTCTGAAATTGCCACTAGTAGGCGTAACTGCAATCTTAAATCTAAAAAATGTTTCTGTAAATTCCGCTATATTAAGTAACCTAATAAAAAACATCCTGATCTTTAGAGTCGAGGATAATCTGAACCTTTTTTGTTTGACACTTTTTGCAGTATCTCTAAAAATAAAGTGGTGTGTGTGGTATTCAAACGTTTCCGTAAATAACATCCTGTATCTTCGAAACGGCTAAGCCGATTTGAACAAACTTAGGCTCGTTAAAAGGAGCTATTCTTGGGCTACAAACATCATTATTTTGGAAGTTTTGTAAGTTTCACATATCGCCGCTAGAGGGCTTTTTTCGACATTCCAACAGAAATGGTTAATTTTCTCAACAAAATAAAATGCATTGGTATGATTTTATTTTCATGAAAAAGTAGCTAAATGATGCCTAAACTAGCTCGCGAAAACCGCATCTCGATATCTTGTTCCTAACCCAAAATATCGGCAATAGAAAATTTTATACCTTAATCGGCTTAACCGTTTCGAAGATACAGGATGTTATTTACGGAAACGTTTGAATACCCCCTGCCACTTTATTTTTTGAGATACTGCAAAGAGTGTGAAACAAAAAAGGTTCAGATTATCCTCGACTTTAAAGATCAGGATCTTTTTTATTAGGTTAATATAGCGGAATTTACAGAAACATCACTTTTTTAGATTCAATATTGCAGTTACACCCCCTAGCGGCCATTTCAAAAACTTGAATATATTTTCCAGGTTTTTCTCTTGGCCGTTTTAGTAATAATTTTTTTGCCGCAAGCCTCTACGATGGATAGATTCCCAGATACAGTACCTTGCATTCTTAGTTGGCCACCCTGTACAACATGATTTTTTATTCTTGCCAGTGGCGTTTGTGCGGGATTTGCACCGAATCATTTTAAAGAGTAAACTGATACGCCACTGCTTTTTCTTAAAGTAAAAATTATTTTTGAGATCCTCATTCCTTTCTGAGCAAATCTGGTCTATTCATTGTTTGACGTATGCTTAAACCAATTTTAAACCAATTAATTTGCACGTTGTCTAGTAGGTAAGAAGCAGATATTGGTTTGTAAACATAAACAGTTTGGAAAGTTGTCTACCTAGTCTAGTTGTTAGGTATTTAAGTCATTAAAAGTAATAATATTATTAAAAAAACATGGTCCATTTCACGAATTCTGAGTTTGCAGATATGCATTCCAAATAGAAATATTCCGGATGCACGAGCAGTTTCAAACGTTCATAGTAGGTTGTGCGAAAAGAGAAGTTTTGAACCAGACAATCATCTAAAAAGAGTACAACGTACTGCAAGAACACCAGAAATTGAGGTAGCGGTTTTGAGTTCAGTCGAGGAAGATCCTGAATTAAGTACACGAAAAATTGAAAACAATTTGATCTCACATATTCTTCTTTGGAAAATTCTTAATGACTTTTTATTATATCCCTACCATATCCAACGTGTTTAGGTTCTACTTCCTAGCGAATTTCATAACGGATGAAATTTTGCCAATGGTTTCTTTAAAAAGTAATTGAAAATCCATTATTTGATACTGAAATTTTAGTCACCGATGAATCCAATTTTCCTAGAAACGCCATCCAAAATTGTCACAACAGTCATTTTTGGGCTAAAGGAAACCCACATGCAATCTTGTAATTCCGTCACCAGGAGCAGTTTTCCGTTAGGGTGTGAGCTGGAATATGCGGTAATAATTTAATTGGACCCTATTTTCTTCATGAGAGGTTAAATGGGCATAACTACCGGCAGTTTCTCGAAGAAGAATTACCAGCTTTGATGGAAGATGTTCCCATTTTAGTAAGAAATCGACTGTGGTTTATGCACGACGGGGCGCCAGCGCACTTTAGTGCTGTGGCGCGCGAATATTTAAACCAAAATTACAATAATCGCTGGATGGGTCGCGAAAGACCACAGTCATGGCCACCTAGGTCCCCGGACCCCAATAGTTTAGATAACTTCCGGTGGGGGTCATCTTAACTTAAAACATTGGTTTACAGCACACCAATTCATACTGAACAGCAACTATTAGAAACAGTCCCGGCATTTTCCAAAGAGAACGTGAGTCCATGAGAAAAAGAATAGAGGCATGCATATTTGCAAGAGGTGGACAATTTCAACAGCTGATTTAATTTATTTTCTTGTGCGTCCAGGGTAATTTTGTGTTAGCATTCCAAAGTGTATTTAGATTACCAGAATTTCATAATTTTACCATTTAAAAATGATTATCTTAAATAAATTATTGTTTAAACTTAGAGTAGAGTGGGGCAAAACGACGCACTTAAGGGTTAATTAGCTATAAAAATTATAAACCATAAAAAATATATATTTATTTGTTAAGACCTTAAATAGTTAGTCCTTCCCCTACACAAAACAACACATTTAACGGTTAAATAAAACATTATTATCTCATAAAAAAATAAAAAAATAACAAAATACATAATGGGACTTTTGCCCCATATGTGGGATAAAAGTCCGATTAATGTGGGGCAAAAATCCGCACACACTTTAAGTGCAGAAATCGCATTGAAAAACTCCAATTTTTTCATATGACGTACAATCTTCGTGCCACCACTGTTTGCAGCCCTTGCACTGAATCCATTCTTCAATTGGAGGGTCAATGTATGGTTCATTGCAACCTGGGCAAATATCAGTAGTTACTTTTTTTATTATGTTAGGCTTGATTTGTGATTCTGTCTTAGTATCGTCTGCAATTTTTCTTTTTATTGTTCCGCGACTTGACTTCAGGTTTTCTTTTCTCAACTTCTCTTCAGCTAGAGCTTCCAGTTTTAATTTATTGGGAGTACTAGAAAGTATTTCCGACTTTTTTCCTTGTCTTCTTCTTTTTTGTTCTCCCTTTCGTTTTGGAAATGGAATTATATCTTTAGGAGTCACTATTTTGTTATTTGCATGTTGTTCAGATTGTGTAGGCTGCTGCTTCTCTGGTGTTATAGGTGTTTGGGTGACTACCTTGATGTTTGGTATAGCAGCGGGCTGTGAGGTTGTCGCTAGGTTGGTATTCCCTATCTGGTCAATGTGCATTTTATTGGTACCACTAGTGCTTGGCATAAGGTAAGCAAGAGGAATGTCGTCATCAGAATCGCTGCTATTTATTTGGTAGTGAGCTTCATTTGCTTCCTTATCAGTCACCTTTGAAGGGAGAAAATCTTCTTCGGAAAACACATATTTGTTGATTGGATAAATCCCACAAACTTCAAAGCCTTTAACACCTCTGTCCATAGTTGAGCAACGTTCATATGCTTTACCTAACAACCTGGCAACCTGAAAGTGAGTAATATTTTTTCCACTATTCATTATAAGCCATTGATCGCATTCTTCAGCGTAAAACGTTTTTAATGCTTTAAAATAACAACGGTCCAAAGGCTGGATTCTGTGACTGCTGTGCGGTGGTATTGTCAGTAAATGAATCCGAACACATTGCAATAGATTCTCGTGGACACCCATCCATTAGCTCGTTTTTCATCCTTTTACGGGGAAATACTATGGCGGGAGGAACAAAATTACCCGCGGCACTCATAGCACAAACAATAGTGACAAGTTCACCACGTTCAGCTGAAGATACCTTTCCCACAAGTTTCTTTCCCTTTGCACTTATAATTTTTGGTATTTTATTAGGAACTGTTGATATCCCACTTTCGTCCATGTTGTAAATAGCACTTGGTGAAAAATTGAATTTCTTGTACAATTCTGTTAGATTTTCAAAAAACTTATTTATTTGTACTTTGTTAAAACCCATCATTCTTGCTAAACTAGTGGCTTGGGGAGCCCTCAGTGAAAGATTATATTTTTTAATGAAGGTAAATGCCCAATCTCTGCCAGCCATTTTTAAAGCTGGATCAAACGGATTTTTTAAATTGTTTAAAACTGCATATTCATATGCAACTTTTCTTAGTGTTTTAAAAGTGATGCCGTAGAATCGATTGTCCAGATCTTTGCAGTGCTGTACAAGTTGATGTTCCATTTCTGCTGTGAAGACACTTCTAAAACATCCCAAACTTTCGACACCATGTCCTGATTTCAACCGCTTTCGTAAAGTAGACTCATCTATCCCAAGCTCTTTTGCCACCTTTCTTTTGGAAATACCTGCACTTATTCTTCTTTTTGCTGCTTGTAATATTTCTTCCGTGCATGCTTTTCTATCAGTTTTTCTTTTATACGACCTAAAACAAATAAGCATAAAAATATATAAAAGTGTATACAATTTATTCTGATGGGGTAAAAGTCCGCATTGCGGAATTTTGCCCCACACCTAATTCGGACTTTTGCCCCATATATACCGTAACTTAAAAAAAAAATCTACTGTTATATGCAGCGATACTGGAGACACTACCATTGTCATTTCAGAGGCTTGACATTTGACCTAATTGTTGCCCATATAATATAGCTTAATTTAAACTAAGGAGTCTATACAATATCTTAGAGTTTAAAACAAAATAATAATATTTTCTTTATAAAAAATGTAACTTACCTCATATTTTGCAAAACACTTATCAAAACTTTGTGTACATTTCGTAGCGACTTTGGCACATGGAAGGCTAATCAAGACTGGCATACACGTTGCCAGATTTTCACACACTGGGGTAAAATTCGTAGATAGGACTTTTGCCCCGTGCGTCGTTTTGCCCCACTCTACTCTACATAAATTGTTTTTTCTCGTAAGTGGTCTAGCGAGATGCAAATGAATGAATTCTATTTTTTTATGCGAAAGCCATACGTCAAACAAAATAAAGAGACCAGATTTACTCAGAAAGGAATGAGGATTTCAAAAATAATTTTTACTTTAAGAAAAAGCAGTGGCGCATCAGTTTTCTCTTTAAAACGATTTGGTGCGAATCCCGCACGAGCGCCACTGGCAAGAATAAAAAAATCATGTTGTACAGCAGAAAATGCCTTTTAACGCACAGAAGATGCGTACCACGTTTTACAAAAATATATAGGGTCATACCAAAGTTATCACAAAAAAAAAGACTGTTTTCAAATGAACCCAAGGATAACCTCTATAAATATTAGCATGCTATTAAAAAACACCCTGTATAGGGTGTTTCAGAAAAAAAAAGGATATTTCGAAAGATTTTTCGATGGCACCTAATTGCGAACCATTAAAAATAATAAAAAATTTTAAACAAAAAGTTTTGAGGTATTATCTTAGGGTCAAAGGTCACTAAGGCTTTTGGCATTCAGGGATTTGCGCTAAAATTCGAACTAATACATAAAAACATAATAGTAATAAATATGCTAAACTTAAAGAGAATTAGTAAACTTTGATTAAAAAAAAAACAAATTTTGACTCCTTTATTTTCGAGTTTTTTAAATTCGAATCCAATTCATTTTCAAGCAGAATTACCACTCAGATTTTTTGCGCGTCATTTCCTGACGCCCTGTATATTTATACAAATTAAAACATGTAAGGTGACATAAAAGCCGAAAAAAAAGGAGTTTTGATGCTATTATTATTATCAACCCATTTTCCAACTAGAACGGATATATCATATCGCTTCAAATTATGATACAACCAATATTTACTTTAAAATTACGAATATGTTAATATAAAACAGCTCTGTAGCAAGAGAAGTGTATTACGCATGTGGAGTTTTTTGGTTGCTTTAAGTAAGGTAGCATTTTTAATCGGACCTATTTTTTTTACATCAAGAATACAAATTTCATATCCAACTCTTATATTAAAATAATAATTTCGTTGTAATATTATTTTAAATAGTACCAACAATTATAACATGTTATACAGAGTCCTGCAATAGTGCGTCAGGCATCCATAGCTTCTATACCAATTAGGATAGGAATTTCGTTCGAACGCAGACCTACACTTACAAAATACAGTGGGTTCAAAAAGGTTGGAATAAATTCGTTTAAAATTCAGGTGATTATTTTCTGGAAAAACGCTTGGACATGTCGATTATTATATATACATACATATACCTACCGTCAACATTATTTTTTTTTTAATAGAACACCCTGTATATTATATTACTTTTAAATTCTACGATACATTCTAAACACTTTTTGTATAATACCATATCTCCAAAATAAACGATTTTCGATATATTGACATTTTAATATTTTTCTGAAAAAATGCTGAGATTCGTGGATTTTTAGTTTTAATTGCGCATTTCTTTATTATTATTGTAACCTGTTACCCGAATTAATTTATTTTGACACAGACATTTACTTCTTGTCAAAAATTCTTCAAACTGTGTAGATCTATCTAACTTCAAGTAATTCTGTAAAAATGGCGCAGTTAAGTGAAAAAGATAGGATAGAGGTACTAATGATGCTTGGCTATGGAGATAGAATGCGAACCCAAACAGAAGTGTGTGAGTTATTTAACGATAAATACCCAAACCGAGCACCAATATCTCAATCTGTTGTTAGTACAATTATTATTGTAAAAAAATATAGGGATTTGGAGCATGTAAGAGACAATTATATTCAAGGTCGACCTAGGATTTCAGAAGATGTGCAGTTAAATGTCCTCTTAGCTGTCCAAGAAAACCACCATAGTGTTACTCGCGGTATTGCCACGAAAAATAATATTTGTCAAGCAACCGTATTGAATTATTTACACAAAAATGAACGGCATCCCTATAGGGTACAGTTGGTTCATGAACTTAATGAAAATGACCCGGATAGAAGAACAGAATTTTGCGAAATAATGATGAACAGATACATTGAAGATCCTCAAATTTTAAAAAGAATTGTGTTCTCTGATGAAGCAACGTTTACTCTAAATGAGCATGTGAATCGCCAAAACTGTCGATATTGGGCTAAGGAAAATCCGCACTGGATCATGGAGTCCCACACACAATACCCGCAAAAAGTGAATGTTTGGGCTGGAATTGTTGATAACCGGATTTTAGGTCCCTTCTTTTTTAATGGTACGTTAAATGGTGAACTGTATGTAGAATTTTTAGAATTTGAGTTAATACCGGCACTTGCTGTACTCTATCCAAATCCAGACGAGCCAGACATTCCCAACAATAACTTATGGTACCAGCAAGACGGAGCACCAGCTCATTACACACGCCCGGTGCGTGAGTACTTGGATACAGTCTTTCCTGGCAAGTGGATTGGTCGACGGGTCCAATAGAATGGCCGGCAAGGTTACCAGAGTTGATCCCGCTAGATTTTTTTTCTGTGGGGCTATTTAAAATCTAAAGTATACTTTAACAGACCTAACAATATTGATGAACTTAATGCTCGAATGAGGCATGAGGTTAGATTAATAGAGCCCCAGGTAATCCGTAACGTTTTGGAAGAATTCAAAGATCGACTTGCATATTGCCAGGAAGTTGGTGGCGGTCAATTTCAACATTTATTAAAATAAAATTTAATATAGTCTATGTAAATATTATAGACTAAATAGATGTAAAGAGTTCATTTTTAATTGTAGTTTTCGTACCAGAAAAAATGTCAATATATCGAAAACCGTTGATTTTGGAGATATGGTATGTTATACAAAAAGTGTTTAGAATGTATCGTAGAATTTAAAAATAATACAATATACAGGGTGTTCTATTAAAAAAAAAATTCTTATGTCAAAAAATTTGCAATTAAAAATAATAATCGACCCGTCCAAGCGTTTTTCCAGAAAATAATCACCTGAATTTTAAACAAATTAGTCCAACCTTTTTGAGCTCACTGTATATAATGAGTGTATTTCGGGAAAATATTTTCGCATAGATATACAGAATGGTCCAAAAAAGTATGATGAGAAAATTTTGTTTTTTTAAATGGTACACCCTGTATTTTTGCATATTCTTGTTCCTTTTAGTTTTCTTTCTTATTTCCCAAACTTTTACTTGATTTGCTTTAGTCATTTACGAGCAATAAATTAAAAACAATAAAAAATCGTTTTGACCGCTTTGAAAAGATTATTAAACTCTGTGCGTTTTAAAAAGTCCGATATCGGATTAAATCACCCAGGGATGTTATCGCTTTTAAAACAGTAAGTCGGTTAAGTTACAATATCTTCGCACCTTCGCTATACTTGATCACACCGAACATCCCACTGGTTTACTGTATTCTATTACTGGGCGAAATCAGCGGTTTCAAAACAAAATTATCTTAGAACTACGCGTTGAGCATAAATAATAATTAAATAGATAATTAAATTATTTTGCTATTATTATAGTTAAATCTATATAATAATCGCTATTTTCCAAGAACTAATTAAAATTTGCTCAAGTGCGGGATGGTTAAATATGTTAAAGATTTTGTCAGGTATATACTTTTCCGATAATGACATTATTTTGGGATTATTATAATTAAATCTTCATAATAATTACTATTTTCCAAGAAATAATTAAAATTTGCTGAAGTGCGGGATGGTATGTTCTACTTTATTTTAAATAAGTAGTTGTGCTTTTCACTTTTAGTTTGTTTCTCATTGTGTGTGAATTAAAATCAGTTATTAAGCAAAGTTATGGAAAATGTTCAGCAAGGTGGCACATCGCCTAGAAGGCATTTATCTCCAGGTGAACGCCGTTTGGTATTACAAGTGGAACGTTATTTTACTTTAGAAAAAGATAACTCGGGCCCGTTAGAGTCTGTTTTGGCGGTGCAAAAACGAACGTCTGATGCTTGCGGCATTTCAGAGAAGACCTTAAGAAGACTTCGAAAAAAGAGTGAAGAGGATTTGGACAGACCATATAATAGGGTTCGACTCCATTTAAAAACCTTGGATTTATCCCAAGGGATAAAACTCTCTATTAGGAATATTGTTTATGCATGATATGTATAAAGCTAAGGAATATGTTACCCTCAAAGCTATTCTTGAAAAGATAATTAAAGCAGAAAAAACTTTGCGTTATTGGAACTAACAGTTTGTCCATCATCTTAAAACATATGGGTTTCAAATATAAAAAAACGAACAACAGAAAACTGCTTTGCGAGCTGTCCAATGTTGTTTCGAAAAGATGGCAATTTTTAAGGGATTATTTAAACAACAAAAAATCGGAATTGTCAAGACAAGTTGTTTTTCTTGACGAAACATGGCTATTTGCAAACGGAACTTCAACAAAAACGTCTTGGCAGGATGACTCAAAGCATTGTTATTCAAGTACCCGTGCAAGTAATGGAAAAAGGTATATTATATTACATGCTGGTAATGAAGAAGGTTTTGTTTTAAATGCCAGTTTGATATTTTCATTAACAAAAAAAACTAATGATTATTACGGCAATATGGATGCTGAAATTTTTGAGCATTGGTTCGAGGAAAAACTTTTAAAAAGTTTAGAAAAACCTTCCTTAATTGTTTTAGACAATGCCTCTTACCATACGAGACTCGAAGAGAAATTCCCTACAAGCAGCTGGAAAAAGGAAGAAATAAAAGAGTGGTTGTCAAAGAAAAACCATGAAAATTTATATTTAAAAAGTGAACTTTTAAGCAAGTGTAAAGAGCAGTCATTTAAAAAAAAAGTATGTTGTTGACGAATTAGCCCTCAAATATGGACATCAAATTTTGAGATTGCCGCCCTACCATTGTCATTACAACGCAATTGAATTGGTATGGGGTATTAGCAAGAACTATTATGACAAACATGCCTGTAAAAATATCGGTAAGCCTAGCGTTATAAAGTTATAAGAGGAGGCGCTTAGCCAAGCGGGCAAAGAAGAATGGCGGAAATGCATTGAACACACAGAAAAAATTATTTTTGAATCTTATGAGACAGAACAGGTTATAGACGAAGTAAGACCGTTAATTATTACGAATGATGATGATGATGACGATGATGTTGATTCTGATGAGTCTGAAAGCATGGGTGAAATTTCAAATGCAGAGGAAGACTACTTTTAGTAGTACCTATCTACAAGTAGGTACGTTCTGTCGCAAGACTACAAAATCGGTTCTTTTTAGAACCAAAACTTTATAAAAAAGAATTCGTAAAACTAATTTGTCTGAATACTACAAAAGCTAAAAAATTATTATTTTTCTTTACCTAAACTAATTTTTTATTTACTTTAAATTATTTTATTTAGAAAATGTAATTCATCAACATCCAAAATTACCTTCAATATAATTTATTGTTTGAGAGCCACCGACATAATGCTCAAGAGGTTTTATGGCTTAGCGGACTTCTTAAAACGCACAGACTTTAAGTAGTTTATCGTCAAGTGATTGCTCCACAAATGGATTCAAAATATTGTCCCTATACCGCTGTGCTGTATCTGTGTCATGTAAAAAACAGGACCAACAATTCTTTTTCGAGAAACAGCCAACCAGACACCAATTTTTTGAGGGTGCAATGTGGACTGTACAAGAAAATGGAGAGTTTCACACTGATAAAAGGCGGCAAGAGAATAAAATATCTTGACTGTAAATTACTTTATCCGAAGGTAATAATTTCATTTGGAATTAATGCGTTCTTAATACAAGATATTTTATGTCTTTGGTAATTTCTGTTTATGTTCTTGGCAGCAAAATCCCTTATCTATAGAAGCTGGCGTCTTTAAAAAAAAAACGACCTTAGATCTGTTTTGTCCGAGCCACATAGTGTTAACTTGAATACAATAGGTCTAACAATACTCTGACATTTAATAGTTTTATCTTATTTTATACAGGTTGTCCAAAATTTGTTTTCAAAAATGACAGCTTTCAAACTAGTTTTTCTTAAGATTCTTAAATGCAAAGCACCCTGTATATTACTGTTACTTTTAAGATCTTTATTGACACAATAATATACAATATCACTATATCAAAGGGCTATTGACCGAGGTCCTTTTTACTATCTAATGCAGAATGTAAATACAAAAAAAAATTTTTATTGCAAGTGTATTAAGGTTCTGGGCCGTTTTCAAGATATTTACAAAAAAACATAAATATGCTCATTTCATTAGTAAAGTACCTATTACAAAAAAGATCTTGGCAGCCATGGAAACACAACCATGTTTATTTAAAAATTAGTTATTGACATTACCCTTACCAGAAGCATAAATATACTTTTTCGGATGATATTTTAATTTAAAAAAATAATTTTTCAAAAGCTCATTGACATGATTTTTGTATTGGGGAACAGTGATAAAAATTGTTTTCTAACAAGTAGAATGTATGCGACTCAGTTTCCCAAAAGCCGCCAGCAGACTGCTTGAGCGTTTTCTTGAAACAGGGACCGTAGATTACAAAAAAGAAGAAAATATAAAAACGGTTACAAATGGGGAAAATCAATTAGCAGTTTTACCACACTCAACTGCACCAGGCTCTGAGTGAAGATGACTTTCAGTGTAGAGTTGAGTTTTGTGAGTGGGCTCGATTCCGCCTTCAAGAAAACCCATTATTACTTGTGAACGTCTTATTTTCTGATGAGGTCACATCAACAAGCTTAATTTTCATTATTACGCTACTGAAAATCCAAGAACCATACGACAAATGAACTACCAACATCGTGGGTCAATAAATGTTTGGGGAGGAATTGTTGGATAACATGTCGTGGACCCTCACTTTTTTAACGGCCATTCACTGGTCAAATGTATTTAAAATCTTTAGCAAACGATTTACCTGTATTGCTTTTAAATTTACCACTAAATATGCAGGCACAAAATATGTGGTTACAACAGGATGGAGCTCCAGCCCATTTTTTTCGACAGATCAGAGCTTGGTTAGACAATGCTTAGGAAAATCGCTGGATTGGAAGGGGTGGACCAGTTAGATGGCCTGCAAGATCACCCGATTTAACCAAACTCGACTTTTTTCTACGGAGGTATGTAAAATCATCATCAGCCTCATGCACCTTTAAGAGAGAGGGAAAAACGTTGCTAAAAAGAAGATAATATAGATAGAACATGAAGTTTATAAGTAATAATAAAGTAAGTAGGATGTTAGAGTTGTATTTTACTGAAGGTATTCTAAAGCCTCGACTAAAACTTTAAAGAAAGTTTCTTCCTATATGTTTTTACTTCTTTTATGACTGTATAAAGCCAAATTGTCTCAAAAATGCAAGAGAATAAGTTGGTCCTTCGAGCTGTCTATAAAATTTATTATTTTGCTAGAAGCCTGTTTAAAATGCTAGATTAAAATATTTGCTTAAAAGCCCAAGAGGACAGAGAACAATTTGGTCCTTCGAGCTCTCTATAAAATTTATTATTTTGCTATAAAAAGAAGCCCTGGGGTAAGAATACTAGTTTAAAATTCAAGATGACAGAGAACAATCTGGTCCTTCGAGCTGTCTATGAAATTTATTATTTTGCTATATAAAAAGAAGCCTGCATGGTTAAAAATGTCAGAATCAAATATTTGCTTAAAAAGCAAAATACGACAAGAAATTTGGTCCTTCGAGCCAACTTAAATCGTCCCTAAAACCAATTCAAGGTGTCGCCACTTGCCAGTTACGTTCATTCACAAAACGCAGAAACTTACGCCAAAACATCGAAAATAACCTCTCCCCTCCCCCCGCAAGCCCTGCCCCTCGGCGAATCACAGACCCACAATTTTACAGAAATTCCTCGATCAAGTGGAGGGGGTAGACGCGTCGCACGGCACGCTCGATTTTACGGAATCTGAAAACGTCAAGAAACAAATGAACGTGAGTCGGACGTCGAACGTTCGACTGTTCGTGTCGGTTATTTGGATCGTAGGGTGCTTACGAAAGCTTCGAGATTCAGTTGTTTTTTCGGCTTGCTACGATTTTTAGTTTTACCGGCACTGACTTTTTGAGTTTTTTTTTTGGATGACATACTTGATTATTGGTTTTTGAAGCTTTGGACTTGTTTTTGACAAAAACCTTATAGTGACACCCCTGTTAAGTTGGATGCAGTGTCCCTCTTTAAGTAAACACTAGTGTGCAACAATTGTGTTAACGAACTGAAAACTTTTTCTGCCTTGTTTGATTGGTTGAACTTTTGTTGAAAATCATATTTTAGTGACTTTTTGGATTATTTCAAGTGCCTTAATTTCTGTGTCGTTCAATTTTTCATTAATGGTGGTGAAAACAATGACGTAGAAGATTGGATAACGTATTAAGTCAAAAGGTAGCTACATTAGGTTGTTATTTTGTTAAATAAATGAACGGGATGTTAACGAGTTAACGTCATCTTTAGTATTCAATAGAAGATGTGGGTATCTTAAAAGCCAACTTGCTGTGACATATTTGAATAGAAATAGATCAAGCATAACTTATTAAATATTTAAAAATCATATTTTTTTCTGAATACGAATATATTATGAGACACATGCCCTTTCATCTCATTAGTTAAGCCTAAATTAATATAAATGGGACAACCAGGTACTAGTAGATGGCCTCCTAATAGTCCCAATTTAACACCTTGTGACTTTTTCTTCTAAGATCACGTTAAAAGCTTCACTTACTGTTGGAAGAATTACTATCGCAGTACCTACCCCAAAAACTACTTGGTTGTGGGTGACTTTTATCATAAACTTACTTGAGCAATCTCGATAAATAGTGAACTATAGAAACCTTTTCTTTCTCAAATTCAATTTTTAAAATACTTAACTATAATTTTTTTTTGTACAATATTTGAACCATTCACTAAGAAGTTTTTGAACCAAGCAAAACTTTTTTTTAGCAAGAAGGACCTTTTTCGAGCTTTTTTTGCTTAAATAACGAAAGAAAGGTTTTCCATTTATCACACAGAGTATGTCTAAAAATGTGTAGAAAAATCCGGACATTTTGTGTTTAATTGTGATGGCCTGAAATGTTATTAGGTACCCTCTCTTCCCCTATACCCTACACCCCTGATAAATATCGTATCCAATACCGTTTATTTCGGATATCCTTCAGATGTACTGTATCACAAGAGAATAAATTTGCGATATTTCATTTAAATATTAATTTCAATTTATTTCCACAGAACTAGCAACTTGTCAACCTTTAAGACAAGCGAAATAACATAAATTGAAATTATTGTTTGCTAATTTTAATAAAATCAGCAATTTATCACTTTTGTTTGTCTTTTCAGTGAAGTTGACGGAATATAGGGAGTTAATAAAACCGTTTAGAATTAAAGTTACTGTAATTATTATTAGCAGTGGCATGTCGTGTTCACAAAAATATAATATATAAAATATCGTCTGTCTTCTTGTCAGTTTATTTCAGATATTTCTTTTAAAGAGGTTTATTGGCTACCACGATATCCTGAGTATTATACTCTTCTTAGTCAACAAATCCTCAATATTCTTAGTTTTTATTGTATCTTGCTCAATATAGGACGGTAGACCTATACTCTTTTTTCTAACATTAATATGACTTTGAATCTTTAAAAAGCTTTCGTATCGTTCAAAACCAAAAGTTTTGTCTTTATAACCATGTATTGAAAAAGTTTTACGACAATATGAGCCGCTAAAGGCTTACTTTTTAATCGGAGAAAATGCTTCTATTGTCCTCGTTAATTTTTCTTAAAATGAAACCACAGAATTATAGCTCTTTTTTTTGCATGCACAATTATAGCCTATTTCTTATTGCGAGAAAGTAATTAATCATTATTGAACTATAAAACCCAGTAGTCTTCGCCGTATTCCATAAGCGTAGTACAATTATTATTTCATATGACATTCGGGATTGCAAAAATAGTTGAAAATGTGTTCGAATATGACTGGAGTCGGACAGTCAACAATATACCGACTTGTGCACAAGGATAAACGCGGCCCCATCAGGTCACCACAGAGAAGTACAGGAAGAAAAGGAACTGCCATCAGAAGAATCATACACTCGTTTTACTTAAGAAAAGAAATACCTACCTTGGACAAAATAATGTCTGACATGAAAAAGGATGATTTCATTCCACCCATGGGTAAAAAGAAACTATGGAAACCTTTGAAGAAAATGAATTTTTGTCATGAAAAAATTTAAAACAGAAAATCACTTTTAATAGAGAAAGACGAGATCATCTGCTGGCGACGACGATATTTGAGGGCAGTTAGGCTGTTTCGAAGGGAAAACAGGAATATCTATTATACACTGCAAAAAAGTAGTGTAAAATTACATTTTTTTTCCGTAACACTTTTCTAAAATTTCCGAAATAAAACGTGTGTTTTCATTTTTAAATAATATATTTGGGATTTTTCAGATGTAACTAAGAATTCTTAATATATTACTAAAATTTACTAGTATAATAGTAAGTAGAAGTAAAGAGGTATAATTTTTTTTCACAAAATCGATTAACTACTGTAAATTTACATTGTTTATTACTGAATAGTACGGAATAAAATTAGGTAATAAATTACATAAAAAAAATCCAGTAAGTATATATTAAGTAATTCTCATAAGAAATCTAATTAAAATTCATGACTATATAACTAAATTTACAGTTATTAAATACGGGGATTCCTATAATTTTAAGGGAAAAATAAGAGTAACTGTATATATGGTGTAAAAGTTTACCTAATTTGTTTATGAAATTTACTTAATATATAACGCAACAATGTCAACGGTTTCATATAATTTTACGTAGGATATAACTTAAAAATATCAAATTTTACTTATTAATTTATTAAGTAATTTTACGGAATCTTAAACTGAATAACGTCAAGAAAGGTTTTATGTAATTTTACGGAACATTACGTTGGCCTCTGTGTGACCAACGTAATGTTACTGAAAATTACATAATTCTTTTTTGTAGTGTATGGAAGAAACTTGGTTAACTCTAGGTTATACCGTTGATAAAATATGGCAGGATAAACATATGAAAAGCGCGAGGCAAGCTTTCATGGAAGGATGGTCCACTGAAATAAAAGTACCTTCGGGAGAAGTTAAAAGATTAATAATTACTCACATTGGTAGCAAAAATGGATTGACGATGGCGGCTTACTAGTATTTATGTTTTACCTATCTATTATTGATCTATAATACCTTAGAAACGGAATATGTTATGATAGCAATAATACCTGCTATCACACCTAGGGCATTATAAGCGGGCATTATGATAATGCCCGCTTATATTACCCTAATGCGCTAATATGGAAATTTTATTGCTTATCCAATTTTATTTCTCTCACAATAAAGATCAAGTTTATACAAAAAATAATTTTTTCTTTAAACAATACTAAAAATTAAACTTTATTTCCAAAATAAAAATTACAATTTTGAAATGTCCCGGAAAATGTAGCTGATCCCACTATAGAATGGTCGGTGTTTTTTGTGATGGTAGCAGCGGTGGTAGCACTAACGCTATTTTGTATAGAAGAACAGTCTATTAAAGAATTTTCAATAGTCGCTACGGAATTAACCTCGGAATTAACTGAATTGGCAATCATTTTGGCTATTTTGTTTTTGGATGAAATACTTTCTTCTATATATCCTTCAGCTACTGAAGAGCTTTTCCATTTCCCATGTTGTTTTAGCGTTTCAAACGAAGCACCTGCCTCAACAAGTAAAGTTGACGATGTGCGACGCAAACAGTGGCCGGTGTAAGCTTCTGCATTATCCAGTTTTAAAAATTTTGCGATCAATGTTGGGACGCTTCCTATGGTATTTTTTCCAATGGGTTGTACTGTACATCGACCCTTTCTATAGGTAAGAAAGAATCTTCGCTCCTTTATTCCAGCTGGTCTTAATGTTGTATACTTTTTTATTAAATTTAAAGCGCCTAAATCTTCTTCGATGATAGTAAAACTTTTTGAAGTTGAAGTTTTAGTTTCTGGTACCTTTATAACCAAGACTGTTCCTCTATCTTCAATGTCATCAATGGTCATTTTGACCAACTCATCTCGTCTTAAACCTCCAAAAACACCCATTACCAATATGACTTTGTGTACCAAGTAGATATCATCAGGAGCCTTCTTAATAAATTTTAATATTTGTTCTCCTTCCAAAACTTTAGACTTCTTCGGGACGTATCCTTTCGACTTAACTTTTAAAAAAGATATGAGACGATGGTATTGCGAAATGTCTATATTTTCATAGACCATCAACGTAGACCTTAGGGTAGAATACTTGGTCCAGAGAGAGTTCGGACTGTATTTTTCCGACTAAAAATAATAAAGTTTGTTAAACATATGTATTAAAATAAAATCAATAACTTACCAGTTCCTGGAAATATGCCATTAAAACGTTTTCGGTTATTTGAAGAATTGTGTTCGTATCTTTCCAAATACCAAATATGCCATACTCCCGATCATACTGTTGCCTTGATTTAACTGGCAAAAGATTTTCGGTCGCTTTTATGACCTTTTCTCTTATATTTTGTGGAATTTCTTCCATTTTGAGCAAATCGTTAAATAAAAAATGCCAACTGACTAACTGACAGAAACATCAAAGTCAAACTTAACACCAGTCATTATCTACTTACGTATACAGGTACAGGTGCAACTTATTTTTTATATTGCGAATAAATAATGTAATTAGTCATTGAAAAACTCTTTTTTAGGTAAAACATAAAGCATTGTATGCACCACGGGCTTTACTGGACTATAATGCCCATCAGGCAGAAACCTATCCCTCGGGCCAGAGGCCCTCGGGCTATTTCTACCTTCAGGGCATTATAGTCCCCGTAACGCCCTTGATACATAAATAGCTATTAAATCAAAACGGACATAAAGACATGAACGCTAATGTCTTTAAAGAATACATCCAACAAATGCTAGATATATTCCTCCTGGGTGTGTGATAGTCATGGATAATGCCAGCTACCACTCAAGAAAATCCGAATAAAATACCAATGTCTTCTTGAAAAAAAAATGACCATTCATTGGCTTACTGTAAATAATAAGCCATTTCATGCTGAAAAAGAAGCTACTGGAGATCGTAAAGTTGAATGTGTACGAAATTTGTTGTCGACGAAATCGCTTCAAAACGAAATATAACGGTACTTCGCCTTCCACCATATCACTGTGAACTAAACCCCATAGAATTGGTGTGGGCGCAAGTAAAAGGGTTTGTAGCAAGACATAACACCACTTTTAAAGTGAGAGACGTTGGAAACCTCTTGCAAGAGGGAGTGAAGACAGTGGATTGTAAAAGATGGAGTAAGTACGTCGAACATGGAAAAATGTGGGAAACTGATAACATGCTAGAAAACACTGTAGAGCCCCTAATTATTTCTCTGGACACCAACGAATATAGTTCATCGGACTACTCGAAACACGATAAAATTTAAAAGCTAAGTTGTTGTGTTTTTTATTCATAGTAGATTTTTTTTATAAATATTAATATTTAGACTACCTGTAGTAACCCCGCTGTTACTACAGGTAGGTTTCATTTCATTCACCAGACTGACCTTTCTATTGTATGCTAATTAGGGCGACCATAATTTAGGGGTGTGTAGGTCTGAAATCCGGAATTTTCAAAAACTATCATTGCAATTTACCGGAAACTTACCATGCAACCTTTAAGTTTACATTTCATTGCTCTCCCGCATTAAGAAACAAAAAATGCAAATGTTTAATAATCAATTACAAAAATTGAAAGCTATGATGTCACAGCTCTCATCTTTCTACGTGGGTAACTTCCAAAAATATGAAGAAATATTAAATAATTTGTTTCCCATTTACCGAAAACCGCAAAAAACTTACTTTTAAAATTGTCAAAAGAAGGCTGCATTAATGAGGATTATGCTTATTCTGTAGCCGAAAGGTTTTATCCTCAGTGACTTAGAAATTTGATCTAGGTACACGATTTGTTGAAAAAATGAATGAAATGAAACTAACCTGAACTAACCTGAACAATTAATTTATAAAGATTTTATTGCTACCAACTCAGATTTAAAAAGAAAAATTTAAGTTCTTATTGCGTTTACTTTTACGCTACCCGATACTAGCATAGACTGTAAAAGACTCTTTAGCATAATTAACATACAGTGTGGGTCAAATTAACTTGCACCCTTTTTTGATAGTTCATAACTTTTGAATGTATGAACCGATTTTGATAATTTTTGGATATGTTTAGGAGCTATGTATTCTGAAGTGATTGATGCATTAATAAGTTTTAAAAAAAATTCAGGGATGGATTTATTATAAATTCACGGAAACGCGGACTTTAAACTTGTTTCAAAAATCAAACACATTTCAAAAATTCTCCTTAAATTTTTTTCAAATTAACTTGCGTTCTTTTACACATTATTACTTTAGTTTTATAACCAAATACTGAGAACAACAAGAAACATCCTTTGAAAATCAAAATAAAAATTTTATAATGAAAACATATCTTACAAAAAAAGAGAAATTTAATAACGAAACTAACAGTGCTATAACGATTAAAGGAATAAATTGTGAATATGACCACCATTATTTGTGCAGACAACGGCTTGAAGTCTTCTTCACCATTGGTTAATAGCAATATTAATAGACATAACAACAATAATAATAAATTGTTCGATACTAGTAATATTATTATCTCTATAAACTATAGCTTCCTGTGTCCCCCAAATGAAATAGTCAACCGGGTTGAAGTCGGGGCTATGTGGTGGTCAAGAATCTGGTTGTACAAAATCTGGACAATCTTATTGTACTCGCAAAGGTGTGGACAGGGTACCCTTTTGTTGAAAGATATAATTATACGATAACTGCTCAATTGCAGGAAGCATGTTGCTAAAAATGTCTGGTTGATAAACTTCTGAGTTTATTTTAACTCCAGATTCAACAAGAATCAATCTTGTTTTCCCTATTTGCGACACGGTCAACGGTACCATTACAGCGAGTTTAAAGGAATTTGTTGGCTGTGGACTAAACTCGACTGTTTTGTGAGTTTTGGGAGGTCACTGAAAAAATAATTTTTGATCCAAAAACCATATTTTCAAAATGTATTCACTACATCTCAATCTTCTTATAGAAGCCTTTCACACCTTTCTTTACCCTGTTTCCTTTATTAACGGGGCATTTAGTTTTTGGCAATATATTTTTTTAAAGCAGCGCATCTTTTTTTTAATTTTTTGTCCAACTGATGTTCGTTTTATATTCGTAACTGTCATTATTTTTCTGCTACTACTATTTCATCATCGTCTGCGTTTTCAAAAATCTCTCTATCACGTGCAATGTTTTGTTCTGTTCTTGCGCTTTTCTTTTTTCAACAATCCGCTTATCGTAAACGCTTTAAAAAGTAGTTTATTGTTGGCAAACGCCAATTGTGAGCAGGAAACATTTTTATTATCTCTTTTGCACCAAAATTCGTCTCTCTTAAAGACTTAATCAGAACTTTATCTTCGTATGTCATCCCCATTTTTTAAAATAATGATAACTCTTAAATCTGACAGCTTACAACAACCCTATAACAACAAGCATTCAATTGTTTTATCATGGATGACTTGAAAATAACATTCTATTGCTTGGCTGTTCCATTTGGAGTAGGTTTCTGATGAGAGCTTTGTTTGCACAATTAACAAACAAAATTATTGGAAGCTGGAAAATGTTTAATCAAGTTTCTATTGACAATGTCATTAAGCACTGGCCAAGAATATTCAATATTAAAAGGACGGAAGTTAATTTGGAAAAAAAATATATGAGAATTCTTGCAACGAGTTTACGTGAAATTTCATAAATCTGCCCCTAAATTTTTTTTTAAAAGTTATTAATGCATCAACCACTTAAGAATACATACATAGCTCCTAAACATATCCAAGAATGATCAAGATCGGTTCATACGTACAAAAGTTATGAACTATCAAAAAAGGGTGCAAGTTAATCCGTCCCACAGTCTACACACAGTGTATAGTATATTTTCTAGAAATCGAATGAAGGTTACAAAAATCCGTGTGTAAATAATGCTTATCAATAAAGGGCGGAATATATGTGTATCAGCCAAATAAAGTAAATTCGATAATAAATATATGGGGGCGTGTCCGAAAAGACTCTCGGACACGTCGATTGGTATTTCTAGTTGCGCATTTTTTTCAATAAAAACTTTTTATACAGGGTGTGTCATGTAACAGTGGCCAATACTAACTATCTTATTTTAAATGCAACACCCTGTATATTGTTCAATTTTTAGATTCTTCAGAAAATTTTAGACATTATTCATGTACAATATCCTATACCTATCTTCAACTGTTTCGGAAATATTAAGTGTTTTCAGATCTATTGCAAAAATTAACAACACACTAAAAAACTACCTAATAAGTAATACTGTTTATTTCTTAATAATGTAAAAAACAGAAAAAAAACGTTGATGTAGGAGATGTTAAAAATTGATGTTAAAATGTTTTTACTGTTTTTTTGCCTTGTTTACCTTTAAAATAATGAACAGTTATATTATGCATTTTTTTGACCAAATATGCACACTGGTATGCAATATTTCTTAATTTATTATAGTAAAATAGGGTAAAGAAACACACTAGATTCTAAGAAAGATGTTTATTAAAAAAAAATACAAAAAAAAATATTTTTGAATTATGAAAAGCCTGCCATGTTCAGTAATACAACTTTTTATATATCACATTGTGGCAGCATTGAACATTATTGTTCAATTGTACGAATCGATTCTGATCGAGATCTAGGGATTTTTAGCTTTTTTTGTTGGACTGGTCGAACAAAGATGATCCGGAGGAACTGCTCGACCGCTTGACGAAGAAAAAATAACGGAAATTACTTTTTTTGAGATGTATGTTCTAGTAAAAATTTAGTACTGATTTAACTTTTGTTATTAACAGGTATTTTTTGTTGAACATTAAAAATGCTCAAACTTCTTTCAAACATAGTAGCTGTTTATTGTACACCTTGTACTGCATCTTTTTATTGGACTATAAATAATAATAGATTAAACATCACATATTGATTTAAGTTTTAATGTGTGATTCGCTTTGCTCTGAATTAATTAAAATAAGTCCACATTTTTGAATGATTTTCGTCCTAGAGCCCCCCCCCCCCCGAAACGAATTTCTGGATACGGACCTGCAGTGCAAACCCCGGAAACCCCCAATAAATACCTTGTGGATAACCAAAATGTAAATATTAATAATTATATAATTATCTTCAGATTGGAAAATCCCTGAAACAAGTGCCGGACTGAGCATTAGATCTATGAGTCTACGAGTTTTCATGACCGGGCGTTTTTAATTTTTTGATAACGCCAAACACATAAAACTATGGTCATGGTCATATGGTCATAAAATATTAATTTGGGAAACATATGCATTTTATTATAAAGTTGACAAAATATGCAGACATATGCACTTTGCGTATACCGGGTGTTGCATCGCCGAGCGGGACATAGGAAATCCCATGTAATTTTAAATGGGGTCAATTATTGGCTTCCCTAATTATTTTAGAGAAAAATTCTATTTAGGTTTATTAAAGAGCACTAAAACCCACATTCAAAAGAATAACTTTAGATATTTTTGATGAGCCCGTTTACGGGTTATCGCCGATTTCTTTTTAACTATTTCTCCTTTTTATGGCCCCGTATTTGCGGGGACCAGTCAAGGTAAAAGATGACTGTCAAATAAAGTTGTCATTTTGAAATGTGTGCTTTATTGTTATAAAAACTCGTACATCGAAAATATTAAAGATGTATTTATGAGTACAAATGAATCTGAATAAAACTAAAATAAAGTATCCAATTACAAGGTTAATTATGACATTTTACATGTTTCAATATTTTACTAATTAATAGGTAGGTACTATTAAATTATTAGAACTTTAGGATTTAAGAAGATGTTCAAATATTCCTCCATTGACTGCTAGACAATAACCGAGGCGATCATAAAATTCTCTTCTTACATTCGCTAGTTGGTAAACTGAAATTCTATTGGAATCGGCAGAAATAGCATTTTTTAACTCGTCTAGATTTGGGTATTTTTTATCTTTGTATATCCTGTTTTTTAAATGGCCCCAGAGAAATAAATCATTTGGCGATAAATCAGGAGACCTGGCTGGCCAATTTACTGTATGATTTAAGCCAATAACATTTCCATTAAAAGCACGGTTTAAATATTCCCGGACAGCCAGGGTACTATGTGCCGGGCAGCCATCCATTTGGTACCAAACTTCCTGATTTTCCCTGGCGGCATCATGTAAAGTAGGTAAAATATGATCTTCAAGTAGTTCCAAAAAATATTCTGCATTTAAATTTCGTGTAAGAAATAATGGCCCGATAATATTTTCTCCGAAAATCCCAGCCCATACATTAACTTTTTGTGGATATTGCGTCCTTGTTTCCACAAACCTGTGTTGGTTTTCTTTGCTCCAATATCGATAATTTTGAACATTGGGTTCATTGTTTAAGGTAAATGTGCATTCGTCAGTGAAACAAATGTTTTTTAAAAATTCCCTATCCATGTTTGCTCTTTCCATCATACCAAAACAAAACTCCTGTCGTCGTATTTCGTCCCTATCTCTTAGCTCTTGGTGCTTTTCATATTTGTATGAATAATATTTATGTCGTTTCAAAGCTCGTAACGCTGTGGTGTGATCTAATCCTATGTCATCCTCAAGTTTCCTTGTGCTGATCTTCCCATCATTTTCTTCCACGCACAATAAAACTTGCAAGTCCCTATCATTTCTTGCATCTCTTCTTTGTTCCTGCCTTTCTTCACATCTGCAGTTATTTATTACAGTGCCTTTTGTCTCAAATTTCTTGATAGTCCTTTCGACTGTAGATTTTGCAGGTATCGGTCTATTCGGATACAGAGCAGCAAACATGTCTGACACATTTTGATAACTATTTCCTTGATAATACCATTTAATCATCAATATTTTTTCTTCAGAAGTGTAATTCATGGCTAATATTTTCGATGTACGAGTTTTTATAACAATAAAGCACACATTTCAAAATGACAACTTTATTTGACAGTCATCTTTTACCTTGACTGGTGCCCGCAAATACGGGGCCATAAAAAGGAGAAATAGTTAAAAAGAAATCGGCGATAACCGGTAAACGGGCTCATCAAAAATATCTAAAGTTATTCTTTTGAATGTGGGTTTTAGTGCTCTTTAATAAACCTAAATAGAATTTTTCTCTAAAATAATTAGGGAAGCCAATAATTGACCCCATTTAAAATTACATGGGATTTCCTATGTCCCGCTCGACGATGCAACACCCGGTATACCGCCCTTTACATAATATCAAAATAATTGGCGTGTAAATAGTCAATTTGTGCGCCTCCTTACAATATGTCTCCCGTAAACGACACACGTAGACATAAACTCCCTAATAAAAAAATGGCATTCTTTCGTCGTTTTCTCCCGTCCAAGGTAAAATACCAACAATAATGGCGGACTGAAAAGCCATTGTTATGAGCCGCGCGACCCACTCGCCGAATTTGAATAAATTGAAAATTTATATGGTTTAGGGATTGGCATAAACTAAATGAATTTCAGTTGAGATCTTGAGAATTACAATATTTTCTTATGGCGGTATTAACGTGACATACCTTGCGATCAGCGCCAGTGGTGTAGTCGCGGGGGGAATGACAGTTAAATCGGGTGTATATTAATGTATATGTTTTAAATTTGCTTCTTAGTTATTAATTAAACTTCTTAAGTCCTATTTTTTAATATAATCTATAAATATATTTTTGGGGGTGTAGAAATCTCGGTTCAAGAATACATCCACCCGACGCCAACAAGTACAGTACGAATCTCAATAAATGATGGCACTCTGATTGGCCAGCCCAAGGCTAAATTTCAATACCGCGGCTGAAACTATTAGGGATGACGCTGAAGTTTCGGCTGTGAACTATCGTGTGACGTGCATGACGGTGCAGGGACAATGAGGTGTGCGAATTAATTAAGCCGAGTTCCTACGTACAGAAGTACTAAAAATACATATTATTGTAGAATGTTAATTAAAAAATAGAATAATAATGATTTTAGGCAGTATACATGGATGTACACGTCAAACAATTACAAAGATTGTGTATCACATCACTCTATAAATAATTAAAAATCTACAAAACAATTATGAGAAACAAAATTTTAACAAAACAGGAAAAAAGAAAAAAATTAATTAATCAAATTTAGGCTATCTGATAATACCATTTTTTAAGAAGAAGGTCCCTAAAATTTATTTAATACAAATGACTGAACTTGCCATGGTAGCTCATTATACATATTATGTATAGAGTGGTCAAAGAGTCGCGCATAATGCCTGTAACTTTTAAATGACCTCGTATACGAAATAGTGACCTTTATGAAAGTTGTTCAGTAAATTATTCCCCACATTTCTACGTGCATGAATATTTTCTGTCATTTCTGGTTTGGTTGCCATAGAGACTAACTTACTTTTTTTAAATGGAACACCCTAAATATGATTACATATTTGAATTCTACTGGAAAAACTGTGAATGTTTTGTATTTCAGATTTTCACCTATCTGCAAGCGTTTCCGAGATAATGACAGCTCAAAAATGAAAAATTTCCTAATTATAATTATTCCTACCTAATACCCACCAGTCAAGGTGTTTTCAACAGCAACCTGTTTACTTTTCTGTTGTCTGATTTCTAATTTGTTTACACTATGGTTCATCTGAATGAGAAACAACGAGTTGAAATTTTAATAATAAGCGGTTACGGAAATATGAAGAGATCGCAAGATCAGGTTTGTCAACTTTTTAATGAATTATAACCAAATAGGCATCCAATAAATCAGTCAGCGGTGTGTCGAGTGGTAAAGAAATTTCGAGAAACAGGCAGTGTTAGGGAAGCCGCTAGATCAGGTCGACCTAAGACAGCAACCGGGTGAGACAAAGCTTTGGATATCATACTCTCAATACATGAAAATCCAACACAATCATCCAGGCCAATGGCAATGGATTTTAATGCGTCTCATCAGTCAGTGAAAAATTTGTTTAAGCTGGAGAAGTTGCATCCCTACAAGATAAAGTTGGTGCACGAGTTAAACGAGGACGACTTTGATAGAAGAGCTGAATTGTGTGAGCTGATGATGGAAAGATACAATAACGATAATAACTTCGCAACAAATATCATTTTCTCGGATGAAGCTACTTTCCATTTAAATGGCATTGTTAATAGACTTAATTATTGTTATTGGTCTGCTGAGAATACTAACTGGCTCCAGGAAGGCATACTCAGAGGCCCGAAAAAGTTAATGTTTCGGCGGGCATAGTCGGTAGACATATTGTAGGACCTTTTTCCATAGATGGTAATTTGAATGGCGAAAAATATCTGGACCTCCTCAGGAATCACATAATTCCTTTTTGCAGAATGGTTTTACCGGGTGTTAAGTAATGGCATAAACGAACAGGTATGGTTCCAGCAAGATGGAGCACCCGTGCATTATGCGGCAAATATTAGACAATACATAAGCAAATAATTTCCAGGACGTTGGATAGACAGAAGAGGTGCGCTATTGACTGGCCAGCGTGATCCCCGGACTTAATCCTGCTCGACTTCTTTTTGTGGGGACACTTAAAGAACAAAGTCTACGTTAACGATCCAGATGACTTAGAATCTTTAAAAGTCAGAATTAGTGCGGTAATTCGGGCCATTCCAGAGGACTTTCTTTTAAACGTTGTAGACGAGTTCAGGGATCGATTGGCGCTATGCTTAGCAGAAAATGGTGGTCATTTTGAACACAGGATCCACTGAAAAGGTTTCACTTGTTTATTATTCCGATGTTAAATTGTTCAATTTTCTAGGCAATTTATTTTGTTATTATAAAGTTTGTTACAATTTTAAATAAATACAAATTTGAAATACAAAAAATTCAGAGTTTTCCCAATAGAATATCAAGCGAGATATTCATATAAAATTGCTTAAGCATGCAAGTTAAATTCAGTGAAGCTTGTGTTGGGTGTACAAGAATCCTCAAGATCAGCACTATCTTAAGAACATTCCTCCCAAATTCAAAGTGCTCAGAAGTGCTAGATGATCTCCCATATTTGCCTGTATTACATCGGTTTTACAATTATCGCAGTTTGTTAAAAAGTAATCAATTTTAGTAGTGCTACACTTATCATTTATATTCACGACTACTCTTGTAGATTCAAACGACGTCGCTATTAAGTTAATACAATCAAATAGATCCAGACGTAGTGATTTTTCCGGATTATTTTTAAAAAACTCTACATTAAAATAACCACAGAAAATAATGTTGCTGGAAAACGCATATAGTATAGCATAACTCAGATGCTTTTTATATAAGCACATTAATCCATTAACTTCATGTCCAAAAAAAATCATTGAAAGACCCTTAAGCCAGAATTATGAGTACTTACCCATAGTCAAATGCAGTCTCATAAGGCAGGTTCCAAATTCACTAGCCGCGCGTGACCCCAATACTTTGGGTTCTGCAAAAACAAATCCCAGTTATTAACATTCAAATAATTCTTGGACAAGTACTATTTGGTCATTTCAAAGGAGCAAATTGCGTCCATTAACCAAAAAGTAAACCCTATAAACAAAGAAGTGAATTTTTTCTATTACACCCATAATTATATCCCGATCAAATTTTCTGTGACACATTTTGTAACCTCTACAACTATTATCAGTCACATAAACCAAACCACTGAAATTCGTACATATTAAGAACAATATAAAAAAGGTTTAAACAGTTTCCCTACAGTTAAAACCTTTCCAATTTTCTCTTACTTAATGTTGGTGATCGGAAACCATCTACCTCCACGTTGTACTGTGAAATGGATTCTTGTATGGTATTGAGATAGTTTTAATAAGACTTTCATTCCTATTACATCTTCTGCGATATTGACTAAGTGGATATTTTTGGGTTGATTGGAAATTGGTACAATTATTGTTTTAGGTTTGATGATTTATGGGAATTATAGTTTAGAAGATACTGATATTCTTAGAACTGTTCCTATGTGTTTTGCACAGTGTTAGGGCGGTAGTCAGTTTATAGAGTACTTGGATCTTTGTTTATATGTGAGTTTGTATGTGAGTTTGTAATTAATAGATTTAAAGCTGGATTTATAAACTCGAAAAGTTGGCGAGGTTGAGGTTCAGTTAGTGTTGGAAATAGGAGTTCAATTTAAACTAAAGGGAACACTCAGTTCTATTTATACACTCATTCATGTTGTTCATGTAAAGCTCATGTAAAGTTCGAAAACTTTCGGGTAGTTCGAGATAATCAATTTTTATGCTCGGAATTCGGAATATCTAACCTCACAACTTGACCATAACTTCAACCTCACCAACTTTTCGAGTTTATAAATCCACCTTAAGGATACGTCAGTCCGCTGAAAATACTGTGTCAACATTTTTGTGAAATAGTCGTCTGTCATGTCCATTTTCATGGCTCTGTGAAGCAAGTCTACATGCACAAATCTGGGGGCATTAGTGATTATGCGCAATACTCTGGTTTGAAATGCTTATACCTTTTTAAGCCTAGTGTTGTTGACCATGCACCAAAAAGATTCACCATAAAGCATGACAGGTCTGATTATGGTTTTATATATTGCTGTTTTTGTACGATAGTTTATTTTGCTATTTTTGCAGACTGGTGGACCGCGCACAACTGCTTTTGCGCCTTTGCTAGACGCTTCCTAACAAATTGATTCCACGCCATCTTTTTACCAAAGGTTAAAAATAAAAAAAAAATTAACTCACGATTTTGAGAAAAAGATGGCTTGGATCTTTTCCTCAATCAGGCACTCCTGGAGTATAAAAACATGGCGTTCGGGTTTCTTTGAGGTGGCAGTGATCGCAGTGTCATCCGCAAACAAGTATAGTTCCGTGTATCAATACCGCAAAATATCTGAAGTGTAAATATTGTAAAGAATGGAAAGATTTTTATGCGACTGCGGATATAAATCTAAGTACCGAAATTTTAGTAAATAAAATAAAAAATGTTATCACAAATTCTATTGTGGAAATTGAGTACAAAACTAAATACAAAAAGGGAACTCATGGATTACTCTAGGGCTTATGAAATCGACAGAAACTAAACAAAAACTTTACAAAATGCATATAAATGATCATCGTAACTAAGAAAAGAAGACCGCGTATACAAATTTTAAAAATAGATTAAGCAGGTAAATATATAGAACGAAAACTGAATGCTTTCAAGTAGAACTGGAAAAGTCAAAGGACAGTAAAACTTTATGGAAAATCATTAACAAATTTTCTGGTAAGCTGAAAGAGAAGACTATAAAGCATAAAGTTGTTATAGCGGATTGTTTTAATAATTATTTTTCTAATTATGTAAAACATTAGCTACCGCGATCAATAAATCTGCGCAAACACAGACCCAACTTAACGTCACAGAACATCCCTCATTTCTAATCTCAGTAAAATAATTGAGAAAATCATTAAAAAACGAATAGTAAGCTTTCTTGACAGGTTTCAGATGCTCTCAGACAGACAATTTGGCTTTAGGAAGGGTGTGTCCACAGAAGATGCTTTAATATATCTCACTAATGCAGTATATTATAATTCAGACAACAATAAAGCGGTTATGGGGATATTTCACCACCTGGCCAAAGCGTTTGATACAGTCGACCACGAAATATTAATCCAGGAACTTGAAAATATAGGATTTCGGGGTAATCCTTTAAAGTTATTAAAAAGCTATTTATCTAGTGGAATCTTCCACGTTAAAATCGATAATCTCTTAGTTCGCCAAACGAGATTAAATACGGTGTCCCACAGGGAGTAGTATTAGGCCCGATACTGTTTACAATATATATGAATAATTTGTTTAGTTTAGGGAGTACCGGGTCAATTTCTTCTTTTGCGGATGACACCGCGATTATACAGTGTGTCCCGCTTTTCATGAATACACCCTAATATCTCAGTTATTAATAATGAGATTTTCTTAAAATATTGGTGGCAATTGTATGTTGGAAAAGTGAAGTATTTGGCATAGTGAACATTTTTATTTACCATTGGCGTGCGGTGTCGGTGGGATCAAAAAGGTTTTTTTTTTGGAGAATTATATTAGGGCTTATTTTAGATAACTGTTTCTATCAGATTTAGAATCAGCATCCCCAAAAACCCTTTAATTTATATTTTCAAAATCTCAAGAGCCGATTTTAGCAGAAAAAAAATTCCCTTGATTCTTGTGTTTTCAACATAACTACCTTCTAAAACAATGCACTTTCTAACAATTCTTCTTAAACGTACATTCACTTTTTTTAAAGTTTGGTGAGTAATTTCCGGACACGCTTGCCTAATTCAAATGCAAAGTTCCTCTCTATTACGCGGCCGAGTAGCATACACTCTATTTTTCAAGTGCCCCCACAGAAAAAAGTCACAAGGGGAAAATATGCGGCGATCTGGGAGGCCATGGTTCTAAACGGGAATTTCTACCTATCCACTTCATAGGGAAAGTTGCATTTAAAAAGTTCCTAACTATCATAGAATAATGTGCGGGGGCACCATCTAACTGAAAGATTAAGTTTTGTCTCTGTGCTAAAGGCAATTCCATGAAAAAATCATAAAAATTATTTAGTAAAAAATGTAGAAAATTTTGTCCGGTCAAATTATCCAGGAAAAAAGGGCCAATAATTCGTTCGTTAAATAAGCCACACCACACGTTCACTTTTTCACTGTACTGGTTTTTACAATTAATTACCCAATTCGGATTTCCTACAATTTTAACTAGATACCACACCGTTTGTCGTAAACGTTGCCTCGTCAGTAAACATAACGTTTTTTAGAAAAAGTCTGTCGTTAAAATAGTTACCTTGCAACCATAAGCAAAATTCAAACCGCCGAGCCGTTCAAAATCATTATTTAACAGAGTATGTAGAAATTTTGGTTTAAATGCCCTAATCCTATTGCGTTTCAAACACCTCCTTGTTTTTCGTTAAATTCAGTATCCTCGCAACTACCCTTATACTACCATTTAGGTTGTTTCGAAATTCTGCTAAGATACGTTCGTCGTCTGGATAATGACTTCGATTTAAATTGTACCTCCTTGGTCTTGACTTGAAAACCGCTCCAGTCCTTGCGAACAATCTGTTGATTTTAGCAACGGTATCGTGAGTAATTGGTGCTCGATCCTGATGCCTTTCATTGAATATTCCAGCAACCTGACGCGTAGATCTTTCATTATTACTAAATAAGCGGATAATTTCTACTTTTTCTCCAGTTTTAGGAAATCTCTTCGGTGCTTCACTTATTGACAATTTGTACGAATTACTTAATGTCAAACAAAAACTTTTTGTTTTAAAGCACTTTTTGCTTAATTTGTTTAAACACAAAACAGGTCAGCATGCCAACGGTAACAGAGCGCGCGTATCTTAGCAAAATTTTGAAAAAGCCTAAATCGTAATTAGGGTAATTGAGATTTTGAAAATATGAATTAAGGGGTTTTTGGGGCTGATGATTCTAAATCTGATTGAAATAGTTATCTAAAATAAGCCCTAATATCCTTTTCCAAAAAAAAAGCCTTTTTTACCCCACCAACAGCGCACGCCAATGGCAAATAAAAATGTTCACTATGCCAAATACTTCATTTTTCGAACATACAATTACCACCAAAATTTGAAGAAAATTTCATTATTAATAACTGAGATATTAGGGTGTATTCATGAAAAGCGGGACACACTGTATATACAGGAGACTCTTCTAAGTCCGTTAAGGAACGTGCAGAGAAAACCCAATAAAGGTAAAAAACTGGTTTGACAATATGTTCCTAACTATCAACTTTGAAAAGACCAACTGCATTGCCTTCAGCTGCAATAAAAAAAGACCACCTTACTGTAATGAAATTCAAATATGTATATCAAAATCAACAAAATATTTCAATAAGAGAAACGGATCATACTAGATATCCAGGAATAGAAGTGGATAAATACCTAAAATTGGATAAACATACAAATACATTCCTTACCTAGGTTTAAAGCACGCGAATTTATAGATTTAGTAAACTAATAAACATATAAATCCAATATATTAATAAATTGCCATTAGTGAGGTTAGCGACCCGCAGTACTATATGTTTCCAAGAAGTTTTGTTGGGATTTGGGTCAGAAAAATGAAGGAAAAAACTTTTTCCCATAATATGCCTACGTTTCGCTTTTATTTTAAAGCATCTTCATACGCTCTACAAAAAGTCATTCTGATTACATACAAATTTAACATAAGAGCAAGGATTGATTTGTAAGTACAGTTGAAATGTTAAAATTATTACTTTCTAAAAACTATAATAGGTTGTTTCATGAGCAGAAAATAGATACCTACTTGTCATAAAGATTTCATTTTTTCCCCTAATTTTAATAACGTTGATATCTTAAAAACCTCCAATTAACATTAAAACATTAGGTATAATAAAACAAAAACAACAAAAACAGAAAAAAGAAGGAAAACATTTACCGAGAAGTAGTTTTCCAGAGTCAAAACTTAAAATTAAAAAACACACGAAATATAGGTACATTAGGTTCTTACGTCTATACATTAAACAAAGGGCGGTACACACGCATTAAAATAAGTTAAAAACTTCAGGTTCACTCTTGGCAAATTCAACACTGAATGCATGATAATGTTATTGTTGAGTTCGACGGAGAATTTTTTTTGTGCTATTTTTTTAACTTCACTCCGTTTTTTTTTTGGCTTTCCTTGCAATGAGTATTGTTAAATATTATGACGATAGAAAGAATATCAATAATTTCAAGAAAAATAATAAAAGCGGACTTTCACGTCATTTTTGAAAAAGTTAATTATTATATAATTAGAATGTTCGTTAAAACAATACAGTAACAGTTAAGTTGACAGCCCTGCAATTAAACTGAAATAGGAAGTGCTAAGATTTTCAATATCTTTGTAAAGCCTATGAAGATGCTTTAAAATAAAAGCGAAACGTCGGCATATGGGAAAAATTTTTTTCCTTCGTTTTTCTGACCCAAATCCCAACAAAACTTCTTGAAATTAATATATTTATACTTAGTAAAAACTAAACAAATTTTACATAAAGTCTGTTCAGAGATATAAAAAAGTGACTAACTGATCCCTATTAGGAAAGACCCATGCCAGCTGTAAAATTAAAATATGGCCGAACAGGTCCGCATTTTGCTTAGAATTTAATCATGGCTTGTAATAAAAATAAGTAAGACATTAAATAATATTTTATTTATGTTTAAATGTGAAATTACAAGTTATTTTGTTATTAAAAATTATATTTATGATTACAAAAATATGCAAATTATTCGGTACTTATAATAATTATTCACTTAATATATCAATATCACTATCGCTATCATCATCTGTTCTAATTATTATTTGTGCTATATTGTTTATATGGATATAGGATTTTTCCACTTTTTCAACATGTGTAACAGAATTTGCCCAACTTTGTGAAGGGATGTTAAAAACTTCAGTTTCTATAAGCTCAAGTATACACAGGAGTTAATAGTAGGGCAAATATTGTTGCGACGAATGGCAGATTTCAGTTGGTGCCAAACATGTTCGATGGGATTAAATATACAATGGTATGGTGGAAGCCTTAAAACTGTATGCTCTTAATTTTTTGCATAATTATCACAGGAGTATTCCTTTTGTAGTTTTAAACTTTGTAAAACCTCAATTAATTGCCTTTTGGTGTAATCTTCCTGAAAATAAATGTCATTATCATACACGTAGTTTTGGATTGTTGCTTTTGTGTCATTTTTGAGGAGGGAGTCTTGGTCAACTGCCTACTATGGTAGCTTGCATTGGCCATTACAATTACGCTATTCGGAGGTATATTTGGAATTAGCTTGTTTTTAAACCAATCTTCAAATAATTCAGCAGTGGTGTCCTCATGGTAATCCAGAGAAGAATCTTTAATGTTTTTTGCAGACAGAGAAAGTCCATTTGAAATCCATCCGTCTTTAGATCCAGCATGCAAAATCGTAATTCGTTTACCTCTTTTTGATGGCGCGCTTGTTTTATGTCGAACCAGGTTTCATCCAAGTAAATAATCGGCCTTTGCTGATCTCTGTAAATCCTAATTTTTTGTAGATATTCGGATCGCCATTCCCGAATTCTACTAGATTCCATTAAAACTTGTCTTTTGTTAATTTTTTAAAATCTAAAACCCATGTGTTGGATACACTTCCATAACGTTGTTCTGCCACATTTAACGCCGGTTTCATCTTTTTCAAGCCTTTTAATTAAATTATCTTATGTAGGCACGCTTTGTTCCTCGTATAACTTGTAAATTGTACGCCGTATTATATCTTGATCATCACTTCCATCTACCTTCGAGAAAATGCCAGTATCGGTTCTTTTTTTCCTCGCTAAAATGGGATTATTCACAATTTTCCATACAGTTGATGTTGGAATGTTTGTTAATGGTTAATGTGGCCGTTTCTTCTAACGGTGCTTGCTTGCTGACCGCACGTTCAATGAGAGTTGAATAAACATTGTTTAAAACTTCCTTAGTTTCCACAGAAAAGTGTTTTCTGCTTTTCGACGGGGTTATCTCCTGAGATACTTTGGGCCCGCACATATTTTCCATGACTCACACATGATTAAATAAACGCTGTATTACACACGAAGTAAGAATAATTACTAAGCTTAAGACTAACTAGAGTGGCTATATATAGTCTTTAGAACATAATTTGTTTTATGGGGTTAACCCTCTCATTTTGAATCAGGTAAAAATCGGTTTAAAATCACCAAACTATTACTTTAATAATGAAATTACGTCTTCCGGATTTGCAGTTTACTTGTAAGACATTTTTAAGTACGGACCATAATTTACCTGCATTTATTCATTCATTCATTGTTTGTTTATGACCACCCTTGGATAATCCCATTCAAAGGCAAACTGTAACTTTCTTATATCTCTGGACAAGCTTTACCTACCCTACCGGTATATTATTGTATCTTACCTCACTAGACCCTTTGGTTAAATGCACTTTAGGTACTGATGCGCATTTTTTCTCTTTTCCTCAGTCAGAATTTATTTGTTTATTTTCTATTTCGTTAACTAATACAGTAAGTTAGGATTATACTGTAGGTTTAATTAGTTTTGAATATTATGCAAATATCAAATATGGCGAAGGATCCACACACTAGCCTTAAGTGAATTATTTCTATATGTTCAATAACTAAGGACTATTTATGAATGCATTGCTTTGATGCTGTGTTATTATGGAAATATATATTATTATTATTAATATTAATTGGTGAAATCGGAGACCCTTGCGGGGCCCCGCCCTCACCGATCTTGTGAATGACACTGCGAACTTTCTGTCCTCAAGGAACGAGATAGGGACATGGACTAGCCAGTTCGGCAAGCATAATCTTGTCAGTTTAAGTATAGGGCCATCATACCAGACTTTGTCGGATGCCTTGGAGACATCAAAAAAGACTGCAGCCGTCAACATGCGGCCATTAAACCCTTTCAGCACATTGATTGTCAACCTTGTAGTTTGGCGAAATCCGAACTGGTTCATGTTTTTCTTACTGTCAAAGAACAATTTCTTAGACCATCCACACACGGATGACCTTACTGTTGGTTTTGGGTTATTTTATAGATACAAATTCAACAACAAATTCAATTGAGCCATCGGAATAGAGCGGAACCTTAAAAATCACATAAATAATAATTGATTGTCTCACTTCTGATCTTTAGAGATTATTTATCTCCTCAACATTTCATCAACCGAGGCATTCAAATTAAGAATGCCGTCCGCCATGTTAAATTTTTTCCAATTACAACGATTTTCAGACAATTATATTGATGAAAAAAAAGAACAGAGATAAATGGCCCATTGGAGCTCCTCTCCGAGTTTCTTTTATTTATATTTAAAACGGCGTAAGATGATTGATGGTCCCGAACGGTATACAATAATAAACTATTTCGGATCATTAATTTTTTTGTGTTTTCTGTGTGAGTGAGTGTATGTAGGTATGTAAATGGATATCGACGGATACAGTGTATTGATAGAATAAAAATAATTTTAACAGTGTAAAAATTTAGAATTTCTCCTAACCAAATGTATGCGAGTCGTGTGTTTTTTAACTCTTATAGCTCCAATAAATAGCAAAAGAGTACTACTTGACAAGTGGTAATCATAATATGACATATAAATATGTATAGAGAGGGTAGTCGTTGCTGACTAGTTGAGAAATAGACTAGTGAATATTGGGGAGTACAGCAAATGAAAGAATACTCTTTAAAGTTATTCCAAGCTTTCAAAAATCATATATTTCATTTCCATCCTCAGGGAGACTACAAATTTATATAAATTAAGATTAGGAGATTTGTTTAGATCAATAAATAAACGTTTTTACTTACAACTTTGTTGATTGATTCCTGTTTGAGGTTCGTGTGGGTCAGTCTGTTTTAGTAGTATGCAAATTATACAGAATAAAATATTAAAAATACTTTTTCAATATGACAGGCTGACACACACGGAGCACCTCTATAGAGAGTTAGGACTATTTAATTTACGCACAATAATGCAGTTAGAGCAGTGTAAGTTAATATACAAAATTTTACATAAAAGGCATAAAACAAATGTAGATATTGTATTCTGTAATAATATCCATACACATAGTACACACATGTAAGAACAAATAAAGGTTTGTACAATCCGATTAGTCTGGCATCGGACGTATTTAATGGGTTACCTGTTGAGGTTAGAGACATTGAAAATGAGGTAAAATTCTATAGAGCGTTAAAGCTATATTTTACAAAATAATTATTGTATCATTAAGGCTGCGGATATCATCAGCTCAGTATCTGTTCTTTGTTATAAGTGTTTTTTTTTCTGTGTATTATGTAAATTATGTATAATATAAATTGGCGACGATTTTTGTGATGTCATTGTGATTTAGGTATACCTACTGTTGCTTAGTATTTAAGAAATTATGTAACTATTCTCGTGACCAGTGCATCGGCACTGCTTAGAGGATATAAAATTATATTGTTAAGTTTGTGTTAATTTGGATAAATAAATGTTTTCAAAAAAAAAAAAAAAAAAAAAGATTGTTCATAAGGATGTTCATAGAATTAATAAAAGACATTCGAGAAGAAAACGTGTTGAACCCAAGTCAATTACAAATAAAAAAATAAAATCAGTCTGGAGATAATATTAAAAACATTGTTTATGGACGAAGAAACACACAATTTAAAATAAAATCAAAATTTAGTTGTTCACAATTTAAAAAAATTCGTTACTTAATTTAAGATTATGGAAATATTAAGCGGGAAAACATGACTTGCGTGTCACTATTTTAAGTGACTAAATAGGTTAGGAAATACTGTCATTTTAATATGTCAATTGAATTTGTCAGAAATATTTTTTTCGGAATTTTCGGATTTAAGTGTTATCATGCAGCAAACCTGAAAAATTGTTGTACTGTATTATATGAGGTTCAAAGTGTTATTATTATTTGCATTAATTGTAAGTAAATTTTTATCTAAATGGAGCAGATATGAATATATTACACTTAAATGTTGGATATCCGTTCTTTTGTTCATACTATTAGGTTCTTGTGCAATAAATGTCATTTCCAAAAACAATCTTTTTTTATAGTTAGTTTGTGAGGTTAGAATCTCAGCTGAATTGAAGTTAATGTTATGGTCCAAATTATTTGCATGTTCGGCAAGGGCACATCTCTCTGGATGGTGTCTACAGTCACTCTTGTGGTTAGTGATTCTACTAGACACGGGCCTAGTAGTTTCACCTATGTATACTTTATTACAGTCTGCACAAGGGATTTTGTAGACAACATCTGATAACTGATTGGACTGTGTTTTGTCTTTGAGTTTAGAGTGAATAGAGTTTATTGTAAGTACAGGTTTGTATGCAATCTTTATATCATTGATTTCTCTGAATAGTCTAGAAAGTTTTGGGGTGACCTCCTTTATGTAAGGCAATAAAGTGAATTTGAAGTTCATAGTCGCTTCAGTTATATTTCTGTTTGTATTGTTAATATTGTTCACGTTGGGTGCTTGTGTTATAGTGGAGGACGTGCTGAAAAGTATCTTTATTACCAGTGTGGCAGGGTATGAGTTATTAATGAAAAGTTGGAGGAGGATGTTAAGATTCTTATTTAGGAAAGATGGGTGTGAAATTTTCGAAACTCTCGTTTTCATTTGTTTTATTTAGTTCACTTTGACGCTGTGCTTATGATAGGAATGGTAGTTTAAATATCTATCTGCACTACAAGGTTTTTGGTACCAGTCTATGGCAATTGTGTTGTCTATATTGCGTACAAATCTGGTATCTAAGAACGGAACTGAATGAGAGTTATCCTCCGTTTCTATTGTGAACTGAATATATTGATCGTAGTCATTGAGAGTATGTATGTAATATGTATATATGTGAGAACTTTGTTCTCTAGCCACTTGCTGAGACCTTATACAACAAGGATTAACCAAATAATGCTAAAACAGCTATTCACTGGGCTACATGCCCCAACGAGCGCTAAATTATATAGCAAAATTTGGCGTATTTTGACTAACACTGTTAGCACTAAAATACAAACTCAGATTGCAGAAACTACCGGAAAAGAAAGCAATTAATCTTTATGTTTGATATTAGTGACCACAGTTAGGTATAGATGATGGTAGTTTGGTTGGATAATGGTCAATTAATTTGACCATTATCCAACCAAACTGCTGCTACCTGTAGACCGGTTTCTGTAATCTGAGTTTGTATTTTAGTACCAACAATGTTAGTCAAAATACCCCAAATTTTGCTATATTATAATTCAGGGCTCGTTGGGAGAGAATAGCTGTTTTAGCATAATTTGGTTAATCATTATTGTATAAGTGGCTAGAGAACAAAGTTCTCACATATATACATATTTGTTTGAGAGGGTAGTCTTTGCTGACTAGTTAGAAACCCACTCTGTCAGTAAGACCAATTGTAGCATGTATAAATGCTCCCACAGATTTTTTAGCAAGTTTTGTTACGGAAATTCTCACTAAATCATATGATTACGACAATGCTTATTACATCAAGGACTCTTTCGAAATTTCCAATACATTTAATAATATGCAACTACCACCTAACTATGTTCTGGCCAGTATGGATGTGGTTTCCCTTTTTAGCAATGTTTATTTGGACGCTACCCATAGAGCGGTTTATAAGAGTTGGGATCGCATTAGTGCAAACTGTAACATTAACCAAGAAACATTTCTAGAAATCATAACCTTCCTCTTTGATAATACATATTTTTCCTTCAACAAAAAGTATTACAAACAAACTTTTGGCACCCCCATGGGAGCTTCAATGTCACCTATTTTGGCCAATTATGTCATGGACGACCTGTTGGATGTGGTCATCCCTGTCCTTTCCTTCAAACCACATTTTATAAAAAAATATGTAGATGATATCATCATTGCATTACCACAGGATGGTATAACAGAAATAGTAGATACTCTCAACGACTACGACCCTTACATACAGTTCACAATAGAGATAGAAGATGAATTTCATTCTGTTCCCTTCCTAGATACTAAGTTTATACGTGATGATAACAACAAAATCACCATAGACTGGTACAGGAAACCCGGTAGTTCGGGTAGATTCTTAAACTATTGGTCCTATCACAAACATAGTACAAAAAAGAATTTAGTCACACAAATGAAAATGAGAGTTTCGAAAATTTCACATCCATCCTTCCTCAACAAAAATCTACATATACTTCGTCAACTTTTCATAGATAACTCCTACCCTAAAAAACTCCTAAATAAGATTTTGTTCAATACGTCGTCAGACCAAATTAATAATCCTCCTAGTTTTGAAGCAAGTATGAATAATAATAACACAGTTGCAACTGGAGCGACACAACCTTGTAAGTATTCCTCACTACCTTTCATTAGGGACATCACCCCTAAACTCTCTAGAATTTTCAACCAAATTGATAACATAAAAATTGCTAACAAATCTGCCCTCACAATAAGGTCAATATTCTCAAAAACAAAAGACAAAACTGACTTAAAACAACAATCAGATGTGGTTTACAGTATTCCATGTGCCGATTGTGACAAAATATACATTGGTCAAACTTCCAGACCGTTATCTGGCAGAATCACTAATCACAGGAGTGACTGCAGACTTCACCCTGAGAGATGTGCACTCGCAGAACATTCCAATAAATTTCTACACAACATAGACTACAACTCGGCTAAAATATTAACGATTCAATCGAATCAAACTAAAAGACTCTTCCTTGAGATGGCTTTTATCGCACAGGAACCACAATGCATAAACAAAAGAACAGATATTCAACACCTCAGTGAGATTTATTCATACCTCCTCTTCTTAGATAAAAATAAAAATAATAACTTCAATCGTAATAACTTAAATAATTCATCTACATAAAATTTAAATTAAATCAAACGATGTTAATAGTTTACTGTATAATAAAATATAAATGACAATCTTGCACACCATGGTGATTGGATTCCGCCTTCTTCGTCTTCCAATTGTTAATGGCTTGATGCAAATAAGTCACACAAAATGACAGACATCAACTGTCAATTTTTCAAAAATGAAATCTGACGGAGATTCATAACCTGTCTTTATCACGGTGGTTTGCACGTTTTGTCTGCTCATTCGCTCCAAATGACTGATATACCTTTTAAAGTTGGCTAAACTAACTTAATCAATTAAATAAAATTCTTATTAAGTATGTGAACGCAACTAAGTTTTCCAGTTTCATGTTCGTGGTTCGTCCTTATACAATTTTAAAATCTACCTAACCTATGTGAACTCTTGTTTTTTGTCTTCAACGAGTTTTACTACTGCTTTGATGCTCCAATTACGAATTTCTAAGATCCACATGATCACCCTCAACAAAGTTGTAAGTAGTTTAACACTATATAATTGTATAGCAGCCTCACTGTTACTTTTTTCTTATTTTTGTAGTCTTCCTAATGATGGAAATGATAATAAAGATTTCCGAAAGCTTGGAATAAAACTTTAAAGAGTATTCTTTCATATTGCTGCACACCCCAATATTATACATATTTGTATATCATATTCTTATAGTTCCTGCAAGAAAATTAAATGTTCAGGCTCTTCAAAGTATTTTTACGTCAAGTTATAACGTATACAGTTATTTGAAGATGATTTCGATAGGCGTAATTAGTTTTGTTAACGCATGCAAAATATGCGCAATCTAGATAATAATTTAGTAAAAAATATTATTTTTTTCGATGAAGCTACGATCTGATTAAATGGTATTGTGAACAGATAAAATTGTCGTTATTGGGCAACAGAAAATCCGCACTGGATGATGGAGGTTCACAGCCAGTATCCTCAAAAAACAAATGTGTGGTGTGGGATAGTGCGCGAAAGAGTAATTTGCCCATTTTCCTTTGAACAGTCCAGCAAGATAGTGCTCCTTCGCTGTATGCTGCCACTGTGCTTACAATATTAGATGAAGCCTTTCCTTTTAGAAAAAACACACCGCTGAATTTGAAAATAATTTAGACATTACTTCTGGGACTCGCTGAATAAGTATTCCCTGTCTGGTTAATAGATTATTCCGAATATAGGGATTCCCCATCAGTATTTCACCTATTAATACTGTAGTATTAGCGGTGCTTCTTAAATAAAAACAATAATCAGCAAATTATTATTTTTATACAGTATGTGTATAAAGACTAGAAACGGCTTAATAACATCACAATTTATCGGCCCATTTAAACCAAATTTGGTACAGTTATGTAAGAGGGTCTGACGCACCGAATGACGATATTGGCGTTGTTGCCAGCTTTTTAGTTTGTCTGAAATTCGAACAAATTTTATATTTTTAAATGTAACACCCTGTATATTTTTTCATTTATAGTTTTTACTTTAAATTTGTTACACTTTTGGTAAAACATACTTTGTTCCTAATATCAGTAGTTTTCGAAATACGACGTGTTTTGAAAATATCAACAAATTGTGTTTTATTTATTAATAAATAACGCCAGTTCAGTTTGGATGTAAAGTCATAAAAGCTGTCATTTTTACATGCAAATATGTCTTTAACTGAAAGTGAGAGAATTACAATTCATATGATGAGAGGATATGGCAATATAGGGTCAGGTTTTACGAAGAGGTTAAAAATCTATTTAATGACGCATTTCCAAACCGAAAACCAATTTCAAAAGCAACTGTTCTAAAAACTGTCCGACGATTTGAAGAAACTGGAAATTGTAGAGATAGGCGACGACCAGGACGACCAGCAGTAATAGATGAAGAGAAAAGTTTAGAAATTTTACAACATGTTGTTGAAACCCCTGTTTCTTCATTAAGAAAAACTTCTCAAGTAAGTGGCGTCTGCTTCAAATCCGTCCATAATGTTTTAATCAAACATGAATATCACCCTTTCAAAATACATGTAGTTCAAGAGTTATCAGTAGATGATTATGAGCGAAGAATTGTGATATTATGATGTCAAGGTTTAACCAAAATAACAAGATTTTTAAATTTATAGTATTTTCGGACTGAGCAACATTTATGTTAAATGGTAAAGTCAATAGACACAACTGTAGATTTTGGGCAAATGAAAATCGCCACTGGATGAGAGAAGGTCATACACAACGCCCTGGGAAATTGAATGTGTGGGCTGGGCTTCTGGGTAACCACAAGATCGGTCAACTTTCTTGGAAACGCAAATATTGCCTACAATACGAAATGTGATGGGTCCAAATTATGCAAGTACATTCTTCCAACAGGACGGAGCTCCTCCCCATTTTGGTCGAAACGTGCGCGAATTTTTGAACAACACTTTTACGAATAGGTGGATCGGTAGAGGGGGTACAATCGAGTGGCCACCTAGGTCCCCTGACCTAACGACTACTTTTTATGGGGACACTTGAAGAACAGAGTTTATACCACAAAACCTCAAGATTTGGCCGATTTGCAGCGTCGAACTTTGGACGAATTTGAATTAATAACGCCAGAAATGATTTACAACACAATTGAAAAATTTTATTTTAAATTAGCACACTATCAAGCTGTACAGGGACAACAGTTTCACCTTTTAAACAGCAACTTATTGATGAAGAGGTTGACAAGATGTTAGCTGCTGGTGTCATCGAACCTTCAGTTTCTGCTTGGTCATCTCCAGTTTTGTTAGTTCCTAAGACAGAAGGACAGCGCTTTGTAGTTGATTTTAGAAAACTCAATGGAGTATCCCGAAAAGACGCTTATTTATTACCTTACAATTTCAGCAATCTTAGATAAACTTGGAGGTGCTCGTTATCTTAGTTCATTGAATTTACAAAGTGCATATTGGCAGGTAGAATTAGGGGAAGACATTAAGCAGTATACAGATTTTACAGTTCCAGGTCGCGGTTTATTTCAGTTTCGAAGGTTTACATAATGCTCCAGCAACTTTTCAGAGACTAATTGATACAGTGTTGGGGGCTGATCTGCAACCCTATGTATTTTGTTACCTGGACTGCAGTTATTATTAGCAGTAGAGAGAAAACTGTTGGTGGAAAATGACGTTGATGGAGCTTTTTTTAAAAAATATTTTGAAAAGATAATCAAAAATTGAGTGCAATCAGCATACTAAAATTGTAAATGAAAGTGAAATGTTTTATTTAATTTAAAATTTCTAAAAAGACACCTAAGGTCCCGTCAACTTGACCTTAGGTCTCCAATACCTACTTAATTTTACAAATGAAATTTCAACATTATAATTTCTCATAAAACGCCGACAAAAATCTTTCTCTAACATGACCTAGAATGTCCAAAAGATTCCTTTTATATATCCTGACTTATGACTTTCAGATGACGAATAACTTCCCTTTTTAAATTCGACCACAAATTGACAGTGTCTTTTCAGAAATTTTAAATTAAATATAACATTTCACTTTCATTTACAATTTTAGTATGCTGATTGCACTCAATTTTTTAATATATTTTCAAAATATTTTTTAAAAACAGCTCCATCAGGACAACATTTAATATAAAAAATATATTATTTCTAAATTGTACTCGTCATTTCGAAAACTACTGATATTAGGAACAAAGTATGTTATACCAAAAGTGTAACAAATTTAAAGTAAAAACTATAAATGAAAAAACATACAGGCTGTTACGTTTAAAAATATAAAATTCGTTCGAATTCCAGACAAACTAAAAAGCTGGCAACAACGCCAATATCGTCATTCGGTGCGTCAGATCCTCTTACACAATTGTACCAAATTTGGTTTAAATCGGCCAATAAATTGTGATGTTAATAAGCCGTTTCCAGACTTTATACACACACTGTATAATAAAAAAATATGACAAATTTATAGAAAAAAAAATTGTACATGATAAAAACAAACGACGATTGATTGGGTTATTAGTGTCTAATCACAAATTCTTCGTAGGCCTGTGTTGTCGTTTGTATAAATTTTGGTACTTTAACTTTGGTTCGTGCGTTTTGATTTAAAAGTTTTTGTCTGCAAATATTTGATGCCTTTTAAGGGTGCGTATAAAGGGCAAAAGAAAAATAGAGTCTATTCCGGTGAGTAATAAACAGCATTATCAGTTTTGTAGGAGTCCATTGTCTTGTTCAATATTGATATGGACCAATATTAAATAATTATAATATTCAGTTGTTTTCCTTAGTTGTTAAGTGTGTTAAGCATAAAACCATCAATTGTGAAACTGAGGAAAAACAATTAAATTTTCTACGAACGTTTCAATTAAGGAATTTTGTCGAAACTGCAACTTTCTTCGATTGTTTTTTCAACAGACCTACTCAGCATACTTGATTGGCGCGCATAATATCACATACATTTGTAGATATTTGACGGAAGGAAAATATTTATTATATCCCGCATATTGAATAGATAATGGCTAGTGTATTTTATAAAGTACGTGAATATATTTTTACAGTGTAGTTTAACTAAAGTCAACTGATAGAACGTAAAAACAGATAGCGAAACATTCCGTGCAAACGGCTCGAATCAAAAACCTTTCACTACTGGAAACTAGAAGAAATAATTTCAGGAAATTTGAAATTTATAAAAACCTAAATTAAGATACAGGCTGACATTGAAAAAAGTACCATGCACGAGTACCACAAGGAGATTTAACGGTTTGTAGAAAAACAGGAAGAATTGGGGAAAAAAAAAGATTTTTCTTTCTGTTTTTTCCTCGAGCATTGGAAAAATTGGAAAAATTTTAAAATAAATCCGGGAACCTGAAAAAATAATTTTTGTTATATGAGATAATGTGTATTATATTCAGCCTTTGATCAAACACAAAATTTAACTGTAGACGCTAACTTCAAAATAAACTGTTTTTCAATCACAGTGAAAAATTAACAAGTAGGCTGTTTTCGGTTGTTGTCATGGAAACGGTACGTTAAAAGTTTACTTGTGTGTTTGATCATAGGGCTGAATATGTGTGGGGTTTAAAAAAAAACGGGTTTTTATAATTTTTGTAAATATCCTTTTTCCGATTTCATTGAAATTTGTTACCATTATTCATAGTGATAAGGGGCTTAATTAGCCCTGACTAGATTAAATTTATTAAATCCAGTGGCGTCCCGGGTAGCACCTAAATGAATATTATTAACAAAAAAGAGTGGGTTTTTTTTTTGTACATGCAATACAGTGGTTTTTATTTTTTCTCTCGAAAAGGAAGCAAGGTACGAAAACAATTCAAGCAAAAAAAAAGTTGTATTATTAGTTGTTTAATCCGAAAAAAAATATCAAAATTAGAAAAAAGTCAGTGGCGTACATTTTTTGGTCAATAATATTCGTTAAGGTGCTTCCCGGGACGCAACTCACTTAATAAGTTTAATCTAGTTAGGGCTGATTAAGCCCCTTATTGTTATGAATACCGGTACGAAGTTTCAATAAAAAAATATATAAAAAACTGATTTTCTTTTAAAACCTTTAACACCCTGTATATCAAAAACGGGGCAACTCCAGACACATGTTCATATGAACTTTTTCTCTTAGAATTTCAAAAGGAATCACCCCCTTATGTTACGTACCGTTCTTCTGAAACACCCTGTATAATACCTTAATATATGATTTGAAAGTAACAAAGACAAAACATTAACAGAAAAAGTAAAAACAACAACAAATACAAACTGCAGGAAAAATTATTTAACCGACGCCCAAGCCAGAACACTTAAAGGCATTTCATCATCAATATTCGAGTCTGATTCTTCGACTTCAGAGAAATCGTTTGATTCAGATTCTACAGCATCATATTGCTCTTCGTCATCCTGGACATATTCATATCCTGTACTAATAACCGAAAAGGTCTAGCATTATAAAAATGTTTGTAATTTGATCTAAATTTAAACTAGATTAAATAGCAACAAATTTTTGAACTTTATGTACAAATAATATTTTCTTTGCTTTCTTATTCAATTTAAGCATATTGAGTCCTTTAACTCCGGTCCTGGTTGCTTCAAAATCTTAGTATTTTCACATAATATGGCTGCCTGTAAGAGGATGATATATACCAATTTTGGTTTAATTCCCTCTACTTAGTTGGATGAGGAATAAAAAGTTCATATTAGAAAAAAAATATACAATATCGAAAACAAAAGAAATTTGTACATAAGTGCATAGGAACCTTTTACACTCTTTTGAGATCCTCTATCGCGTGGTACTATGCATTGTACTTTTTTCAATGTCACCCTGCATACATACTCGTACATTGAAATACAGTATGGTGATGATAGATATTCCATTTTCATTTTACATATAAACGGAAAAAGCGTATACTTCTTGTCAACTAATTCATATTCAAGTAAAATGTGTATAGTTACATCTTTTTTAATGGCTTTAAATCTTGCATGGAAAACTAGAACAGGACAGTTCGTTTTGTACAATTCTTAGCCAAATTGGCAATCTCCTTAATAGCTGTAGTATGGGATTCAATCAACATTAACATGTCATTTTTTCAATATAATGTGTAATAACACAAACGCATTTTGTTTCCCTTGATAAACACTTCCAAGTTTATCACGCCCACAAAGTCGCGTTTTTATATTTACGGAAGTTACTTATCCCACATTAAAAAAAAAAGATAAAATTGCAAAAAACGCGTAGAATTATGTAGTTGGATTGGAGGATATGATATTTTCCTGTGAAAACGTGTTTCAAAGGTGGCCTCTTAAAGGTCTGCACAAAATGTTAGCACAAATGTTTTCAATTATTAATAATTGGTGATTTTAATATTCTCGTAGCAATGCATTCATTTTTCCAAATAAGATATTGTATTATTTATTTGTGTATTTAAATTATTCTAAACGAGTAAGAAAATATTCTTATTTCAAAAATTGTACCTATAGTAAGGAAGGAAATATATTTTTTAGAAGAAAATGATGGTTTATCTTTTTAAGATAGTATACTTTCACATCTATACTAAGCTATCTTAAAGCTTCTTTTTAATTAAAACAAGTATTTTGTTTCTTGTTATTAGATTAAGAAAGCAACAATATATTTGGCTTAAGTGTACAAATTTACTTGAAATGAGAAACCCTGCATTTTGCAATTAAAATGTACACTTTCCATTTAAGTATATGGAAATTCTTAAATCAATTCTTAAAATCTCTGTAATTAAGCCTGCTGCAGGTTACTGGGTTTCCCAAAGTCTGGGTATCTAATTGACGAGTATTTAAAACTTTGGTGGAGAAGGGCTGAATGAGATTCGTGTCTTCTTAATTGAAGCAAGTTAGGCTATAACGATTCTTAAAATTATTGTTTAAATTCTTATTTTCTTCTTTATTTTGAGAATTTAGATATTTAGAACGAAAAACATAGTTACTTATATAGATTATACTTGTAATATAGGTATACTCAATTTAAGAAAAACGAATTTTTAAATCCATTAAATATATTTTGTTTCGAGAATATCATGACTTTACGTTTATAAGAACTAGGCAAATAATATAAATATATTTAAATGGAGTTATTATACATCATTAAGAGAGTTTTTATTTTGTTTCTTTTAAAAATTTAGCACTAACATATAGTTTATAGTATCCTTGTTTAAAGTCTACACTTTAACTTAAAATAAATACTAATTATGTCTTGGACCAAGTATACAGGGTGTTATTTAATGATAGGCTGTAATTCCAAGGGCGCGTTCCTGAACCAAATTCAAGTAGAAAAGTTCATATAAACATGTGTCCTAAAAAGTCTGGTTTTCAAGATACAGGGTGTCAAAGTTTAAAAAAAAATCAGTTCTTTATTATATCTCTTAAAAATTTTATATTGTTTTCGGGTTAAGCAGCTAAAAGTACAACTTCTTTATCTCTTGAGAAGCAACTGAGTAATCCCAAAACCAACTTTAAATAAAGGTTTATACTCAGCCGAAATATCATTTCTAATAGCAAGTACAGATTTAGTAAAAACTTTTGAGAAAAATATTTACTTAAACCTAATATTCTGTTTTCCATGTGGATACCCAAAGTTAGATTCGGATAGAATGCCGGAGTCTCACAAGCCTTGACTACCATGTATATTCCATTAGAACCCATTCTATACACCCCATGATAATCCGGTAACCAGTATTTACCCATAAAGGACTTGCCTATGCGAATTTAAACTATATATATCGACAAATAAATTTAATTTTATGATACAGTTTCTAATGAAAACATATAACTCTATATTGCCATTGAATATTTCACAATAGTCGAACATACATTAAAATGTCCCACAAATTACGAGAAATACAGAGCAAACTAGTTTGGGTGTGGGTGTACGTAAAGTATGTATGTGTGAGTATATAGGGTGGTCATATGTATGTTTCGAAACATATTATATTCTTGTACCTAATACTAGTAATAAACCATTGCACTGAAGTGAAAAAAGCTATCGTCATTTTCACGTCGCAAAACGGTGAATTATTGTCGGGGACACTAATAGGTATATTTTGTGTCCAGTACTTATACAGGGTGTTCGAATAAGGATACTAGCATAATGAAAATTGACAAGAGAAATTCATAAAAAATAATTTCAAGTTTCGGAAATTGCCGCAAGAGGTCGTAACGGCTCATTTATTTTTAAAAGTGCATTTTACGGCAAAAAATGTCACTTAACCCTAGAAAGACAAATAAATGATTAAAATCAGAAGATCGTCGACTACAACATTATTGGAATTTTTTCGAATCTGTCCTAATAAAGGAGTGGGAGAAGCTTTTAGGGCTTTTGAAAAAACACGCCATTATGTCGTTATCCTTCAACGAATTTTGTTGAACCTGGACTTGTTTAAAATGAAATTCCCTGGGGTTTAAATAAATGATTCAGGAATTGTCACAAGTTCCCTAACACAATTTTAAGATGGCGCTGTTATTCAATCTAACTTATTTCTTGATTATTCTGGGTATTTTTAAATTGAATGGTATAACTATTTTTTAGTAGTATAGGAAACAGTTTTTATTTTCATATACCCGGTATACCTACCCGCAATAAACAAGATAACAACTAATTTCATGACCTACTGGGTAATAATTTATAAAAAGTATAATAAACGGCCAAGGGGTTTCCGTCACTTTCACGGAGAGGCGTTATATGAAGATCTTCTCAACCAAACTCTATTTAAAGAATATCAATGAAAAGTTGGAGGCCTTTAATGTATACCTTTTTAAGCTTATTTGACATACTTTTATTAGGCTCTCACAACATATAAATATCTGTATCAAGAAAGCTTTTGTCGATTTAAAACTAATTTTTAATTACAGACACTAATTAAGTACAGGCCTTAAGAAATTGTTATGCGATGGTCTAGTCTTATCACAATTCACCTTCTACGATACACTATATGGTCCCTGTCTTTTAGAACGGGATGCCAGACGCATCCAACTTATATGAAAGAAGAGTGAGTGCTAAAATGAGGGAAATTGGTTAGTTCAAGATTGCTTCACAAATGAGTCTTATTAAAAAAAATAATCTGTAAGAGGTGTCCCGCTTATCTGTACCAAAAAATCAAATTTTGATATGATGCACATGCCTTGGATCTGAGACATAGACTTACAATACAATCCCGGTTAATTTAAAATGTGCTCCACCCCAAATATTTAAATTTGCAATACGCCACCCTCACGCCACCTAATCTTGCTGTTCTGCCAGATTTGAAAATAGCGCTCAGTCTACAACTCGATAAATGCCACCATGTAGTTATGGATGGATGGTTTATATTTAGTCGATAGTTTATAAATTATTAGAAATATCGTAAAAAACTACCGACATGTTATCATACAATTATCAACAAACACCAGTGAATAATTTCTATGACGCTATTGTCAAAAATTGACGTAATAGTAATAATAACATTAGAAACGCATTTTCTTTACCAATCCGACAATCACACATTCAAAATAAAAGACATCACTGTGTTTTTCTTACTAAGCCTTTAATTTAACACCTTCTATTAACAGCTAAACAATATCCTAACCGGTTATAAAATTCATTTCTAACATAACTGAGTTGTAATGTATGTAATATTGACATTCCTGTCTTTTTAGAAATTTGAAAATGTCACATTTCTGTCTTCTTACTTCCGATCCACATTTTCCATCCTAGGACGGAAAATGCGTTTCCATCCTAATACATTTCAATCCTCATTTTCTTGCCCGGTATTTTTGAGTAGGTCTTTTAAAAACGGGGTAAAATAAGAACACAGGAACTATCCGATTCTTTATTTATTCATATTTTTATTTATACACGTTAATTGTTAAATTGGCATTGTTATTTATTACAGAAATTTTCAAACCCTCTTGAAGTTGAGTTTGATTTGAAATTCGTATTTCTTGCGATGCAGCTTCACTTGAAATACTTGGTAAATCAACAGTTTTAGAGGAAGATGATAACATTTTAGCAGTCTTTCGTTTGTTTTCTAGTGAGAATTCTATATATCCCTCCGCAACTGCACTCGATTTCCATCCGCCGAGTCTTTTTAGCTGCAAAACATTAGCTCCATTATCAACCAATAAAGTAGCGGCTGTTCGTCGAAAAGCATGACCCGTGAAAGACCCTATATTTGGAAGTTTTAAGAAAGTAGCTATCTTTTGAGGAAAACTCGCGATTGAATGATATCCAATAGCCTGATTATGCAATTTTCCATTTTTCCATTGGACGAAAAACCTGTCATTTTGAATGTTGTTTCGCAAAGTCACATATTTCTGAAAGACGTCAATCCAATTTGGGTCACTTATGATAAAGGATCTATTTATATATGTCTTCGTATCAGGGATTTCGATGACGACCTTTTCTTGCAAAACATTAACATGGGAAATTTTCATCTTTACTAGTTCATCACTCCTGCATGCTCCCGAGACTCCAACAATAAGCGCAATCTTCATACACAAAAATTCTTCAGGTGCTTTAACCAAAAAATCTCTGATGTTTTCTCTTGAAAAAACACTTGACTTTTTAGGCCGAAAGCCTACACTTTTTCGCTTCAAAAAAGCCACAAGTTTTGAATGCTTGGAAATGTCGACCTTTTCTCTAAGTTTCAGTATACTTTTTATCATACTGTAGGTAGCCCATAAAGTGGAAGATTTTTTTTCTTTAGAGATCTCACCAAAATAGACCAACAAAACGGTCTCTGATGTAACATCGGTTGTTCCTCTGCTGCTGCACCACGCCTGGAATGTATTAAAAGCTTTCTCATAACGTAGCTTACTTTTTGTAGGTAGCAGACTGCTGTCAACTGGTGACAACGACTAACAATGGAAATGAAAGGTAATAACCGGTGCGACAAAATTTATTATTTCAAAAAAGTCTATCGTGCAAAATCATGAATATTACTATAAATATTACTTGAATCATAAATTCTAAACTATAATCTCTCGACCAGCAATGAAACATTTTCCGTCTCGTATTGTAATATACTATTTCCAAGTATTCCCTAATCATGAGAGAATTATGGGCAGGACAATCATCCATTTCATACCAGATCTCCTGATTTTCGCGTACAACTTCTTCTAGTGCTGTAAGGTTGCCTTCCATAAAAAAAATAATCCGATAATGTGATGTCCTATAATTCCCGCCCAAACATTTATTTTTTGTGGATATTGCGTCCGAGTATGAACATGACAATGTTCATTTTCTTGGTTCCAATACCGGCAATTTTGAACATTTGGTTCGTTGTTGAGGGTAAATGTACAAACATCGGTAAAACAAATATTTCTCAAAAAATCCCTAATATTACTTGCTCTTTCCATTACCTCATAATAGAATACCATTCTCCGTTCTTCATCACTTTGCCGTAGCTCTTGATGTTTTTCATACTTGTAAGGAAAATATTTATGTTTTTTTAAAGTGCGCAACATTGTTTAATGTTTTTCTACGGCTTGCCTAAGAATCCTCGTGCTAATCATTGTATTTTCCTACACGTGCAGCAAAATATCAAGATCTCTATTACTTATCCCTTTCTTCAGCTCTATATTGACATTCTGAGTTGAGTATTTACCATAGCATCTTTTAGTGATTTTTTACTGCGTATCCATCAGTGCGATGAAGGGGGTCCCTTGCGCCGCAGGGGAAACATTTTTTGGGTGCCACGCCCTTTTTTTGGGTAAAATACGCATGAGACTCTTTGATTGACCAAAAAATAAAATATTTTCATTTTTTTTCTCACATTACACGAATTTTTATGAATTTATTAAAAAACCGGACATTCTGCTAGAGATGCAGCTTTGAGAAAATTGGATATGTTGGCTACTGGTCCTTGGCCAGGAGGTAAGGAAGAACAGCTACTAGCTGATATTGACCATGATTGTAATCAAAATTCTTCAGAGGCGTCGACTTCAGCAGGACCAACAAAAGTACGCGTAGTACATCTAATGCAAACGTTACAACATGTAGGCGAAATTGGCCAGCAGTAAGACAGGAAGTTGTGTTGTCCTTTAAAAATTTTCTTAATATTAGACTCAACCTTGAAGAAGATGAAACAATTAAAAATATGATAAACCTTATTTGTGCCAAATCTGAAGCTGAAATGATATCCGCAGGCCGACCATTAGTTGAGAATCTCTTCGGTTCAGAGGAAGTGTCCAAATTTGCGACTTCCGTGTGTGACTGCTGGCCTTTAATTCAAGAAATTCCAGACATTGATACTCCTGATGAAGGCACCAGACATGCTAATAAATAATTAAGAAAACTTATAGTTTGCACTACGAGTATATTACCAAAGGTTTTAGTCTCGTTATTGCTAGTAGGTCCTCATTCAATGACTACTAAGAGGATTATTTCCCATTACAACAAAATAAAAACGCCAGGAAGAATTTCATTAAATGAAGATACGATGAATGGAGTTGGAACAGCCCATTTTGATCCAAGACCGGCAGTCGCGGAGTTTTTAAAGAAATAAGAACGTAGGTTTAGAGAGCCAACTCTTGAAATATACAAAACTAGAGATTTTATTAGTACATTTTTTAAAGATAATCCTAAACTATAATCTATTTAATGAAGTTCCTTTTTCAATCACAATGAGTACGTAACGAGTTCCTTTTGATTTGTGGTATTTTTTATTTTTATGTACCTGGTACCTAGTCTACTTAACTATCTAAATCATTATATTTATAGGTTTTTTAAAAGTGAAACACATTTTAATAATTCACTTTTTTCCTGCTGAATAATAACAAAGAGTGTCCTATTTAGTTAGATTCCCAGTCTTAATCGTAGTATGTTATGTTTTTGTATTAGACTAAAAAGAGTTTATTTTTAATTTTGATTTTGTTTTACGTTTCTAAAGAATTAAACATTATTTTTCTCGGTTGTTGATTTTTTTTGTATTTATGCATTTTGCATTTTCATTTCCGTATCTATTCCATGTTTACTGGGTATCCAAATAAAAGGCCTGCGTATCCAAATGGATACACAAGAGTACGTTAAAAGATGCCTTGGTATTTACAGTTATTTATTACAGTGCCTTTAATTACTAATGATAAGTTTAATTAATGAAATGGAAGGGATAGGCTTATAAGGGAATTGAACTGAAAACATTTCAGACACTGCTGTTAAACTGTTTCCTGTATAATACTACTTAATCATAGTTACTTTTTCCTTAATGGAATAGCTCATATTTAGCTATAATTATAGCATATTCAATGAAAATGTTGTCACTGACGCTACTTTTCGTTTTGTCAATGCCAAATAATAATTTGCTGGTGTTGGCTGTATTACCTAAACTTTTGCCATCACATTTAATTGAATCAGTTAGGATTGGCTTATTAAAATTTATTTAAACTTGACACTTGGGTTTACTATATCGGCCTCTTCAAAAAATAATAATACCACTTTTCTCTAAAATGGACAGGGGAGCCAATATTTAGCCACCTCAGAATTTACATGGGATTTCCTATGTTCAACTAAGCCATGCATCACCCGGTATATTAGGGGCTAAGTAAGGAAACCTTGTTTCAACTTCGCCTTTTGTATATAATAAAATAAAGACATATTACTATTATTATAAATATCCATACTAATCCACCCGGTATACAATTAACAATACATATTGCTACCAACATATGAAGTGTTACATTTTTCCAACCAGCTTAAACGATCGTATCGCTCGATCGTTGACAAGCATTTATTTATTGGTAAATTTAAGCGCGGCTACCAAACCCAAATTTTTGTTCAGTTTTTAAATGAAAGTCGGTATAATCAAAACGGATTTAAAATAGTTTTTTTAGTAATCGTGTATAGAAAGTTTCTAGATATAATGGGCCGATAAGAGGTTAGTTAATTGTGGCAATGATTCGATTTTTATTGGGCATAAAAAATTGAGAAACAGCTACACCCGCGTAAGCGAGATTTTTTTGTGGAATATTTAGATAATGTGACCATGAGATTTATTATTGTATGAAACGGTACGCAATACAAAGCTGTGCACTGTACACTTGCAGTCGAAGGCAGAAAAAAACAAGAATTATGAAATCAGAAATTATTAAATGATAATTATACGGAGTGGCATAGTGGCAAAAAAGTTTAAAGTGGCGAAAACGTCTTCGTGCATTTCAAAACACCGCTGCATAAATCAAAGTTACAAAAAATGAAATCTGAGGCAGTTCAGCTGAGTGTAAAAAACACACTTCAAAATGTTGGAGAAAAATCGAAATCCGAAAAGGAAATTTTTTAAGAAGACTTGTGCAAGGCTTTGGTTGCAGCAAACATACCCTTAAGAAAATTGCAAAATCCGCAATTTAGAGGATTCTTGCAAAAATATTGTCAACAAACCATACCTGACGAATTCACGCTTAGAAAGAAGAATGTTCATTCAGTATACGAACCCGTTTTAGAAGAAATTAGAGCTTCACCAGGTGATAAAAATGTTTACATTATTGTTGATGACAACACGGATGCTTGTGGCAGACATATCGCACATCTTGTGATTGAAGCACTTGCGGAATATAAAGCAACAAACCCATTTAAAATAGCTTCTAAGCAGCTAGGCAAAACTAATAATGTGACCGTAACCCGATTTATTCAGCAGACCCTATCGAGCTTTTTTTTTACCAAATCCAGTCCCAGATGAGACGTTTTTAGTGCTTTTGTCTAACCGTATATTATGGTAAAAGTAGACCAAAACTTAAGAATCTTTTACCCCAATATGGTACAGTGCTTCCATTTTAATTTGTCCCACTTTTAAATGGCTGTAAAATACGTATTTTTTGAACTAGAACGTTGAATAAAAAAAGGAATTGTAGGGGTTTGAGTAAAGTTTTATGTCGTTGAGTCAAAAATAATTTAAACTGTCAAATGTCAAAATTATTGACATAACTTACTTTTTTTTTAATGGAACGCCCGGTCTATCATCACATATTTAAAAAGACATTTTTTTTCTGATTACAAAAATATACCATACATGCCCTTTCTTTTTATTTGTTTAGCCTAAATCGATATAAATATGATTAAAATTGGATTTTTTTCAAAACATCAAGATACCCGCGTGTATTATTTTCAATAATTATTGTCATAGTTTTTATAGTTATCCTATGATAGAAGATTTTGTGGTTTTTAAACTAAACTATAAATTATTGGACTAAAAAAAACAAAGAATGTTTAAGCTAACCATTTTAGTAAATTAATGAAATACATGTATAACTGATATAAATCGAATTAACAAATAAGGAACCCCTTTCCCTATATTTCAACTCCACTTCGAGAATGGACTATTTCTTTAAATTAAAATAAGGAACCATTAAGAAAAATAATTGTCTGTATTTATAAGTGCTGCTCTACGTGACCTCCTTCATTTTCAATGCACTTAATATAGCGTTTCTTTGTATGTCCTATAATTTTTAATAGTGTGACTCTATTGTTTTGCACCTCTAGGATGGCATCTCTAATTCTAATTTTTAGATCATCCAAAGAATAGCACGGCGTAGAATAGACAATATTTTTTACGTGACCCCATAAGAAAAAGTCGCATGGTGTTAAATCGGGACTATTAGGAGGCCACTTTATTGTACCCGATTTTCCAATCCACTGTAAATATTTTCTATCCAAAAACATTTTTACTGGGATAACATTATGTGGCGGTGCACCATCCTGGTGCCAAATTAAATGTCTTGAGAGGGCTATAGGTAAACCGTCAATTTGGTCTTCAATTTCTGCTGCTAGCGTAGTCAAATAAACCTGACCAGTCAACGAACCAGTAAAAATTATAGGATCCAACAGGTGTTCACCAATTAACCCGCACCAAACCCTAACAGACTGCCGATTTTGAAACTGAATTTCCTGTATTTGATAAGAATTTGAATCTGACCAATGGTGCTTATTTTGGCGATGGCAACCTCTTCTAATAGAGAAAGATGACTCATCGGTCCACAATATTTTATCCAAAAATGTGACATCCCCTTGAATTATCTCCAAGATTTGTCTGCAAAACTGCAGTCTGTTTCCCTTTTGCGCTGGCGTTAACTTTTGCACCCTTCTTAGTTTATAAGGGCGAAATTCGTATTTTTTTTAGGACTGCGTGGGCTGATCCTCTACATACTGGCAATTCTTTAACTAAGTCACTTAATGCATTTTGAGGATAAGCTCTAAAATATGCTAAAACATCAATTTCCGTTTCCTCCGTCAAAACGGTTTTTGGCCTAATAGTTTTTTTTTCGATTCAGGCTACCAGTTTCGAAAAACTTCTTCTTGAGTTTATAAAACATTTTCTTGGATGGAGCTCTTCTACCTGGAAATTGCAGTCTATATCTTCTAAGCGCCTTTGTAACACTACCAGTTTGTCGATAGATATCGAACATAAAACATTTTTCTTCTGTGGAATATCTCATTTCGTGTCCAGAGAACAACATTCACAAATATGACATTTGTAATAACTATAAAAACTATGACAATAATAATTATTGAAAATAATACACGCGGGTATCTTGATGTTTTGGAAAAAAATCCAATTTTAATCATATTTATGTCGATTTAGGCTAAACAAATAAAAAGAAAGGGCATGTATGGTATATTTTTGTAATAAAAAAAAATGTATTTTTAAATATGTGATGATATACCGGGCGTTCCGTTAAAAAAAAAGTAAGTTATGTCAATAATTTTGACATTTAACAGTTTAAATTATTTTTGACTCAACGATATAAAACTTTACTCAAATCCCTACAATTCCTTTTTTTATTCAACGTTCTAGTTAAAAAAAATACGTATTTTACAGCCATTTAAAAGTGGGACAAATTAAAATGGAAGCACTGTACATGTGACTTGTCTTTTACATGGAATAAACCGAGTCGCAGAAACCGTCACACTTAGTAAATAAATTAATTTCAAATGTAAAAAAAGTGTTACTAAAAGCACCTCTAAAAATGCGGATGTATAAGGAGGGATTACCAGGAGTTAGTTTACCTCCAGAACCTGTAATTACGCGGTGGGGAACATGGATTAAGGGCGCAAAACTCTACGCAGAACATTTCGAATCCATCAAAGAACTAACTTTGGATTTAGATGACGATTCGCAGTGTGTTGTGCAAAGTAAAGAGTTGTTAAAAAGTGCAAGTGTAGTTAAAGATCTTCTTTCTATTAAGGTTAATTTCAGTTTTATACCGGGCATAATAATATCTTCGTTAGAGAGTAGAAGTTTAAGTTTAAGAGACTTAATTAGTATTGTTGAAACATTTCCCGCTAAATGTAACAACATTCCCGGTAAAGTAGGAGGTCAAGTAAGCAACAAATTGGATGTAACTGTAAATAAGAATAAAGGATTTAAATACTTAACGGCAGTAAAAAGTATTTATTAAGGTAAACCATCCAACGAAGTTGTATCTTGGCCTTTTGCTTTACTACCTAAATTGCAGTATTATTACATCAGTAGATGTTGAAAGAAGCCCCCCTTTGTATAAACATATTTTTACTGATAGAAGACAATTCTTTTTAGTTGAAAATTTTCAAAAATATTTAGTAATAAATGCCTTTTATACAATTTCAGGTTAAAAATTTGTTTACTTTTATTTTTCTTTGTTTTTTTTGCATTTTTTTTTTAATAAATCTTTTTTAGACCCCAGTGTGTTTCTTTACCCTATTTTACTATAATAAATTAAGAAATATTTCATACCGGTATGCATATTCGGTCAAAAAAAAAATGCATATAACTGCATATTTTAAAGACAAACAAGGCATATATATGCGCATATTTTAGCTAAATTTAAGTGCATATATTCAGCCCTTTATTTATTAATATAATCCTGAACATTTTGTGTAAGCATGCACTTCATTGTACGATCGATGTGTTTGTAAAAATGCGAAATATACGGAAATAATAATTTTCTAAACACTTTGTAGATATCATTAAGATGGATCCACCCAATTAAACATTACAAAGAAATAAAAAAAAAGCTATCTAGAATGTAAATTCTACCATCAAAAACAGATTAAATCTTACAATCCCAACTAGGATTTTGGCTTCTATACGAGTTAATTAAAATGGCTTCAAAACAGGAAGTCAAAAATACTGATTTGTTCGGTTATTCTTAATTTATTTACGAAATAAATTAATCTTTATTTTCTAGGAAAAAACTGGTTTAGATTAGTGTTAGTCCGTGAGCAAAGTGAGCATACATGATTATATTTAATAAGGCAGGGAGGCTTGTGGAGACTGGGCCGTGATTTACATACTCGTACTCGTAGATCTATTTAGAGAACGACATATTATATTAGATTTATCAGTCACCAACCAATTTTATGACTTTTTCAAAAAACTGTGTAGGTACATAATGCAATACGGTTGGTAAATGTGCAAAAAAAAACATTTTTTAGCGCGATTTTACCTTTTTCGTTTCTAATGCGCACTTTCATCGACCATACATATAGTATTGTGTAAACAGTGTTTTGGAAAACTTATTCAAACATGTAAGTAAAAAAAAATTACTTTACGGGATGGTTACACAAAATACATACGAATCTTTCCTGGTCTCTGAACTTTGGTCAAGTTAACAGTGTTAAAAAACTGAGTAATTATTAGGAAAGCTGGATACAGCGAATTGTTCACAATTTTTTTGCGTACAGGGTGTCCAGTTTTCGATGGTTTTACGGGGTATCTCCGTTATTAGTAAAGATAGAAGGATACGGTTTTCGCAGCACTATACTACTTTTTTGTGAAACAAAAGTTGCCGCAATTTTTCTAGTTCTCCTTGTTTTTGATTAAAGGGATGTTTTTAAAATTTTTACATTTTGGGACACCCCCCATATTTAGGTTGCCCTGTAGCTTATCAAAGAGAAAAGAAATGTTCCTTTTGTAGTTTCTTACGTAAAATCCAGTGACGTACTCAAAGTTTTTCTACGTTCAATAGTTTCCGAGAAAGAAAGCAAGCTTGAATTTTTTTAAATGGGTCACCTTATATATGTTTTAATAATATAATTCAGCTTATAACGAGCTTCTCAAAAATGTATAATACCTTATTTTTATTTTTAATATTAGGTACAAAATTTAAGTTTCAATAAAAAATATACATTTTTTGTTAGTAGGCCATGACGGGTATTTAAAAAAAGAAAAAAACACAATCATTTATGTCATATTAAAAACGTCTTTAGTTTCTGTCAGTGTGTTCAGGTTCTCTAAGTTGTTTTAAAATATCTAATTAATAGTAAAAAATCAGTTTGTCCTACTTATGACAGAAAATGTAAACTTTAAAAATAATGAAAAATACGACATGCTCGTTTGTTATGTCCATTGTAATGAAAATGCAGATGAAGCAGTAGAAGTGTATTTCAATAGGTAAATATACACATTCTTGTAGTATCTCTTTGAAGATTTAATAAATTTATTGAATTACTTGTAGAAAGACGACAGCTGGATAAAAGAAGTTTTCTAAGGATAAAATCAAATTTATTTAAACACGGTTAATTTTCTAAACCTAGGTCTAAAATCTACAACAAGGAAAACCGCGAAACTGATGAAATAAATGTTTTAGCTTTAATTCAAACAAATCCAACTAGTTCTTGCAGAACGGTTGAAGGTTCGGTCGGAGTAGTTAAATCAAAAGTTCAAACAATCCTAAAAGAAACACAATTTTAAGCCATATAAATTCCACCTAGTGCAAAACTTACATCCTGGTGATACATAGCGCCGTATAGAGTTCTGTAATTGGTATTTACAAAATATCAACAAGGAAAATATGATAATTGATTTGTGATGGGCTACATGTTTGGTGAAATGGATATTCCATGGCAGAGGCAATTAAAGTCGTATATTTCACAATTTAATTCGGTTTCCTGACACGTGTTTCAACCCTTGCGGATAATTATCAAAGGCATATAAGACAATAATAAATTCTACATGTCATTAAAATAAAAATTGACCGATGATGGGTTATTTTGGTCCTTAATTTACAGGTATTGGCTAAAGGTACAACTAAATTACAGATGTGATTATAGAGGTATTTACATATAAGTAATAAAATTAAGAAAATGATATTGTGTATATAATTATGGGTTTTTTTGTTCGTAATTATTGACAGTGTTTATTGCATATTTATCTTAAGTTATTAGGCTATTAAGTATTAGATTGGCACCTGAAGGTATTTCAATTTGATTATTAACAATCGATGAAATGTTGTTAATAATCAAATTGAAATACCAATACAATACAATACAATAATATTTTTGTTCAAAAATAAGATGCTTACATTTACTATAAACATAATAAAAAAAAAAAACCAATAGGGGCTGTTGAACAATGTCTGGAGAGATATTTGTAAATAACTATTTTTAATTTGTAATTACATTACATTTAGACAATGACAATTTTGATAAAATTACACAATATTACACATGCTTAAAATTGTAACAAACATTTAAAATTTAGCACTGAATTATTCCTTTATCAGGATCATCAAAGAATTCATTAAAGTTGTAGAAGGCCTTACTGACTAGATATTTTGTTAAGGTATATTTTAGTTTATTCTTTGGCAGGTTTCTAATTTCTTCTCAGAAACAATTAAAAAATTTTATGATACAGTATTTTACATTTTTTTGGAGGTATGTATAGTTATAGTTTTCTGGCACTAAATTATTTTATGGCGAGTATCATAATCATGTTTCACATTACAATCGAGGAAAAGATCCCTATTATCACATACAAATATTACAGAGTCCAAAATGTACATTCCTATTACCGTCAGAATATTTTTTTCTACAAAAACAGACCTACAACTTTCCTGCTGTTTCATCCTAAAAATATTTCGGATGCACTTTTTCTGCATGACCATAATTCTGTGTATTTCCGATGAACTACCCCAAAATATCACTCCATATCTTAGCCTTGACTGGATATATGCATGATAAGATGCAATGGCAGCCTCGGTATTCACGTGATCGGATATTACACGCAGGGCGTAGCAGTATCGGGATATAGTGCTTGTTAAACTCTCAATGTGCGCCTTCCAGTCTAGCCTCCTATCAATCTGCAATCCCAGAAAACGCATACTCTCTAATGCTTTTAACTCTTTGCCATTGTATGTGAGCGCAACATTATTCTCTTTTCTGTTTCAAAAGATTAGGGTCTGCCTTTTTGATACATTCAGCAACAGATCATTTGCCGAGAAATACTCGTCAAGGGCGTCCATTGAAGTCCGTACTTTATACAGAAGTGTTTCGCTATTCTCTTCACCAAATATGAGCGATGTATCATCGGCATATAATACAGTATACTCGTCAGGTACATCAGGTAGTTCGTTTGTATATACAATATATAAAAGAGGCCCCAAGATTGATCCCTGAGGAACTCCCCTAGTGACAACTACCTCCTGTGATTTGCATAAAACACCGCACTCATCGCATTCAACCACTTGTTGTACTCGATCTTTCAAATATGACTTAATCAAACGCAGAGTCGCATCACGCATCCCATACATCTCAAGTTTTTTACATAGTAAGTCATGATTTACAGAGTCGAATGCCTTTGAAAGGTCCATACACATTAACATCGTTTGATTATTATTGTTTAACGAATTTAAGACCTTTTCTAATGCTTGATAAATCGCTCTTATGGTGGATTTGCCCTTCCTAAAACCGTTCTGTCTGTCGGTGATTATTGAGTACCTCTCAAAAAATTACATCAGTCTATCGAATATAACCCTTTCAAAAATCTTACCTATATTTGACAAGAGAGAGATAGGTCGATAGTTCTTCTCTTCATCCATCTGACCCTTTTTATGAATAGCCTTTACATGAGCCGCCTTCAACATGCGTGGAAAAACGCCTGCGGATAGCGAAAGATTCACAATATAAGAGAGAGGGCCAGATACTTCATATGCTACTTCTTTCAGTACGGATACAGGCACTTCGTCTTCTCCTACCGATTTTTTATTTCTTAGGTGTTTTATAACTTTCATAATTTCCGGGCTGGTAACTGGGTTTAAAAAATTTGAGTTTTCTACTCTGTTTTTAATGAAATTTTTATTTTCGTCAGAGTTAAAGGTTGGGCATGCATTTATAAAATACTCATTAATTTTATTCAATATTTCGACTCTACTCTCATATTTATTCGAAAAGTTTTGAAATATGTTTTTTTTGTCAGTATTTGGTCGAGTTATGTTATTTACCAGGTTCCATGTAGCTTTGGTTTTGTCTTCAGAATTTTTCAAGTATTCTCGATTTGAAATACGTTTAGCCTGCTCGATGACACCCTTTAGAGTTTTACAGTACTTGTTGAAAAATTTATGAGAGACTAACCTGACCTTTAATTTTTTTATAATACAGAATTCTTTTATTCCTGCAAGAAGTTTTAATTCCTGTGGTAATCCAGGATTTTCCTTTTTTTGTCGTATTCAATTTTTTGAACACAAATATTCGGTTGAAATAGCTCTTAAAGCCATTCAAAAAAACAGTATATGCACCATCCACATCATCGCACTCATATACAGACATCCAGTCCACGCTCTGAAGCTCCTGTTTAAATTGAGTCATTTTATTTTTAGAGAACACCCTTTTTTAAACAAAAGTAGTGTTTTTTGTCCCCGCTTTACTGCGAATGGTGGTAGCTCCAACAAGACGTTGGTATTTTTTCGGATTTTCTTGATTGGTAGCTGGCATTATCCATGACTATAACACACCCAGGAGGAATAAGATCTAGCATTTGCTGGTAGTATTCTTCAAAGACATCACTGCCCTCAAATATCGTTGTCGCCAGCAGATGATTTCGTCTTTCTCTATTAAAAGTGATTTTCTGTTTAACACTAATAACAAAAATTCATTTCCTTCAAAGTTTTCCATGGTTTCTTCTTACCCATGGGTGAAATAAAATCATACTTTTTCATTTCTGGCATTATTTTGTCCAAGGTAGGTATTTCTTTTTTTAAGTAAAACGAGTGTAAGATTCTTCTGATGGCAGTCTTTTCATCCTCATTTATTACAGTTTCTTTTCTTCCTGTACTTCTTTTTGGTGACCTGATGGGGCCGCGTTTATCCTCGTGTACAAGTCTGGAGTTCCTCAGAGAAGTATTTTAGAACCTCTGCTTTTTAGTATTTACGCATCAAATTTTCATGCCTGTCGCTACCATCTGTTCGCTGACGATACGCAATTATATTTGTCATTTTTTCCTCGTGATTTCGCTATTGCTAAAACCAAAATTAATACTGATTTAAATGCACTTTTTAAGGTATCCTCTGATCACATGCTTAAATTAAATCCAACTAAATCTTTAGTACTTTTGTTAGGAAATGGCGCTGCCATCGATAACCTCAATAACCGTATGCATATTAGAATTGAAAATAATGATTTGCCATTCGTGCAAAAATGTAAAAGTTTGGGCTTAATTTTGGACTCTGAACTAAGTTTCAAAATGCATGTTAATTGTATCTTAAAAAAAGTATATTTTTCTTTAAAGGCGTTGTACCCACTTCGGCACTTTCTCGACAGGGAGATCAAAAAATTATAAATTATTGCGATAATGTTTATGGTCCTTGTTTGGATGCTGCTGATGTGCACAGAATACAGAAAGTCCAAAATAATTGTTTACGTTTAATATTTGGAATTCACCGACGCCGACGTAACAGAATATCACATAAGCTTAAAGACCTCTATTGGCTTAACATGGTTAATAGGCGTAAACTGCATGCAACTTGTCTCTATTACACGATTTTAAAATTCCGTTCTCCTCCCAACCTCTATAATAAAATTACTTTTCGTACAGATGTTCATCACTTAAATTTACGTAGAAAAAACATAAACATTCCTAAACATAAACATGAGTTTTTTAAAAAGATCTTTTTCATATAATGTTGCCTTATTAATTAATTCATTAGATCTGGATTTGGCTCAAGTCGATATGTCATGTACCTAATTCCTTTAAAAATAAATTAAATAAAATCTTGTTTAACAACCAATGTCAGGGTCTTCTCTTCCTATCACTAGTAAATCTAGTAGGTATCTTGGGGATATATAGCAGCGCATTAATGACATAAAGTATTATATTATTTAAGCTTTTGGCCTCATGTTAATAACAGAATCTGCCGAGTGCAGAACTGCAGAAGTCTGAAATGATGGCCATTTGTTTGCTCGTATTTATAGTATAAATATCATTTTATTTCCAATTTTTATAATATATTGTAATGCTGTGAATGCATGGGTAAATATTAAACAGTTATTTATTTATTTATTTATTTATTAAGTCGGTATATTGTTGACTGTCCGACTCCAGTTACATTCGAAGACATTTCAACTATTTTTCTAACTCCAAATGTCATATGAAATAATAATTAAACTACGCCTATGGAATACGACGAAGACCACTGGGTTTTATAGTTCAATAATGATGTATTACTCTCTCGCATTAAGCAACACACTATAGGTAGCAATTCTGTATGCTATTCGTTAATTAACTTCTTTCCTATGGTTTAATAGTGGTTATTAAGAATGTTGCTATAAGATTATTTTTAACAATTCTGTTTAATTAGTCTACTTCCCTCTGTGCGAGTAAACATTTTGCATATTATTTTGAAAATGTAAGCGTGTGCAGTTTATACGCCCGTACTAAAAGCAAATTAACAGAAATTTCGTTGTTTGACAAATAATACCGGTTTGAAAATTTCAAAGAGTTGTTTTTAATAAAATTTGGAGCAAAATCAGAATTAACAATCTCAAAATTTCAGCTGTCCAGGTGTCAAATAACTTTTTTTGTAACGTTACGTCGGCAACAGGCGGTCGACAAATCTTGAACTTGATTTTGTAATGTTAGGATTTTTAAATAAATTATCATCTCGGATTCCGGTTGAGATTTAAATGTATCGATTGAAAATATATGTATTATTTATACATTAGACTAATTTGATTGATTAAATATCCGTTTTGGAATTATCTAATGATTAGATATTTAGCAAACGCGTATATTTGCGATAAATTCAGGTGCGACCGCTATACCAAGAAGCTCGTACGAAGACATTAAATTGAGTGGTTTAAAATTTTAGAATCTATGACTTAAAAAAGCATAAAAATGTTATTACCAGTAAAGAGCAAATAATAATTAAATACCTAAAGCCTAATAGTAGTACATTATATACATGGGTTGAGCAGTGAGCTGTTATACGTGGCCAAACTTTATAAGCAGCTGATTTTTTTGAATTTTTTGTATTCCATAGGCGTAGCCCAATTATTATTTCATATAACATTCGTTGTTGCAAAAATAGTTGAAATGTGTTCGAACATGACTGGAGTCGGACAGTCAACAATATACCGACTTGTGCACGAGAATAAACGCGGCCCCATCAGGTCACCACAGAGAAGTACAGGAAAAAAAGGAACTGCCATCAGAAGTATCATACACTCGTTTTACTTAAAAAAAGAAATACCTACCTTGGACAAAATAATGTCTAATGACGCAATTCTTTCTCCGTTTGAAAATTACGTTGGTGCACATAGTTTTTAATGTACCCCCAGAGATAAAAGTCCAAAGGAGTTAGATCAGGCGATCGTGCAGGCCAAGAAACAGCTAATCGCGTACCTATCCATCTGTCAGGAAATCTATCTGTTAAATATTCTTGGACAATTCTCGAATTATGAGCGGGGGCCCCATCTTGTTGAAACCAAAAGTTATTGATTTCTGCTAGTGGTAAGTTGTTATCGAACCATTCTTCCAAATTAGGCTGCAGTAAATTTCGATACCGCTCCGAATTTAGTGTTCCGTGGTAAAAAATTGGCCCAATTATTTTTGTTCCCAAAATTCCTACCCACATGTTGAAACCAAAACGATGTTGGTGTCTAGCCATTTTCATTAACCCATGGGTAAGAAGAAACTATGGAAAACTTTGAAGGAAATCAATTTTTGTTATCAAAAAATTCAAAACAGAAAATCACTTTTAATAGAGAAAGACGAAATCATTTGCTGGGACGACGATATTTGAGGGCAGTTAGACAGTTTCGAAGGGAAAACAGGAATATCTATTATATGGACGAAACTTGGTTAAATGAAGGATATACCGTTGGCAAAATATAGCAGGATAAACATACTTCATGGAAGGATGGTCCACTGGAATAAATGCACCCTCGGGAAAAGGTAAAAGATTAATAATTACTCACATTGGTAGCAGAAATGAATTTGTCGATGACGGCTTACTAGCATTTAAATCAAAACGGACTAGAGACTATCATGAAGACATGAACGCTGATGTCTTTGAAGAATACTTACAGCAAATGCTAAATCTCATTCCTCCTGGGTCTGTTATAGTCATGGATAATGCCAGCTACCACTCAAGAAAATCCGAAAAAATACCAACGTCTTCTTGGAAAGCGAAATTTGTTGTCGACGAAATCACTTCAAAATGAAATATAACGGTACTTCGCCTTCCGCCATATCACTGTAAATTAAACCCCATAGAATTGGTGTGGGCGCAAGTAAAAGGGTTTGTAGCAAGGCATACCACAACTTTCAAAATTAGAGACGTTGAAAACCTCTTGCAAGAGGGAATAAAGGCAGTCATCATCATCATCAGCCTTGTCGCGTCCACTGCTGAACATAGGCCTCCCGTAATCTATGCCACTCCCCCCTGCACTGCGCCGCCTGTATCCAGTTATGCTTGATGCGTTTTATATCATCAGTCCATCTCGTCGGTGGTCGTCCTCTATTTCGGTAAGCCTCATGTCTCGGCCTCCATTCAAGGATTTTCTTGGTCCATCTGTCGTCAGTTATTCTTGCAATGTGTCCTGCCCAATTCCATTTTAATGTTGTTATTCCCTGACGACATCCGCTACACCTGTTCTTCTTCTTATTTCGTTGTTCTGGATTCTATCTTTTAGAGAAATGCCCAAGATGGCTCTCTCGATAGTTCGTTGTGTCACTTTTTTATTATTTTATTTTCTTGTCAGAGTAAGTGTTTCCGCTCCGTATGTCATAACAGGCAGGACACACTGATTGAACACTTTTCTCTTTAAACATACCGGGATGTCGGACCGGAATACCTCTTTTAGGTTTCCAAAAGCTGCCCAGGTGAGTCCTATTCTTCTTTGAAACTCAACAGTTTGGTTGTCTCGACCCACACGAATTTCATGACCAAGATATTTGTAGGATGACACCTGTTGCACTTCGTGCCCACTCAAGGAAATGTTGCCACTCGTCACCAGATTTGTCATATATTGTGTTTCTGTAGAATTGATTTTTAATCCGGCTTTCTTTAACGCTTTTTCTAGATCGTATAGCATCTGTGTGGCTTTGTCGATCCTATCCGAAATCAGGACAATATCATCGGCAAACCTGAGGTGGTTCAAGTCTTCTCCATTTATATTAACTCCCAAGTTATTCCAATTTATCTCCTTCATCATGTACTCGAGTAAATTTGTGAATAGTTTTGGTGATATGGTGTCACCCTGGCGAACTCCTCGTTCGATTTTGAACTTGCCTGTATCTTCATGGAGTCTAACACATGATGTTGCGGTTTCATAGATATTTTTAATTATAGCGGTGTATCGGTAGTCTATTCGGCAATCAGAAAGAGCCTGGAGCATTTTGTGTTGGTCAATAGTATCAAATGCCTTCTCGTAGTCTACAAAAATGAGGATGAGTGGTTTATTGTATTCTACGCATTTCTCAATTAAGGTTTTCATTACTTGCAAGTGGTCGTTCGTTCCGTATCCGCGGCGGAAACCAGCTTGGTCTCGTGGTTGGTAGTTGTCGAGCTTGTTTGTAAGTATTTTTGTTATTATTTTTGTGAATAGCTTATAAATGTGACAAAGTAAGCTGATGGGCCGATAATTTTTTAGATCTGTGATGTCGCCCTTTTTGTGCATGATGACAATAACAGCATTGTGCCACTGGGAAGGTGTTGTGCCTTTAAGAAGACATACATTAAAGAGTTTATGGATAGCGTATTTTAGAGCTTCGCCCCCTTCCCTGATCGACTCGATAGCTATATCATCGTCTCCTGGAGATCTGTTATTTTTCATTTCCAAAAGCGAAGCTGTTATTTCGTCGATAGTTATTTCCGGGATATCCTCCGATCCAACATTCTGAACCCTCGGTATCTGCCCTGTATATGCAGGTACCGCCTCTTTTCTATAGAGCTCGGTGTAAAATTCTTCAGTAATTTAAACATCCGCTCGACCTGTCTTAATACTGCCGCTTCTATCAGCGAGCCTACAAATGTTTTTCCTGCCTTCCGTAAGGTTTCTCCGCAGTACTCTTAAACTCTTATTCTCTTCAATTACTTGAGCTATTTGTTGTTTATTGTAGTTTCGGACAGACTTGGAAATATTCCTATTTATAAAGACAGTGGATTGTGAGAAATGGAGTAAGTGCGTCGAACATGTGATTAAAATAGAAGAAGGAATGTGTGAAGCTGATAACATGCTAGAAAACCCTTTACAGCCCTTTATTATTTCCCTGGACCTAAACTACCCGGAACATGATGACTAAAATTTAAAAATTAAGTTGTTGTATGTATAGCTATTCTTAGTGGGACACCCGGTACATAGTAGATTTTTTATAAATATTATTATTTATTTCAATTTATCTATTTTCATATTTTTCTTACTTCTACATAAGCTTTTATCTACTTATTATTGGAATAATTAATATCTCTATAATTATATTCAAGTATAATTAATATTACACTTTTTATTCTAATAAACTACCTGAAGTAACGCCCCTGTCACCTTAATTTTATTCACCAAACTCGTCTTTCATTTGTATGCAAATTAGGCCGACCCTAATTTGGGACCGATTCGGGTGTGTAGGTCTGAAATACGGAATTTTTAAAAACTATTATTGCAATTTACCTGAAATTTACAATGCAACCTTGATTGCTGCTTGAAACAAGCCTTATATTGTGATAAAACCAACAATTTTTGGTGGACTTTAGTCTTTACTACAATAATATTCAAAAATACATATACCTGCATATGATTAAATTGTATTGGTGCAGATAATACTCTTTGAATTTTTTTAGTAATAATTCCACTGTTGCACAAATTATTTGGTGTATGCCATCCGCAACTTTCGCGTCAACGACAAAATAAGCGTGCGAGCGAATTGGCATTCTTTCGCATCTGGTGTGGCTTTATCTGGGCCTAAGCAACAACTCCTAAAGAAAGAGTTGTTGGCCTAAGGCCAGTACAGTAATTAATCCGAATAAGTAATAGCCATTGCATCCGAGCTTAATACTTATTAGTATACTTTGACTATATCTATTTTATTATTTTTATCCCTGCGGTGTATGGAATTTTTAAATTAATGTACAAATACCAAATACCTTTGTTAGGTAGTGGATTTCTATGGCCGTAAACCCGTAGGTTCATTACTACACCAGTATAATCAGGACCGACGTTAGGGGGGTTAAATGGGGTAAAAGTGCCCTTATAGTTTGCATAAAAAAAAGTATAATATTTAAGTAGTTGGGAAAGTGGAAAATCTTCTTTAACAACCAATTTCTAATTGGACGGCGTTATGCAGAAAGCTACCAACCCACAACCTACCCTTTATTGAGTTAGACTAATATTTTGATACCCTTTAGAATGTATTTATGTAAAAACCTACCAATCCACCAGAGTAAATAAAACACTAAACCTAAACGCAACTACTACACAGTTTCATTTTACTCAATATTCATTTCTGCAGAAACCTCTTAACCCACAAGAATCAATTACTTTTCAATGCTTAATAATAAATTTAAAAGCAATAATATATTTAAGAAAAACTTTTAATTAAATGTGTTTTCCAATCAGTATGCAGAATAAAAATTATGCTTCAAATAAAGTAGAACTTTTATTACGGAAAATCTTTGGAGCTTTTTATTTCAGTTTGATGTACACGTGGATTGGTAGCTTTCTGCATAACGGCGTCCAATTGTCATTGCCTTTTTGATATTTTGATTTAGGGAGAATAAAAGAGTTTAAAACCTGATAGCATACCTGTAATTTCTAACTGTCACTGCACACTGCAGAGTAATTCTGGTAGTTCACAACATATTTTAAATTTTCAAAATACAAAGATGTAGAAATTATAGAAGCTTCTTGTAAATTGTAAATTTCGCAAATTCTCATAACAAACACAAGCAGCGGCAACACTGCGGTGAGCGATCTGCCGTCGACGTCACCATGCTAGAATCGGCTAGAACCGACTAGCGCGCTAGTATTCGAGAACGATCTGGGTTGCTTTGACCGGGATAAATTAAATACGCATTGCTCTTAGTTTAAAACTGAACGGCATAATCAACGTCCAGCGGTTGGGTTAGTAGACAGCAATAAACAATATTATGACAAGCAGTAGTAAGAAGGTGAAGACATATCATTTCAATTCGGAATGGGAAGAACAATGCTTCTTTACAGAAGTTAAAGGTAAAAATGTATGATTTTTATGTAATACTTCTATATCCGCTGCTAAAAAAGGAAATATTGAAGAGGCATTATAAGTAGGTACATTCGAATTTTGAAAAAATCATTCCCATTACATTCGGCCACATATGCGAACAGTACTCCAGCGATGGTCGAATTTGGGCTTTATAGAACATCAAAAGTTGTTGGGCAAAGAGAGGTTCTTAGTTCGGAAAAGTATTCCAAGCTTCTGCGAGGTTGCCTTAGCAATGACCGCAACGTGACTATGCCAAGATATATGACTATCAAAATTAACGTCCAATAAATGAATTGGTGAATCGAGTGTCCCGCCATAACTATATCCGGTTCTTCAACATCAAAAACTGCTGCCTAGGTTTTCTTGGCGTTAAATTCTACTTGGTTACTGTCACCCCAAGACAGAATTTCTTCCAGCTTTTTGTTGAGTTGTGAGACCTCTTGCTGACTATAGATGTACAGTGGCAGTCGATGTTCGAGCCAAAGTAAAAGATGAAACAAGTGTGCTGTCATTAGCGAGGCTCTATATAGGATTTTTAGTTTCTTCCAAAAGATCATTAATGTATAATAAAAAGAGGGTGGGCGACAATATAGAACTTTGAGGAACTCCGGCGTTGATGTTAAATGTGTCTGAAAGAAATCCGTTCATGCCACTCGCAGAGAACGGTCTTTAAGAAAGCTTGACAACCATGAACAAAATTGAACCGGTATTCCGTAAGCTCTCATTTTAGTTAGGAGTCCCTTATGCCAAACTCGGTTAAAGGCCTTGGAAATGTCCAGTGCTACCGCCCGGGACTCCCCATGATGTTCTATTGTGTTGTTCCAAACGTGTGTAAGATAATCAAGAAGGTCTCCCGTTGATCTAGACTTACGGAATCCATACTGGCGGTCACTAATAATGTTGAAGCGTTCCAGATACTTTAATAATTTCTCGTTGATAGCATTCTTCATGACTTTTGATATAACCGAAAGCAATGCGACTGGACGATAGTTGTGTGACAAGGTTTCTTGCCTCTTTTGGGTATGAGCTGGACAGTTTAAACTGAAAATTATGCATTTGAAGGAAAAATTTTAAATGGAGAAGGCTTTAAGGAGAAATTAAAAAAACAACTGTATAGAAAAAAGAAACAGAAAAGAGATTCTCCAAATTCAAAAGTGGAAGAGATGATTAAAGGTCAAAGAGTTTCTTCAGCACTGAAACAAGCTCTACTTTTTGGAGAAGTTTTGTGTTGCCAAATTAAACAAAATATCGAGTAAAACCAATCGATTAGAGAAAAGAAAATTAGTGTTAACTATTGCTGGAAAAGTTACGAAAAAATATAGACTTAAAAAAAAACTGAATAGTTTGGTTCCCACAAGGCTCATTTATTCCAAGAAACCAAAAAAAGCAAATATTCTTATGAATGGAGTCCGAACATCCATAGAAAAATTCTACGAAAATGACGATTCCAGTAGAATTTGTCCCGGGAAAAAGGGAACCATTACATATAAGAAAGTAAAAATACAGAAGCGGTATCTAAATTACTCTTTAAAAGATTTATATGCCAAATTTTGTAATTCACATCCTAATATTAAAATAAGTTACGCTTTCTTCTGCAAGTCAAGACCTTTTTGGGTTATATTTTTAAATGCGAAAAACTGTGAAACCTGCTTGTGCGAGACGCATATAAATTTTCAGTTTGTTGTATCGAAATTAAAATATTACAACATAATAAAAGAAAATAGCAGTGAAGAAATTATCAGAAGCATTACCTGTCCCGCAGAAACGAAATTAAAAGAGATTTGTTTAAAAAGATTATTTACCTCATCCAATATAAAAGCGGGTTGATTTTCACCTGATTATTCAGCGATAATCTCCCGCTCTCCGGTGAAAATCACCCTTGTCAAAAGTGAAAATCTCACCCGTCAGAAATCCAGCGATAATCTCCCGCTCTCCGGTGAAAATCACCCTTGTCAAAAGTGAAAATCTCACCCGTCAGAAATCGTTAGTTTTTTATTTGGTAAATAATCTTCAAAATACACTTCGGGATTGGGAAATAATCAGAAAATCATTCTCAGATTTTTTGCCATTAGGAAATCGCTCTCGGGCAAGCCCTCGAGCGATTTCAACGGCAAAAAATCTTCGGAATGATTTTCGATAATTTCCCTATCCCTTAATATATTACTACAGAGAATGCCCCGACTGCAAAGATAAAGAAGTTAATATTTTAGATTTTGGTCCTAATGAAGATGCAAAATGTGAAAATTGGATCACGAAAAATTCCTTTTCTGTAAGACAAGTCGAAAAGGCAACAAAATACCGGTGTCAATTCATCAGCGCATGTCTTAATTAAAATGACTGGAATTTCGTCAAGACCAGAAGCTTTTCTGGTGTGAAGACTCCTCAAGATTCGTTTAACATGGCACTGCCGGAAATCAATCTCGGGCATTCTCGATTCTACAGGGGGAATGTTCAGTGGAGTTTTTCTCTGAAAATTAACCGTTTAATTAAAAGAAAATAGGTTCGCCAGTAAGTTTGCTTTTTTCTGTGCTTTGGTCGCAGTGGTGCTGTCAGAACGTGTTAGAGGTGGAATGGTTGACTAATGGCCTTAGCTACCGACCAAAATGATCTTGAACCGTTGGGACACTCAAGGAGTTTGTCTTTGATCATCTGGTTGTGTGCTTCTTTGCTTTGGTTTATCGTTTGCTTGCATTGGTTTCGAGCGTTAACAAAGATTGTACAATTTTCGGCGGTAGGGTTTTGACGCCATTGTCGGTAGAAATGTTTTTGATTTAACAGCTAGTTCGCAATTTTTGGTAAACCAAGACTTGCCGTTAGAAGGGCACTTTGAGAAAGGGATGAGGGCTTCCATGCCAGTAAGGATAACCTCCGATACTACTCTAGCACATATGGATGGATCATCAGAGGTAAAACAAACGTTCCGCCAAGGAAAGGTTCGAAAATGGTACTTTGGTCATCGCACTTAGCTGATGTATAATGTCAGATCTTGCGTGGTTTAGGAGGCTGTTGGGCACTAATTGGTAGTTTGTTCAGTGCCGAGATAAGGTTGTGGTCAGACGTTCCTACACTCTAAAAATCAATTTGTAATATTACTATAACTATCGTGGGTTATTTTTTGCCAATTACTATCGAAGTAAATTTGTTAGCGTTATATAATTTTACTAACAATTTCGTAAAAATACCCCCAAAATTATTTTATGAAATATGTAAATTATTTACTTTTTTGCTTTAAAATCACAAAACAATTGGTAAAAATTATCACATTACTATTGATATTATTACATAAAATTACTGAAAATTTATAAGAAACGAGTAAAATTATTATTGTATTTTTGTAATCGTTGTTTATATTTGCTGAATCTATAATAACAAATTTCACATTTTTTTAGTATTATTACAAAATTATTGTAAATCTGTATCTTAAAAGAGACAACGAATTTGTAATTCTACACATTGATATTACAAATGTTTCACATATTTACAATAGATATCACTGCGTTTTTAGAAGCAATTTACATTCATTTTTGTAAAAACGCAGGGTAATTTTACATTATTTTTGCGAAATTAGTATTGAAATTTACAATTCTTTTGCGAAACTGATATTTAAATTTACAATTCTTTTGCGAAACCAATATTGAAATTTACAATAGGTTGCGAAATTGAAAAAGAAAGGACCTTACACACCTCTTATGGTTTTTTGACTCGATGTCGAATTTAAAGACATTTTAATAGGTTGTACATTTTAAAAACTTATTGGTGAAACTGAGTCCCATGACTCGTTTCAGAGATATAGGTTGTGAAAAATTGAACTTTTAAAGCCAGTATTAAAATATAAAAATTAAAGTGCCTATGTTGAAGATTAGGTTAAAATAAGCAATTGTTGCAACGGCATGTTCTCGTTCCTATAAGATATACTCTTTATTATTTAAAATTTAGTGTATATGCTAGATTTTGGGAAACTCCCTATATAGGACTCCAAATAAAAATGTATTAGCAAAAGTTGTTTATTTTTACCTACTGTTTTATATGTTTTAATTTTGAGCAATTAGATTAATTTTTATTTTTTAACATTGATTTCTTTACTTGCAAGACAACACTTTACACCCTGTTTCTCTAACTAGTCAGAGGATTAAGTTGAACCTATGAAAAATTGTTATGAAGAAGTCGACATCTATGACACAAGAACTTTATTAAATTCGACAGCGAGTCAAAATCCCACAAAAGTCGTGCAGTGCGGCGTTTTGCAATTTTTTATTGTTAATTATATATTGTATGGAATGAATTGAAAGGTGTGTTTTTTCTAATTCCTTCCACTCTGTTTACTTTCTTGACTTATCTCCTTTTTATTGATTCCTGATACCGAATCTTTTAATTGCTTCTCTGCGTCCTCTTATTAAATTAAGCAGACAATTTTACAATCTATTACTGCTACTTATAGAAACGAAAATCATCTATGTGGGTAAGTGAAGTTGAAGAAATAAAACAAATTATAAACTAAAACATATTTGTATTAAAACGATAAAAAAACATGTTACAAAAGTATTCTTATAAATGAAAAAAGGTAGGTACCTACCTTACATTATTTAGTCTTAAACTATTTAAACTTAACATTATACTTATACTAGTTTAGTTAATTCATAATTCCAATGAACATCTTTTAAGGTGCATGAACTGCATTTTGTGAAATTATACTGATTAATTAAAATCTACTTCTATATCAAGATTTAGGACTTACAATCTTAAATTACTTAAGTATTTAAGTACTGTACAGGGTTATCCAACCAAGACTAGACAAGGCGATTTTTTGACTTTTCCTGTACTTTTATAAAAAAACTGAAATAGCCATCTTAAGTCATTTTCTCCCGCGAATTCGAATATCTTCAGCAAAAAACAATTGAACATCAAACAAAAGTACTAGGGGTCACTTTGATATTTTTTTAAATGGGATGCCGTATTTTTAATGAGCTTATCCGATTTCTCATATAAATTTTGATCTAAAATGTTGGATTTTTAATTTTTTTTTTTTTTTTTTTTTTTTATTTTTAACATTTTCCGAATTTAAAACTGAAGAAAAAAGGCGTTTTTGAATTAAAAATCCAACATTTTAGATCAAAATTTATATGAGAAATCGGATAAGCTCATTAAAAATACGGCATCCCATTTAAAAAAATATCAAAGTGACCCCTAGTACTTTTGTTTGATGTTCAATTGTTTTTTGCTGAAGATATTTGAATTCGCGGGAGAAAATGACTTAAGATGGCTATTTCAGTTTTTTTATAAAAGTACAGGAAAAGTCAAAAAATCGCCTTGTCTAGTCTTGGTTGGATAACCCTGTACAATGTACAGGGTGTTGAAAATATGTGTATCTACCACCGCATAATGGGGATAGATTTAAATTCTACAATTAAGCCACACACGTGTTTAACGGGGTAGGTACTGCAAATACTTCTTTTGTCTAATATGGGTATATATATGCGAGCTAATACTTTTTCTGTAACTACTTCTAAAGACACAACCCTGTTTTACACATTTAGAAAATTGGTTATTTATTAGGCTATTTTTTAAACACTTATTGCTTTGCAATCTGTTTAAGTGGGAAGAAAGCCTGTATAAGTTCTAAATTGCATAAAACCACCCATCATGCATACATTTAAAAAAACCATTCGAATTACGATGAAGATATAGGTGCAGGTCATATTTTCTTAAAGAATTTACCTTACATCTACAAAAAGTACAAAATAACATTTTAATAAAAATTATAACTTACTTACCGATTATAAATAACATTAACACAAAATGAAATAAAGCTAAAAACCAAAAAGTTTTCCGCGGCGTCTCGTGACAATGCTCTTCGTTGTCTAACAATAAATAAATGGCGCTGGAAGGAGTAAGCAGCTAGCCTTTCGCCTTCCTTGCTAGTTTTATTAAGGTAAATTTACAATAACTCTAGTAAAAACGCAATTTTGTTTGTAAAATTAATAAGGTTTTGTTAATTTGAACTAGAAAATCAATTCTTTAAAATTCAGTTGTACTTATACAATGTCTATAGTAACATTCTTAATTGGTGAAGTAAAATTACCTATTTTTGTGTAATAATAACAATAGTTTGCTAAATAACATTAATAAAATCACAAGATCTTGTAAAAGTAAGAACTAATTTTATTTTTACTAAGATAGATGCTTTAATATTGCTTTTCAAATTTACAATTTCTTGTGTAATTTCGCCCTTAATTTTTTCAGTGTAATGGAGGCTTCACGGTGACAATGTTTAATGTGAAATTAATGTTAAAATAATGACATATTTTATCGTATACTTTTCACGCACTAATCAGCTAATATTACAATTGTTTTTATTTATTAAATATAAATCGGCATATCAAACGATGATCACAATCAAAAACTCAAATATTGAAATATCGTATTTCTCAAAAACACCTACGATTAGCCGCCTTTGTGGTGAATCAAAATTTACGACTGTAGGAACCTTATAAAAAGATAATATTAGATAAGATTTTCCCAAGAGCAAATAATTAATTAACTAAATTAAAGATTCGCTTCACCCTACTTTTTAACACTTATCTACGTAATTCGGCAGCAAATATTTGAATGCTTCTCGGATTTTGAAAAGAGTCCATCAAATCCTTGTGCAAATATTGGTAAAAATGGAGCAATTAGTAAATTAAACAGTTTTTATTGCGGTTGGATTATGAAAGCTGCTGAAACTTTGACTAGTAGGCATGTTTGTGTGTGTCGGTTTGTGCTTTTAAGTAGTATTTTTGATGTGTCCAAAATTCCGACAAAATAATATTAAATTATACGTTTAACAACGTTTATCCATTATCGATCAAAAAAATGTAATAGACCGTTTTCACGTAGAATTGATCAGGCAATCAGAAAAACTATCCACATGGAAAAATGTCAGTGGCGTACCACTTTTCTTGTAAGAAATATTGGGCATATTTGCAGGGACGCTACTGGTGGAACATACCAAAATTGAAAATAAAATCTTAAGTTTTTCGTGTGCTTTCATATACCAGATCCCTTATTATAAAAGATAGAATGATGGGGTTTGCGGCTTACTTACAAACGAAATTTTCATAGCCCTCTCAGTTTCTGACATACGTCGATACAACGATTTTAAAAATGTGTCATTTTTGACGCCCCCCTGTAAGTGGCTCTCTAATTGCTTCTGGTACGATTTAAATTGAAAACGGAAGTTCAAACGTAGGTTGTTAAAACGACCCGTAAAGTTTATTCAAAGTGTATCTTTTTAACTTGTATCACCCAAAAGTCAAAATCATAATAGTCAAAATTTATTATGAAAGTAATGGAAATCAAAAATCAAAATATGACAAATTACTCAATGCCACATGTACACTGATAAAACTGTGCTCCCTTAATCAAATAATCTGATTTATTTGGTGAATAATTATTGGTAATAAATAAATGTGATTTTAATTAACTAAGTTTTATTTAACTGAAATAAATGAGAGTATTTCGTTTTATTTGCAAAATTATTTGACTGTTGGTGAATTTGTGTCAAATCGTAGAACCCTTCAAACAAATATCTTACCAAAAAACCATTAAAATAACAAAGTCTAAATAACTAATTGTTTAATCGAACAAATTTTTATTTAGGAACTAAATCCCGTTAATCGCTAGTTGAATCACCCAACAGAGAACTATTTAAATGTCTAGGTCATTTAAACTAAATAATTATGTATTTACATTAAATCCTTAATATAAAACAACCAAATATTTACAAATAACTAATTATTTAATCGAAGTACATTTCAAGTTAACAACTAAATACCTTTAACTTTAATTTAAATCATTCATTGCCGAACTTTTCAAATAATTTGGTCATCCAAACTAATAATTAAGTATTTAAATGAACTCCTGTCGCCTACTTTGGGCTTTGAGTAATTTGATTGGTTATACAAAAGTGGCCTGATCAATCATCATCGCGTTTTTGGTTATTGGTGTTGTAGAAATTTATGAGTGAGAGTGAAATCCTCTTTGTTAGTGGCACAGAAGTTTGTGATTCCATCAAAAATTAAAACGAAGATATGGGGAATAGACGTAATATGAATAATTATTTAGAAGATTGGGGTATATCAAGGGGTATATCCCATTTATTACTTTTCAGGGTAGGAAACTATATTTGAATATTTTAGTTACGCATGAAACGAGTCAAAAAAGTAAGATAAGAGGCAAAGAGAAGATACTTGTAATACATAATTTGAAATTTCGAACACAAATTCTTTTTAGAAAAATGTAGCCAGGTATTTATAAATCATGGCTACCTAGGCTACAAATAAGATAGTTTTTCTCAATTTTCACCATATCTCAATAGCTATCAAACCTCCTAACGTAAAAAATATAATATAATTAATATAATATTAATAATTATTGTACCTAATATTTGCAAATTTGCCTTTATTTAATTTTTTATCGAAGTTATTGGCTTCTCTATAATGTTTTATTGACGTATATTTTAAGGGGAACAACAACTAATGGTGGGTTAATACAGCAGGATAACATAACATAAAAATAAAATAAGAGTTGAATCTACAGATCTGCTATAAGACGTTTATAGAAACACATAACATAACATAAAAATAAGAAATAAAATAAGAGATGGTAATCTTTTAAATTTTATGTTATTTTTATGTAAAAATCGTTGTGCGCGTGCGCGTAATTTGTCATAACTTTTATTTTCGACAAAAATGCGTTTTTTCTGTTGGTTTGCCTTATTATTTAAACACTATAAACAATTTGATAAGGTTTGTGACTATTATGGTATAGGTACTGATTAAACCATATTCAATAGCAACATTTCAATATTTCTTATTTTTATGTGACGTCTGTATAAACACGTACTTGGATAAAATAAGAACTGCTTTGAATGAACATTCTGATCTATTAAAAATTAAAAAAAGGTATTTAAACCAAATAAATTTATACTTGGTCTACATAAATATAAAAGACAAGTTAAACAATTATGTACTTGAATAAAAAAAACAATCACTTTGATGGAAATTACCGGTTTATTTAAATCAAATTACTTAAATTGTTTAATTAAATAACGTTGTTGTTACGGCAAATACATGTAAAACAAAAGTAAAATAAATATATACTTGATAAAATATATTTAAATATCAATAAAATAAACATTTTGTTAACTTAACTTTTAACCCATTTACCTTAAGTCATTAAAACGGCTTATTTAAGTTAGTTAGTTAGTGATTAATTCCAAATAAAAAGTAATTTGTATTAAATCAGATGATACAAATGAGGATAGGAAACAAATATTTATTTGAGTCAATGGAAAATTTTTTTAACTCAAATAATTAATTTTATCAGTGTAGGTACATAATAGTTATTTACGTAACAAGTAGGTAGATCACATAAGTGCTTTAATAATATAGTATCCTACGTTCCGTACAAAACTTTACATACAACTATAACTATTATTATTATTATAATGATTATTTGAAAAAAAATAATTATTTTAAAAATTTAATACAGAATACAGGTAATAAGAAACAAGCATAGGCGCCGCGATTGTCTCTATAGTCTATCTTGAAGAGACGCGAAGTAATAAATTAATCAAAACCGTCTTCTCCATGGGCGTGCAAGATTTTTCGGCATGTATAGATTTAAATAGGTCTAAATTATTTAATTTGTGCAGAGTTAGTAAAAGTATCGACATTGACGATGTTTTATTATCCAGGGCTACATTGATAAAAACAAATTAGCATGATCGTATAGCCCTCCACGGCTGCCTTAGATTTATACGAAAAAGTCTATTTTTTTCGAAAATTAACAAAAATAACCATAATAACCTATATATATATATATTTGAACTCAGGAGAACGATATCTAGCGACTAAAAATATAAAATACAGGGTGTTTCATTTAAAGAATGCCAGGTAACTTCAAAATTTTAAGTTTATGATGCTTTTTTGTTTTTTTCTGATATCGGACTCTGAATACCCGTTAAAAATACTACAAAATTGCTAATTTAAACTTATTTGTAAGACTAATAAAAACCGAGATATCAGATATCCATCTAGTAAAATATCAGCAATCAGTACAGTAAATGAAAAAAAAATAATTCTTAACTTTTACGATTCTATTAAAAATAAGAATGCGGATTTGAGGGTTGACAATGCAGTGCAATATTCAGCAGATATGCTTAACGTTGGGAAAACAACAATATATAAACTTTTAAAAGAAGAGAAAAGTGTTGGCGTCAAACCTCCAAAAACTTCTCCAGGACAACCAAAACTTGAGCTGGATGACGTTCTAATGCAGAGGGTAAGGCGAAAAGTTCATAGTTTCTTTTTAAAAAAAGAAATTCCCACGCTGGACAAAATTTTGTTTTCAATCCGAGAAGACCAGGACTACCCATTTATGTGTAGAAATACGCTTCGGAAATTATTTAAAAAAATGGGTTTTCGGTGTAAAAAACATAATAGGCAATCGATTTTAATAGACAAAAGCAATATCGTCTGTTGGAGAAGAAATTACTTAAGAAGCACTCGAGAAGCTAGCGAAGAAAACAAAAACAATATTTTACCTAGACGAAAAATGGCTAAATGAAGGCCACACTGTGACTAAATGTTGGCAGGATGAAAATATTAAAAGTCCCAGGCAAGCTTTTTGGGAAGGATTGTTCACAGGATTAAGACCGGCATCTGGAAAAGGACATCGACTTATCATAACCCATATTGGAAGTTCTGAAGGCTTCGTTAAAGGTGGTCTACTGATGTTCCAATCTAAAAATACAGGAGACTATCACGAATATATGAATGCCGATGTCTTTGAAGAATGGTTCGAGCAAATGTTGGATCTTATACCAAAAGATGCAATAATTGTGTTGGATAATGCAAGTTATCACTCTAGGCTGACTCCCTCCTTACCACTGCGAATTAAACCCAATCGAACTTATATTAGCTCAAATAAAGACAGATGTCGCCAGAAAAACACAACTTATAAAATGGTGGATTTAAAAAGACTCTTTAATGAAGCTATGGGTAAAATCAGTGCGGAAAAGTGGAAAAAGTGTATCGATGATGTGATAGAAGAAGAAGCCAAAATGTGGCAGGTTAATAATCGAAGAAATAGATCAAACCCTTATTATATGTTAATAAAAGTTCATCTTCCGGATCGGACTATGATTAAGCCATAACGACAAAGTATTATTCAATTTTTGAAAAGGCCTTGTTTGCAAGATTCTATATAATATCTTGTTTTTGTAATTATATTATGTAAAATAGATTGTTACTTATTAGTTAATACGATTTTTTAAATGGTTTCATATAATATAAATACCTACGAATATAATATAATACAATTTTAAGAGAACAGTCAATGGTAAATCCTCAAATATAACAATAGCGTGCGATAAATTTAGGGTAGACCTACCTAAAGAATGCTCATTATTTGGATCCTTTAATGTAAACACAATAGATTTCAAGGGATGGTGTTTAAATTGTTCTTGATGCCCCGGTATGCGTTTTGCATATTTATGAAGCATTTATTACTTCGCGCCATTTAAAGATAGACTATAGTGCGGTAATAATATTTATTATGACATTTCAAATAGTGCATAATCATCATCAATTAGTTGTTCTGTAATTTACTAAATTCTTTATCAGAAAGTGGGCAGCATCTTCATTAACAAAAAAACATTGCAGTTGCACCAAAACACAAAATTCCTCTCTCGATTGCTTTAATCCAATGAAGTCCTTTAACTTACAAACGTTAATGGGCAATAAAAACCCATTTCGAACACCCTGTACATCTCCCCGTGATAAGCCCAAAGATATCCTATTAATACCACCATTATGCCGTCCGATCTCGAGCATTCCGAAAAAGATTATTTTGTATGCGAGCGAGACACTTCTATGTCGTTAAAATCGATTTTATAACTTACTTTACGGTGTCTTGCCGTAAATTTCGCCCAATAAAACCAAGAAATTAATGCACTTTTCACCATAAAAAGGTGTTATCGTATGTCGTTTACCTCTTTTAAAATTCTTCGAGACGATTTTTGGGCTTGTCGGACAAAAGAAGAAGAATCCACCGGAGAGTCAATAAAAAAAAAGAAGAAAAAGCGGTTTGCTTGATTGAGGTCTGGTTTTCAGTTTCAGATTATTTAATTATTTTTTTATTTACTTCGTCTAAAGTATTTTATGTAAGAATGACATTTATCTGTTCCTGTGTATTTAACCCTAAGAGCTCGACCAGATGAAGCGATTTTACGCATGAGTCAAGAGAATCAAACTGTATCAATTCCATTACAAAATAATACGGTTTTAAGCTCTAGGGCTTATTCCCTGGACTATTTAAAGAGTATTTTGTTCTTAGATGATTTTTGAAGATACAGGGCGAGAAAATTTTTCGCCAATAACAACATTTCATTACCAAAAATTGAATGTAAAGTTTCTTAATCTACAAGAACTGTTGAAAATGACTACGTCCAGGTAGGATGCAAGAATCCAATCTTCTCCTTGTTGACTGCCGAACTCTTTCAAAAACACCAGGGTCGTTTAGGTAGCACCATAGAAAATAATCCAGGGGGTTTAAGTCCGGTGATCGAGCAGGCCAGGTCTTATTTCCATTATTAAATCAGTAAATACCCTAACATAGCGATTATTTGAGTAAATTTGGAGACTTGGACAAAATAATGTATAATTTTGTCAAAGTCAGCTTGATGACATAAGAAAGCTTCGACCGGGCTTTAAGGGGACCGGCATCATAATCGGGGTTGTCAGCCCTTTTTTTTAATTCTTTAAGTTCTTATTATTAAAAGTGTTCTTTTATATCAGTATTTAATTAATAGTCAGTAACTCTCTTTGAAAGCTAGTTTGCAAATATACTTTGAACCAAGAAATTTTCAATGTCAAAGAAAGAACGAACAAGCCATTCATGAATATTATAATAATTTTTTTAATACTTCAGAAATATTATGTATACAAAAATAATTTAAATGAAACTAAAAAGGAATTTCACTGCTGTTAAACAAAAAAAAATAAACAATTAACAAACAGTCCTACACATACGAAAACTTTGTAGAACTGGCAACACCCTGGCGATAAACCGTTGAGGCCCACTGGCAATTTAAAGTGCTAACTATTTTTTCCGAGTGAGAAAATTAATGGAGCAGCATATAAATACAAATTTATATGCTGTAGACAAGTGCCAATTGGGTGATACCTTATCAGCTTTAAAATCAGTTGAATGTTTGAGGTATGCGATATTGGGAATCGGACAGCGGCGTGACTGGTTGAAGCGATTCACTGTTAATTACATATTTCATTTTCTGCTATATCTGTGTGGTTTTAGACAAGTAAGTTTTTACTTGGTACCTATATTTTATTATATCAGTATGGCTTTTTGGCGACAATTTGAAACAGAACGTCAAGGTGAATTATCGCAGGAATATAATGAGTCGGTGCCAGAGTCGGCCATCGAAGCGAAATAAGTCCGGAATTAAGAAACAAAGATTTACATGTTCAATGTCATCGCATTATTTTAAATATGTACGCGTGGAAAGCTTGGAACAACTATACATCAGTTTCCCTTCCTCGATTTAGTTAATAACATTTCTTTTCTGAATCTGTAAGGTTTATATGGCTTCCAATAAAACGTACCTCGCAAACCTCAGTAGGACACCCTGTAGGTTAGGGATGGTTGATTGACAAGTAATTTAGAAAAGTCCAACAAAAAACTAATATGCCTAACATAAATTTTCATAACCAGACACCCTGTAAACGGGTCAAGCTACTGCAATATGGCGTTTAACTCGATTATAAACCGGCATCATTCCAGGGACATTACCTGTCTTGTGCTATTGCCTATTTTACATATAAATGAATTTGAACGTGAGCAGCACATACCTACTGGCCGTTGGAATGAAATACGATGTAATATACATAAAATCCATTTTTTGTGCAAAATGCCTTTGTTTTAGATTAGATGGCTATTAAAAATAGTATCGCAAGAGGGCACACTGGAATTTTTCAATTTTCAATATTATAGTGGTTAAGTGAGGAAGCTTCATATTATTATTAATTAAAATCTAAAGTAGTCTGTCTCTATTTTAATGTGTCAAAATTTAGTAAGGATCGGGCCAAACTTGTTAAAGCTAGAACAAATGTATGCAAATTATACAGGGTCGTGCAATAGTGCGTCAGGTACAGATAGCTCCTATACCAATTAAGTTCGGAGTTTCGTTCGATCGCAGACGTACACCGTACAGGGTCCTGCAACAGTGCGTCGGAATTTCAGAGCTCCTAAACGAATTAAGTTAGAATTTTCATTCATATGCGGGCTTATACTGTATCATAGAGTGTATTTCAGGACAATATTTTTGCATATACAGGATTGCCCAAAAAAGTGTGGTAACATAATGTTGATTTTTTTTAAATGGGACACCCTGTATTTTCTTGCATATTTTGGTGTGTATTATTATTCTTTATAAGTATCTATAATTTTATGCAATTTGCTTTGGTAGTTTAAGAGTAATAAATTAAAAACTAAGATAAAGAAATTTAGCAGCTCTGAAGAAAAACCAAAAAAAAATCTGAAAACATTTTTGGTAATCACGGCATTGTACAGAAATAATGACAAGGAATCCAGAGATACGATGAATTGAAGACTTTTCATCAACTTTATACAGGGTGTTCTAAATAATGTTTCAAAAATGAGTCATTAAAAACTCATTTTTATCAAAGTTTTCAAATGCAACACCCTGTATATCTTTAACTAATGTGACGTAGAATTCATAAACATTTTTTTTTGCAATACAAACATGTGTGTTCTGTTGTGTAAAAATGTAAAAAGAATGTTTATTTCATATTATATGTCTAAACTAATATTATAAACTACAATAAATGTTCAAAATGTTTTCCATTTTGAACTGTGCATAAATTAATGTGCTCTTGAAAAGATCTATTTGCTTCCCTTAACATTTCTGTGCAAATAACAGCAAAAGAATCAGTGGCGTGTTTACCATGGAAGCTAGGGAAGCACAGCTTCCCCTAAACGATTTACTTAAAAAAAGAAATAATCCAATACAATCCTACTAGAACTTACAATTAATTTTAAAAATTGTCCTAAATTTTATTTGTAAATCGGGCGAATCCGACCGCATTTTCATAAAGCACCCTCGATCAGAGAACTTCATATGCTATCTAGTTCTACTTCACGGTGATGCCCGATTGATTTCGAGACATACCGACGCGCCATTCGCGCCGCGCCGCCGGATTGCGGGAAGCGATTGGAAAGCAGCGTATTGCCGTATATTGTTTTACTGCATCGAACAAATTAGAGTGGCGCGTGTCTAGGCGGAATTTAAAACCGTGCATAAATATTGGGAAAAGTACGCTGTTTTCAAACAGATTATTATTTTAAATATGGATCCTGTTGCCAGTTTAAGTTCGGTTGAAAGTGAAAATAGACTTCTGTGTGAGTGTATTGTGTGTCAGATAGTGGTAAAAGGATTTTCCACTTATATTTTTGAGGAAAAAAACAAATTATTTCCAATGATAGGCCCACTCCATCTATTCCTAATTTAACAAAAAAAAATAAACTTTATATTATACATTTTCAAAAAGAATCATATAAAACTTGTGACGGCTAACTGGTTGTGAAAATAAGTCTCTTCTGTTTTGCTGGCCATGCCTCTTATTTTCTAGTGAAAAGAATTTGTGGAATAAAAATGGATTTTCGGATTTAAATAATCTACATAAATTAATTAAAAGACACGGGTCTAGTAAGTCGCATTTACAGGCAATTATTAAAGAAAAAACTTTTGGTAATATAAGAATAGAACACGCATTAGACAACCAACTAAAAATTGCTTCTGAAAAACATAACCAGGAAGTAGTAAAAAATTCGAAATATCATCCCCGATGGAGAAAAAATTTTAAATTTTTTGTTATTAAAATATTTAAAAATGTATTTTAAATTGATGCACTTCATATGCGTAATAATTTGTCAAGATTTACCCAAAAAAGGGCGTGGCACCCCAAAAATTTTCGCCTGCGGCGCAAGAAAGAGCGCCTTCCCCGCGAAAAAACACAACATTTTCGCCGGCCCTGGTTACAGCGTCCTATTGTATTAAAGTCTGGACGCGCCACTGAAAAGAATGTATTAGTAAACGTCTTGTCTCTTGGTAGGCCTCGAAATATGATAGGGATTCCATTTTTATTAGAATTATTTGAAAAGTTTAATTAATTCAAAAAAGTTGTCATTTAAGGCTAATAGTACATAGCGCTTAAGTATAAGATCTTAAAATAAATTTTAGTAAAGAGGAGTTAGTTGATTTGATTTTTGCACTTGGCGAGAGCGAAAATAATTGCGCTTGTTAGCAAGTAGAGTTTACGCGTCACGTTATCCAGAGAGAAGGCAGCCTGACGAAAAAAGTTTTAAAAGATTATTATTAAGATTTGTTGAAACTGGAAATGTCGTGTACACAAAAGAAGAAAGAACAAAACCTGTCACCAACGAGGAAAAGGAATTAGAAGTATTATTAACAGTTATTGAAGATCCACACATAAGCCAAAATAAAATAGGGAAAGCAGTAGATATTAGCGAAAGATCTGTACAACGAATTTTAAAAAAGCATCAATTTCATGCCTACCACATTCAATTCCATCAAGCTCTTAGCGATAGAGATTTTCAAAATCGACTCGAATTCTGTGCTTGGACAAGAATGAAATTTCAAGAAGATCCTATGTTTTTCAATTATGTTTTATTCTTTGATGAGGCTACATTTCATAACACCGGTTTTATAAATAGGCATAACTTTCACTATTATTCCACAGAAAATCCGCGATTTATGAGACAAATCGACCAGCAGCACCAATGGTCTTTGAATGTGTGGGGCGGAATTATTGGTGATAATGTGATAGGTGCATATTTTTTTAATGGTCATCTTAATGGGCCCATGTATTTAAACTTTTTACGAAATGATTTACCAGATTTACTGGCAGACGTTGCTCCATATATTAGAAATAGGATGTGGTTTCAGCAAGACGGAGCTCCGGCACATTTTTCACGGGATGTAAGAAATTACCTTGATGATACCTTTCGCAACCAGTGGATCGGATTAAAACGAACTTACACACTGGCCTGCTAGATCGCCAGGCCTAGCAAAGCTTGACTTTTTTTTTATGGGGACATGTAAAGCAAATTGTTTATAATAATTCGCCGACAGCTACCATTAATATGCAGCAAAGAATTAGAGACGTGTTTCGTAGTATACCACTTGAAATGTTAAGGAAAGTAAATAGATCTTTTCAAGAGCATATTAATTTATGCACAAATCAAAATGGAAAACATTTTGAACATATATTGTAGTTTATAATATTGGTTTAGGCATATAATATGTTTAATTGATAAAATAAACGTTCTTTTTACATTTTTACACAACAGAATTTACGAAATTTGCAATTATTATTTCGTAAACGGCTGGAAATAACCTACATGTTTGTATTGCCAAAAATATTTGGTTATGAATTCTACGTTACATTAGTTAAAAATATACAGGGTGTTACATTTGAAAAATTTGAGAAAAATGAGTTTTTAATGACTCATTTTTGAAACATTATTTAGAATACCCTGTATAAAATTGATGAAAACTCTTCGATTCATCGTATCTCTGGACTCCTTGTCATTATTTCTGTACAATGCCGTGATTACCAAAAATGTTTTCAGATTTTTTTTTTGGTTTTTCTTCAGAGCTGCTAAATTTCTTTATCTTAGTTTTTAATTTATTACTCTACCAAAGCAAATTGTCTCGTATTTCCCAAAATGTTATTTGATTTGCTTCTGTCGTTTAAATTAAAATCAATAAAAATCGTTTTGCACGCCTTGAAAGAATGATTAAGAAAACGACCTTAGATTTGTCTTTTCAGAGCTACATAATGTGAACTTGAAAAGGGTAAAAGTGCATGGGAGAGACGCCACACATTCCTTATTCGATTATTATGTTCGCGATGTGAAAGAGATGGCCCTATACTTTATTCTGGAAGTAACTACTTATCGACGCTGTCGTCGTAACGACTAGTAACGAATAAGTTTTGTGAGTGGGCTTCAAGAAAATCCATTATTTTTTATGAACATCCTATTTTCTGATGAGGCCACATTCCACAGCAATGGATGCATCAACAAGCATAATTTTTACTATAACGCTACCGAAAATCCAAGAATCATACGACAAATGGACTACCAACATCGTTGGTCAATACTAGTTTGGGGAGGAATTGTTGGAGAACATGTGGTAGGCCCTTACCTTTTTAACGGCCATCTTACCGGTCAAATTCATTTCGAATTCTTAACAAACGATTTACCTGTATTGCTTTTAAATTTACCAGCAAATATCCAGGCCAAAAATATGTGGTTGCAACAGGATGGAGCTCCAGCCCATTTTTCGCGACAGGTCAGAGCTTTGTTAGATAACACTCACGAAAATCAATGGATTGGAAGGGGTGGACCAGTTAGATGGCCTGCAAGGTCGCCCGATTTAACCATACTCGATTTTTTCTATAAGGGTTGGTAAGAGACCATGTTTATACCGAACGTCCAAGAATTGAGCAGAACAAGCGAAAATAAATAATCAACGCGTTTGCAATAATTACACCCGCAATGCTCCAAGATGTAGAAAGGTCCTTTCAAGCAAGAATAGACAGATGCTTTAAATAAAATGGAAGACATTTTGAACATCTTATAGTATAAATGCGTTACTGTAAAAATCTACTGCTTAAATAAACATGGTTGTGTTTCCATGGCTGCCTAGATCTTTTTTGTAATACTTTATTAATGAAATGGGCACATTTATGATTTTTGGTAAATATCTGAAAAACGGTCCAGAATTTTAATACACTTGTAATACAAAAAAATATTTGGTTTCAAATTCTGCATCAGATAGTCAAATAATATACCCTGTATATAAAATTTAAAAAACCATATTGTAGAGAATAAAAAATGTCAATCAGAATGTCAAATTTATTTTGCCATACCTCTTTAAATAGAATCTGAAAATATTAAGAACGATGCTTTCGCAAAATTTCGGGTTTTCCCGACTTTTTGAAATTTTAAAACATGACGTTTCAGCGTTCAGGTTAGGTTTTCTGTAATTCGACGAAACTTTACTTTTAACGAATTTATCATGCAAGAAAATTAAAAGAAAAAACCGAATTGAATAATAGACCCTCTCCAATATAAATATTTCGAAAACACATACATCACCCGTCCTTTTATTACAATATTACCCAAAATATATGCAAAATATTCCATAGCCGAAAATTTGAAACACAAAAGCTTCGCCTGTGTACAATCCAGCTTTAAAATTAAAAACGCAACAAAAAGGGTGATAAAACCCATTAAAAGCATAAAAGGGGGATCCCCGGCCACCGAAGGGGTCAAAATCGTATTTTTAGGGTTGTTACAGCGCACAGATGTGCCGTATGCAAATTACCAGCCCTTCTTATAATAAAAATTTGAATATTTTAAAAGTGCGCCGTTTTTCAGTCGATCAGATGAGGTTTTAAACCGTTTGTGTATTCGGATTGCGTCGGCGACACGACTGGTCGACTCGACTATAAATCTGGTTCTTTTTCATAAAAAACTTGATATTATTTTTTATGTTTGCTGTTTTATTCTCGCCTTACCGGTTTTCATCCCTCCAGCAAATGATGGCGAAAAGGTTTCTGATTAAATTATTTACTTACTATACTTACCTTTAAGTTCAGTAGCGTAAACAGGCAGGGGTGTTATGAGGATGCAAGCTTGGACAAATACTTTATCAGAACTAAAGGGCGGAATATATGCACTTAAATTTAGTCAAAATATGCGCATATACAAATATACAGGGTCGTTGGTATGTATGGAAACGGTCTATTATTTCTTAAAGCACAACAGCTAGCAAAAAATATTCCAGACAAAAGGTTTAGGGTTCTTTATAGTCTATTAGAATTTTATAGAATTAAGTATACAGGATGAGTCAGAATGCCGCAGAGAAATAAAGTTACTTTTTTTTTAATGGAACACACCCTCTATCTTATTTTCCGAGATATCGACTTTTGAAAAATGACATTATTGAATTTTGACAGCTTCTAGCTTTCTAACGGTACGTCTTAGCGTAAAACGGCGTACATGTCCCTATCTTAGTTTTTAACTATCTTTCTAAAAGTGTCAACTTCCGGTTTAACCGGATGTGGCTCAAAAGCCGGAAATATAGTACTTCCGGTTAAACGGAAGTTGATAATTTTGAGAAGATAATAAAAAAGTAAGATAGGGACATGAAAGCCGTTTTGCTCTATGGCGTACCGTTAGAATTCAAAAATGTCACTTTTCAAAAAATGTCACTTTTCAGACGGCTCGCGCTTGTCTCGGTCTCGTCTCGCCTAATCTGTACGCGCCTTAATAAGCAGGGTGACGACGTGATTTCTGCTGTAAATTTCTAAAGGTTACCTAAAAATCTGCAAATAGTGTAACAATGTCAACTCTTCATAGAAGTGGAAGGAAAAAGACCCTATCTGGATACATTTCGTAGAAAAATCTAATAAAACTGAAGGAAAATTAGAGAATAGAGCTATATGCAAAAAATGTAGACATGAAATGTCTAGTTTTGTCAAACGATGTCAGATGGAATTCGCTTTCCGACTGTTTAGAAGGTTTCGTTAAGTCATGGCCCATACTTTTCAAAATTGCTGAAGAGAACAAAAACGAAATTGACAATATTATAAGAGGAAAAGTTTTCAACATTCACTTAAAAGGATAAGTCGAAAATTACCTAACAATACTTAAGCCTAACTCTAACGCAATAGATAGACTACAAAGAAACAGTGCTAGTCTTTCAGATGTTGTGAAAGAATTTAAAATATTAGAAACTCATTTTGACAAAACGGACCTAACTTTAAATCAACTGCGAAAATTTAAAAGGCGTTATGAACAGTGTATAACCCCATATCATTTGTTGGCATATCTTTTTGGCTCAACAAAAACTCAGCAAACACTAGCAGAGAGTGAAAAAAATGTTGCTTTAAAAGCTGTTAAAGAATTAGATCCAAATAGTGGTTTACTACCACTCATAGTCAAGTTTCTTGCCAGATCAGAACCTTTCACTAATATTATGTTTCATGATGATATTCTTCAGAATGTAAAACCCATAGATTGGTGGAAGTCGCAAGAAAATACAGGGTGTTACAAATTCGACATACGAGCATTGGAATCTCGGAAACCATAGGAGTTAGAGAAACGGTTAAATGGGGGCAAAGTTGTCCAATTCGGTGCTGATTAAAATGCCGCTTTAAAAGTTTTAAAATTCCGAATTCTTCCGATTTTATTCGAAAAAAACCGAAATTTTGCAAAATCGTTTTTATTTTTTCCTGAGCTCATTTGAATAGCTATTTAAAAATAAATGACACTTTGTCGTTGCAACTTTTTCTCCTCTACGAAATGACGTTATTAAACTAAAGATCCGACGTTTCGTCTCCGAGCGGCCAACATCAACTTTATTTTTTTAAATACGGACCTGGAATTTTTTTTACCGATTTTTAAACCCCCCTACCCTCAAAATGTAATGGCGGTACTACTTTCTAATAATGAATTGTTTTTGCTTATTTCCTTTTAAATTCGTATTTTACATTTGTCAGTCCGGTCCTGGCAACGAATCACAAAACGTTATTTTTATAAAAACCTTTACAAATGGGTTTCATGAAAATTTGAGTTTATTAGGAAAGCTCTAATTTCCAAAATGTTCAAAAATATTTCCCTACCTATGCACAGATCGATGTTTCTTATGATCCTTGCTATACTACCCCCTTTTAATTGACCTTTATAGCCTACGAACTGTATGTTGTATTATTCTTCCAATTCTTCAAAGTTTGTTTAAAGTTGATTTTACTGATAGATGGATCGGAAATGGTGGGGCAATAGAGTCGCCAGCGAGATCGCCAGATATTTCGCCTCTGGATTTCTTTTATGGGGGGCATTAAAAAATTTTATTTATAAAAATGACTTAGATACCATGGAAGAACTGGAAGAACGCATACAGGTTGCAGTTGGTAGGATAAGAAGAAGATCGGTTGAAAGGGCTGTCGCCAAAATTGGAAGAAGGATCGATCGTTGCATTGAGCAAAACGGCAATATTTTTGAATGTTTGGAAAATTAGGTTTAATAATACCTAATTAAGAAATTTATAATTATTAGAAAATTCTTATAAAATAAATTATGTTACTTATGTATGAATGTTTTAAATAAAATATATTGTTTAATTAATATTGTGATTCGTTTCCAGGACCGGACTGACAAATGTAAAATACGAATTTAAAAGGAAATAAGCAAAAACAATTCATTATAAGAAAGTAATACCGCCATTACATTTTGAGGGTAGGGGGGTTTACAAATCAGTAAAAAAATTCCAGGGTCCGTATTTAAAAAAATAAAGTTGATGTTGGCCGCTCGGAGACGAAACGTCGGATCTTTAGTTTAATAAAGTCATTTTGTAGAGGAGAAAAAGTTGCAACGACAAAGTGTCATTTATTTTTAAATAGCAATTCAAATGACCTCAGAAAAAATAAAAACGATTTTGCAAAATTTCGGTTTTTTTCGAATAATATCGGAAGTATTCGGGATTTTAAAACTTTTAAAGCGGCATTTTAATCAGCACCGATTGCACAACTTTGCCCTCATTTAACCGTTTCTCTAACTACTATGGTTGCCGAGATTCCAATGGTTGTATGTCGAATTTGTAACACCCTGTATACCCATTATTTAAAAAGAGTTCTTCATAATTAGACAATTACTTTGTGCTGCTGCTTCTTCCGCATCAGTTGAGAGAATTTTCTCAACATTTGGTGTAGTCTATTCCAAACTCAGAAATCGGTTTGGAACGAAAAAAGCTGCAAAATTAGCTATTTTGGACAAGCACTACAATTAACTAAAATAAACATTATTTAGGTACAGTGGTTTTATTTTTTTGATATAATAAACCATTAATTAAAACTGAAACTTTTTATTTTCTCTTAATTATAACTTATCAGAAATTTTGATTTTAATCATGATTTAAATTGAAAAAAATCAAGTGATTTAAATCGCGATTTAAATCCTTTCAACCCTGCCGAAAATAGATAAGTTTTAAATATACTTTCCTTCGCCCTTGAATTATCAATATTAAAGCTTTAGATTGCGGGCAACGTTCTAACAGTGTATATCTTGCTGCCCTCGGCAATTTATACACGCTAATCTGAAACTCATAAAATCTACTTTTTCATTTAGGAAATTTACAACTCAATAAAAAGTATAAACAGTGGATTTTCTTACTACTTTGCTTTGGGATTTCGCTCTAGTTTATTGTGTTTAAAATTTACAGCCCGGCTTTCGGGTTGTAAAAGTTAAGTGGCACTATGTAATGAACTTTTGCGTTTATTTTTGCTGTTACACCGTTAAATGGGAAATTACACCATCAACAAAATAACTCAGGTATATTCGTAGTTGTTGTTGACATAATATTAGAATAAGTGATACACATTTCTTTAGATGCAGAATTAAAACTATTATAAACTAAATATCAAACAATAATTTGATATGCTCTATTTCGTAGTGGTTGACAGCATAGCGAAGGGTCATTAGTCGTAAAACCGCAATAAACCATAGGCGTGACAATAACAGGTACCTACCTGGTCCTAAACTACGCAGGCTATTTCGTAGTAGAATATTTCCGACTTACCTACTTACTTTAGTTTTTAATATGTTGTCAAAAGTTTGTGGATATATTATAAAAATGGCAAATAATTATTCCCCTTTCACAGTTTACATAATAGTTATCATGTTAGTGCAAACTTAGCGGCTTGTCACAACGAGCAACACTGCCAAATTTCGCCAAAATCAGCAGAAGGATTTTTGAGATATTAATAAAAAACCGATTTGTTTTTTTAAATTTGACACCCTGTATCTTGAAAACCAGAATTTTTAGGACACATGTTTATATGAACTTTTCTACTTGAATTTGGTTCAGGAATGCGCCCTTGGAATTACGGCCTATCATTAAGTAACACCCTGTATTGAGACGGCGAAATTGGTCCCTGCCCCACTCAATCTTTCGTCAACGCGCCGGCCCTGCCCCTGATGATGTGGAAGCCTTCCACATACTTTTACCATTTTGTGGTTTATACAGTGAGCTCAAAAAGGTTGGAATAAATTCGTTTAAAATTCAGGTGATTATTTTCTGGAAAACCGCTTGGACATGTCGATTATTATTTTTAATTGCGAATTTTTTGACATAAGAAATGTGTATAGAGGTTGTCTCAAGAAGAACATATACCGTCAACATTAATTTTTTTTAAATAGAACACCCTGTATATTATATTATTTTTAAATTCTACGATACATTCTAAACACTTTTTGTATAACATGCCATATCTCCAAAATCAACGGTTTTCGATATATTGACATTTTAATATTTTTCTGAAAAAATTCTGAGATCCGTGAATTTTTAGTTTTAATTGCGCATTTCTTTATTATTATTGTAACCTGTTACCTGAATTAATTTATTTTGACACAGACATTTACTTCTTGTCAAGAATCCTTCAAATTGTGTAGATCTTTCTAACTTCAAGTAATTCTGTAAAAATGGCGCGGTTAAGTGAAAAAGATAGGATAGAGGTACTAATGATGCTTGGCACAGAAGAGTGTGAGTTATTTAACAATCAATACCCAAGCCAAGCATCAATATCTCAATCTGTTGTTAGTAAAATTGTAAAAGAATATAGGGATTTGGGGCATGTTAGAGACAATTATTATATTTAAGGTGGACCTAGGATTTCAGAATATGTGCAGTTAAATGTCCTCTTAGCTATCCAAGAAAACCACCATGGTGTTACTCGCGGTATTGCCACGGAAAATAATATTTGTCAAGCAACCGTATTGAATTATTTACACAAAAATAAATTGCATCCCTATAGGGTACAGTTGGTTCATGAACTTAATAAAGATGACCCGGATAGAAGAACAGAATTATGTGAAATAATGATGAACAGATACATTGAAGATCCTCAAATTCTAAAAAGAATTATGTTCTCTGATGAAGCAACGTTTACTCTAAATGGGCATGTGAATCGCCAAAACTGCCGATATTGGGCTAAGGAAAATCCGCACTGGATCATGGAGTCCCACACACAATACCCGCAAAAAGTGAATGTTTGGGCTTGGAATTGTTGATAACCGGATTTTAGGTCCCTTCTTTTTTGATGGTACGTTAAATGGCGAACTGTATCTAGAATTTTTAGAATTTGAGTTAATACCGGCACTTGCTGTACTCTATCCAAATCCAGATGAGCCAGACATTCCCAACAATAACTTATGGTACCAGCAAGACGGAGCACCAGCCCATTACACACGCCCGGTGCGTGAGTACTGGGATACAGTCTTTCCTGGCAAGTGGATTGGTCGACGGGGTCCAATAGAATGGCCGGCAAGGTCACCAGATTTGACCCCGCTAGATTTTTTTCTGTGGGGCTATTTAAAATCTTAAGTATTGATGAACTTAAAGCTCGAATAAGGCATGAGGTTAGAATAATAGAGCCCCAGGTAATCCATAACGTTTTGGAAGAATTGAAAGATCGACTTGCATATTGCCAGCAAGTTGGTGGCGGTCAATTTCAACATTTATTAAAATAAAATTTAATATAGTCTATGTAAATATTATAGACTAAATAGATGTAAAGAGTTCATTTTTAATTGTAGTTTTCGTACCAGAAAAAATGTCAATATATCGAAAACCGTTGATTTTGGAGATATGGTATGTTATACAAAAAGTGTTTAGAATGTATCGTAGAATTTAAAAATAATATAATATACACGGTGTTCTATTTAAAAAAATTAATGTTGACGGTATATGTTCTTCTTGAGACAACCTGTATACACATTTCTTATGTCAAAAAATTCGCAATTAAAAATAATAATCGACATGTCCAAGCGTTTTTCCAGAAAATAATCACCTGAATTTTAAACGAATTTATTCCTACCTTTTTGAGCTCACTGTATATTATGTGGTGATGCATGGCTTAGTTGAACATAGGAAATCCTATGTAAATTTTGAATTGGCTAAATATTGGCTCTCCTGTACATTTTAGACAAAAATTGTATTAAAATTTTTTGAAGAGGCCGATATAATAAACTCATGTGCCAAGTTTGAATAAATTTTAATAAGCCAATATTAACTGATTCAATTAAATGTGATGGCAAAATTACGAAATTTTCATGGTTTAGTTAATACAGCAAACACCAGAAAATTGAGAATACCAAAAGTAGCGTCAGTAATAACATTTTCATTGAAGGCGCTTTAAGTATAGCTAAATATGAGCTATTCCATTAAGGAAAAAGTAACTATGATTAAGTGATATTATTCAGGAAACAGTTTAAGAGCAGTGTCTGAATGTTTATTCATTCTCAACAATGAACTTAATGTTTAAAATTGCCGGTATTGGAGCCAAGAAAATGAACATCGTCTTGTTCATACTCGGACGCAATATCCATAAAATATAAATGTTTGGGCGGGAATTGGAGGACACACATAATTTGACCATTTTTTATGGAAGGCAACCGTACAGCAGTAACCTATTTGGACTTAGAGTTCGTCTATCTATCTTACAAACTCATTATAAATGCTAATCCCTTACCGTCATAATAACCTGTTGTGTGAGGTGTAAAATTCGGTCACCTGATCTGGGGACTCCAGGTACGGATCTATTTAAATACTATTATATTATTATATTTTCTATATTTACACGTTTTTATATACAGTGCGTCCATAAAGTCTTGCACAAATTCATTTAAAATTCAGGTATTTACTTTTTAAAAACGCTCGGACACGTCAATTAGTACTTTTGTTTGTGCATTTTTTAACGTAAAATGTTTTTATACAGGGTGTCGCACGTATAAGGTATGAGGTCATCAATAAATATGTTTAAAATAAATTTTCAAACGTCAATATTTCGGAAACCGTGATTTCCAGAGGTGTTAAGTGTTCATCATAGAATTCAAAATTGATATAATATACAGGGTGTTCCATTAAAAAAAATCCTTGATGACCTCATACCTCACACGTGCGACACCCTGTATAAAAACATTTTACGTTAAAAAATGCGCAAACAAAAGTACTAATTGACGTGTCCGAGCGTTTTTAAAAAAAGTAAGCCCCTGAATTTTAAATGAATTTGTGCAAGACTTTATGGACGCAGTGTATATTATTATCTTAAAGCAGCGCAACCTTTTATTCTATGAGCAGCGAGTGCATCCCTGCTTTCACTCGATCACCCGCTGGATCTCATCGGCATTAGGGATTAGTATTTATAATGAGTTTGTAAGATAGATAGACGAACTATACTACAAAATCGAATTAAACCCGCACTAGACGAAGTTGTACGCAAGAATCAGGAGATCTGGTATCAAATGGATGGGTGCCCTATCCATAATTATCTCATGGTTAGATAACACTTGCAAAATATTTTTAACGGAAATATTATTGGCCCACGGCATCTAATCCTTTGACCAGTCACTGCCAGTCAGGTCCCCTGACCTTTCGCCAGACGACTTCTTTCTGTGGGATCATTTAAAAAATTTTATTTATAAAGATGTATGGACCAGCTAAAAAACTGTATTTAGTTAGAATGTGACATAGTTTCTCAATACCAACTCAGTAATGTTAGAAATGAATTTTATGATCGGATAAGATATTGTTTAGCGGTTAATGGGGAGGGTTCCTTGAACATTTAATTAATTAATTTTTTTGTGAAAATCTGTAGTCTTAGATATGTTATGTTAAATTAAAGGCTTAGTAACAAAAACATAATGGTATCTTTTATTTTAGATGTGTAATTCTCGGATTGGTAAAACGAAAATGTGTTTTTAATGTGAAATAATCTTTTTATCCGATTGTGTCAAAAAATGACGTTTTATAGATCAGATATTTGGACGAAAAGGTAACCTTTTCAATAAGGTATTGATTATTGCGCTGGTAGCTAGGCAACCTTTGTCGTCCTAGTCCGAAAAACATTTTGTCGGACGCTAAAATATTTTCAACAGTTTATTTTATTCAATTATTTACAATATTTATATTAAATGTACAATTAGAACAATTTTGAACAAGAACGGGGTGATGTAAATTTGATTTTGAGGATGTGTTATTATTTTTGGTCTCCGTTATGATATTATTCTCCAATGTTGAACTCGATTGGGAGACGGATTGGGACACCTGAGTCGAGACTGACTGCAGGTCAGATTGTGGAATGTTGAATATTTTCTTGGTCAGCTCTAACTTATTACTTAAGGAATCATCTATGTAGCCCTCGGCTACTCCCGAAGACTTCCAGCCTCCATGCCGTTTTATAGATGTTATGTCTGCTCCCGCATCTACAAGTAATGTGGCCGATGTTCTTCTGAAACAATGTCCCGTGAATTCCTTGGCATTCGGCAGTTTTAAGTAAGATGCTATTTCCTGAGGTATAGAGCCAAATTTGTGTATACCGACAACTTGCTTATGGCATTTTCCATTGCGATAAGACACAAAAAATCGCCCATCACTCATATTTGTTGGACGTAAAGCCAGATAATTTCTATAATACTTTAGATATTCTCCAGTCACCGTAAATGATCTCGGTTTGTTTGTTTTATTATAGGGAATTTTTATTAACAAAGCCGTTCCCAAATCTTGTATGTCATCAATTTTCATATGAGCCAGTTCTTCCCGACGACATGCGCCCGCGATTCCAAAAATAAAAGCAACCTGTAATTAAGAAAATTGTTAGTCAGAAATTTAAAATACTATTATATAGTTACATTTACCTTCAACATTAAGTATTTGTCATCTGGAGCATGGCAAAGGAATTTGTGAACCTCTTCTCTAGTTAGGATCCTTGATTTCTTTGGACAATATCCAACACTTTTTTGTTTCAACAATGCTCGTAATCTCATGTATTTAGATATATCAATATTCTGTTTTACATTTACCACTGCACGTAGCATAGAATACTGCGACCACAGAGTAGATGACTTCATAGTTTTCGATAATTCCGCCATATAGACCAAGAAGACGTTTTCGGAGAACGACTGTATATTTTTTTCTTGCCGGTAATCCATAAATTTTTTATAAGCTCTTTCATATATTTCCTTAGATTTTTGTGGCAACAAATGTAACATTACTTCCTTGGCAGTTTCTTGAATGTCAGGTGGTGTACCTTCTATAAGATCATCGTCTATTTCCATTTTTAATTGTGTTTTTCAGGTTTTAAAACTAGCAGAACACGAAAGATTAGTTAAAACTATCGCCTGATTGATAAAACGTCAGTTGATAATATTATTTTAATTATTTGTTAGATCCATGGATACGCATATTACAGGTTTCATTGTTCAAACATTCAAGGGACAAAAAATTACAATGCAAGATGAAATATATTGGTTTTCTTAATTTTTACATTATTTTATAATCCGAGCAAAAACACAATCGGATAAAAAATAACGAATGTTATACGGACGAAAAATGTATTTCGGACTATGCGGGTTACTGGCCTCGGCTTTGCCTCGTCCAGTAATCTCCCGCAATACGTCCGAAATACTGCATTTTTCGTCCTTGTAACATAATATACTATTATTCGTTATGTCCAGCTTTAAGTCAATTTTTGACAATAGCGTCATAGAAATTATTTCCTGGTGTTTGCTGAATTACCTAAACTATCAAAATTTCGTAATTTTGTCATCACATTTAATTGAATAAGTTAGGATTGGCTTATTAAAATTTATTCAAACTTGGCACATGGGTTTATTATATCGGCCTCTTTAAAAAAAAAATGCAAAACAATTTTTCTCTAAAATGTACAGGGGAGCCAATATTTAGCCACCTCACAATTTACATGGGATTTCCTATGATCAACTAAGCCATGCATCACCCGGTATAATCTTTAATACCATAATTTTTGTATACTATGAACGCACGTCTTTAATACCAATGATAAGAAAAGTTTTTTAGCCATACTCTATTAGTGTCAATAAATAAAGGAGTGCAAAAACTCTTAGAATAGTAGTATAGATTTGCGAAGGCATTAAATAAGAGAAAAACGTGGCTTTATTGAAAATATGATTTAAAACGACGATATAGGCGGTTTATTGCTCAGAACGAACGATTTTATATGCCTTATATGTTTTAATATTGCTGTTATGTGCAGTTTTTTTTCTAGATTTTGAAATTGTAACATTGTTCCCAATCGATGTTATATCATGCCGGACTGTGAGAACGTTTTTTCGACTTTGGGAAAGTTGCAGTTAAAATAACAAACATAGAAATACAAGAATTGAATTATTAATTACAGTGCATTTCTTTTAAGATAAGCCGGAGGGTTTTACGTGATATATTTTCAACCCCATATTACGCACTTTTCTATTAAATCCAAAGAGCTAAAACTTAAAACAGAGTTAATTTATGATTTTCACAAAAAAAGTCTCCATTAATATAAATTTTAATCCGAGGAGTTATTTATGATATGTACAAACAGAAAGAGGTGGTAACTCTTGATTCGATCCTTGAGAAAATCAGAAACAGAGAAATATGTGACATTGGACGTACTAGTCTTTCATTAGTTTTAAAGCAGTTGGGGCTTAAGTACCACAAAACTAACAACCGAAAAATTCTTTGTGAACAACAACACATTGTTTCTAGGCGGTGGTCGTTTTTGAGGAAATACCTAGCTAATTTAAAGTCAGAGAATTCAAAACCTGTGGTATTCTTAGATGAGACATGGATTTTTGCGAAGGGAAACCAAACAAAATATTCATGGCAGGATGGGTCAAAACACTGCTATTCAAGGGTTTCATCCGGGAATGGAAAAAGATATGTCGTAATACACGCCGGAAGTCGAGAAGGATTTTTGCCAGATGCAAGTTTAGTTATTACTTCATCGAAGAAAGTGGAGAACTATCATGACAATATAACTGCCGCGATATTCCAGAACTGGTTTGAAGAATATGTGCTAAAATCACTAGAAGAACCCTCGATCATTGTTTTAGACAATGCTTCAATCACTCACGAGTTTCTGAAAAAATACGAAACAATAGTTCCACCAAAGATAAAATGAGGAACTGGCTAAACACCAGCAAAAAAAAAACGACCATATATTTTTGAAAGCAGATTTGTTATCCGAAATTAAAGTACACACTGCTGGTAAGGATAAGTCTTACGTAGTGGACTCCCTCGCGGGGAAATACGATCACGAGGTCTTACGTTTGCCCCCATACCATTGTGAATTTAATGGTATTGAATTAGTGTGGGGAATTTGCAAAAACTACTATGACAAGCATGCATGTTAAACGACGAACGAAGAAAGCATTTTAAATTTATGGAATGAAGCTTTAAAACAAATTGGACCAGAGACTTGGTCAAAATGTATTGACCACGTGGAAAAATTGATTCAAGATACTTTTGACTCGGAACAGGTCATTGATGAAATAAGGCCAATTATTATAACTTCTGATAGTGACAGTGAAAACAGTGCTGATAGTGATAATGACGATTAAATGTACATTTTATGTAATAAAATTTCTAATTATTATTATTATTATTTACATAGTTATAAAATAAAAAATAGTTAAATAAATAATTGTAATGGAAATTTTAATTACGGCCCATATATCTAGAATTAGTAGAAATTCACTCACTGAACGCACTAATAGTAAACGAGCTGTGTAAGAGGCTCGTCTTATCCTGAAGTTTTTTATTATTACATGCATCTTAAAGCGAACCACCTTAAATATCTCTTGATTTTGAGGAAAACAAGATTTGACAAAAAAACGCGTTAATTTTAATATCAAGGGGAAGCCTAATTACACATTTGATAGAATTTTACTATTGACCTCCACACCTCCAGACAACCTCGCTTTGATATGTCAAATGGCACTACTTTAACTAGGTATACTAGAATTTATAATAATTTTAATTATAGTAGAAAATATTTAAAAGGACCGAAAGGGCAATAAAACGTGCAACAAAGAAAGTTAAGAAAGCTACATCTTTTAATCATCTTTCTTTCTTCTAAACAAATCATAGGCATGAAATTAGCAAGTACCAGGCGCGTAACTACAGGGGGGCCTAGGGGGGCCGGGCCCCCCCCCCAGACGTCGCTAAGCCCCCCCAGAAAAAGGCTGACTTTGTATCGACCATAATTTTTTTATTGGTTAAATTTTCCATTTTTCACTCAAACTCTTTTGGCAATACTCGTTGAACTTTAGGCTTGTATATTTAAAAATTAAATCCCTCGAGCTTCGCTCTCGGGATCTAATCAGAATAAACATGTCCAAATACAACTCGAAAAATTTCCAAAAAAAGTTTTCGTGACAGCTGAAAAATCTAACCGACAAAAAAACGAGGTCTTGTGATATTACTGTTGATTATTGACCAAATTTGTTAAAATTTGGGCGCGGTCCAAAAAAAATTTCGCCTGCGGCGCATTTCGCCTGCAATGGGCTCTTCGCCGGCCCGCATCTACACGAGCCGCCACTACAAGTCACAATAACAGGCCCACCCTAGGCCATCCCCAGGTCAGAGGGCTAGTTACGCCACTGGCAAGTACCAACCTTTAATTGCCTCTCTTTGTCAGGTGTGACAAATTAAAGCGGAACAAAGAACTCTTTCCCAGATACCCAAAAATTCAGGAACGGGCGAGGAATTTTGGGGTTTATTCGACATTCGACTTTGGTGCAAAATGTTTTTAGGCTAATTGAGAAAGGCGTGCCCAAAAGCAAGGGATTTAACTGAGGCAAGGAAAACTCAAATAAGGAACGTAGTTTACAATATGATTGCCACGCATAAGTATGTCACACGGCAAAAGCTAAAAGAGGAATTGCATGTCAAACAAATTATTTACCTAAGCAACTCCACCTTAGGTCATTTGTTAAAGCATTTGGGATTTAAATTTAAAAGGGTTAGTGGCAAGCGCTACATTATGGAGAAACTGGATATTGTTTCAAAACGTATAAAATTTTTGAGATAATATACAGAAAACTTGTTATCAGAAACTCCGTTAGATGTGGTTTTTATAGACGAAACATGGATATTTCAAAATGGTAGCGACATTAGAACATGGTATGATGACAACATCAAATCAGTTTTAAATAAAAAAACAATCAGACGACAAAAGATATATAGTTTTGCCTGCTGGCACCAAAGATGGCTTTATAGATGGGGCAGACTTGTTTCTACAAAGAATAAAAGCGCTGACTATCATGACAACATGAACTCTCCATTGTTTGAAAAATGGTTGGAAGAACAGCTTTTACCTCGGCTCGAAAAACCCTCGCTTCTTGTTATGGACAATGCAAAGTACCATTCACGGCTCAGCGAAAATGTGCCAAATGCTTTAACGAGAAAAGCTGATTTCATTTCCTGGCTACAAAGCAAAAATATCAATTTTATGGAAAACGTACTCAACCCCGAATTGCTACAGATAGTAAAACAATACAAAGCAAAATTAGGATACGCCGTGGATGAATTAATTTGTACTATTGTTCATCAAGTTTTGAGATCGCCGCACTACCACTGCATTTTCAACGCTATTGAATTAATCTGGGCCCAAAACAAAACATTTTCTAATAAACAAATTACTGGAAAAGGCAGGAAAGATGAAAATGCTGTTTTGGATGATTGGAAAGAAGCATTACAAACCATTACCCCTGAAAATTGATCTGATTGTTTTTGCCATACAAATAATATTATAAGGGATTATTGGCAAAAAGAGCACATTCTGGATGTTTAGGTTAAGCCACTGATAATTCATGTGTCAGATTATGATTCAGATTCTGAAAGTGACATTTCTTTATCTTTAGATTCAGATTAAGTTTTTTGTATGCAGTTGTATGTTTATTTCTTTATTTTTTTATAAAAATGTTATAAATATAAATATGAAATATATTTTTGTATTGTTCTTTTTTTCTTTTTATTATATTTGTATTTAAATTTAAAAGGTATTAATTAATGTATTTTTTAATGTACAGGGTGTTCTATTTTTGATAGTTTTATAGGGTATCTCGAAAATCATAAGGAATTTCATAAATCTGATATAGATGTTATGAGTTCTTTTTTTAAGGAAACAATTGCTGCGAAAACAGATCATGGCTACCTTGTTCCCCTGAACAGCTACAGGGTGATTTTCAAATTTTGACGGTTATTAAAATTCCATGTAACTTCTTTGTTATTATAGATACGAAAAAACTGTAAATTGATAAAATATGTAGTTTTTTCCGTAAAGTTCAGTGGCGTAGCCAGTTTTTTTTTATTTTGTTTAATTTTTAAGAAATTGACCCAACTTATATTTTTTCTTATGGGACACCCAGTATATTTTCAATTACGTTTATTCTGCTTACCATTAGCTTTTCAAATATATATATTTGTAATCAGTTTTTTGATAAAATAATTCGATAATAAGCGATTTTCATAAATTTTCCTCATTTTTCGTAGCGGGCGATGGCAGGTAGGAGCAAAACAAAAGAGTAAGTCTTATTTCACCATTTCTAAAATGTCATATCTCAATTTTAGTACATGCAATACAAAATTCTAAAAACTATTAATTTTTTATTATCAACACTATGCCCAAGGCTCGACCAATTTTCTGTAATTTGTTAAAATAGCTTTCTTCCAAAATTATGTTTAAAAGAAATAAAAATAATAATTTTTTTAATTGTTCATATAATTATTTAATTCTTTTTATATTTTTTGTATTAAAAGTGAAATTTTCTATAAATGCATGATGACTTTTTATCTACTAATTTCTTTGCATTTGCAAATTTTACATTTTACCAGATAATAATTTAAAAATATCTTAGTAAGCCATGGATAACAAAATCATTTTTTAAAATTATTTATAGACATGTCAGTCTGTCTTTAATTTGTCATAAAGCAAAGTTAATATACGCGGTTAAGAATGGAAAAGTTCCAAAATTTTGAAAAATATAATATGCTAGAGTGTTTTCTTGAGTGTCAAAAAAATAGTCGGGCAGTATCTGATTTGTATTTTGAAAGATATCCGGAGCGGCAGCAACCTGATTTAAGAATTTTTCAAAGGCTTGAAAATAACCTTATTAATTATGGATCGTTTTCAAAAGCAAGACCAAAGACCTATCAGAAGGAAAATAAAGCAAATGAAACCATTAATGTATTGGCATGCGTGGCTGCGGATCCGACCACTTCACTTAGAAATACACAGTTAAAAATTTTGCCGGTGTGAAACGATGTTCCTAAACGGTGTACGAAATTTAAACCAAATGGTGTTAAATTTAACACCGCATCAGTTGGTTAAAAGTAAAAACGTAATTTACCACCATGCGGTGTAAATATTTTAAGTTCACACTGAAAAGAAATTTGATTTCACCCCCTTATACGAGTTAAATAGAATAATTATATGGAGAGAAAATGAAGTTGTCACATTGCTGGTTTTTTCCTTGATACTTTTTAATACAAGGAAATTGGTGGATTATTAATTATTTATTTCGCGCTACTGTACCATTAAAATGTTTGATTTTATAGTTATGTTGCATAACAATAATAAAAGAAAATGTTTCCAGTAAATTTAGTGTTTTAAAAACTAATCACAAAGAATTGTCAACTACTCTTTGGTGTTGTTTCAATTAAAATATATTATTGGCAACGTCGCAATCTTCTCTCCTGTCTCTGAGTGGATTGAGTAGAGCAGCACGAGCGGGAAGAATGTGCGGTGCGCCTTGCCCATCTACGTCGTTCTGTTTTAACGTGTTTAATTCCATTCCATGCGGACTTGTTTAAGTGTTCTGTGTTCTGTCCATTGTTTGAGAAAAAATGAGTGTTTTTATTAAAGTTGAATATAACAACATACAAAAATATATTTCATTAAACAGGGAGGAAGCAACCTATCATGAATTTATTACTCAAGGTGAGTTGATATGATTTTATTTATACAGGTACCTACTACCTAGGTACAGTTAATAATTTTTTGGTTTATGTTTTATTATTACTAGGTATAGATATATAGGTACCTAAAGCACCTATATTTTTTTTCTTTTTTAAAATAACTACCGCCTAAACCACAGGGCATATTTTTCTTGCGGAATATATGGGGAATTTTAAACTATTTTTCTGGTGTTAATTATACTCCATTTGAAGTGTAAAAAAAAAGTAGCCTTTTCTGTTATCATTTTTGTGGCGTTGTTCAGTTAGTTTTAGAAGGTTTTTACCTACACACATTAGACATTAGGTACTAAATGTGTACAATGTTTTAAAGAACTTAAGTAATATAATTAGGTACTTATTTGATTATATTGGCCAACTTTTCAGTTTTTTTTTTCATTTGTAGCACTAAAAAAATTCTTGCAAGAACCACCAGATAGTATTGAGTTTTTTAAAGTTTCTGACAATGCAGGCTGCCTGATTGAACCTGAAGATTTCAAAACTTTTATACAAGAGGTTGAAAAGGGATTTTTATTCAGATTGCTGGATTTGCGATCAGACTATAATAGAGAACCTGCAATAACTGGATGTTTAAAAGGTAATTACATATATTTTTGTATTATCATCTTTCGAACAACTATGGTTTTAGCTCGGGTTTTAGTTAGGTTAGTTCCCGTAAGTTTCCCTTAAATGTTATTAAAAATAATGTAATAAATTTTACTAAGGCCAATTCAAAATGGTACCTACCTAGGTACTTGTTTGTCATTAAAAGCCTTGTTTAAGTTTTGTATATAAATTGTATATCGTTGCAAAATATAGTACAGCATTATGATGCTCATCAATAAAATTTGATTGATTAAATATTTTTTTAGAGCGAAATGTACAAAGATCTTAAAAGTCACCAATGTTGTCTTTTTGCATCAAGCCCACAACATGGTATATTATATTGACTATATTGGATACCAAAACACAGTTACGATTTTTTAAACAAGTTTTTGTGCTATTTTGTACCTATTTTTGTTATAAAATATTTTTGTAATAAAATAAAGTAAGTCTTGTTTAACAGTTTTTTTTTTACAAATCTCAGATTAGTACCACTGGGGTGGGATACTTATTAGAAATAAAGTTTGAGATTCAGAAAAAAATGGAATTTTCAAGCATTTTACACTTTCTTCTTAATAATTTAATGGAAAAACTAGTAGGTACCTAGGTACTTAGTTATAAAGTACCGATCAAGATTTTTTATTTCATTTTCGTAAAATATTTTTCAAAAATAAAATAGATACCATTTTCATGATAACATTTAAATCGCTTTTGGTGTAGAATGACTTTTTTATGGAGTAAAGTTGAGTCTCTGGTAAATTTAATTTAACACTATATGGTGTGAAACATGGTTTTTTATGGTGTAAATTTGACCCCTTATCAAATTTATAATAACACCATATAGTGTTAAACATCATATAATTTGGCGTGGAATGAATTTTTTATGGAGTTAAATTGAGTCCCTGGTAAATTAGATTTAACACTATATGGTGTGAAACATGGTTTTTTATGGTGTAAATTTGACCCACTATCAAGTTTTTAATAACACTATACAGGGTGTAATTTAATTGAGTGCCGATACTTAAGGGTGATAATCTATGAATGATTCTAAGATAAAAAGTTCATATGGACATATGTCCTAAACCTCTTCATTTTTGAGCTACAGGGTGTTAACATTTTAAGAAAAATATAACCTTTTTATATAAATCACTCTTAGATATTTTTATGAAATTTTGTACATACCTTTTAATCAATAAGGAGCATTTTTTGACCTAACAGATTTATAAAAATTTTTACCAGTGACGTCCGTACGGGGTTTGAACTGAATATTTTTAAAGAAAAAATGGATACGCCACTGCTTTTTCTAAAAACGAAACTTACTTTTGAAATTCTCATTTATTTTAAAGCAAATTTCGTTTATAGACTTACTTTTGTACGACGCACCGTTTTCGCGTAAAAAATAAAAACAAAAAAAAATAAAAAATTTTATTTCAAAAATCGCGATTAATTTAAAAGGAAAAATTCCAAACCTTAAATCGAAAGCGAAATGACAAGAGAAGATAAACAGATTAAAGAACCCACATTATTTACAGTAGTTGTTCGAAGTGTCGTCCACCCACACGTATGCAAGCATGGACTCTTCTTCCCATAGACTGACGCACATTTTCGAAGATTTCCGGGGTGTTTCTTATGGTTTGGCAGCATACTAATATACGATTTCGTAACTCTTCTTCGGTATGAATCGGCACTTGGTACACTAAGCTTTTCAGATGCCCCCAGAAAAAATAGTCTAAACTGTTAAGGTCCGGAGATCTAGGTGGCCATGGCTGCGTTCCTCCGCGACCTATCCACCGATTGCGATAGGTGTGATTTAAAAATTCACGCACTCGTAAGCTAAAATGTGGAGGCGCACCATCGTGCATTAGCCACATCTGGTTTCTTAATAATAATGGAAGGTCTTCAAGCATTGGCGGCAGATCTTCTTCAAGAAAGTGTAAATATGATTGTCCATCAAGTCTTCTTGGGAGAAAAAATGGGCCTATCAAATAATCATCAATAATGCCAGCCCAAACATTTATTGAGAACTGTTCTTGATGATTTGATTCTACAATTGCATAAGGGTTTTCATCCGCCCATAAATGGTTATTATGGAAATTTCTTATTGAGTTTCGAGAAAAATTAGCTTCGTCGGTAAAAAGAATGTGCCTGTCAAATAACGGATTTTCCATCAGGTTTTGAAGAAACCACACACAGAAATTAATGCGCATCGGGAAATCTCTAGGGAGTAATGCCTGGACTCTTTGAATGTGATATGGGTATAATAAATTTTCGATGAGAATTTTCCAAACAAGAAAATGTGAAACATTAAATGTTGCCGCGATTTTCCTCGTGCTACTTTCGGGGTTCTCCTCAATTTCGTGTAAAATTCCTTCTTCAAGTTCCGGTGTTCTTACTGTTTGATGGACTCCTTTAGCACTGTCGTCTACTTTTAAAGTTCCGGTCTCGTGGAGACGTCTATGAATCCTAGAAAATGTTCTCGGATCGGGTAGTACGCGATTTGGATACCGCTCTTGGTATATCCGCCTGGCTTCGTATGCATTACCGTCTGCAAGCCCATAAATAAAATGCATGTCAGTTAATTCACTGTTTGTAAAATGTACCATTCTTTTATTATAATTTAACGTCTTACTGTAATAATAATTATTTAATAATGCAAAATCAATGCCAGGCCTTTTGTCTTTATGAAAAGAAACGTCAAAATTGATGTAGCTTTACCCAGCCTACTGATTTTTATTTGATTTGCTTTAAGAGGGCATTTAATATGGTTACCGTTTTTTTCTTTTCAAACGTTCAGTTTAATGTCACTGGTGAGTAGAAAATAAATTGTTGTCCCAAAAAAAGTGTTTCCACTCATGGTGGGTGCCAACCAAATTCAACAAAATAAATAAAAGCAGTCTCAATGAACCGAAGAAAAAAATGTTTTTTTTGTTTTTATTTTTTTACGCGAAAACGGTGCGTCGTACAAAAGTAAGTCCATAAACGAAATTTGCTTTAAAATAAATGGGAATTTCAAAAGTAAGTTTCGTTTTTAGAAAAAGCAGTGGCGTATCCATTTTTTCTTTAAAAATATTCAGTTCAAACCCCGTACGGACGTCACTGGTAAAAATTTTTATAAATCTGTTAGGTCAAAAAATGCTCCTTATTGATTAAAAGGTATGTACAAAATTTCATAAAAATATCTAAGAGTGATTTATATAAAAAGGTTATATTTTTCTTAAAATGTTAACACCCTGTAGCTCAAAAATAAAGAGGTTTAATACATATGTCCATATGAACTTTTTATCTTAGAATCATTCATAGATTATCACCCTTAAGTATCGGCACTCAATTAAATTACACCCTGTATAGTGTTAAACATCATATAATTTGGTGTAGAATGACTCTTTTATTGAGTAAAATTGAGTCCCTGGTAAGTTAAATTTAACACTGTATATGGTGTGAAACATGGTTTTTTATGGTGTAAATTTCACCCCTTATTAAACATTTATAATAACACTATATAGTGTTAAACATAACAAAATTTGGTGTAGAATTGTTTTTTTATGGAGTAAAGTTGATTCCCTGTTAACACCAAATAGTTGTTAAAACGAATGCATCATGGTGTAAAAGTTACTACATTTTGATTAAATTAGTAGTCTATTTTAATCCCATCTAGGTGTAAGTTTTACTTTTCTGTAGGTGTACGAGTTTAACACCATTTAACACCGTTTTGGTTTGTATCGATATAGACCACTTTTGGTGTTCATTTGGTGTTAAAATAGTCACGAAATTTTAAACAGTGTATTGAGAAAGATATTGGCGTGGTACCCTCAAAATCATCCCGTCTGTTAAAAACTAACAAATTTAAATGTTACAGACCTCGAAAAACTCATCATTTGCATCCTGGTGATTCAGAGAGGAGACTTCAGTTTTGCAATTTGTATTTAAATATGTTGCGTGAAGATGAATTATTTTTTACCAAAATAATCTGGACCGACGAAACACGAGTAACAAGCGACGGAATATTTAATCGCCACAACAATCATCTGTGGGCCGATCATAATCCTCATCAGCAAGTAAATAGAGTATATCAGGGTCGATTTGGATTTAATGTGTGGCTGGCTCTATTGGGAAATAGAGTTCTAGCCTATGAAATATTTGAAGGAAATCTAAATTCCGAGATTTACTTGAATATTTTGGAAAGACATATCATCAGTTATTTAGACAATATACCATTACAATAGAGGGAAAAGCTTTTTTTTCAGCATGACGGTGCACCATCCCACAACGCAGCCATTGTGGTAAATTGCCTAAACACCAATTTTGGAGAAAAATGGCTTGCAAATAATGGACCTATTAGGTGGCCAGCCCGTTCACCTGATATCACCCCATTAGATTTTTATTTTTGGGGATTTTTAAAAAATAAAATTTACAGCGTCAGAAGTAATACGGTTGAAGAACTAAGACAAAATTTTGAAGCCGCTTTAAGAAGCATAAAACACCTGAATATTCGGAACTCCCTGAATGGTGTTCGTAGAAGATGCCAGCTATGTATCGATGCCAATGGGCTCCAATTTGAGCATTTGTTGTAATTGTTATGTATATTTTTTTGTTGTTTATTTAAAATAAAAATGGTTTTGTAGATCTATATTTCTATGCTTTATCTTTTATTTAAAAAATACAAAATCGATGTATTTCTAAAGTTGGTGACACTAAATGATGAGGTAAATATTTTCAGAGTTTTAAACATATAAAAAAATAATTAGTCATACATATTCTTTTGTCCTTTTCTTACTAACGGGGCTTGCTATGTGCAAAATAGGCCTATCTAAAGTAATTTGCAAATTACTCAGCTATTTCTTTAGAAAACTGCAAAAATGTATATATATTTGGAAAGCTAATGGTAAGCAGAATAAACGTAATTGAAAATATACAGGGTGTCCCATAAGAAAAAATATAAGTTGGGTCAATTTCTTAAAAATTAAACAAGATAGAAAAAAACTGGCTACGCCACTGAACTTTACGAAAAAAACTACATATTTTATCAATTTACAGTTTTTTCGTATCTATAATAACAAAGAAGTTACATGGAATTTTAATAACCGTCAAAATTTGAAAATCACCCTGTAGCTGTCCAGGGGAACAAGGTCGCCATGATCTGTTTTCGCAGCAATTGTTTCCTTAAAAAAAGAACTCATAACATCTATATCAGATTTATGAAATTCCTTATGAACACCCTGTACATAATTTAAGATTTGCTTACACGAGGCTAAATAAAACTTTATTCTACAACACCATTACGCCGCCTTCATAATATTCTGCAATTCTGCTGGTATTTTTTTAATACTAACAGGCAATTTGTAATTTAATAAGTACTTTTTAAACTTTTCTGTTGAAACACCGGCAGATATTACAATTTTATTATACATTATACCAAAATACCGTAAGCACAGTAAGCTGCCAGACCCATAAAGGCTAGACATTATACTTACCTACACATCATAATAATTTTAAGGCATTAACATTACTTTTTTTTCTATTTAACTCTATCCGACGCCTTGGTTAATTGAACTAACATCAGGGATTGTAGGAAGGAGACTTTGCAAGTGCTGGAGCGCCATCATATGGTTTTTATGCTGGTAATTTTCAGTTAAACGATTAAATATTAGATTTTTGTTCCGTATTCCAATTTATAATGAATCTTTTATAGTACCTATTACTTAGTAGACAACTTTGTTATTATTAAAGACTTATTAAAAAATTGAAAAAAACTTTTAACGCTCATTAAGATAAAAGCATGGGAACCCATTAACTGAGCATCAATTAATTGTTTTTTTAAGTCCCAAAGGAGTACCTACACTGTAAGAATAAATATGGTAAAATTCCTTAAACTATCAATGGTAACCTGGTGCCATGGAAGTTTATGTAAAATTCATATCCACTGATTATCGCGTAATTCTCAGTGCATAAATATTAACGTAATACTAAATGTAGGCTTTGGAATTTCAAATAAGTAATTGTCAAGCGTAGTTGCTAAGTTGCGATTTTCACAATGGTCAAGTTAACGGAACAGAAAAAATTGAAATTCTATGCATTGTTGGGTTTGGTGATAGAACACGTACTCAAATAGAAACAGTTCAATTATTCAATGAAATCCATCCTGATCGTCCTACCATACGTCACAAGGTGATAGAGTAGTGTATTCTATTTTCCAGTGCAGCGCCTTGTCTCCCTCCGATTAGGCAATCCAAACCATGTTATGTTTGCCGGCCACGGTCATATTGGAGTCACAAAGTGCTTCCAATATGGCCGTCGACGGCAAACGTCAGAAAAACTAACCTTTATTTTTGCGTGTAAACCGCGATTTTGGTTTTGTGTATTTTATTAAGTTATTGTTGTTCAATATGTGTTTTTTTCTGTTATTTATATTTAATAATACTTAAAGTTGATGATGTTATTGGAGATGTTATCATCTAGATGCTAAGAATTTATAATATAGTATTAGCTCATGTTTTAGTATAATTCCATTGAGACTATTTTAGGTTAGTTCTCTATGTGTCTACTTAATACTCTTACTAGCGCCCAGTTCATAGTTTTTAAGCAGTGGTGATCCAACAATATGGCGCATTCATTATTCTTTAGTCAAAGTGTCACTATTTTTTCGAATTTTATTGTCAAACAGAGTCAAATTAAGGGAACTAGTGTTACCACACTATAAACAGTGGGGGAGATTACTATATTCAGGCGAAAATAATAAGTATAAGGCTTAGGGGAAAGAGAATAGTGCATATGTGACACCCAATACATAATAATATGCTTGTAGGAGTATTAGTGGGACCAAATTGGCAGTTAACGTATATATAGAATAGAGGCTAAATTTAGAGAATTCGGTCATGTTAGAGATTTGCCTAAATCTGGTCGTCTTGCTCGAGATGAAAATAAACAACTTCCCTGGAAGAAAATCCATGTAGTCCTCTGTCGCACATTGGGGCCAATTTACAGATGCAGAAATCTGTTGTTCACCGAATAGTTCAAAAGCACAAATATCCGATACATACAAAATTATTCTATGAGTTATTTGAAGATGATTTCGATAGGACAAATGAGTTTTGTGAACACATGCAAGATATGTGCAATCTAGATAATAATTTAGTAAAAAATATTATTTTTTCCGATGAAGCTACATTCTGTTTGAATGGTAATGTGAACAGACAAAATTGTCGTTATTGGACAATAGAAAATCCGCATTGGATGATGGAAGTTCACAGCCAGCACCCTTAAAAAACAAATGTGTGGTGTTGAATAGTGCGCCTAAGAATAATTGGTCCATTTTTCTTTAAACAATCTTTAACTGGAGAAGTACAGTGTGTGTATAAAGTCTGGAAAATTTGAATTCCTGTTTAATTTTCTGTTCTCTGATTTCTAATTTGTTTACACTATGGTTAATCTGAATGAGAAACAATGAGTTGAAGTTTTAATATTGAGCGGTTACGGAAATATGAAGAGATCAGGTTTGTCAACTTTTCAGTGAATTATATACAAATAGGCCTCCAATAAATCAGTCAAGTCGAGTTGTAAAGAAATTGCGAGAAACAGGCAGTGTTAGGGAAGCCGCTAGACGCTAGATCAGGTCGACCTAAAACAGCAACCGGGGAGACAGGACTTTGGATATCATGCTCTCAATATATGAAATCCAACACAATCATCCAGGCCAATGGCAATTCATTTTAATGTGTCTCATCAGTCAGTGAAAAATTTGTTTAAGCAGGAGAAGTTGCATCCATACAAGATAAAGTTGGTGCACGAGTTAAACGAGGACGATTTTGATAAAAGAGCTGAATTTTGTGAGTTGATGATGGAAAGATGCAATAACGATAATAACTTCGCAACAAATATCATTTTCTTGGATGAAGCTACTTTCCATTTAAATGGTATTGTTAATAGACACAATTATCGTTATTGGTCTGCTAAGAATACTCACTGGTTCCAGGAAGGTTATACTCAGAGGCCCGAAAAAGTTAATGTTTGGGCGGGCCTAGTTGGTAGACATATTGTGGGACCTTTTTTCATAGATGGTAATTTGAATGGCGAAAAATATCTGGACCTCCTTAGGAATCACATATTTCCTTCTTGCAGAATGGTTTTACCGGGTGTAACTAATGGCACAAACGAACAGGTATGGTTCCAGCAAAATGGGGACACTTTTAGAACAAAGTTTACGTTAACCGTCCAAATGACTGAGAATTTTTAAAAGTCAGTGCTGAAGTTCGACCGATTCCATAGGACTTTCTTTTAAACGTTGTAGACGGGTTCAGGGATCGACTGGCGCTCTGCTTAGCAGAAAATGGTGGTAATTTTGAACAACTGATCTACTGAAAAGGTTTCACTTGTTTATTATTCCGATGTTAAGTTGTTTAATTTTCTAGGTTATTTATTTTGTTATTATAAGGTTTGTTACAATTTTAAGTAAATAAAAATTTGAAATACAAAAAATTCAGAGTTTTATCAGTATAATCCAAATATACGCAGGGTGTTCCATTTAAAAAAAGTAATTTGGTCTCTATATGGCAACCAAACCAGAAATGACAGAAAAAAATTCATGCAGGTAGAAATGTGGGGAATAATTTACTGAAGAATAGAACAACATAAAGGTCACTTTTTCGTATACGAGGTAATGCAAAAGCTGCAGGCATTATGCGCGACTATTTTTGCCACTCTGTATTTATAAATAAAAGTAATAACAATAAAACTATAAATCTTTACTTTTAAGCTGCAAACAGATTTTAATCATTAAGCCACCTGGACCACATTTATTGTGACATCTGCTAATATCATTGTTAGGTGTTTCTGTCACATTCAAAATTTTCTGGTCAGTTTATTCTTAATGCTTTTCGCAACCTGGCATAAATTAAAATAAAATAACGCTATGTATGTACAATGATTTCTTTTTGACACCAGGTATTTTAACTATTTTATTATAAATAATAAAACATTTTTGTATCTAATAAATACACATTACATTACAAATAAATTCGGCAAACTCGTCGTCGCCATAACAAAGATATTAAATAATGTGATTTAGAAATTCCAACTAAAGGCATTTTACTTATCTGCTTAATAATTCAAATAATCTAAAAGTGGAATAAAACGGTAATAACAAATAGTATTAGCGAGTTATTTAAAACATATTGTTATAGCTTCCAAGAACAACGTTGTTAGATTCGATACCTTTCCAAGCATATTTGTTTATTTCAATTTCACAATAATAAATTATTAACCTATTATATACAGGACGATTAAACGACATTTATCTATATTATAGTATTTTCGGACGATGTTTCATCGCCACAAAGTCATGTGATCCGTTCGTTATCCTGATCTAACCCCTAGTGATTTTCTTGTACGTTTATAAGCGGCGTACTTATTTAGCGTCGTTAACAGTAAAAATACACACTTGGTTTTATTTGGCCGCCCCCGTAGAGACCGCTACAAAGGAAACTCAATAAACAATGATTTTCAGAGCACTTTTTCGATATATATGTATACTATGTGTTGCACGAATTCTGGTTTCATTATAATAATACCTTCGGCAATAAACTGATACGATCAATTTTATTTTGTAAGAAACTTCGGGCAATTATTTAAAATGAATTGTTATGATTTGGAATCTGACATTGAAAGAGTTCCCGTTTTAAGAGGTCGCTTGATTAGAAAGAGACAATAGTGAGAGAGAAAAACATGTTGCAAACAAGGTAGTATATTTAAAAAAGATAGCGACTTTAAGTGCAATAAAAAAATTAGAGACAGAGGATGAAGAACTAGAGAAGAACAGAACGACAAAATTAAAAGCAAAATTTACAAAAGGAGGTTTGTTTTAAAATCATAGAATCATCATATTTGGTGAAATTCAAATATGAATTACAACTGCTTCTGGTGGTTAGCGATCTGAACAATATTGACATATTCACTGATAGGGTCTCCTCAACTGCCAGGCATGGGGCTTATTTAAAATACTCGGTATATAGGTACAGCAGCATTTTTTTTTGTTTTACTAAAGTCGGCTTCCACTTAACTAGGCGCGTTATGAATTTATCATAGAGAAACTTATACCGGGTGTTGCATCGTCGAGCGGGACATAGGAAATCCCATGTAATTTTAAATGGGGTCAATTATTGGCTTCCCTAATTATTTTAGAGAAAAATTCTATTTAGGTTTATTAAAGAGCACTAAAACCCACATTCAAAAGAATAACTTTAGATATTTTTGATGAGCCCGTTTACGGGTTATCGCCGATTTCTTTTTAACTATTTCTCCTTTTTATGGCCCCGTATTTGCGGGCATCAGTCAAGGTAAAAGATGACTGTCAAATAAAGTTGTCATTTTGAAATGTGTGCTTTATTGTTATAAAAACTCGTACATCGAAAATATTAAAGGTGTATTTATGAGTACAAATTAATCTGAATAAAACTAAAATAAAGTATCTAATTACAAGGTTAATTATGACATTTTACATGTTTCAATATTTTACTAATTAATAGATAGGTACTATTAAATTGTTAGAACTTTAGGATTTAAGAAGATGTTCAAATATTCCTCAAAATGACAACTTTATTTGACAGTCATCTTTTACCTTGACTGGTGCTCGCAAATACGGGGCCATAAAAAGGAGAAATAGTTAAAAAGAAATCGGCGATAACCCGTAAACGGGCTCATCAAAAATATCTAAAGTTATTCTTTTGAATGTGGGTTTTAGTGCTCTTTAATAAACCTAAATAGAATTTTTCTCTAAAATAATTAGGGAAGCCAATAATTGACCCCATTTAAAATTACATGGGATTTCCTATGTCCCGCTCGACGATGCAACACCCGGTATAGTGTTGTCTTGCTCAAACCAAGGTTAAAACGGCATTATAAAGATATCCGTAATATAAACGCGATAAGCTTAATATTGGTTATTTATGAATCGGAGAGAGAAGCACATCTAATTTTCAGTAATTATCAAAATGTGTTGAAGAACACTCCCGTATTACATAATGTCGTGAATAAACTCCCTAGATTTGACAAATATGTCATTTATTAAAAATATTGTGACATAAAATGACGAATATAAATCGGTTTGCAGGTTTTTTGCATCCCCAGGCGAGAGAAATGGTTCTCAACTTAATAGATAGTTTTAAAAATGAACAGGAGAAGGCTACTGAAACCGGCGAGTTATTAAATCCTAAGTTTATTAAAGAGAAAGTCTCGGAAGCACTAAAACTAAGTTTAAGATCAATACAGAGGATTGTTCATGAAAGTAGTAGAAGTATGCCAATGAAGAAAACGCAACGACGATCAAGGAAAATGAAGAGTGACACTTTATAGGAAGGTAAAAAAATGTATGTAAGGAATGTTATATACGACTTATATGGATCACAAGTTGATATAACGTTTTCAGTTTTTAAAGATACTTTGAAGGAACGAGATATTTTAGAACATAAGATATTTGTGCGAACTCCCAAGAATTGCAAGCGAACGAGTAATATTTGAAAAAATATGTTGAAAATTATCAATCAAAGTTTAGAAAAGTAGTTTTTTTAGATGAAACTTGGGTATTTTTGAATGGAAGTGGGTCTAAATCATGGCAAGACGACTCGGTGGAATCATTAGATAAAATTGAAATAAATGTTTATTTGTTTACTACTACCTAGCTTACTGCGTCGTCTATATATAGTATTTCATATATTTTTAATTTTTGTGACTTGTCTAAACATATTGTATGTATATGTACCAATAAATTATTTGTATTTGCAATAATATAGGTATACATTAGTTTAGTTGAGATAAATGTACACAAAAACATTCAAAATTATATACAATGTAAAATGCAGACCAGTTCTGATGTTTTAATTTTTCTCTATTAAACAACCACCCCTATTTACCGACCAACATTTGATTCCCGAGGGTGGTCGCTAGTCAGAGGTTTTACTGTATATTGTTTATCTAATTTTTTTACCATCATTTTAGGTATTAAATTTTTTAAATATAGAATTATTGTGCCGACTGTGTGCAACAATACGAACGCACCCCTGAGAAATTAATTTTGGAACGAAGCCCTCATCAGGGCCGTCTTTAGGTATGTGGGGGCCCCTGGCACTTTTGGCGTTGTGGCCTCTCTACTATCTTCGTGTCTTAAAAAAAGCGCCGCAGGCAATTTTTTTTAGGTGCCACGCCTTTTTTTTGGACTACTTATTTAAATCTAGAAATTTACTTTTCGATAGCCCAACCCGAGAAAACGTAGAAATAAAGAAATTTCTAAATATAAATGGCAATATTTTTATTTTAAATATTTTTTTTTAAGTGGGGTAGTATTTCTGTCGATGTATTAAATTTGAAGTATTGATTCGCGTTGTTAATTATTGAAAATGAATGAATAATTTAATTTTAAGTTTTCTCTTTACTATTGAGCCGAGGAAGCGCCACGCCCTACGCCAGAGATTTTCCATACTATATACTGCCACTCACCAACAGATATCGCAGATTACCATTATTCTAATTACAGACAAATTATTGTTGCCAGATTTTAAATGATTACTTTTTTTTTATGATTTTTTAAATAAACATTTTAGTCAATGGGCCCATGCCTAAAGATGGCCCTGCCTGTCATTTTTATTATGACTGATAGTTTTAAATTAATTGTTAACCTATTAACATTCAATTTTATGGGAAATCAGCTGTTCATATACCGCCATATTGGTTTTTATATTTTGAAACATTTTTGAAACCTCTGATTCTACTGATTTGATTCAGAGATCATATTATGCGCCTAGTTAAGTGGAAGCCGACTTTATCAATACACCCCTTGGTCATGCATTACTTGTACATTTATTGCGCTATCGTCTTGAAACCGACTGCACCCTCTGCAACTTCATGACGTCTCTTATACCGTTCCAAACCAATAATTCGTTCACTGACAGTGTAAATGGAATAATTTGGAAAATTACAAACATGGGAAAATGTCTAAATGTTCAAAATTGAGAAAGTCAAACTTACCAACAGAATTAAACTCTTTGAGAGCGCCACCTTAAACATTAAGTTCCGTCTTAACGAACCATTTTCGTCATTTGGTTAAAATATGTAAAGTTATTAAAATAGTTTTTTTTTTCGAAACTTGGGACTTATAAATATTAATGCCACAAATTACGAATATGTGTTGCTATTGTTCTAACAACAATATGTATAAATTGGGTGTGGCGGTAACTATAATTTTCTACTTATTATAAACGTTTCTTGATAGTTTACAAGCGAATAGTTGTTATTGGAGAATTTTGACAAAAGATAACGGTATTTGGATATTTACATATTTTAAACGTTGAACATAGAGACTTCTAAATAAACAGCTGATATTCTTTAGGGGTGAGAATAGTATATTACAGTACAAGTGCAAAAAATTACATTTTTCACACGAGTGAGAAGGTTTTGCACGACTAATAAATACACAATACTTTTCCTTCGATCACAAAACGTGGACTATAAAACCCTGTTACATTACTCTTAATTGCGACACTAATATTTTCAAAAGCAGTGCTAAAACACATTGCAACACTAGTTTTTATAGATTATCTATGTTATGTGTTAAACTTCGCTTTAATATTATAATTAACTTATAATACGTATATATCAAATAAAGACAATATAATAATAAAATAAAATTAAAAAAAAACAGAAATATAATGGCCAAACATTTGGATTAAGTATTTTATGAATACTGGAAGGAAGGAAACCTGCAAATACAGTAAAACCTCTGTTTGCGACCGCCTCTATAAAATGACCACATGCACCTGCTTTAGACGACCGGTTATGGATTCCCCATATTTAAAAATGGAAATCCCATTATTATATACTCCTCTTCACCGATCCATCTGGTTAACGACCGCGAGCACTCATCATCGGATATCTTAATAAACATTAATGCTAATAATTAATAAAGCTGATAAATCGGTTGGTAACATTAGTTTTGAACAGTTTTTGTGTGTTTTTGGACTAACGTGAATATTTGAAGATGGTAGAAAGAAGAAAATGTCTTTCGTTAAGCGAAAGAATGAAAATAATCGAGGAAAGTGCATTGAAAGATGACAAGTGCATTGGAAAAAAAAATAGCAAAACGCCAATTTACAATTCTGTTCTGTGCAAGTATGAATGGTGAGAAGGAAGAAGCACTAATAATAGGCAGAAGCAGAAGTCCTCGATGTTTTAAGGGCGCATATATCGATAAGCTACCATTCCAATTGATCTCGAACAAAAAAGCGTGGATGACAGCAGACATCATTACAACATGGCTTAACAAATTTGATACCAAGATGAAGAAGCAGAATAGAAGAGTGGTATTGTTTTTGGATAATGCAACGTCTCATCCCAAAATTACACTGGATAATGTCAAACTTATTTTTCTTTCGCCCAATACTATCTCACATTGCCAACATGTATAGACAGTGGTTGTCCTCTTCAAGAAATAGAAACTAATACATATTACCATAACCAACGCCTTGATATGGGTTCCGATGGCCTGGCGCAACTTGTCCGCAGTGACAATAAAAAAATGCTTTATGAAAGCCGAATTTATGTGTAGGTAACACAGATAATATTAACGACTTCGAAGAAGAAGATAATATTCCGCTCGCACAACTGTTTCCTAACATTAAGGACACATCTGTGAACTTAAAACAATTTGGCTCTATTGATAACGATTCGCCAACAAAAAGTGCAGAATTCACTATCATCGAGTGTATTGAAGAGATCCAAGAAACGGATGAAACTACTTCCAACTCTGAGACAGAGGAAAAAGAACCCGAACTTGCTGCAGTGTCGAAAATATCAAGCCTATCTGAAGCCTGAGCAAGTTTAAGAGACACTTTTTTAATAATGTTAACAAATATTTCTCAATTGCTATTATATGTAAATCTGAAATTTATAAAAATTAAATGAAAAATATGAAGCAATCATTAATTTCTGATTAATTTACAAAATAATAACTGCTATACATTTATTCCTAATTTATTGAATAACTCGTTGTTTTTGACAAACTTGTATTTGGAACAACCATTGCGTTGAAAATTCGTTTTTATGTAGCAGGGTATTTAAGACACTTTTTATGTTTTTGATAAAATATATTGTTAAATATACTTATTAGCGTGAGTCCCATTCATTTATATTTTTTTATCGATGATATTTTTCTAATATCGTGTTTTATTTTGTTTCAGGAATGTTGGAGGCTTTATGTTGGCAACAATGGCTACTGTCACTTCTGGAATACTGTCACCAAATTACGTCCTAAGCACAGGTCAGTCCCAGTTAAACATATTAGTACTAGATTTAGGCCACGTTTTAAAATGTTTAGTTAACTAAACCAGGTTTCTTCTGAAATATACAGAGACATTTTTTTAAAAGTGTCTTATTCGATTGGCGATTTTCCTTCTGACTATAATTATTTAAAACAAATTACACATTTCTCAATGGCATTTTTATGTTTCGGCAAATTTAATGTCACAGGTTCACGAATTTAACAGATTTGACGCCATATTGGATTTTTTAATATGGTTCATTTCATTTAAACAACAAGAAACAGGACATGCGTTTTTTTTTTAAATAATTTAATTTAACAACGAGTAAAGTGAATAATTGTTATAGTGATTGGCTTTAAACAAAAGATTTTATTTTGACCCTTTTTCTAACAAACTACTGCCACCTAAAATAACAAAATATTTTAGGTATGCTCCATTCCACAATAATTCGTTGATTTCCAGACCGTAATAAAATTTAAACCCAGCCATAAATAAGTGCCTTTTGAAAGGTTACAGGTCCTGATTACCTACTAATTTCAATAGTTTAGGTTAGCTATTTTCAACAAAACAACAAATATAATATAATAGGTAAGTATCTTTATTTTAATCATGTAATTAAATAGCTATTAATATTTATACAAAAATACTAATCTACAATATTATAATATCATCTATGTCTAATCTAATTATAATTATTAAGGGCCTTACGTTACTATTAATTATGTTATTATATTGGTATATTAGGTAGGTTAATGGCAAATTGCAGGTGTTCAATATAAAGCAGAGTCTTTTCATCTTAGTTCATCAGTCGTTTGGTGTTTATCAAGCTGTGCGTTAAAGGTATTTTCGTGTGTGTTATCGAGCATCCAAAATATGTCACATCTGTGTGAAACTTCAGATAATATTGCTTCCGGAAGTTATGGCGTAACGAAGAAAAAACATTTATCACTTGATGCCAAAAACATCATAAAGAACGTTTACTGTACTCTTTGAGAAAAAGGGTATGACCGGAGTGCAAGTTTTAGTGCAGCGAGTATTTTGACCAAAGTTGCATTAACGACAGTAAAAGATATAATGACCAAACCCATCCATCCAATAATGATTAGTAACGTTAGGCCCTTAATAATTAGTTTAGGCATAAATGAAGACGATAGTGATAGTGAAACAGAGCTAAATATAGAGTAGGTTAAGTTAAATATTTTATTATTATAATATTGTAGATTAGTATTTTTGTATAAATATTAATAGCTATTTAATTACATGATTAAAATAAAGATACTTACCTATTATTTTATATTTGTTGTTTTGTTGAAAATAGCTAACCTAAACTATTGAAATTAGTAGGTAATCAGGACCTGTACCCTTTCAAAAGGTCCGGTGCCTACACAATAGATATTTCTCAGGCAACTTATTTATGGTTGGGATTACGACTGAGGGTTGTCATTTAAATTTTATTGCGGTCGAGAAATCAACGAATAATTGTGGAATGGAGAATACTCCAATTTATTCCAGCCAACCATTGGGTAAGATAGTAGGAAAAGTAAAGAAAGGGATTTTTGTACCACTAGAATGATTGGGGTTTTGCTATTGCATGTCTAGTTGAAGTAAATGGAATGGATTCAATGAGTCCCAGAGGTAGTGTCTAAATTCATTTAAAATTCAGCGGTGTTTTCTGGAAAAACGCTCAGACCCGTCGATTTTTATTTTTTAATGCGGTTTTTTTATCGACTTCATTTTTCAAATGAAAACATCTACTTTTTATTTCTTTAGTATTACCTATTGATATGTTCAATCGTAATTTTTTCGAGAGCTGTTAAGTTTGGGTGTAGATATAGTAGATGAAATATACTTAGAATTCGATGCAAAAATCAAAAATGAAATAAAAAGTAGATGTTTTCATTTGAAAGAATCAAGTTGATGGTCGTAACTTATTTTTGGGCTACCCTGTATACCTACATAAGCTAACCATAAGAAAGGCAACGAGTCTCGGTAGGCTTGCTTGGACGGTCGCGGCGAGAAACGAAGCTACTCGTCGGGGAGTAGGCGGTGACATATTCTTCCAGGGCCGATTTTCTCCCTGTTTATATTTTGGTTCTGTGGCTTTAATGCGTTGCGAGGTGCGACCGATTCCGATTACATACGATCTAACCTTTGTTGTTCTGTGCGTACGATTAGTGCTTATTAATCATCTTATCGTTACGGACGCGGTTGCAATGGGAAAATACGACTGTCAATACGGAATATTATAGATAGGGAAAAAACGTCATGTTATCATTAAACATCGATGTTAAAATTTCTTTAAAGTAACAAATCATGAAAGATGAATGCATATACGGATTAATACAGACTAGTAACATTTCAAATAGACCCCCCTTCACCCATACCCGCAGGGTTTGCAACTGTTGCCAAACCACTGACGCAACACATCCTTCCAAACGTATATCAGCAGAAACACCCGCAAGTCTCTAGGCAATTATTTACTAGAAAATACCCCTAAAAAGGGTGTTTTTGGCTTTTTAGGGGTAAACTCCCACTCGGATCGCACCGGCACCTCGCCCATCGTGTTCTGCGCGAAAAATTACCCTCACCTTGATCAAGCTTGGCCACCGTCCTGCATAATTTTAGTCGAATATAATATCACGTTATTACGGTAAATATAAACATTGTGATATTCATTCATACATAAAATATAGATTTAAAAACTAACCATGGGTTTTTATTCACCGTACTAAAATATCCGCCCTAACTTTTGATTTCTGTCGATTTATATTGCACACTATGAATTAACATCCAAGCTGAGAATCGAAATTTTGTGACACTCGTAGAATATTAAGCAGTACCTTTGAGTACTAACTGGCTATTATAAGTGTCAATGTCGAGAGATGTGAACATACTTTTATCGTTTTTACTAAAAATGAACTGTTTTATAAAAATTGTATATTCCTCTCACAGAAAATTAAACCAAAAACTGCAACATGTAGACACTGCCAACTCTATGATACTGCTAATTCTGGAAACATCATTAAATTTATTATTAAACACGTTTTTAAGCTGCAAATACGACTAGCAACCGAAAATTACATTTAAGTTTCAGCATTAAATAATTAATAAACGCTCCGAAATCCCCGAGTCCGTCCGCACGCAGTTGGCTCTACCTTACCGCGTGAAACGTGCGATTGCAGTTTCGCCTCGAAATCCGCAAGAGGTCGGTAGCCGACGGCCATATTTTAAAAATTGAGGGAAATTGATTTAGACACATTTAAAAAATTTTCAAAGAAATTTGTTTAGTTTGGTTGTGAAGAAAATAGTAATAGCCTTGCCGCTACCGAAGGTTTTTTAAATTTTTTTAATAGTTTATGAAAAAAAACTGAGTACGTTGGCCCTAGAGTGTCTAAAAAAAAACTGAAAACGCATAGGCGTACATTTATATTTGCTTATATACCATTCCGAATTCGAAATCCATTGGACTAAGAAATAAAAATCGACGAGTCCGAACGTTTTTCCGAAAAGCACACCGCTGATATTTAAATGAATTTAGACATTATTCCTGGGACTCACTGTATAGTTCATTTAAACTAAATAATTCTTACTTTACATTTTTACTTACTTAAAAGACAAAATCGATGAAGGTAATTTAGGAGCCCCTGTATGTCCGGAACAGTCAGCAACTAAGGTTATTTAAAAAAATCCTGTCATATTTGTCAAATTTGTGAACCTATATATTTTTTGACATTAAATTTTGCTTCTTTGCCAAAAATCATTGGGAAATGTCTAATTTGTTTTTTTTTTATAGTCAGCAGGAAAACCGCCAATCGGATGAGACACTTAAAAAATGTCCCTGTACCTTGCATTAGACATTAAACTGAAACACCCTGTATAATGAATGTACACAAGGGTTAACATTTGTATGCATTGATAGAAATGCTTAAAATATTCATTGCTGTAAAAGAAAACTAGATTTTCACGTTCGAATCATTCAACAAGTGCGTTTACATTGCAATTATAGCTCCTTACAGTCTTATAGTTAATCGTCGAATACACACATTATCAACCACACGGGCGCGACTTTTTCTGTCAATATATCTCGAGAACGCATTAATATTTACTTAACACTTAGAATCTTAGACAGTTGTACTCTTAGCATTTTACGATTTAACAAAAATATGTCTTTTCACCGTTAAATAAACGAAGGATTCCGGAAAGTCATGTTTGTTTCTTTTTAACAATTTTAACACCTTTTTAACAAGTTTTTAGTAGCTAGGACTTGATAATGCATTGCAAGTTGGATTCTTTACGTATTTATAGTTGGTCCATGGAAACATTGAGCATTAACGTTTTACACATATTTGCAACATTGCTTCGGCTAAAAATGTAGTGAAGGCTACATTGTGAGTATCTTTGCATACAGGGTGTCCCAGATAAGAGGGCACTCTACAGGGATCTCGTACACCATCGGGCATACAGTCATGTTTTTAAATTTCAAAGATTCCGAATATTTCCGAAGATATTCGGGAAGACCCGAATTTTTGCGATACCGTTCTTATTGTTTTCTGATTCTATTTGAAGAGATATGTAAAAATAACATTCTCATTACCACTTTTTATCCTCTACCACAAGGCTTAATTAAATTTTTAATCTGACGTTTCGGTTGTTCGCAACCATCATTAACCTTGTTTTTTAAATAGTCCAAAAATTTTACTTTACGCTTTGTAAACTCTACTTTTTATTCTGAATCCAATGACATATCACATTTATTTTTTGTTAGACGTTTCGGACTGAAAAAACTTATCAACAATGCAAATAATTTTTTTTTTATTATTTTACATTATTCACAATAATAATAGTAATAATAATAATAAACATCATCCAAGAAGTGCGGTAGAGCTGACCACTCTACCACGACATCAAGGCGCAAGAGGTCTGGCAGACATTGGAAAAATAATGGATCAACAAATAACGAACTTAAGGGAGTACTTCCGCAATATAGCCCAAACTTCAGACCTACACCATGCTATTTGCGAAGCAGACCACTCCACTCCTCTAAGATTGAGGGATCAGAATGTCCCACAACACCACAAGACCAATGAAAAAAAGCTACAGATATGAAAGAACAAACCTCTGCATGGACGACACCTGAACAAGGCAGCCCAGGATCACGTCGACAATTTTGGGTCGAACTACTGGCTTATCTCTGGACAGATGTTTCCTGAAACGGAGGGATTTCTACTGGCAATCCAAGATCAGGTCATATTAACTAGAAACTACCTGAAATACATAATTGGAGACGACTCAGTACAGGCAGACAAATGCAGATACGGATATCAAACGGCAGAAACGATCCAACACATCACGAGAGGATACCAGATGTTTTCTGCAACAGAATACAAAGAGAGGCATGACGCAGTGGCCAAGATACTACACCAGGAGTTAGCGGTGAACCTACAGCTTGTCCAAAACGAGAAGATCCCATATTATGAATATACACCATAGACAATCTTAGAAAACCATTACTATAAGATGTACTGGGATCGGACTATTTTTACTGATCAGACGGTGGCCCACAACAGACCGGACCTTGTTGTGAAGGACAAGAGGGCCAGGAAAACGACTCTGATAGATGTAGTTATACCAAATAACAACAACCTTCTAGTGAAGCATGCTGAAAAAATAACGAAGTATCGGGACCTGCAAGAGTAAATAAGGAGACAGTGGAATATGGACAGCATCGAAATCATGCCAATTATTTCCAACGAAATCAATGAAAGTGGCTTAAATATTCGTTGGGTCACTCTGTAGTCCCTTTGCATACCTAATGAGCTTTTATTACTCTACACTTTTCTGAAATAGACTATAGGAATTTTTGAAATTTGAAAGCATGACGTATCAGAGTTCAGTAAAGCGCAACTTTTCTCTAACTACTGTATGTCCCCTGCATAAGCAATGGGTGTCTTAGGGAAGTAGGATATTATGCAGTAGTACTTTATATGAAAAATAATAAATTACTTTATGACTGTTTTTGACATGTCTTGGGGGGCTTCTCCTCCCCTCCCCCCCCCCCCACCACCGGTCGTCCGCCACTGCAATATTTTGATATACTCGTACTAATGTGCAGACGCGGTACAACCACCATGTAGCTTATCAGGCCATCAAGCCCAAACTACAAATTAAAAGAAATTATATTTTAAAAACGAGTTTGAAAATGTTAAAAATCCTTAATAACCTTGCGAAACATAAAACACAGAGTGAACAATGCCCGGCAGTTACAAAAAAGGGGCTTCTAAACTAAAAATTTAAGATGAGACGATTCTCTGAAATCGCCAGCTTTAAATTTTAATTATTTCTGACCGGGTTCGGGCGAAATTCTTGCAAGTTTTTATTAAAATTTGCTAAAACGGGCACGTTTTGCCCGATGCATTCGTTTAACGAAATATTTTCGTGTAAAAACGTCTCCAGACAGAATTTTTGGCAGTTTCACAAAGAAGCGCTGCGCGAAGCAAAACGTGAAATTTTTGTTGTCTGGATATTTCAGAAATGTGTTTTTTTACAACCCATCAGAACACAACACTTTCCAGTCGATTTTACGGTCGGAAAATCGCACTTTACAGGACTGGGCCAGAAAATAACTGTCTATCGATAAAGAAAAAATAATAAAATAGAGTCAGTTAGTCTGCCTCGTTTAGATCTGTTAAAAATTTTGATGAATAAAAATCTAATTTTACATATTTTTACAAATTTCGGTACGCCACTGTGTTGTTAAGAAATATACACTCTCCGACAATAAATTCCGGACAAAGATATTTTTAGCCAGGTTCATAGTCCTGTAATTGTTCTAATTGTTTTCCAATTCTGGTGAAATTTAAGCGAAGTGTAGACTTGTGTCTTGGAATGTTAGCCTCAATTTTAATTCCCAAAAATTACTGATGGCTTGATCATTATACAGGCAGAAACAAAATATACTTTTTTACCCTCAATTTCTAATCGCCCTGTGGAATAATTGAGCCGCAAAATTTGGCTTCACTATGTTTTCGTTTGAAGTGTGATCTTTTATTAACACAATGTTTTTTGGTTCACGTCATTATCTGCTTCTTAAGAAAAGATACAAATTCTTAAAGACAGTGTTGCAGTTTTTTATATTTTATTAACAATTCAGAACATTTCATTACCTTATCTAGTGAGCCTTTGGTTGCATGAGCATTGTTTACCAAAGTGTCACTATACTGCCATTGCAGAATACACTCTTTAAAGTTTTTCGTTTAAACAAGTGAGACCAGAAGATGTTGCACGAGCTGTTGCATTAAATGACGATGGCCGCAATATACGGAACATTGCGAAATTCTTAGGCAAACCAAAAAGTACTGTACAAGATGCGATCAGTCGGTTTCGCGAGACTGGTGAGTACATACGACGTGAGGGATGAGGGAGACCACGTGTTACTAATCAACGTGATAACAATTTCATAAACCTAATTGCATTACGAGATCGTAGCATAACATCTACCGTTATTAGCCGTAGACTTCAAGATGTACGTGGTACCATAGCCTCTGCACGAACCATCCAGCGTAGGTTTCAAGAAGGGGGTTTAATGTCCAGAAGACCAGTTGCATGTCCCGCTTTACTTCCAGCGCGCCGTACAGCAAGATTACATATTGCACATGAACACAGAAACTGGGGAGCAGAAATGTGGGCGCATGAATTATTCACGGATGAATCGCGGTTTTGTCTGCGCTCATCTGCCGGACGTGAACGTGTCTCGAGGAGACCGGGTGAACTATTTGCACAATGTTGCATATCTTCTAGAACGCCCTTAGTGTCATGGTGTGGACTGGGGTATCACTATATGCCCGTACAGATCTAGTATTGATTGAAAATGGTTCTTTAACTGCTGACCGTTATATTCATCAATGTTTAGCCGATCACGTGGTACCCTACAAGACAACGCCAGACCCTACGTTGCACGGGTTGTAATAGATTATTTGGACGAGGTGAATATTTAGCGATTGGAGTGGCCCCCGCGTAGTCCAGATTTAAATGCTATTGAACACGCTTGGGATATGTTAGGTAGACGTGTTCGGAAACGACACCCGGAAACATTGCCAGATCTACGAAGAGCCCTTCTTGAAAAATGGGAAAATATTTCCAAGAAGCAGATAAAGACGTGAACCAAAAAACATTGTATTAATAAAAGATCCCACCAAACGAAAACATAGTGAAGCCAAATTTTGCGGCTCAATTATTCCACAGGGCGATTAGAAATTGAGGGTAAAAAAGTATATTTTGTTTCTCCCTGTATAATGATCAAGCCATCAGTATTTTTTGGGAATTAAAATTGAGGCTAACATTCCAAGACACAAGTCTACACTTCGCTAAAATTTCACCAGAATCGGAAAACAATTAGAACAATTACCGGACTTTGAACCTGACTAAAATTATCTTTGTCCGGAATTTATTGTCGGGGAGTGTATATTGGACCGGGTGTTCCACCTAAGGAGGTAATTGGCTATATCTCAGAAAGTAATAACACTAGGACTTTGGGAAAAAATATATATCGATTAAAGCGGCCAAGAGAAATTGCTGGAAATTATTTTCAAGTTCGAAAAATTACCGCTAGGGGGCGTAAGAGAACTTTCAAAATAGAAATGCCGATTTTCTCGTGATTTTTCTTAATAAAGATATGTTAAAAATATAAGCATTGTATTCTTCATAAAATTATGCAACTTTATGTTAGGAATCGTTTTTTTCTATTTTCAATAATAAAGTGGTGGGAGAAGGTCAAACTTTTTTTCTTTCAAACGCTGATATCTCTGCTTTGGATAGACCGATTTTATTCAACTTGGTCTTGAAAAAAATCCCTTCTTTTCCTCTACATGCAGATCTATTAACTATACCATATTGATTCTGATGGTGGCCATTGATGGCGTTTTTCCGTAATTCCTCAATGAATAAGGATTTTCTCAAAAAAATCAAATGTTTTGATATGACTTTTTCATCATATTTTATTTTAGGCTTATAGAGGCTATTAAATAGTGGAATAAAAAATCCAGGTCCGTATTTAAAATAAAAAAGTTGATGATGGTCGCTTGAATCCGAAACGTCGGATTAAAAAACTAACCCCATCAGCTTGTAGAGGAGGAAAAGTTGCTATAAGGAACTGAAAACCGCAACGTGATATATTTTGTTAAACTAGAGAAATTAGGGATAATAATAATTAATATGGAAAAATAGGCCATTTTTTAAAACATTAATTAATCAATTAAATCTCTGATGAAAAAGTCATATCATAACATTTGATTTGTTTGAGAAAATCCTTATTCATTGAGGAATTACGGAAAAACGCCATCTAGTGGCCACCATCAGAATCAATATGGTATTGTTAATAGATCTACGTGTAGAGGAAAAGAAGGGCCTTTTTTAAGACCAAGTTGAATAAAATCGGTTTATCCAAAGCAGAGATATCAGCGTTTGAAAGAAAATAAGTTTGACCTTCTCCGCTTCTCCCACCACTTTATTATTGAAAATAGAAAAAAACGATTCCTAACATAAAGTTGCATAATTTTATGAAGAATACAATGCTTATACGTTTAACATATTTTTATTAAGAAAAATCAAGAGAAAATCGGCATTTCTATTTTGAAAGTTCTCTTACCCCCTAAGCGGTAATTTTTCGAACTTGAAAATAATTTCCAGCAATTTTTTCCCAAAGTCCTAGTGTTATTACTTTCTGAGATATAGCCGATTACCTCCTTAGGTGGAACACCCGGTACAAAAAGAAAAAGTTACAATACGGAAATGAAGAATCCCCGCTAGAAAACATGAAAGTCAATACAATTTCTTAATAAAGATAAGTCTAATTGCATAGGCGCTTGTAAAATATTGTTTTTAGTTTCATTAATTAATCTAAACGGCGAGACAAAAATTTGTCTTAAAAATATGTTCTTACTTTTAGATGCAGTAGCCCTGAAACTGACCCACCCAGAACCCATGGACACCTACCACCGTCGTCGGCACCCGTTCTCGCACCCGACCGCATACTCAGAATCCCACAATTCAAGCGACTCAGAACAAGAAGTACCTTACACCCCCACGTCCCCCAAAAGCAACCAGAACAATTCCGAGCCAAAGAGAAACAAAAGGAAAAATTTCAAGCCCCGATGTTCTCAGAATCTGCCTTCTGAAGACGAGGGAGTGCTTAATTTGAGCGAGTATCACGAAAATAACAACGTCAACAACAATGTCAGGCGGCGGAAGCCCCTCACGGGTCCTAGAAAAGTCATTCAGGACCCGAACTTTACCCCCATGGATCTCAGTGGGTCGAAGCAGGACTCGGAAACGTCCGAGCGACTCAGTCACGACTCGGAACTCTTGAGTCACGACTCGGAACCCAAAAACGACTCTGAAAATTATGACTCGGACGATTTTAACACAGAGCAATATCGGACGCCTTCGGAGAACGATGAGAATAAAGATGACTCGGAAGGAAACTCGGAGGAGAACGAGTCCAGTAAGATTCCGAGCAGTTTTTCGATCCATAATCTTAGTAAGCCTCATGTGGTCGATCAGAACTTGGCGATGGGTCAGAATCTGAGTCCGGATCAGATTTCTGAGATGAGGAATTACGCGATGAATACGATGAGGGAATTGTTGGGGATTTATGGATTGACTTCCGAGGTTGCTGAGAGTATATCGAGGCAGTTGCCGTTGGCTGCTTTTTCAACTGGTAAGTGTGATTTAAAAGTTAAACTCTTTATAAAGTGTTTCATGTCCCTTGAGGCCCAAATTATCAATGTCCTGTTAAAACTAACTTGACAAAATTAGTCCTGAGAAAATAGTAATCTCGGTTCAAGTGCAGTACGAATCTCAAGAAATTATGGCACTCTGATTGGCCAACTCAAGGCCAAATTTCCATAGCGTCGCTGAGCTTTATTAGGGGATGACGTTGACGTTTAGGCTGCGAACGGTCGGGTGACGCGCATTTCAATAGCGACAACGAGGTTCGAACGTGCAGAAGTGTTAAAAATACATATTATTGTAGAACGATAATTACTTTAGGCAGGGCTGCAGCTCTGTAGTTCTTAGTAAAAAGCCGCCACGGTACGTGGAAGTTATCACTAACAGGACATTGATACTTTGGGCCCTATAACAGCCTGTGTGCAAGGTTTCTACTATCTACTACCGCTATTACTAATTGGAATCTTAATTTGTGATTGTAGCGTAGGGAAAAATATATGAAAAGTTATGTTATATACTTGAAAATAGGTTTTGTAGTAAAGGTCGACGGGGGCAAATTTTAACAAAATACATATAAAACAAAAAAGGCGCATTGTTGCCGTAATTTGTATGTCTCCCTGTATATTGTATTTCTTGTAACATAGATCCCGTTGATTTTCTTCTTAACATTGCAAATTATAATGGCTTAATATAATTTATTATATTCTTAAAGCGCTGAGGATAAAATTTATTGGTAAATTTGGCAACCCAAGCCGAAATCAAGCAATCAGCACGGATTTCTGTCCCTTACTAATGTTTTTGTCTCTTTTTATCATATGTAATATTGAATTAGTGGGAATACAAGGCACATCAGGACACCTTGAGAAATTTTAGAGGCACTGCCGGAGTTTAAAATTATTATGTTTAATTTATAATTGATCAGATTTAAACGTTGACGTTTGTAAAGTGAATAAATAAATATATAAAAGGTGAAGTTATTCATTGTCATTGTCAAGCTAGGGCAGTAATTGCTTATAAATTAGTAGGTATTTGCTTTTATATTTTACGCAATTTAAGACTAAAATAATTAAAAAAACAACTACTTTTTATGAATTTTACCGCCCTGCCTCCTCAGACGTTGTAGCTCTAAATCCGTGTGGCGAGCTATACTCTTTGCAAACCAATTTCCGTTGCACGTGATACCCTTCGAGTGACGTCAGTTATCGGCAGTAGTGTCAGCTTTTAACCAAAAGAATCTAGTGAGGGAATTATTCTGTTTTTCTTCATAAAAACAAGATAAATTTACAAAAATAAACACAAATTTATTTACCTACTTTATTTTTAAAATCTTCGAGGATGACAATATATACCCAAATTTTTTGGAATAGTCATGTAATTTTATTGTTACTTTTTTTTATATATGCTTTGGCTTATTAATCTATTTTATTATTTCGTATTTTTATAGAAGTAGGCGAGGCAAAAATATACCTAAAATTACACGTAGGTAGTCCTTATTTAAAGACTATTTTTTTTAGTTTTTTATTATTAAGAATAATAAAAATTATAATACAAGGATGGATCATCAATGATGTTCCAGATCACTTGAAATACTCATTTCATTTACTTCAATATTATTGGGTTAAATGTTCAGTTTATCTAATATATACATGTTCTCTTTCATACCATTTTAATATCTCGCTTTCTGTGTGCCGAATTGAAGTTTTCCAAACATCAGGAGTAGCAGTTCGCAATGATTTTTTCCACATTTTCGGACAATCAGTTTCTGTACTGCAATCTCGAACAATATGTCTGTTATAATAATTTTTGGTAATCCCCCAAATATGTTCCATCGGATTGAACATGAAACCGTAAAACAGTTTTTAATGCTTTATGGAAAGTTCTTGAGCTTTTATTAAAAAAAAGACGCACAACAACACGAAACCACAAAACAACAAAGGTTAGTTTTTCACGAAACGTAAACAAAACGTCAAAACAAGGCAACCAACGAGCTGGCGCCACAGTTCTGTTGCCAACTGTTGGCCAATAAAATTCAAATTATATTAATTTTTACAAACCTAACTAAACAAAACATTTGCTATAAGTGGATTCGTATCAATGAAGAACACTTTAAGTTTGTACTACATTCAATATCGCATGAAATCCGGTTATTGATAAAACTAACCTAAACTAACCTAAACTGTGTGATCGGCATTCTTGTTCATTTATTTTTTCTGTTCTCATCCCCAGTTTAAAATAGACGAACTATAATATATAATATTGTAGACAGTGGCGACTTCTCAGGGGCGGCAGGGTCGATAGTACCGACCCAGTGTCAAACAGACAACATAACCCCTCCACTACCTACATCCACCATAAAATAAACTGTTTTACTTTTTAAGTCGCCTTGTAACCCAAGTCTACCGTTAGAATTTCTGCAACGAATACTTAAGAATTTCAGGCTTGAAGACAGGCAACCAAACATACTCCATACATCATCTCTGTCTTATTTGTTCAGCATTTAAATAAAATATCTTGTCTGTACATCCCGAAGAAAAAGAAACTGAGGTAAAAAGTGATCTTATTCAATATTTTCTAAGTTTAAAATGTGAATCATCGTCTTTGGATTAACGAATTCAATTAAAAATAATGGTCCGACCCCTAAAATGTTAAATTTAATCAACACGGGAGAGAGACAAGGGGAGTAATAGGTAATTCTCACAAAATTGGTATAAAAAATATGCATGGCGTACGGGGGAGTGAAATCACACCTGAATTAACCCACGAGTCATCACTGGATGAAGAAATGCTAGAATTAATCTGGCCAAGAAAAACAATATCAACAGGCGTTTTAGTCTGCGTCTACTTAACCCGATGAATGCTCATCAAAAACGTTTTTTTTTTAATCGCTATTAAATTTTGTCTCTCGTGTATCACCCTGTATACCCTGCTCCCGTTCTTGTTCACTCATTTAACACCTCATTTGATTGTTTGCCTTTTAATTCTGACCCGTGCAAGACAATAAGCAACAATCAAAACCAGATTTTCTGCGTGTTACGGTCGCGGTAATGCCGCAACTACTTTGGTTGTAAAACGATTTTAAACTGGTTTACTTTACGTATTTACTTATTTGTAATTTGCGATGTTGAGTTGAGCCTTTAAAATAGAACCATCAAACTTCGGGGAATAACTTCTCTTGAAGGGATTTATGACAGGCTAAAATAAGGTATTAGATTCCCAGCGATTCTCTATCTGTAGCAGGTATTCTATATTTAATTTTTAACTTTCTTTAGTCTTTAATAGTGTATAAGGTTCGTTCCTTCGAAGAGCTTCATTCCCTTGTTCTCACAACTCTGTCTTCTACCATATACATAGCGTCCGGTAAGTACCTAAGTAAAGATGATGTACAGGGTAGATCATAAAAGTGCTACATGTGTCAACCTTAATTTTTTTAATGAAACATATTATATATTTTTACATTTTTATATTCTACAATCAATTCTAGACATTTTTCAATAATCATGCCCTATACTTATCTTCAGCCGTTTACGAAATATTAAAACTTTAATGCTGGTATGCACCATTGGTATGTTTCTCGACATAGCAACGTTTTGAACTTAAGTCACAAACTTTTGACTATTACAATTTCTTATTTAAGTTTGAGACGTCAAAAAATGATAGTGAATGTTAATCAAATTTAAATCTTGCTCTGCTGATATTTCATCAAAATGCGCCTCGCCGAAGACGAGCGCATTGAAATTTTGATTATGTTGGGTTGTGGAGATAAAAGTAGAAGTCATAGGGAAGTCCGTGATATATTTAATGAAAAATACTCAAATCGCCCGCCTATTGGCCAATCAACAGTGTCTAGGGTAGCAAGTAAGTGGAGAACTTCCCGTACTATTAAAGATAGTGTTAAAAGTGGTCGGCCTGGTATATCCGAGGAGAAAAAAATAAACATATTATTATCACTACAGGAAGATTCTCATAGCTCGAGCACACAACTTGGACGGGACTACGATATTCACCAAACCACCGTATCTAAATTTTTACAAAAAGAGAAGTTTCATCCATACAAACCAGTATTTGTACAAGAGTTATTGGACAATGATCCTGATAGGCGAGACCAATTTTGTGAAATAATGATTGAGCTAACAGATAATAACGCAAGATTTGTCCAAAGAATATGTTTTTCAGATAAAGCTACGTTTTGTTTAAATGGTCAGGTTAATAGACAAAATCACACCCAGTATAATGAAAAGGTTAATGTTTGGGCGGGTATTGTTGAAAATAGGCTAATCGGACCATTTTTCTTTGATGAGAGTCTCACTGGAGAAAGATATGTAAATTTCCTTCAAAATGATCTGGTTCTAGCTCTTGCCACTCTGTTTCCAGATGATAATAATCCTGATTTACCAAGTTTAACCTTATGGTTTCAACAGGATGGTGCTCCCCCGCATTATGCTGTTCATGTAAGGGAGTACTTAAATACAATTTTTCCGGGGCGGTGGATAGGTAGACGGGGGTCAATAGAGTGGCCACCCAGATCGCCTGATCTTAATCCACTGGACCTTTTTTATGGGGCTACGTCAAAAATTTAGTTTATAAATCTAAACCCATCTCGGTTGATACACTGAAGGAGTCTATTTGACGAGTAATAAGAGAAATATCTCCACAATTAGTACTAAATGTACAATAGGAATTTCTAGATCGATTGATCTACTGCAGAACAGTTGGTGGAGGACATTTTCAACATCTTATAAAATAGTTTCTTTTCATTTTTTGTTGTTTGTTTACTTTGTTTTAAAATTGTTAAAAAATTTTAAATCGTTAATATTTCGTAAACGGCTGAAGATAAGTATAGGGCATAATTAATGAAAAATGTCCAGAGTTGATTGTAGAGTATAAAAATGTAAAAATATACAATGTTTCATTAAAAAAATTAAAGTTGACACATGTAGCACTTTTATGATCTACCCTGTACAATATCTTCTTTAAAAAAAATGCAATTATGCTGAAAGATTTCCAGCTCAGACGTCAAGTCCGAAAACCTTTCAAAGGGCTGATCGGAGCTTAATTAATTTACAATATTATTAAAATAAAAAAACAATGAAAACGTTTAAATGTTATTTTGGAAAATGTTCACTATGGGATTTACATACGTCAATACATTTTCCTAGTCTTCGAATATTTTCCTGCTGCACTGCAAATAATATTCCGGCAATATTACGGACTTCGTTAGAATCTCTATATTTACTGGGGTTCAATAAACCAGTTCTTTTATATGTCCCCAGAAGTAAAAGTCTAAGGGATTTAGGTCTGGGGACCTTGGTGGCCATAAAACAAGCCCACTTTCTTTGAAAAGGAATGACCAGAGTATTTAAAAAATCAGTTTTCAGCTCTATCAAATGACCCCGGTCAGAATTTTGGACCAAGGAGTGTGGTGGTCCGCTCCTGACTTCCCTGACGATGTAATACATCTATTGTAGTATGGTTTAATGACTCTTTATAGCCTCTATAAATTATTAAAATTTCATTTAATTATACAAGTCGGTTCAAAAGTTAGAGCCAAAAAAGTAAATCGCTGGGGCTTTGGGGTTCTTTATCTCCGTTATAAATTTTCTTCTATGACAAATTGGGGTTATTTTGACCTCCTCTGTATGCTCCCCAAAAATTAGGAGGTACTTACCGGACACCCTGTATAGATAAGATATACCGGGTGATGCATGGCTTAGTTGAACATAGGAAATCCCATGTAAATTTTGAAGTGGCTAAATATTGGCTGTATGGTAATTTTTTAAAGAGGTCGATATAATAAACCCATGTGCCAAGTTTGATCGAACTTTAATGAGCCGATCCTAACTTATTCAGTTAAATGTGATGGCAAAATTACGAAACTTTCATAGTTTAGGTAATACAGCAAACACCAGTAAATTATTATTTGGCATTGACAAAACGTCAGTGACAACATTTTTATTGAAGGTGCTTTAATTCTAGATAAATATGAGCTATTTCATTAAGGAAAAAGTGACTATGATTAAGTGGTATTATACAGTTTAAGAGCAGTGTCTGAAATGTTTTCAGTTCAATTTCCTGATAAGCTTATCGCTTCTATTTCATTAATTAAACTTATCATTAGTAAATTTGAATTCAAGGGCACTGTAATAAATAACTGTAAATGCTCAACTCAAAATGTCAATAGAGCTGAATAAAGGGATAATAGAGATCTTGATATTTTGCTACACGTGGAGGAAAATAAAATGATTAACACGGGCATTCTTGGGCAAGCTGTAGGAAAACATCAAACCACAGTGTTGCGCACTTTAAAAAAGCATAAGTACTTTCCTTACAAGTATAAAAACATCATGAGCTACGGCAAGGTGATTAAGAACGGAGAATGGTATTTTGTTTTGAGGTAATGGAAACAGCAAATAATAACAGGGATTTCTTGAGAAATATTTGTTTAACCGATGAATGAACATTCACCATTGTTGGAGTATTGGAGCCAAGAAAATGAACATCGTCTTGTTCATACTCGCAATATCCACAAAAAATAAAAATAAAAATTTAAAAATCTTCACGAGCTAAAAAACTGTATTTCGTTAGAATGTGACAGAATTTCTCAGCAATGTTAGAAATGAATTTTATGATCGGTTAGGATATTGTTTAGCTGTTCATGGAGGGTTGTTTGAACATTTAATTAATTATTGTTTTTTGAAAATCTTCTTAGTCTCGGTATGCTTTGTTAAATTAAAGGCTTAGTAAGAAGAACATAATGGTGTCTTTTATTTTGGATGTGTGATTGCCGGATTGGTGAAACGAAATAGTTATTTATGATGTGAGTGTTAAAAGTGATGTTTTATTTTGTGAGTGAAAAAGTTTGTGAAATGAGCGGAGCGTAGCGAAGCGAATTGAACAATTTCACGAACAAAATAAAATTACTTTTAACACAAATATCATACAATGTTTTTTGTATAACTGCCCTATTTCGATAATAAAATAGGGGAATTTGGAATGACATTAAACTTCAAAATGCATTTTAATATTCAAATAATCACAAGGTTGTTGTGAATGACAAACGTTGCCAACGCTATGGTTACTAATAAATGCTTGTTTACAAAGAAAAAAGATGCTGCCATTTAAATAATTGCGTTCTTGTCCAATTTTTGTCTTTGGTTCTTGACTGCTTAATATGTTTGTCGATAGTGGAATAATTAATAAAAGATAATAAAGATCTTATTTTATCTTTATTTTGATTTGGTTGTTCCTGTGGATTTTGAAGAGTCTTCAAGAAGAGCAACTTTGGAACTCCTAAAATTATTATTATAATTTTATTTGATTTTATCATAAGAAAATGTAGTGTTAAAAATATTTTTAACACTAGTGTTAAAAATATTTTTAACACGCTTCCACGTAAACAATCACTTTTATAGGCTGAGACACAATCAAAAACTTAAGGAATAAAGAATAGGATTTAAGATTTAGGCGTTAAGGAATAAGAGTACAAGACAGAATTAAAATCTTAGTACCTAAATTTAACCAATCCGGTTACTTAAAAACGGCGCGATTTTTAAACTCTAAACTATTGTCGTAACCCCACTTTTTTGTTTACAAATACTATTTTTACAACTTTAACAAACTCGCCGTGAACTCGCCTATACTTTTAAAAAAATATGGAGGGCTTGCCAAAAAAGTCCTTAACTCTTTTGAGTAGTATATATGTTTGCAATGTCGGCAGCGTTTTATTATTACCTTAAGAAACGGAGATCAATAAGGTGGCGCAACATGAGATGGTGAGTTCGCCCTATTAATGTCCAAAGAGAATTCTTAGGAGACTTATTTAATGATAGAACGTAATCGTGAAAGTTTTGGTCATACATGACTTACATGAAACTCTTACTTTTATTAAAAACCAAAGTGAAAAACTGAAAATACAATTTTGAGGTTATTAAATTGTCAAAAGTCAAACAACAAACATGCTGACTTCTGATTGGTTGATTTCCTATTCCTTATTTCTTAAAACCAACAAATCGGTTTTTTAAATCTTAAATCTTATTCCTTAATTCCAAAAAATTCATTGTGCGTTGTTTACATAGGACAACATATGTTCGTTCTTAAATCTTAATTCTTATATCATAAATCTTATTTCTTTTCTTATTCCTTAAGTTTTTGATTGTGTCTCGGCCTTAACACTGTTGACTGTCATTAAAAGTGTCACTTTTAATGGCAGTTGTATAAAAATGTGTTTTTAATGTGAAATAATCTTTTTTCGTCCAGCCTTACGTCAATTTTTGACAATAGCGTCATAAGAATTATTTGCTGGTGTTTGGTGTATTACCTAAACTATGAAAATTTCGTAATTTTGCCATCACATTTAATTGAATAAGTTAGGATTGGCTTATTAAAATTTATTCAAACTTGGCACATGGGTTTATTATATCGGCCTCTTCAAAAAATTATAATACTATTTTTCTCTAAAATGTACAGGGGAGCCAATATTTAGCCACCTCAAAATTTACATGGGAGTTCCTATGTTCCATGCATCAGCATCACCCGGGAGAAACTTAACCAAAATGCTTTATCTAGGTGTTATCATAGTCAAAAGGCATGAGCTTACATGAAAGCTAAACCGTAAAGCACACTGAAAATTAATGAAAAATATTGAAAATTATAGACTCGTTTGACTTGCTGATCGTTAGGCTTGCGAACTAGTTTTAGGCGTAAAAAATTCAACTTATTGTTAGTATTAAATATAAGTAAAGGACGTATATTAACGCATAATCTAGAACAAGTTAGATACAACATACGTATAAACACCTGGGCGTTTTTAGAGGTTCAGTATTCATTTATAAATAGATGTTTTCAATATTTTTACAAGGACGTATTTGTCATGTTTATTAGCTGAACTTGACACCAGTGGCGGCTCGTGACATTTAGTTGAGGGTGCGCGCCAATGTGCGCCGCAGGCGAAAAATTTTCGAGGTGCCACGCCCCTTTTTACCTTTGTATCGATTTTCTTTGTGCTTTTTATCCCAGAAGAATATTAAAAAAAAAACGCGGTTGTTAAATGGGATTTTTATTTCAATTTTCCCTTGGAAATCGATTGTCGAAAAGTTATTTAGAATGTTCTCAACAGAATTTTGGTCCATAACCATAACACTTTGTGTGAAACAATCCGAACTACTAGCCATTATTAAATTACAACAACAAAAAACACCCACAACACCGTCAATAAACTTCAAACTTCTCTAATCGCGTAAAAAAACTCTAAAACAATCATATTAAATTATTGAAGTGTGTATTCAGATAGCGCACGGCGACGCTCTTTCATCGGGCGATTAACCGAATATTCCCGATCAATCCGCACAGGGAAAATCCATTTAACGAGAGCGCCGAACGAATACACACGGCAAACCATTTCAATCAGTAAATGTAAGTGCACGCTGCAGTCGCGCTTGAAGTCTTTCGCATTCGCCATTCTTATATACAAGTTTTCTTGATATTTTTTTTATATAAATTTTATTTTTGTTTGGTGCTTGGCTTTCTTAGGCAGTGCGCGCGCACGGGCGCACTTATTGACGAGCCGCCCCTGCTTGACACAAGCCTCTCTAGCGTTGGGCTTAACTTTTTCAAGTAGAATATGAGTCTACGGGGAAAGAGAAGTTCCACCAGTTCCCCATATCTCCATCAAATGTTGTGTCAAAAAAAAATTACTAAAAATACTTACCAAGCCACCAAGGTATTCTCCGAGGATGTGGACAAGAACCTGAAAATGCATTTAAATTATTCTTTTATATTCTCACAGACCTAGTGGTTATTTCCTCTAATTAAAATATCAATTTCTCTCTAATTCGTTTATTAAATGCAGCTGTGTATACATTAGAATACACAGTCATGCATTTAACATTTGAAAAAGCCATATTCCAACTAAATGCTGAGCTTTTTTCTGGACGATTCCATATGTAAACATATTTCCGTTAAATACTCTAAGCGCGTTAACATTTTTATGACTTCATTAGTGTCTTTAATTCCGAGGAGTTTTAACGCATCCGAATTAAAAACCATATCAAGAAATCTCTTGTAGCTGGATGATTAACGTCTACTGGTTTACAGTAAAAATAGTCAAGGTATTGTATAATCTAATTACATTATTTCCATTAACTTTAATGTTTCATCATGTAAGGGACAGACGCAGACGGGACAAGTGTCCCCAACCCGATTCAATAAAATCAAAACGTTGTATATATTAGAGTAAGATTTTCTTCTTGTAATGACAAATAAAAATGCATTATTACATACAACCCCTATTTTTATTAATTGAGCCTGTGGCGCTGCTTCTTTTTTATATTTTTGTCTCTAACTAAAACGTCTTTAAAATTAGAGCTTATTACAATCCGTTCACATACAAAGCATAATGCTTTATTTTTTGTCTTAGAAACGAAAAGCGATAGAATTACTATTATGGAAACACACTTCTGCATATTTTTTCGCTTTTTTAAAATGAGTGGAAGGAGTTGAAATAGACTACCCCTATCATAATAATATTTGACTTTTGACCCAACGTTTATATATCAAACTACCCTTTATTTTAAGCAAGGAATCGCGCCCTTAAGTTTTTCGCATTTGTTTTGAAACATTCTGTATAAACTAAAGCAATTTGGAGTCAGGTTAGTTCAGGTCCCTATCCTCAGGGTTCGTTATTGAACCTCTGCTGTTCATAACCTGTACCATACTGTACCAAATAATACAAACCAATATTTCCTACTTTGCTGACGATACTGAAATGCACTACAAGCCCCTATATTTTGTTTCTTAATGCAAGAGAGCAATAAGTAGGGTGGACAACTTATAGGTTGCATTGTAAATTTCAGGTAAATTGCAATGATAGTTTTTAAAAACTCCGTATTTCAGATACTTAAGACGTACACATCCCGAATCGGCCTGATGTAGGGTCGCTCTAATTAGCATACCAACAATAGAAAGACCAGTTTGGAAATTGAAATGAAAACTACCTAAGTAACAGCGGTGTTACTACAGGTAGTTTAAATATTAATATCCATAAGAAACATCTACTATCTACAATACAACAAATTAATTTTTAAATTTTAGTCATCATGTTCCGAGTAGTCCGATAAACTATCGTCGATGGGGTCCCCAGAAATAATAAGGGGCTGTGCAGTATTTTCTAGCATGTTACCAGCTTCACACATTATTTCTTCTGTTTCAATCACATGTTTGACGCAGTTACTTCATTTTTCACAATCCACCGTTATATTTCGTTTTGAAGCGATTTCGTCGACAACAAATTTCGTACCAAGAGGTTGATTTAACTTTACAATCTCCAGTAGCTCCTTTTTCAGCATATCTTTATGAAATGGCTTCTTATTTACAGTAAGCCAATGAATGGCGTCATTTTTTATCCAAGAAAACGTTGATATTTTTTCGCATTTTCTTGAGTGGTAGCTGGCATTATCCATGACTATAAGAGCCCCAGGAGGAATCAAATCGAGCATTTGCTGGAAGTATTTTTCAAAGACATCAGCGTTCATGTCTTCATGATATTCTCCAGTCCGTTTTGATTTAAATGCCAGTAAGCCGCCATCGACAAATCCATTTTTCCTACCAATGTGAGTAATTATTAATCTTTTACCTTTTCTCGAGGGTGATCTTGTTCTAGTGGACCATCCTTCCATGAAAGCTTGCCTTGCGCTTTTTATATGTTTCTCCTGCCATGTTTTATCAACGATATAACCTTCATTTAACCAAGTTTCGTCCATATAATAGATATTCCTGTTTTCCCTTCGAAACTGTCTAACTGCCCTCAACTATCGGTGTCGCCAGCAGATGATTTCGTCTTTCTCTATTACAAGTGATTTTCTGTTTTGAATTTTTTCATAACATTAATTCATTTACTTTAAAGTTTTCCATAGTTTCTTCTTACCCATGGGTGGAATGAAATCATCCTTTTTCATTTCAGACATTATTTTATCCAAGCTAGGTATTTCTTTTTTTTTAAGTAAAACGAGTGTATGATTCTTCTAATGGCAGTCTTTTCATCCTCATTTATTACAGTTTCTTTTCTTTCTGTACTTCTCTTTGGTGACCTGATGGGGCCGCGTTTATCCTCCTGCACAAGTCGGTATATTGTTGACTGTCCGACTCCAGTCATATTCGAATACATTTCAACTATTTTTGCAATTCCGAATGTTGTATGAAATAATAATAAGACTACGTCTATGGAATACGGCAAAAACCACTGGGTTTTATGTTTTAATAATCATTTATTACTCTCTCGCATTAAGAAATAGACTATAGCTAGCAGTACGATTCCTGCAAGACGTCAAAGTGGAAACTTAAGCTAAATGAAGACAAATGTACTATTGTCCAACTATAGGACCAAGCAATACGCATACACTGTACAATTTGAACAACGTAGTGAAAGCTGTTGCAGAGAAGAGAGACTTCGGTGTTACTGTAAGTAAAAGTGGAAAAGCCAAATTGTCAAGAAGACCTGGTGCATCTCATGGAAAAATTAGTCAGCAAATATGTCAAACCGACATTGCAATACGCCCATGTCGTTTTGAACCCTAATTATGCTAGTAGAGATATAGAGATGCTGGAAAGAGAAACAACAGGGATTCATAAAGTTACCTACAACAATTCACAATTCACCATACAAACAAAGCCTACAACATTTTTTTGGGCTGACCCCTTTAAAAGAAAAAAGGGACAGAAGAGACCTAACTAAAGATTACAAAATCCTGCGTACAGAGTATGCTCCATTCCACAATAATTCGTTGATTTCTCGACCGCAATAAAATTTAAATGACAACCCTCAGTCGTAATCCCAACCATAAATAAGTTGCCTGAGCTATTATGTAGGCACCGGACCTTTTGAAAGGGTACAGGTCCTGATTACCTACTAATTTTAATAGTTTAGGTTAGCTATTTTCAACAAAACAACAAATATAAAATAATAGGTAAGTATCTTTATTTTAATCATGTAATTAGATAGCTATTAATATTTATACAAAAATACTAATCTACAATATTATAATAATACAATATTTAACTTAACCTACTCTATATTTAGCTCTGTTTCACTATCACTATCGTCTTCATCTATGCCTAAACTAATTATTAAAGCCCTTACGTTACTATTAATTATTGGATGGATGGGTTTGGTCATTATATCTTTTACTGTCGTTAATGCAACTTTGGTCAAAATACTCGTTTCACTAAAACTTGCACTCCGGTCATACCCTTTTTCTAAAAGGGTACAGTAAACGTTCTTTAGGATGCTTTTGGCATCAAGTGATAAATGTTTTTTCTTCGTTACACCATAACTTCCGGAAGCAATATTACCACCAAACGACTGATGAACTAAGATGAAAAGACTCTGCTTTATATTGAACACCTGCAATTTGCCATTAACCTACCTAATATACCAATATAATAACAAAATTAATAGTAACGTAAGGCCCTTAATAATTAGTTTAGGCATAGATGATATTATAATATTGTAGATTAGTATTTTTGTATAAATATTAATAGCTATTTAATTACATGATTAAAATAAAGATACTTACCTATTATTTTATATTTGTTGTTTTGTTGAAAATAGCTAACCTAAACTATTGAAATTAGTAGGTAATCAGGACCTGTACCCTTTCAAAAGGCACTTATTTATGGCTGGGTTTAAATTTTATTGCGGTCGGGAAATCAACGAATTATTGTGGAATGGAGCATACACAAAGTGTCTCAACCGCCATCTGCACGTTTTCACCAGGAACCCGAACGAACCCAACAAAGAGGAAACAGAGAAGAAACTAAAAAAAGAAAAATGCCCTAATCTGGTTCGCAGGAACTTCATGCTGTAAGTACAGGTGGAGTGCCTTGACTTAACAAATGCAGCAGTGTCGTCAGCTCCAACCGCTCACTACTGTCAGAATTAATAATAATAGTAAATTGAAACATTTTCGATTTGTGGCACAGCCTAGTTGTATGTAAATTTTAGATGCGCAAAGATTTATTAGCAAATTTTCATTTTTTATTCGTTAGGTTTCGAACAAAATAAGGTTTTTGCTAAATCTCTCCATATTTAACGTTGAATTCATTTGAAATTTTAAAACGTTTGTTCAGAGTCGTAAAAAACCGAATGACAATAAAGTGAGGCATTAGTTTTCTGTTATTCTTCGTATTTGAGTAAACCGTATTATTAGCGTTTTATAGATTTTTGTTTTGCTGTTTTATGGGTCGTCGCCGTCGCATCGTCTGAATGTTAAAAAGTTACCAGGGAACTGTAAAATTAATAAACGAGTTTTGTATGTCGCCTCAATTTTAATTTTAGGCTAAATGAACTAAAATGCACAAAACAAAACATTTGGGGGCTCCGGGGGTGTAGACCCAATAGTAGTGAAAACTCAAAATCGCAATAACTCATTTGTAATAAATAACATGAAACATTATTTCACGTTATACATACCTTCAAAAAACTACTATTTAAGATACAAATATTGGCGTTTATATTTAAAAATGTCTTTATTTCTACGTTTTTTCGGGTTGGGCTATCGAAACTTAGAATTTCTAAGTTTTGATAGTCCAAGAAAAGGGCGTGGCACCTAAAAAAATTTTGCCCAACAAAAGGTGGAATGGCGACGTTAAGAACGAACCACATTACTTTAAAATAGCGTCTTCATTGGTTATCTCGAACTACCCGGGAACTTTTCGAAACTCTATCGAACTTTGCATGAACTGAGTTTAGCCGGGGAATCATTTACAAAACTTAAAAAGACAACGATTCTAATTTATTTAATAATAAATTAATTAAATACCAAGGAAGCAGTTCGATTAATGTTTGGTCTGGTGGTAAATAATAGAATTTTGGGTCCAATATTTTATAACGGTTCACTAAACAGACAACAATATCATAAGTCTCTTCAAAACGAAATTGAAAGGATTTTAGATGGATTACCCTTGGAAGAATATTGGAACTTAATTTGGCCAGAAGATGGAGCTTATGCTCTTCATGCCGTGCGTGATGTAGTTTAATTTTTAATTTTAAACCAATGCCATAATGAATGAATTGGACGTAATGGAACCATTCCTTGGCCACCCAATAGCCCTGCATGACCTCTCCCTTTTAGACACATTTCTTTGGGGCCATCTTAAGAGCACGACATACCAACATAAATTTTTAATCAAGAGTTTTATACAGTTTATTGTGAAGATACTTCAGGGCAAAATGAAAAGGAAGTGCTCCTTTAAAAAAAAAATAATTTTTTCCAATAGATAGATTAGATACGACAAAGCTACAAAAATTAATTTTTGCAATTTTTCTAGTGTTCATTGATCTGTGGTGAACCCTAAAAAAAGGTTTGCAAGTTTACGGAAGAAGTGAAGTTTGGCAAAATTGTAATGGATTTAATAAGAACCTCTTAAAAAGCTCAGGCGTCTATCTCTATTAAAAAAAAAATATATTTCACTTCAAACTTCAAAATGTATCTACAAATTTCCAGTATCCGTTTTATCTCATATCTACTTTTCACAGAAAAATCGGTTGATAATAATAAAAAATTTTTTTATTACTGAATTTCTATAACTTTATAAATTTACAATTAAACCCCAGTTTCCGTCTGAAAGAAAAAAATAATGTGTACTCATTATCATAACAATGCGATAAAAATTAAAGGAAACAAATTTCTCAAACATTTTATATGTAAATTTTATACATAATTCGGGGATTCCATTAGAACACAATATAACAAACATAACAAGAAATGTTGTGATTCACTTTGAATCTATTATACAGAGTCGCTACAAAAATATAAATGTATATAAATATAGTTCGTCAAGATATGAACTTGTGCTTATTAGCACCGTGATATTTTAATCATATAAATTTACAGGCCTGTATTTAAATATACAGGGTATTTATTAAACATGCGACAAAAAGTGAAGGCGTTATTCCCTGGACAAATCTAAGAATATTTGGTTCTTTGATGATTTTTGAGAAGTCGCTTTGTGTCGAAGTCTAACAAGAATCTCCTGAGGAGTTTGCTTCTCCGTTTCTGACTGATTCTTGTTAGACGGGCCAGGTGATGCATTTGATTGCCACGAGATGTCGCTTGAAGGCTACATCTGCCGTTATTCATCCATCTTTCAGAGTCAAGTAGACTCTATGGTATGGCTTTCTTTCGTCGGATTCTATATGCGGTTTGATTGTAGCGTAAATAGCTCGGCCAAGGGAAAGTATGCTGCTGTGAAAAAAATTGGAGGTTTAAGCTTAAAAAGTCTATTAACTATTTGGATATCTCTCTCTCTCTCTCTCTCTCTCTCTCTCTCTCTCTCTCTCTCTCTCTCTCTCTCTCTCTCTCTCTCTCTCTCTCTCTCTCTCTCTCTCTTTCTCTCTCTCTCTCTCTCTCTCTACACGAAACTAGCTTCGTATCTGTCAAATTTGTGAACCTATATATTTTTTGACATTAAATTTGGCTTCCTTGTGAAAATTTTTATTATAGTCAGCAGGAAAACCGCCAATCGGGTGTCGGTATTAGAAAGTCATGATGCAAAACACGGTTCATTGTATATCTTGAAGCAACACGATGAGTTTCAGCGCCTTATTTTAAATCACCTGGAACTTATTCAGCTCGGACTTACTTATATTGCACGAAGACGGTGCTCCATAAATAAGTACCGGCCTGACCAAGACCTTATAGAGGTTAACTTTGGTTCGATTACTAAGTCTACTCCGCCTATGAAGCAGGGGGTAGATTGAGCTTAATTGACGCAATGCTGCCTTGATTCTATTAATTGAATTTAACCTGCAATTCAGTCTTTGATCGAAGATAAGTCCCAGGTACTTCACTTCCTAGCACCAATTCACTCGAACCCTACCAACTCTGAGCCTCGTTTGGGGCCGTCTAACACGACTTTTGGAGAAAAATATTACTTTTGTCTTGGAAGGAAAAGATAAAGCTGCGATTGCCTATCTCGCGGAATGTCATGCGTATACATGTTATACAGCATCGGGGAGAGAGGTTAGCCTTGCGGCACTTTCGCCCTGATGTGTTTATTCAAAAAAAGTGCGTTCTCCGACGAGACTGCAAAACTTCTATTCTCTAGAAAAGAGCCTACTACCTTGATGAGGTAGTTCGGAGCTCCGAGCCTTATTAATTTCAGCAAGAGACCATTATGCCAGACCTCGTCAAATGCTTTACTAACGTCAAGGAAGACCTCGTTGTCTAATCCACCAAAGTAAACGAATCACAAAAGTATCAACAGTAAAGTATTCTAAGTAATAAATCGATCAAAGTGAGTCCAGCAAATGCCCAGACAATCATAGAAACGTATTCTAACATTCAGGAACTGAAATAAAGTATAGGAAAAACATTTTTGGGTCACCTTGTACCGAACCTCTTAATCGACTTTTTTTCCACAAAAATACATTAAATCTCCTTTTAAAAGGGCTGAAAACGATAAAAATACACGGAACGGACGCAACGGGCGGTTAGAGTTAAAATACCACCCGCCGGTCCACAATGGAATCCAAACGTATCTAACGTTATTAATCAAAATGTCATTCTCTATTATTCAAAAGAAGAACAATGGACTCGGCCTGTTATGTTATTATTTTTTTCTGATGTTCGTTTTTGTTTTTAATTTTCTTCGATTCCCGCATTGAAAAAAAAACCTCAATGAAGGGTAATAATATGTATAATGTGATTCTATTTCTATTTATGTAGAGCACTTTTGCACGTGATGCTGCCTCAGTGTCGTTATAGGTATTTGTACAGGGTGGTAAAGTTTTAAATGGTTTTAGGGTCCCGGGTTAGGACTTCTTCTAGTGTTTCAATACCTACAGTAACAGTCAGTTTGGTTTCAGAGATTCTCGAAGCACTAACAATGCGCATTTCAACTTCCTAGCTGGTCTTTTCTTGCGCCTTAATCATGGTAAGGCGGCAACAGTGGTGTTCATTGATTTGTCCAAGGCATTTGATTGCATTGATCACATAATACTGCTGTATAAGCATACCTGACTGGACGTTAGGGTTGGGGGTGATATTTCCGGGCCTTTGGATGTTAAGGCGTGTATACCTCAGGGATCCGTCCTAGGACCCCTGCTGTTTCCAATCTATGTTAATGACTTGCCTACAATTGACATTGGCGGATCATTTACCACATTAGCTGACGATACAACCATTCTCTGCCATCACCAGAATGTTGTAATACTGGAGAATACCATTGCCAGGGACTTAAGAGTGATAAGGGAGTAGTGCGCTGCTGGTTTTTAATGTCGCAAGGACATATGTCTTGAGCTCTCGGTGTGCCATCGATCAACTTTTAATGAACAACCAACTAGTTAACAATATGGGGATGGTGAAGTTTATGGCTTTGTATTGATGGCGGACTAAAGTTTGAGGCGCACATTCAAAGCACATCAGGGAAAGTAGCTTCAGGGTCCTAAGCACTCAGAATAATTTAAAGCGACCTTGAGTACGGTATCGCAAGAGATGCTTATTTCGCCCTTATTTAGTTATTTAATTAAGAAAAGAATGAGAAAGAACGATGATTTTAAGTTGCAAATAATAAACACTTAATTCAACATTAAATACATATTTGTCAGTTGATTTACCTAAACAGAAAAATAGTGGTAGAAGGATGAGTTTGTCAAATAAAACACTCTTTATAATAGCGTAAGAAATGCATACCTTTTGCAATTTGCTCTAGAAATATGTCTGAATATTGATTAATGAGGTAAATCACTTAAAATGTTGTCTAGGTTGAAGTAGTTGTTAAGTTATATTAAAAATAGTTAGGTAAAATAGCTTATTGCTTTGAGAACCAAAAAAGGGCAATTAAGTATGAGGTTGGACAAAAAAAAACACACGTGGGTATGTCCAAAACGAAAGGTAATTAGAAATTTGCAGTTATTAAATTAAGGTACTTATCGCAAGGTCTCCCTGGAGGCAGCTGATCCCTTTAAGGGATAGCCCCTTGCTGCTGCTCAGAAACGTGGCCAACAAGGCCCAGTGGCGTAACTAGCTCTCTGACCTGGGGGTGGCCTAGGGTGGGCCTGTTATTGCGACTTGTAGTGGCGGCTCGTGTAGATGCGGGCCGGCGGAAAGGCCGCCGCAGACGAAATTTTTTTTTGGATCACGCCCAAATTTTAACAAATTTGGTTAATAATCAACAGTAATACCACAAGACCTCGTTTTTTTATCGGTTAGATTTTTCAGCTGTCACGAAAACTTTTTTTGGAAATTTTTCTAGTTGCATTTGGACATATTTATTCTGATTACATCTCGAGAGCGAAGCTCGAGGGATTTAATTTTTGAATAAACAAGCCCAAAGTTCAACGAGTATTGCCAAAAAGGTTTGAGTGAAAAATGGAAAATTTAACCAATACAAAAATGATGGTCGAGTGATATTTGGCAAGATTATTTATTATAATTTATATAGATTATAATTATAAATTGATGCTATATTTGCGAGGCGAGTAGCGAGCTTACAAAGTCAGCCTTTTTCTGGGGGGGGGGCCTAGCGATGTCTGGGGGGGGGGGGGCGGCCCCCCTGTAGTTACGCGCCTGACAAGGCCTCAACTACATAGACCGAAAGTCCAAGGGTATAAACTCAGTTGGCCGGAAAGTAGTTATTGGAATGGCAACGTAAAGGGAATTAACGTGTAGTAAAGAGAGGGATAAATCTGGCCATATATTATGTGCCTTAATTAAAATTTGATGTGGAAAACACAGAGATGAGGAAAGATTTCCCGAATTTTCCCGCGAGGGCTAAGGGTCTGACCAGTCGTCATAATTTCGTTTGATCAAATGACACCGATGACAGTTTTCCGTCAAACCCAAGGACCCACCGAAGAGGTCACAGAGAATAAACCATATTTGAGACAACAACAACAGCGGTTTTGCTCGCGGAGGTAGATCTACGGACTTGCGGTTCTACGACACAACCTGAAAGTAACTACGTTACAAACTCATCCTGAAATTGTTCGCGATATATATAAAAAAGGATAATTTACACTTTATTACAAATAATGCAAATCGTCTCCAAAAGAAAAACACGTTACAAAACACCATGTACAGAACAGCACGATAATGTCGCCGTGATCCTACGGAATTCAAAAAGAATTAAGGTTAGATGGATATTAGAGTATTAAGTGACTCGGCATACGCGCCATGTCGTAAGCAATAAACAATAATTTTAAATACAATGGTTATGGGCGGCACTCCTCCGATAAAAATTAACAACATATTGAAATTACCATAGAATTGGGTTAAAACGAACCGTTTTCACTCGAAGAAGGTTGGTGTGGTTATTTGGTAGTTTAATGTAAACTGGAGCATTGTGCGAGCAAAAATTATTATTATCAAAGTGTGCTTTGCATCTAAGACCGACACTATTTGCGACATATAGGCTCAGTTTAGTCCCCCTTAAGATGGAAAAATATTTTTTTCAAAGTTATTTCGGCAAATAGAATTTTTTTTTAGGGCATTAGTAGATCACAAAATTTATTTAAACCATACACGCCCCCAAATCCCGAGCTTGGCTATTTTGGATTTAATAATAATTATTTTCCAACTTATTTGGGTACTTACATACATTCTAGCATTTTGATTAGAATACTCAAAAAACCAGAACGCGCAACTTCTTTAAAAATTCCCTGACATTAGGTCAGGATATCGTGCAGGCCAACGGGAATAAGTTTATGAGAAATGTCTACATTCACTGTAAACAAAGAAAGCACTCATAAATATCCCCTTTTTTTAATTTCCACTCCACAATGTGTATATTCTAATAAGAACCTTTCTGTAATCAAGTTTTATACTTACAACCATATTAAGCAAAGATAACTTATCTTTAAAATCGTGATTATGCAGATAAGTACTCTCTCTCTCTCTCTCCCTCAGTGCAGCATTCAATTGTTCCTCGCAACAAAAAAATCGAAAAACCGGTAAATTCATATTCATAATGTACTTAAGATCTCGCAGACATTATTTCTTAAAAGACAAACTCTGCTTATACGAAACAACAATGTATTGTTTTGAGCTTCATATTTTAGCGAAGTATATTGCGAGGTTGATCAAAAATCGTTCTTGTTCAAAACTTCTTTGTGTCCTAACTTTTCATTTGAACATAATTTAATCCACACATTCCTTGCTAAATACCCGTATTTCTTACAAAGATGGGGCGCTATTATAAATCTTATAGCACCCTTCACACACGTTCCGAATTTTTTTCTCAAAGAGACGAAACCCAAAAATAGCTATACCATTACCTGACGTAGGTATTTTAACAATAAACTCGAAAGGCCGGAAAAAATCGTTTAACCCCAATTTTTGACCCTAAAATCGACGAAAGGTTTCTTCGCCTTTTGTTAGTTGTGAGGCCCCTCGTAGCAAAAAACGCACCCGAATTGCGAAAAAGAAATTCGTACGTTTTTAAAAGGATTATTTTAAAGCCAGGGATGGATCAGGAATATTTGTTAAATTTGAACACGATGTGTGCACAAAGATATATGTTTAAAGTAGGTCTATTAATTTTCACTTGTAATATTCATGATGCTTAAATCATTCCCAAGCCGTAGGCGTGAGATAATTTTCTTAAAATATTGTGGGATATTCGACAGGGTTCGTAAATATCACGATAATAATTAAAACTATCAAAGTATCCGATATTAATCGGATATATACACAGTGTGTGAAAAGTCCCAGACCGGTCAATTATTTATATATATAAAAATGGCGCACAATATAAAAAAAAAACTTCCGGTATAAAAGTTGTAGGCTTTAAAAAAAAACTATGAAACTAGGACACCTGTAATTAAACAGGGTGCCTCAAACAGTCATGGTAAACAAAACTTTGATTTATTTAAATGGAATGACCCCTTTTTAATCACGTTTTCTGATTCCTCTAAACATTCTAAACAACAATTATGAAACATGTCATATGGCTAAACACATTAGTTTAAGAAGTAATTTGAGTTAAAGGACATAAATACGACAAATAACATATTACCTACATTTTGCATTTTTACAAGCTGGTTTAAATAAATCAAAGTTTTGTTGGCCATGACTGTTTGAGGCACCCTGTATAATTACAGGTGTCCTAGTTTTATAGATTTTTTTAAGGCCTACAACTTTTTTACCGGAAGTTTTTTTATATTGTGCACCATTTTCCAAATAATTGATCGGCCCGGGAGTTTTTACACGCTGTGTATATCAAAATAATTGATATAATATGTATATCAATTGCTATACAGGGTGTTACTTAATGATAGACCGTAATTCCAGGGGCGCATTCTTGAACCAAACTCAAGTAGAAAAGTTCATATTAACATGTGTCTTTTTGTCACGGATTTTTATTAATATCTCTGGTTCAGAAATGCACCCTTAGAATTAAGGCCTATCATTAGGTAACACTCTGTATACCAGCGAACCCCCGTTCGACAAGAAAATTTTACGCCAAAATATTAAAATATAAGAATAAGTTGACGACATTTTAGAGTAATTGTTGTTGAATCGTTTAGCTGGATACGATGGTGATGAAAAGTCGGATACTGTACCGTGGTTTGGTCTTTAGTCGAATCATCATTTATTTTTCAACACTCGCCAAAGAAAAAAATCTGGCGGTGTTAGATCCGGAGATCGTCGTAGCCACCTTATAGGTCCATATGTTCCTATCCATCTCTTATTCGAAGAGCGTTATGGGTAGGGGCGCCATCCCAAAATGTGGCGGATTCACTTCCTTAAACTTTAGTAACATCAAAAAATAGAACATACTGTGTTAAAATCATTCAATGCTATTTACCTAAACTCCTGTAACTAAAGTCGACCGAAGAGTTATTTTTTGTCATATTACAAACGTCAAAAGATTTCGAGGGTACTGTCAAAATAAGATCATTTGGTTGGCTTAAAATATACGGTGTGCAATTTTCAGCCATTTCTTAAGTTTCCAAAAAGAAAACCAGCTTGTGGAACACTAAAAATAAATTGTTTATTTAAAATGTAAAAACCTTTAAACAATTTGTTAGATTTTGGTAAAATTAATACGGTTTCTTACATAATTTAACACACAGAGTTCTTCTAAACATATAAAATGCTGTTTTTTTTTGTAGTTTCTAAGTGCACACTATATTTTCTACGAATATTATCAAATATCTTTAAAAGTTCTTGTTGTAAATAAGGCGAACTGAAACTAACCTGAACTACCCTATAGCCTCATTGAAGAGCCGTTATACGGCGAAACTCGTCTGGGGATGGGTCTGGCACAAGGAAAAGCGACCCTTATACTTTTGAACTGTATCTGTGTTTATTGTTAATGATCGAAAGGTTTTAAATCCTCAATCCAACCCTGAAAAGTATCCTTTTTATCAAATCCCACTATTTCCTTCTCATCATCATCCCTTGCACTAAACTTGTCTCAAGCACCAACGACTACTCCGTGTAAAATACCGACAACCCCAAAGATAAAGCCGTATAGGTATTTTTTCCTAATCGATGGTACTTTTAACCCATATGCGTTGTTTTTTTTCTTCATTTGTAATCTCTTTTCTTCTGTGTGATTAATGACCGTGAGAATATAAGTTTTAGAGAAACAAAAGAGTTACGGGACGTATAAATATAAGGAAAAGGGTTAAACAGAAATACGTTATAGCATCGGTTCTTTCTTTATTATGTTATGAGATGAAGTCTAGGTAAAAAGGCTTCGTCTTTTATTTGTTTAGAATGTAAATGCTGCTTCATTATAATTTGTGATACGAAAAAGAAATATCTATTGTCTGATTGAACAAGAAAGGGAAACAGAACGTCGCTGTCGATGTCGGGTTAATTTCTCGAAAACTGTTTGATCCACTGACTTCAATTAAAACTATTTAAACTATTCTTTAAGTGAACCCAAAGAAAAAAATCTAAGGGTGTTATATCTGGTGATCTTGCTGGCCATCTTATTGGTCCGTTTGTTTCAAAACGTCCTTAACAATTTGGGCACTATGGGCATGTAACTTGAAGAGAATGTAAATAACGTTCTCCAGTCAAAGTGCCTTCGTAAAAATGAGGGGCCCAATGCGATATTCCTTTATTAATAAACCGCACCAAACATTAATTACAAAAACACGTTGATTTCCTCTTGCTTTAGTCCAACAAGAATGATTCTATGTCGGTTCAAGATTTCATTATTATGAACACGTCTCTCCTCACTCTATAAAATGTTAGACAAGATATTTATATTTGGCAATACAATTCAGAAAACTTTGCTTAGAATGTTTGTCTTCGTGCGGCTTAGATTTCCTGCTCCAATCTATGGATTAGTTTGGTTTTGTATGGACGACGAAACTTGTTGTTGTGTAGAATCCTCCATGAAGAGCTTATGAAAACACCAGTAGTTGCTAGTGAAGTTTTAGGATTATCATCAACTTGCTGTAAAAGTTGGGATGTATTCTCATCATTTGTAGCAATCTTCCTCGTATGTCTTCGGTATTACAACGCAGATATTATACTCCCTTAAGTTCCTGCTCAGAGCTGCAAAAGTTTTTCATCAGGAATTTTTCTAGGAGGTATCGATGCCCATTTACTCGTTGTGCGTCTTTTGCATTTGACCTGCATTCTCCGTAAATCAGTAACATATCTGCTTTTTCTTGATTAGTGAATTGAACCATTTTCATAGAATATTATCAATTTGTATAAATGACAACGTGGCAATTACAATGAATCCAATGTCATAATCTGTCGAGGTATTTGTTTCACTAATACAGGGTGTCTCGTAAGTACGGTACGTAACTTAAAGGGGTGATTCCTTATGATATTCTGAGAGAAAAGGTTTATATGAACATATGTCCGGAGTTGCCCCGTTTTTGATATACAGGGTGTTAAAGTTTTTTTAAAAAAATATATTTTTTTTAAATATTGATACAAAAAAAATGCAACAGTCAATCAAAGAAAATCTGACAAAACGCACGATTGCAATCGTCTCACCATTGATTATCTTACACGTTCAAAAATGCCTGAATTATTTCGTATCGCATTGATAGTTTGATTCTTACGTCGTTTTCATCTAGTACAGGCGTCTTGTATACAAAAGACTTTAGGTGACCCCATAAATAATAGTCTCTAGAGGATCCAAGACGGGACTGCCAGCTGGCCAACCTTGGGGACCTGCGTCTCCAATCCAGCAATTAGGAAAAGTGTTGTCGAGGTATTGGGCTGAAGCGCAGTTGTGTATAAACCACATATCCAAACAGTTGATGCACTTGTTTGAAGTTGCACTGCTACTTCCTGGCATTAGTTGAAGGGTCATCCTCTATCTCTCGAAGTATGGCCTCTTCTTACAAAAAAGTCTGGAAATTTATATATATCCCAGGAAGTTCCGTACTAGCCCCTTATCATTATAAATAACGGTACCAAATTTGGATAAAATCGGAGAAAGGATATTTTAAAAAATTATAAGAAGCCGATTTCTTTTAAAAAAACCGACACCACTTAGCCATCCCAGCAGCTCTCAATATCTTTCCAGACAGGTTAGTTTTAAGATTGGTTTAACATATGAGAACTTCCCATTTTCTTCTTGGCTCAGTTCTTTGACTATCCCTCTTAGTCTGCTTAGTCCCCTTGTCTTTATTAGTTCAGTTCGACTTTCATTCTCATGAATCAGAATATTTACATGTTTCTTACATTTAGTTTAAAACTCGGATGCCATAAATTGATATTGTTACTTCGTGCATTTGGGTTCTCCCTTCCTTGATTTATTTCTTATTTTATGTATAAACTTTAAGGCTTTTATAAAAGTTGTATCCTTAACTGGATAATTATACTTTTCAATAATTTTTGTACCAATACACTCAATGACAAAGTTGCGTAAATTAATTTTATCGTGAGCAGCAAACATTTGAAATTTAAACGAATTTCGAGGAACGTCATAGAACAGCGTATTTTTTATATTAAACGTATGCTAAATTTTTTTAGTGCGATATTTTTGTTTGTCGGTGTATAATGAAGTATCCGGATTTAAATAAATTAAGTATTTTACTATTTTTCTCAGGTTCTTAGGCAATAAAATTCCAAGTTAACAGCAAAAAACAGAATGCTTCCAATTAATAAGTTAAACATCACGAAGTATGAAAAAAAATCATTAATAATATGAAACGACGAAATTTAGTAATTTTACTTCAGAAAATACCATTACGTCATTTTATTGTATTTCAAGCTCTGTATTAATTGATGTCAGGTCTGAGAGAAAATATTCTAGATCAAAATACAGGGTATATAAATTAATGTCAATAAAGACAAGCGCATCTGTTTTTGACAAACATTAACATTGACATTGACAAACCAGATTAGGCAACTCTATGTATACATAAAAGAAGAGTATGCAATTGCCTAACTACGTTCCTTATTCCATGTTTATACCTATGCCGTTGTCTCTGAATGAGGTAGTAATTTGTTCAACTGTTTTCATTATAGACCTGGGTCAAAAATGAATATATTTCTAGAGGCTTCTGGCAAGAGGTAGAGAGAATAGTACATTATATACATAGCTGGAGAAGTAAGCTGATGATATTTGTTGAGAAGCTATTATCGTTATTGCATCTTTCCATCATCAGCTCACAAAATTCAGCTCTTCTATCAAAATCGTCCTCGTTTATCTCGTGCACCAATTTTATCATGTAGAGATGCAACTTCTCCTGCTTAAACAAATTTTTCACTGACTGATGAGACACATTAAAATCCATTGCCATTGGCCTGGATGATTGTGTTGGATTTTCATGTATTGAGAGCATGATATCCAAAGCTTTGTCCTCCCCGGTTGCTGTTTTAGGTCGACCTTATCTAGCGGCTTCCCTAACACTGCCTGTTTCTCGATATTTTTTTACCACTTGACACACCGTTGACTGATTTATTGGAGGCCTATTTGGATATAATTCATTGAAATGTTGTCAAACCTGCGACACACAATCTTGCGATCTCTTCATTTCAATTTCAACTCGATGTTTCTCATTCAGATGAACCCTAGTGTAAACATATTAGATTAAAGAACAGAAAATTAAACAGGAACTCAAAATTGACACCTCTTAGGTCGCTGCCATGAAAACACCTTGACTTAACTCTGGCCCGTTCCTGGGGTGTCTGGCGCCTACGTGCAGGTTTCTTTGGTGTGCCCCTAGTTAAAAAAAGTGGTCCTATTTTTTTTTAATATAGGTATTTTGCGAAAAATAATTAAAAAAAATATTTATTAAATTACGAAAACAAACAGAATCACAAAAAATATTTGGTAAGTATATCAAAAGAAAAATATACCCTAAAGAAACAAAAAAAACTATATAAACAGTACTTATAATCAATATATTATCATTACGATTATTTACTTGATTGTTTATAAAATATAATAAAAGGTCTTTCTCCTATGGTGTCGCTTCTTGCATTAATGCTGTAAGGGCCTTAAATACAAACCAATCCGTTTTGAGTTTTAAAAATAGTATTAGAAATCATTTATTTTCGCTGCAATGACCATGCAGAGTTAGTACCTATAGGATAAATTTCGTTTTTTTATTTTATTTTCTGCTTCTTAACCCCCCCCCCCCCCCCCACACCCATCCTATCTCTAGTTTTTAGCCAAATCATTAAACATATTTATTTTTAAATTTAATGTACTTCGCTTGGAGTAATTAATATATTAATTTGTAGTTATGTATTATATGAAATTATAATATTAAATTAAGGCCTGAACAGTATCTGGGTCCTCTGGATGTCTGCCTTACCAAGGCCTATTGTTGCCATTTTTTTCATTTTTTGCCATTTTTGTAAAATGTTTGTACTTAACTGTTGAATGGTTGAAACAATAAATGTATTATTTATTTATTTATTTATAATAAATAGTAGGAAGTAAAAGCAGTACATTCATAAGAAAATTAAAGGAGAATAAAATTAACGTAAATAAAATAAACAATAACAAAAACACAAAAAAATATTATACCTAGTACTTATATGGTAGGTTACAGAAATATTTTAATGATAAAAAAATAATAATAAACAAAACAAAAAAGGAATGATATACCTAAAACAAAACACGTCTGGCTTTCACGGATGCAAGCTCATTGATCATCTAAATATGATCAAGAGCCTCAGAAATATTATTTTCAATCGAAATAATGGCCAAATCTGATAGGCGTTCTTGACTTATAGATGTCCTTAAATAACTCTTTATTAGTTTTAACTTAGAAAAACTTCTTTCATCTGAAGCTACTGAAATGGGTAATGTAAGGTGTATCCTTAAGACTATAAATAAATTTAGAAAAAGAGACTGTAGATTTTTTTTAGTTATATAATTTAAAATGTCTATGGGAAAGGATGAATCAGTAGTATTTTTAGGATTAAGAATTTTATATGTTGAAATTGCATTATGTAAATCTAAGCCGTCAATGTCTTTAGATATTACGATATTACTCCACTAATCTCAACTTGCAATGCGGTATCTAAATTTACACATAATTTTTTAATTAACTCTAAATTTTCAAAATTACATAAGAACCCAAATATATTTTGAAATTTGTTTATACCCTCAAACCGCCTTTGTAAAGACTGAATGGTTGTATCTAAAATTAGAAAATAAAAATTGATTTTAAATTTTTGCTTTGGATCTGCTACAGATTCATCCTTACTTATATGAAAATTGTTGCTTAATTTTTTGTTGCCGTACTATTTGGAATACCTGCACTACATCGTTTTTTCTGCTTCTCCTTTAGCTTTATTGATGAGCAAATCAAAATTTTTGTCGTTTTTCGTTAAAATAAAGATTTAGATTTTCAATTTCTTTATGGCAGTCATTTAAGTTTCTATTCGGATCTTGTAGTATTTTACTTACTATATTAATTTTTCCTAAAATATCATGCCAGATTAAAATCGAACAAATAAATTTAAAAGTCGGGGCATGTAGTGTCCAACAAGGAAACTGTTTTAAACGCAACTATGGTTCAGCCTTTAATACTTATTTTGTTATTACTGTGTATCCGTAGGCTGAGTAGCTGGCTCTTGTGTAGATCTGTCGATTTTATAAAACACTGTATTTACAATATTCACTTAATAACTTCCCACTATCTGAGAATACACTACATCAAATTACTGGTTACACTTCAAATTGCATTCACACATACGTTTCCATAATACTCAATACTTTCACATTGTATTAACTTGTTGAACTTTGTTTTTGTTAACTTTACCTACATAGTACAAGAAATGTGGACAATTTCCACTCGGTGACGTGCTTTACTTTTTAAAAGCAGTCGTGCGACATGCACCGCCGAACTTTCGGGGAACAGTCCCCTTGATAAACTTATATTTTATGCGTTTAGCCAAACTCTGCTTGGCGACCGTCTGGAGGCTGCGTTGCCTCATCCCTTCTCGCGTCTGTCTCCCTTCCTCACGCAGCTTGGTAGGTGATTATTTTTGGTGAAGCGCCTGATTACATATGACAACAATGCCGCGCTGTTACTATGTGGGTTTTATGATGAATCTTGGATATTTACGTATACGTGAGGAAAAGAGATGAACTAATAAAAAACTCAGACAGCACAGCGTTTGTTATTGCATCGTGCGATAAGCGTTATATATACACTATATACATCAATTAGACTTCCAAGAATGCCATCAGTGGCGTACTTTGCTTTAACACTCGGCGTGTTCTCAACAGAAACTACGGAGAGAATACATTTGTGCTATTATTAAGACAAACGCTTGGTAAAATTTTTAGACATATTGAAGTGATAAAATAAGAATTTTTTTTTTTTTTTTAATTTGTATTAAAGAATACTGAATAACCGTCGATTTTGCGCCTGCGTGCATGCACGTCCTGCCAGGAACGGCCCTGAACTCAACTGGTGGGTATTAGGTAGGAATAATTATAATTCAATTAGGAAGTTTCTCATTTTTGAGCTTTCATTATCTCGGAAATGCTTGCAGATAGGTGAAAATTTGAAATACGAAAAATTCAGAGTTTTCCTAGTAGAATCCAAATACGCAATCATATGCAGAGTGTTCCATTTAAAAAGTAAGTCAATCTTTATGGCAACCAAACCAGAAATGACAGAAAAAATTCATGCAGGTAAAAATGTGGGGAATAATTTACTGAACAACTTTCATAAAAGTCACTATTTCGTCTACGAGGTAATTCAAAAGTTACAGGAATTATGCGCGACTTTTTTGCCACTCTGTATATAACGGATTTCTTAGTTAATTATTTTAATAGACTTTTAAGATCCCTATCTTCCAAATAAAGTTTGATATCTTTAATTTTAATATTTTTTTGTAGAACGGAGTCGACAAAAACTAACGCCAGCTGTACGATGACTCTATACTTTTTTAAACAATACTTTATTAGGCAGTGGTAGCAACACTAGCATGCCTTTCCGGTAACGTTAAAAATGTGATTTCGAAACATTAGCATACTTGTTCCAGTGTACTAAATAAAATTGTTTAGCAAAATGCGGACAAACTTTCATTCGTTACTTACGAATATCTCGAATATTCGAGAAGCTTTTGGATGAGGAGTGAAACGGTTCACGTTAACGTTAGCGTGATCGCGGACGCAACACCTCCCGCTGCCGTTAAAATTATTATTAAAATGTATGTTTTTTCAAAGGCTATTGTTATTTAAAAACTCGTTTCTGTGAATAAATGAACGAAATTATTTAACTAATGGCAAGCCCACTCCGGTACGGCTTATTATGAATTTATTTTAAAAACTACGTTTCAAATGTATTTTAATAATTTTTAATATACAAACGAAGTTCTCGGAATTTATTAGAGAATAATAATTGTTAGCTGCGAAATGGAAATTTAATTTAACTTACATAGATCATAGATCTAATCATTTTTTAATTATTCTACATTGATGATCTCGAAAAAATTCCTATATTTTATTATAATTAAATATGATCTATTCCTATGGTTCAAACTAACTTGTTCACTAACTATAGTAAATGTAAGTATTTTAGAATTTATTATAAGGAACTTGAGCTAACCTTCTATATAACAGGGTGTTATAAAATAACGTTACTTGGCTTGAAGGTCAGGTTGCTCATGTGACAATAAGACAAAAATTTTATACAGGGTGTCTGTAAAAGGTCTTTACAAAAACCTACCAGATATTCTTCAGACCAAAATTAGCCGATTTAAGTAAACTTACCTTAGTACAAAGGTGCTTAGTTTGGGCGCTAGACTGCGCTGAAGTGATAATTTTTAAATCGTTTTTCTGCATTAATTCAAAGACTGCTCATACTATTTTGCCGAAATTTGGTACGTTGGCATATCTTTATGGGGCAAAAAACCCATGTCACAATTCTGATTCATATCAGTACATGGGCGTAGAACCTGGGTTTTTTACTAATTGCTTGTTTCAGATTTCTACGCCAATGGAACAAGAGGGGTTTGGGCACAAAATTCAGATGAACCAACTCATTTGCTACAAAAAATGTACTCTTGATAAGACTCGATTCCTTTGACGGTTTTCGAGAAATTTGCATTTTATTACTTAACACGTAGTAGTTTTTACCAAGTACCTAGTCCTTGGGTTTTATAGATTTTTTCTGTTTTTGATTTCTACGCCAATGGAAGATAAGAGATTTAAGTATAAAATTTAGATTAAACCAACTTATTTACTACAAAAAACCTCTTGAACAATTTTCTTATCATCTGCGTTTTACTCGCACGGTATTCTTCAGGTATGTACAACACGACCTTACAACTCACAAACGATTGTTATTGTTAGTTATTATTAGTTTCATCTGACAACATTGTATTGTCAAATTTGTAACATTTAATTTTGTTGCTGACGTCCAATCATTTTATCTGCTTGCATTAATTATTAGAAAACTTTAATTGTCGTGAATTATCATAGCGGTGCAATACACGAATGCAGAATATACCGATATGATATTGGTATTTGGGTATTGCCAAGGAAATGCTCGAGAATGTGTCAGAGTCTACTCCGAAAGGTTTGCAAATCGTCGTATACCAAGCCACCCGACGTTTGCTGCTGTTGAAGACGCCTGCAGGAAAACGGCCAATTTACTCCTAAAAGCCATTGATAATGGAAGACAGCGTTTTGTAAGGGTTCCTGAAGTCGAGGAAGACATTTTAGAACGTGTTGCAGAAGATCCAGAAATAAGCACCAGGAGGCTTGGTAGGGAAATAGGAGTGTCCAAAGATATTCTTCATGAAGTACTTCAAGAACAGTTGCTATCTCCATACCATAAGATGCCAGTTCAAGATCTTTTACCTAATGATCCTGAAATGCGCCTGGTTTTTAGTCGGCTTGTTCATAAGCAGAGAGAAGAGAATCCCAACTTTGCCAACAATATTTTGTTTACCGATGAAGCATGTTTCACAAGAAGACTTGAAGAGGACAACACCAGATAACACAGAACGACTATGGCAACGTATTCAAGATGCAATAAAAATTCTTAAGGGCGATGAACAAGTTCTGCAAAGAGTGTGTTTTAATTTTCTTCGACGTATAAATCTTTGTATTCATGAAAATGGTGGACATTTTGAGCAATTTTTATGATATTTCTATTTATTTCTGTTTATGATTTAGTTATTTTTTTTCTTTCTTTGTTAAAACTAATAGGTACGTATTAAGTAATAAAATGCAAATTTCTCGAAAACCGTCAAAGGAATCGAGTCTTATCAAGAGTACCTTTTTTGTAGCAAATGAGTTGGTTCATCTGAATTTTGTGCCCAAACCCCTCTTGTTCCATTGGCATAGAAATCTGAAACAAGCAATTAGTAAAAAACCCAGGTTCTACGCCCATGGACTGATATTAAACAGAATTGTGACATGGCTTTTTTGTCCCATAAAGCTATGCCAACGTACCAAATTTCGGCAAGATAGTATGAGCAGTTTTTGAATTAATCCAGAAAAACTATTTAAACATTGTCACTTCAGCGCCGTCTAGCGCCCAAACTAAGCAACTTTGTACTAAGGTAAGTTTACTTAAATCGGCTAATTTTGGTCTGAAGAATATGTGGTAGGTTTTTGTAAAGACCTTTTACAGACACCCTGTAGACGGGTGTTTCAGAAGTACGGTATGTAGTAACTTAAGCGGGTGATTTCTTATGATATTCTAAGAGAAAAAGTTCATATGAACATGTGTCCGGAGTTGCCCCGTTTTTGATATACAGGGTGTTGAAGTTTTAAAAAAAAATATTTTTTTTTATAATTTTTTTAAATATCCTTTCTCCGATTTTATTGAAATTTGGTACCGTTATTTACAATGATAAGGGACTTAATTAGCCCAAACTAGATTGAATTTATTAAGTCCAATGGCGTCTCGGGGAGCACCATAACGAATATTATTGACAAGAAAAAGTACGCCACTGACCTTTTTCTAATTATGATATTTTTTGTCGGATTAACCAACTAATAATACAACTTTTTTGTCCCTTGAATTATTTTCGTATCTTGCTTCGTTCTCGAGAGAAAAAATAAAAACCACTTTAGTGCATTTAAAAAAAAAATACCTATATTACTTCAAAGTTAATTTAAACATTTAAATTAAAAATAAAATTATTTTTTATAATAATGATACAAAAAAGAATGCAGCAGTTAATTAAAGCAAATGTTGAAAATGGCCACCTTCTAATAAAACGGACGATTGCAATCGTCTTACCATTGATTCTCTTACACGTTCAAAAATGCATGCATTGCAATTTTCAATAATCCAAATTCTTAGGTCGTTTTCATCTAATACAGGCATCTTGTATACAAGAGACTTTAGGTAACCCCATAAATAGGAGTCTAGAGGATTCAAATCGGGCCTGCGAGCTGGCCAACCTTAAACCAGTTGATGCACTTGTTTGAAGCTGCACTGCTGCCTTCCTGGCTATAGTTGAAAGATCATCTTCTATCTCTCGAAGTATAGCCTCTTCTAACTCGGGCGTGGTTACTGTTATAGTTCTGCCAGGAAGTTCCGTACTACGTTTAAAACTCCCAGTCTCACTCAATTTTGCATGGAGCTGTCTAAATATTTTGGCACATGGCAGTACTCTATTTGGATAACGTTTCTGATAAATTCGCCGAGCTTCTTCAGCATTTCCATTTGCTAGGCCATAATTGAAATGCACCTGGGACATTTCAGCGTTACTAAAGTTATTAATTTTTGACTTGTCATTAACAAAACAGGTCAATTAAACATCAAAATTTACCTTTTCTTCATATTTTAATTAACTTTGAAATACATAATTTTTCTTTTTGTACCGGGTGTTCCACCTAAGGAGGTAATTGGCTATATCTCAGAAAGTAATAACACTAGGACTTTGGGAAAAAATATATATCGATAAAAGCGGCCAAGAGAAATTGCTGGAAATTATTTTCAAGTTCGAAAAATGACCGCTAGGGGGGCGGGCGTAAGAGAACTTTCAAATTAGAAATGCCGATTTTTCTTAATGAAAATATGTTAAAAATATAAGCATTGTATTCTTCATAAAATTATGCAACTTTATGTTAGGAATCGTTTTTTTCTATTTTCAATAATAAAGTGGTGAGAGAAGGTCAAACTTTTTTTTTTCAAACGCTGATATCTCTGCTTTGGATAAACCGATTTAATTCAACTTCGTCTTAAAAAAAGCCCTTCTTTTCCTCTGCACGTAGATCTATTAACTAAATTATATTGATTCTGATGGTGGCCACTAGATGGCGTTTTTCCGTAATTCCTCAATGAATAAGGATTTTCTCAAAAAAATCAAATGTTATGATATGACTTTTTCATCATACTTTATTCTAGGCTTATAAAGGCTATTAAATAGTGGAATAAAAAATCCAGGTCCGTATTTAAAATAAAAAAGTTGATGATGGTTGGTCGAATCCGAAACGTCGGATTAAAAAACTGTTCCCATCAGCTTGTAGAGGAGGAAGAGTTACTATAAGGAACTGAAAACCTTAACGTGATATCTTTTGTTAAACTAGAGAAATTAGGGATAATAATAATTAATATGGAAAAATAGGTAATTTTTTAAAACATTAATTAATCAATTAAATCTCCGGTTTAACAAAAGATATCACGTTGCGGTTTTCAGTTACTTATAGTAACTTTTCCTCTTCTACAAGCTAATGGGGTTAGTTTTTTAATCCGACGTTTCGGATTCGATCGACTATCAACAACTTTTTTATTTTAAATACGGACCTGGATTTTTTATTCCACTATTTAATAGCCTTTATAAGCCTAGAGTAAAATATAATAAAAAAGTCATATCATAAGGTTTGATTTTTTTGAGAAAATCCTTATTCATTGAGGAATTAAGGAAAAACGCCATCTAGTGGCCACCATCAAAATCAATATGGTATAGTTAATAGACCTACGTGTAGAGGAAAAGAAGAGCTTTTTTTCAAGACGAAGTTGAATAAAATCGGTTTATCCAAAGCAGAGATATCAGCGGTTGAAAGAAAAAAAGTTTGACCTTCTCCCACCACTTTATTATTGAAAATAGAAAAAAAAACGATTTCTAACATAAAGTTGCATAATTTTATAAAGAATACAGTGCTTATATTTTTAACATATTTTTATTAAGAAAAATCAAGGGAAAATCTGCATTTCTATTTTGAAAGTTCTCTTACGGCCCCTAGCGGTCATTTTCCGAACTTGAAAATAATTTCCAGCAATTTCTCTTGGCCGCTTTTATCGATATATATTTTTTCCCAAAGTCCTAGTGTTATTACTTTCTGAGATATAGCCGATTACCTCATTAGGTGGAACACCCGGTACATGTAATAAAGTGGTTTTTATTTTTTCTCTCGAAAATGAAGCAAGATACGAAAACAATTCAAGGAATAAAAGAGTTGTATTGTTAGTTCAGGTTAATCTGAAAATAATGGCAAGATTAGAAAAAAAGTCTGTGGCGTATATTTTCTTGTCAATAATATTCGTTAAGGTGCTCCCGGGACGCTACTGAACTTAATAAATTTAATCTAGTTGGGGCTAATTCAGCTCCTTATCATTATGAATAACGGTACCAAATTTCAATAAGATCGAAAAAAGGATATTTAAAAGAATTATAAAAAACTCTTTTTTTTAAACTTTGACAACCCTGTATATTAAAAACGGCGCAATTCCGGACACATGTTCATATGAACTTTTTCTCTTAGAATATCATAAGGAATCACCCGCTTAAGTTACGTATCGTTCTTCTGAAACACCCTACACATATCATTGATTATCAAGTTTTAAATTATTTGAAGTCATAAGTCACTATAGGGAGCACTATTAAATGATCGTATCTAGTAATGAATAGCTAGTAGTGGCCTGCAAAATCGGGCGGTCAGTAACGTGTTTGTTTTTTTTTGCCTAATCAGTTCTCTGCAATTACAACATAAGTAAGTTTTCCTTTAGAGTATTTTACAAACAAAATGTACTAAATACCCTTTATCAAATCAGTGATTAAAGCAAAGGTAATGATAATAATCATCAACTAAAAATCACTTTTTTGGCGACCCTGTAGGATTATTTTGCGGACCCATAGCCATATAACTGATTTTTTGATCATATCAAACAGTATTCGAGACTCTTGCTACTAACCACAAACTAATTAAAAACCCAGACTTTTAGAAACACGTTTATTTTGCCTGTTGTTTAAATGCGTATTATTAAGAAACACCCTGTATACCAATCAGCAAAGAAAATAAAATCGATATTTTAAAAATCCATGCATGTTTATAAATTACGAAACGAAAAATTCTAAATCAAATGAACACACATTTATATGACTGCAAGTTTAGTTTACACAAGTTTATATAAAAAGAAAATATTTATAATAAAATTTTTAATTATTAATCAATTTTTTATCGATCTATTTAGGTTGAAATAAATTATGGTAAAAATTGCCAACCTGTCTAATTTTTAAAAGTAGGATAGTGTAACGTTAAAAAAAATAAAACACATTTAATAGTTTGTTGCTAAATCAATTACAATTTTAAATACATATGTTAAGTATAGATATATACATATTATACCTTAACAAAATTTATGCAATGTATCGATTTCTTATGTCACATATGCTTCACAAGTAATTTATTTGAAATTAATTTTTTAAATAAGTTTTACAATATTTTTATTGATTCTGCATGACGAACGCAACATGTAAATTAAGGTTATTTGCCAAATACTTTTTTATACTGCCTGTAAAATGTTTGCAATTTTGATAGAAAACGTGTGAGGTCACCTAAAAGGCTCCCAACGAATCGTTTAATTTTTTGGTTGATAAGGGTGAAGTTTCCACCGTCAGCACTAGTGCATAAAACTGTCAGTGCTTTTTTAATTAAATATGGAGAATTTTCAACAATCGCCTAAGCGCCCTAGAGTCCGTCCATGTACAGTAAATGAAAAAGAATTAATTCTTAACTGTTACGATTCCATTAAAAGTAAGAATGCGGATTTAAGTGTTGACAATGCAGTTCATTTTACAGCAGATATGCTGTAAATTGCATATGGAAAAACAACAATATATAAACTTTTAAAAGAGGAAAAAAGTGTTGGCGTCAAACCTCCAAAAACTTTTTCAGGACGACCAAACCTTAAGCTAGATGAAGTTTTAATGCGGAAAATAAGGCGAAAAGTTCATAGTTTTTTTAAAAGAAAAATTCCCATGCTGAACAAAATTTTGTCCTCAATCCGAGAAAACCAGCACTACCCATTTATGTGTCGAAAAATACGCTTTGGAAATTATTAAAAAAAATGGGATTTCGGTGAAAAAAACATAATAGTCAATGGATTTTAATAGACAGAAGCGATATCGTCTGTTGGAGAAAAAATTGCTTAAGAAGCATCCGAAAAGCCAGAGAAGGAAACAAAAAAATATTCTACCTAGACGAAACATGGCTAAATGAAGGCCACACTGTGACTAAATTTTGGCAGGATAAAAATATTACAAGTTCAAGGCAAGCTTTTTTGGAAGGATTGTCCACAGGATTAAGACCGCCATCTGAAAAAAGACATCGACTTATCATAACCCATATTGGAAGTTGAAGATGTTCCAATCTAAAAATACAGGAGATTATCACGAAGATATGAATGCCGATGTCTTTGAAGAATGGTTCGAGTAAATGTTGGATCTTATACCAAAAGATGCAATAATTGTATTGGATAATGCAAGTTAGCACTTCAGGCGGACGAAAAGATTACCGACAAGTGCGTGGCCTAAAAGTGAAATAACAGAATGGCTAAGTTTAAGACAAATAGAATTTCCATTAGATTCCTTAAAAAAAGAACTATTGGTACTAGCCAATTTACATGAAAATGCATTCAAAATATATGTAGTCGATGAAACGACTGCGAATTAAACCCATAGACATCGTAACTATTAGACCGAACAATAACAAATAAACGTGTTGTCATCATTGTATTCCAGTGTAAAGTAAATCAACATTCAAGCTGCTCCCCTCCACTTGGTTTGCCAGACTTACGCCACAGAAAACGTAGTTTTCTGGGCTTACTCTATTAAAAGTATTAACTTCTATGATTTACTAGAATAACATGATATGGGAAATATATAACATTGCCTAAAACCTTGTAAAAAATCTGTAGTATGGCAACGCAGCAAAAAAGAATCCGCCCAGATCCCATCATTTTCATGGCCATCCACATCGACTCGGCAATACTCGGCATAGCGGATGTTCCATTTCATTTGTGACAGCGTTTTTCTGTGGGTTTTCCTGGAGTTCTGGAGTTTTGTCGTTTTGTCAACCTAACCTTTATTGTTCTGTGGTTTTGTCGCATGCATATGTAAAGGCAGCGTAATCCCCACTCCTGACCCCACCTAGCTCCCCACAGCGTCTCGCCACCAAACGATTTTGGCATCACAATTTTATAGCATTTATGAATGGCGTGTCGGATCTATAGTTACGATGCCTATGATTAAACCCGATCGAACTTGTATGGTATAATACAGAGAATGAAGCCGGATGGCTCCATCTCGTGGTGCTGGTAAATAACATTGGTGTTATTTACCAGCACCACGAGATGGAGCCATCCGGCTTCATTCTCTGTATTATACCGATTTTTCTGTTTTAAAACAGACACCGATGCTTTTTCCTTTTGTCAGAACCCATAGCCTCACTGATGAGCTGATATACAGCGAAACGCGTCTGAGGATGGTTCTGGCAGAAGGAAAAAGCAAACCCCTTTTAAGAACTTATATGGGCTCAAATAAAGACAGATGTCGCCAGAAAAAACACGACTTATAAAATGGTGGATTTAGAAAGACTCTTTAATGAAGCTATGGGAAATTCAGTGCGGAAAAGAGGAAAAATGTATCGATCATGTAATAGAAGAAGAAGCCAAAATTTGGCAGGTAGATATAATAATTGAAGAAATGGTTGAACCGCTTATTATAAACGATGTTAATAAAAGTTCATCTGCCGAATCGGACTATGATGAAGCCATAACGGCAAAGTATTGTTCGATTTTTGAAAATGCTTTCTTTGTAAGATTCTATATTACATCTTGTTCTTGTAATTATATTATGTAAAATAGTACCACCCATTGTTATTTATTAGTTAATATGATTTTTTAAATGTTTTCATATGTTATAAATACCTACGAATATAATATAATACAATTTTAGGAGAATAGGCATGTTTAAGATTTTTAATTTAAAAACTTCCCCAGGACACGCTCCTGGCTAAGGGATTTTCCCAATAACAATGGTAAATCCTCAAATATAACAATAGCTTGCGATAAATTCAGCGTGGGCCTACCTAAAGAATGCTCATGATTTGGATCATTTAATGTAAACACAATATATTTTAAGGGATGGTGTTTAAATTGTTCTTGATACCCCCGTATGCGTTTTGTATATTAATTGAGCATTTATTACTTCGCACCATTTAAAGATAGACTATATGACTTACCCATGTCTACCTTATTCCCATTTCGACCAATTTCTCAGCGTTTTTATACGCACACGCTCTGTGGGTGTCTTCAACACTTTTTTGTTTGTTTTCCAATCTTAAAAACCCACGTTAATCTGTCGATTAAATTTCTGGGTTTATTTAAATTTTGCCTTAATTAACTGAGTAAACAAACAATTTCACTAAATTGTCCAAAATAAAAGCAGAACTAAAACATTCAAGTGCTATCTGCCTTACTGTAATTTAAATTTAAAATTGGGTTATTTCGAGGTCCGATAATTTTATAAAATAAATCGTTTAATGGGTGCGCTTGACGCACCAAGGGTTCCCGCGGTTCTTAAGGGGATTGCTTTATCTTCTTGCTGTTTATTGGAATATCTCCCCTTAAAAAATGAATAAAATTATCGCTTGTAATACCACTGGAATATTTTTTGAGCATATGAATAATTTCAAAATTATCCAAACATGTACACTGTGGCTCAAATTAAAGGAGTGCACTTTTTAATTGTGAATATTTTTTTGCTTTTTGCACTTATTTAATTTATTTTTGGAGTGATGATGAACTGAAATCGTCTCAGCAAAATGTGTAATTTTTATCAAAATATTTTGACAGGTTTTTTCAACAAACGTGCGATTATGTTTGTTGCAAACGAAAACTGATTTATTTAAATTTCAGATCATACGTTTTTAGTTGGTTAGTTTAACTATCGAAAATTCTCCACTATAGGTCTCATTGTGAAAGATTTTAAAATTTAAGAAATACAATTTATTTTGTTTAATCTTAATCAACAAATTTAACAATATTAACAATTAATGATATCAAGACTAACTATCACTTAAAATCGAAAGTAGGTACCCTAAACATTTACAGGATAACATTATGAATATGACCACCATGATTTTCTATCACCGATTGCAGTGGCCTTCGCCATAGGTCAATAGCTGCATTGAATTATTCTAACAGAACTGTAACCTTTCCTTTAGCTCTTCGATGGTGTTAAACGTTTGACCATTGTGAACATTTGTCTCTAAAATTCCCCATATGGAATAGTCAACAGGGTTTAATTCTGGGCTATCGGGTGGCCACACATCCGGTTCGATGTAATCGGGGCATTGCTCAAACAAAAACATTCTTGTACTCCGAGAGGTATGGGAAGGAGCAACCGTCTTGTTGGAACACGTAATCGTCGCAGATTGCTTCAATTTCAGGAACCAAGTGATGTAAAATTTGTTGTTGATACACGTCCTAGTTGAGTTTTACTCGGGCATCTACAACAATGAAACTTGACTTCCCCAATTTGTAAACAGCCACAGAGAGCGCATTACGCCAGGTGAAAAGTGACATTTCTCGATTAAAAGATTTTCCAAAGGGATTTCCCTCTTTACTCGCATATTTGCGTATACCCGATTATTTTGTGTATTCTTTGGCGGCCTCAAGTAAAACATCTTCTCATCTGAAAACCATATCTTTGCGAATATTTCTCTCATGTGTAAAAACTACCATATGAAGCGGGAAATTTTCGACGAAAATTGCCCAGTAGGTGCGAAAATGTCCAGTCGAAAATTTCCCTATAGGTCCGTATCTTCAACTAGACGAGGAACACCACTCTAATATAGTAGAAAAAATGAGAGAAGACAATGATAAGGCTAATCATAACCCAGAAACTAATATCTGTATGCCAGGTCCTACAAGTTCTAATTCAATGGCAAACTCACATACATTAACCAGTAATGCAGCAAACTCCAAAAATGGTAATTTTTACAATTGTGTTTTCCACTGCGATTCATGCAATTTTTAATTTGTTTATTTTCATATAATTAAATATAACGTTTAAATAAAAATATTAAATTTTGTGCTTTTATTTCACGTACTCGAGAAATATTCTACCGAATTACATTCGTGCATCAAAATAGACCTGATAATTTTTCATTCAAGCATGTTGTCAGTAAAAAACTGGATTCGGTTATTTTCATATTTTGTTTAAAGAGCCCTCCACCTTCGGTGTCGGGCTCTTTTGCCAAAATATGAAAATAAACTCATCCAGTTTTTAGACAACATGCTTTCATAAAAAATTATCGGCAATTTTGATGCACTTATGTAATTACTTACGATAATTTCCCGAGAACGAAATCTTCGTAGTAATAGATTACATCTACGACTTTAAGTTTCCAAAATGATAACCGCAATGTTTTAGTACAGCAATGAACAAAAAAAATTGTATTTCCTGAATTTTAAAATCTTTCACTATGAGACCTATACTGGACAATTTTCGATAGTTAAACTACCAAAAAAACGTATCATCTGAAATTTAAATAAATCGGTTTCCATTTACAACGAACATAAGCGCACGTTTGTTGAAAAAAACCTGTCAATTCGGCCCTGTTCAAAATATTTTGATAAAAATTACACATTTTACTGAGACGATTTCAGTTCATCATCACTCCAAAAATAAATTAAATAAGTGCAAAATGAACAAAAATATTCACAATTAAAAAGTGTACTCGTTTAATTTGAGCCACAGTGTAGATTAACGCAATACGATTCTGATGTCATCAATACAGGGTGTTAATGATAGGACGTAATTCCAAGGGCGGATTCCTTAACCAAATTCAAGTAGAAAAGTTCATATAAAATTGTGTAAAAAGAAGTCTGGTTTTCAAGATACAGGGTGTCAAAGTTTAAATCAAAAATGGGTTTTTTATTAATATCTCAAGGATTCTTTTACCGGTTTTAGTGAAATTTGGCAGTGTTGTTCGTTGTGATAACACGATAAGTTAGCACTGACCAGATGATAATTATGAGTTACAGTGGCGTCTCGGGGGGCAGTTCATGAATAATATTGACAAAAAAATGTAAGCCACTGACTTCTTTAAAAAATGTATATTTTTTTCGGATTAAGCAGCTAAAAATACAACTGTTTTACCTCTTGATACTTTTTCGTATCTTACTTCGTTTCACCATTAAGCATGACCCTGTATATCTTTCTTATACTTGTAGTATTCTGCAAATTGCGAACAAAATGATTATTGTAAATAATGTCAGCTTTCGTGTTAATAGTGTATTTTAAAAAGCTGAACAATTTTAGAAAAACGTTTAAAAAACTGCTCCATCATATTCCCGTTTCAACAAACGTTTCAAGACGATCTCACGAATATAAGACCATGTAAATTCCAACACGAAAAAAACTAGACAAACTAATTATTCTTAAATTAAGAAACTATAATACATGTTACATATTATATATCCCAAGGTGGATCCACGGGTTTTTTTCGGCTTTTCAAGAGATTAAACTTAATTACACAGGAAATGTTATTTTAGAAACGAGCTTCGAAATTCCTAAAATGCGGAGAACGAAGTGTGGAGAATTGAGAAGAAACGGGTTACGCAACTACCTAAGTAAGAACAAATTATAGGTAATTTGGAGATCATTATATTAAAACATTTTCGGAGTTCTTTAAATTTATTTACCTATACCCGGAATGTATATTACAGTTTAATTGAATCTACGGGGTGTCCTTAAAGGTATTGTCAATAATTTGGGATCGGGTCGATATAGGGTTCGCAGGGCATGTAACATTTTGTCTTAACATAACCAAGCTATATACATACAGGCTCCCAAAGAAGACGTTTCGTTCTTAATGTTTTCGAAACTAGTCAATTCAAACTTAAAATTTGGGTATTTTAGTTAGCTTTACACGCCAAATCGAACTATTACGTTTAAAATATCAAAAATCTAAAAGTGGCGCCAGAAATAGGGGAGCATGGAGTCAAAATGTACCTAACTTTTTTTATATTGATTTGTATACTTTTCTCAAATTAGAAAACGGTTTTTCACGAAAAAGAAGGTACTCCTAATTAGACACGATCAAAGTGGACGCTGAAGGCTTTCAGGGGGCAGTAGAAGGCTCGGAGAAAATTAGGGGGCGTTAAGGCGGTCTAGGGGGGCGAGGGCAGATTAAAGAAATTACTAAAAAAACACGGTAACCACGTAGTAAACGGTAATATGCCGGGTGTCCCACTAAGAATGGCTGTCGGCCGTATCTCAGAAAGTGTTAGTCGTATGGCTTGCGAAAAAAAAATATATTAGGTAAAGTGGTCATGAGAAATTGCTGGAAATTATTTTCAAGTTTCTCAGACTGGCGCTAGAGGGCGCAACAGTAACGGTAAATATGAATCACGAAGTTTCCTCAAAAGTCGCCTAGTTAAGGTCCCAAAAATAACATGTTTGTATATTTCGAAGATTTATTAATAAGATTCACCTATAGAACGTGTTCGTCACTTTTCAAATAAAGTGGTAGGGAAGGTTGAACATTATTTGTAATAAATGCTGATAACTCCGGTCTGGCTTAACATAATTTAGTAAACTTAGTTTTATTAAAAAGGGCTTTTCTCACTCTATATATCATCTTATGAACTACGGCAATATGTGTTTTACACTAGGCGCTAAGGGGCGCTGTCTTACAACTTCAGAAACATTGCGCGTTTTTTCCATAATTGTAAATATAAAAGTATATATAATTTTACCTTATTACAAGGATGATTAAAAGTCTAAAAAGTCAGCGAAAACCGCAAGTTAATATCTATTCTCAATCCGGAGATATCAACAACAATAATCATAGTTACGGAACATTATGATTTTATTTTCAAGTTGCCATTGTAAAGGTTTTTTTAAGAGTCAAATATGCCTTTGAAAAACAGAAAATGAAGGTACGTATGTTTCAAGCAAATATATCGTTACGACAATAATTCTCAGTGGCGCCCTAAATGTTCAAATTGTCGCCCATCGTTCTGTATACACGACTCCAATCTCTCCCTGGTTGATAATACTGCAGTTTCCACCTCTGCCATAGGGATACGGCGGCTGCTTTCCATTATCCTTTCTATTATGTTTTCCCTTGTGGTGGGGCTGGTAACGAAAAAAGTAAGTCATTTTTTAGACACACAGCAGTAGATCTTCGATCTCTTAAAGAACTAACGGTGACAAAGTGAGTAGAGAGATATGGACAGAACGAGATCAGTGGTGCTGGTGGTGCTGTTTTACGATCTAACCCAGGTGGTGCAGGTGGTGCGTTTTACGATCTAACCCGGGCGGTTCGGTGGTGCGTTTTATGATCTAACCCAGGTGGTGCAGGTGGTGCGTTTTATGACCTAACCCGGGTGGTTCGGTGGTGCTGTTTACAAAATAACCCGAAATTAAACCCGACTTTTTACGACCTAACCCGGATGCTTTCATGAGGCGGCTTCTTATCTAACCCTAACTTGAACCTTAATATTTATGAACTGACCCGAGATAAAAACCCGACTTTTTACGACCTAACCCGGATGCTTTCGCGAGGCGGCTTCTCATCTAACCCTAATTTGAACCTGAATATTTATGATCTGACCCGAGATAAAACCCGACTTTTTATGATTTAACCTTAGTGAAACGCCGCTGCTAAAGCGGGATAATTAAATCCCAATTTTTATAAGCCATCCTTAAACCCAACTTTTTACGATCCGACCTGAGCCATCCTTAAACCAGACTTTTTATTATTTTCCCTTAGTTGAAACGCCGCTGTTAAAGCGGTATAGTAAAAAACATTATTTATATTTTCTAACTTAGTGAAACGCCGCTGGCGGGTAGTAAAGCGAAATAAATCCCTAATTTATATGGTCTAACAAGATAAGTATATTAAGGCGGCACATTTGTCACCCCGCAATAATTATTTATACCTAAATAACCCTCTCAAACCCTCTGCCGACTCGATTTAAAAAGAAAGGGACATAAACCTTTATTTATTATTCCGAAGGACCCTCATTAAAATTCAGTAGCATATCTAATAATTGTTTTCAATTTTTGCACCACTTATATAAAATACAATAAAATAATTACCATCTAGAACCATTAACTAGCGATTTCTTTGTACTGGAAATGGATAAATTATAGGACTATCTTGTAATGAGAACAGAGTAATAAAAAGTAAATAAAACTTAAATACGTATAAAATACCAAGCAGGTATAGGTACTATACAACTTGTGTTCGCCATCAGGTAAAAGCCCTCATAATGCTTTTATAAAAATTTCGGATAATATCATAATATAAGTAAATAGGCTACAATTTCAGGAAAAAAGTAAAAAAAATTAATTCACAGTGTAAAATTGTAGTTAAATGGATTGTAAATACGAAATAATATAAAAAGCTACCTTTTGTTTGCGATGATGTATGCACAATAACTCTATATTATTCGGTCCTTAAACTGAAAATACCCACTAGATAGGTATCATAAGCTGTATTTGTCATCAGGTAGAACCCCCAATAAAATTATGAATATCAGGCGTAGGCAACAATAAGCAAATCACGTTGGTTTTTTAATTTATTATTAATCTGGCTAACTTAAGAAACTCACAATATAACGACCATCCAAAAAAATCATAATACATTACTGGGTGTGAAAGCAATTGCGCTGCAAAATATAGTGTATACCGACTCTGAGGTAGTTAATTAAAATCCCAATTAGCGCTAAAAAAAATCAATTAGATATTTACTTTAGATATTTTAATAAAAAAATTCAATATTCTCACCAACATTTAACTTTTGAAATTAGCATAATAACAAATCCTTTACAATGAATTAAACAAACGCATACAAAATTTTAAAATCACATAATAAGAATATAAGCTAAAATCTAACAAGTTCAGACTACTCGAATGACGTCAGTTTACATCTGTAGAGCGAATCATAAAAAATGGTCAAACTTTGTCGGCAAATACCCTTCTATGATGCAGGGGAAGGACAGGTAACTCGAGATGTTTATAAAGAAACGTTAAAGAACATTATTTGCTTATTTCTAGACTCTTAAAAATTAGATGCAATCGAACAATAAATGTTTTCATCATGTATATTTATGAGTAACACATTACCTTCGACATACATAAATTCAAATTGATAATTACTTGCCTTAGTACTTTTTTAGAAGCTTGAATCATTGCATATAACCGTCTGAGGATACCCAAACTTCCCCTAACATATTTCTCCGCAACCGGGGAAAAAGAGGTAGAAAAAGTAAAATAACAACTCCAAGTGTCTTTGCGAACAATCGGCAATAAAATAGAGTATTTCAGTTTTTAATTTTTCGTAAATAAAAGTTGGTTAGATTAATAGTCTCTGTGAATATAATAACATAAACAAAGTGATATGCCGTAAATTTAGGAGTACAGTATAAATTATGCCTCTATTAAAATATACCGCAATAACTAACTACCAAAGGATTTTTGATATTTTGAATATATTTGATGCTCATAGCATTATCACATTTCCAAAGGCTCTAAATTTTAGAAAAATGTTCTAATAGAATATGTCTATCAATATAAAGTAAAGGTATTGTTAGGTTTTTTTAAAAAATACGACCTACAACAGTCTCTGCTACAGCATGGCTGACTCTGTAGAAACTTCTGTGAAACCATAATAATTATATCAATAATCGAGTTGTCCTTATGATAATATTTTCTTCCAATATCCGACTCCACTATCCATAAAAGTTATGTTAGAAAATTCATAATTGAGCGCATTGTAATTTTTTAAAAAGAAATTCACTTCACACACAAAGATGTAGCCATTCAATCCATGAAAATAATGCAAGTCAGTATGCGTATGTTATGGCTAACTGTTTAAATGTCTATTCCTTCCACGTTTATCGGAAGAAATACTTTTTTTATACTAGTATTTTAGTTGAAAATAAGATCATAAATCATCTATACAAAACAAGCGCCCCTTATGGATTTGAACGAAAATCATAGATTCGACTATTTTCATGAAAAATAAATCTAAGTACGGAATAATGCAGGAAGATTATCTATTTTCTTGGTTTAGAAAGTGATGTAGTTAAGATTTATAACTTAGGAATAAATAAATTATTATTAATCTTTTCGACCTATTTCTCTTGCATATTTAATTTCTTTGATAGTAAGAACTAATCTTTTTATTTTACAAAGTAAAAAAAAAAGCTAAAGATCGGCGTTGTCAGTCAGGTATAAGAACTGATTTAACACGATGGTTTTTGTACAAACGTTCACATACAATTGTATGCTTTTTAACCGATTGTGTCGGAAAAAATGACGATTTATAGATTAGATATTTAGACGAAGAGCTAACCTTCTCAATAAAGTATTGATTATTGCCCTGCTAGCTAGACAACACTTTTTATGTTAGTCAAAAAAAAATTTTTTTTTCGGACGCTATTACAGATTTCATCGTTAACTAACAAACATTAAGACCAAAAAATTAGCGTGCAAGATGAAATGTATAGGTTCACTTCATTTCTACATTATTTTACAACTCTCAATCGCATTAAAAACAAGATCGAATAAAAAATAACTTATGACATATGGACGAAAAATGTTTTTCGGGCTATTTAGGTTAGCGACCGCATTACGTCTGAAATACTACATTTTTCGAGCTTATAACATAATTTACTATTTTAACGTTAAAATAGGGGAAATGATGTATCGAAATGGATACTTTTTTTGTCGGTCACGAGATTATAGTTTCTTTTAAAATGAACTCTAATATTTACAACACAAATTATCCTTTAAGCCACATTAGTTTAAAACTCGTCTGTCGCTTTCCCTCTATTGTGAGTTTGATTAAAGTATAGCGTAGTATATATTTAGATGAATTTCGCAAATGTTGAATACTTTCAAAACTGAAAAAGCCGCCCTTTGCAATAAATATCTCCGTAGAGTTAGGTACCCTGCAGATTAAGGGTATTTCAGCGGATAATCATATACAAATTCAAAGATTTTGTCTATTTTAATGGATTAACAAACAATATCTATAGGATGACTTTACTGATAAAAAAAAAATAACAAAAATCCATAAAGTCTAGGCTCACATGAAATTCCATAAAGAGCAGCTGCATAGCTTTATCACATCAAACTATATTTTTATTTCGTTCTATTGTCAAAAGTCTGTGTTTAGGAGATTATCGTTCATTTTAAAATGAACTCTAATATGTACATCACCATAAACTACCTCTTAAGCCGTCGTAAAAATACACTTTTCGATTTACCTCTATATTGATTTTCTAATATTAAATATCTACAATAGTCGAAATTCGCTCGCTAATACCTATGTATGCAAGGTTTCTTCAAAAAATGACAATTTTGTTGTTTAATGGCTTGAAAAAATGGAAAAAGGAGGTTTTTTGCATCCATTTATTTCCAGATGAGTGTTAAAAATACTTATAAAACTCGGTATACCGAAGATCAAGCATTAATGAGAGGGTTGAGTCCTGTTTGCCAAATCCTGATTTTTAATTTGACGTTGGCAACGGTACAATTTTTTAACATTTATCATAAGAGGCGTATATTTTTGGGGCTTAGATCTACCAGTTTATCCACGCCCCATTTATTGTTAGTGCTTTAGTAATTTTACTTTCCAATTATTTTTTACCAAAACGCGTAGTTGAAACAGTGTCTATATCAGACGATATAATAAATTTTAAGGATTAATTTGCTTACAAATACACTTCAATTTATTTAGGCTAAAGCAGCCAGACATATACTGGAACTACGAAAACCCTATTACAATTTGGTTGCCTAGAGAAAATTTTGTAAAAAACATAGCTTTCTACACAAATGCTTGCACATTATGTACCTATCATTTTAAGATACCTGGCGACATCAATGTAAGCATTGACATAATGACGCAAGATATAGGTAGGTACTAGAATATTCAAGATTTCTATTAACGATACACTTCAGCATACATGCGAGATGTCATTAATGTCTACGGAAGGCAACAGACATACCAGCTATTTTTACATGGGATTCCATAGACTTGGACGCTTCTTGTTTAGAAATATTTGATGTCATCTTGAGGAGTTCCGTATTGAAGCATCAAACCTACCTGCCAAATAATTGACGAAATATGGGATATCATAAAATATGCCCCCCATCGAACTAAATGATCCTATAAACCAGCTTCACAGACCGTAATTTGTGATGCTAACACGATTAATACGCAATAGAACAAGATTAAGAAACAAAATTTAAAGTAGCTCTTTATCACACGAAAATAATTAAATAATTTACGGTTACAGAACAATAATTATTTTAAAAAGCTGTATAACTAAATATATTATGTTATTAGGAATATTCTGTCTAAAGTAACAGCTGATCTTAGTCGAAAATGAGATCGTATTATTGATTGTTGAATTCGTTAGGTATGAAATAAAATTAGAGATTTCGTCTATTTTTTCACGATTAAAAAAGAATACCTCTATTTAGCTAAAAATGAAACGATTACAGTGGTAGATTAATTCACTTTACCAAGCATGTAAACTACTAATTTTGCAATAAATATCTTCTATATTTCTAGGTAGGTTTACTCGAAAATGTTGGGCTATTTTCATCAAAAATCCCGATACGAAATTGAAAAATTTGCCTATTTTTGTCGGTTTACAAAGTGATAGTGGAATATTGGTTTGATCAAAGAACAATAATTATTTTAAAAATGTTGTATAATTAACTAAATGTCGGTGTTATCAGGCAGGCAAGAAGTTATTTATCTGAATCTTATTTGTACCATTAGCGTTTATATACAAATGTTAGTGGTTTTCAAAAATTGATATCTCGGAAATTATTAGGTTTAGACTTATAATACGCTTATTAAAAAATAATGACTACTTTATGCAAAATTCAAAAATATTATAAGATGTAGGGTATCCCAGTAACTTAACCAAAGATTTTCGGTCTTCGTAAAGCTTTACACGTTTCTTCAGCGTACCAAACATTCACTTTTTTTAAATATTGACATCGGGTTAGGATTCTGAACATAGGATTAACATCACTCCAATAGTGAACATGTTGCGTTGTCACAGTTCCATTCGTTGAAAAGTAAACAAAACCGTTTGAGCTACGTGGGGAATAAATAAAGTTGGCTTGTTGAAAAATTTTAATATTTATTAAGGTAAAAGACTATAAATATATCGATACAACACTTTGGCATTTCTAATACTACAAACATGAATATCTAAAATGTGATATTTACAACCATCAACTCTCTCTCCCTTCTCTAATTTTGGTACACCAATGCTGTCTTCTAAGTTTATAATATATGGCGTCCTGCAGTTTAATTCCGAAAATGTTTTAACTAAAAATTCCTCTTTAACACGTCCTTTAACGTAAATAATGTCTGCGTCTATCAGATTGTTGGATATGATATTATGTAGTTCCTTGTAATCGGTATCACCATAATTATAAAGGATACCATGATGATTTCCAAATAGATATTTGACTTGTTTCTTGCAAGCCTTACTTAAGGTGTCGAATGGTTTAACTGGTTTAAAAAAGTAACTTTTCATACTATTCCCATCATAAATAGCCAATTCTTTCGCGCAAAATTCAGGTATGTTAAATCCTTGAATATCGACTACAACGAACTTCATTGTCTGAAGACTCAAATCAAACAAGTATATTTTCATATTTTTATCGCTCTTAAGTTCGATTTCAAAAGCACACCCCCACTTTTCGATAATTTCACAGTCTTAGCACATAGATCTTATATTTTTATTTACGATCAATTCATCTTTATTCGCCAATCGTCTCAAACGAGTCTGCTTTTGAAAGTAATATAGCCTTAGTATTCAGAAAATATTAATGATATCGGAGCCTAAAACATCCTTGACACTAAAAAATCATTGTGTTTCCTAACAAAACCCATCATCTTGTCTATTTAGCTTGCTTTCCTATTGTTTAGCAGGTTAAATAAAATTATTATTTCGCTCTTTTTGTCTGTACTGAATCGTTAGGGGAATACGTTTCTAGTTCTATAAGAGAGACAGTTAAAATTTATGTAAGCAATCAAAAATCCTACACTATGAGCTACTTAGTTAAAATTTCATATTTCCTTCCTGGGTCAGGCAAAATTTGTGATGTGTCGGACAAAATTTATAAAAATACAAAAAAAAATGCTGGATGCATTTTTAGCGTGACTTTCTATTTAATACCATCTTATTTCAAGGTATAATTCGGTTGTCAAAATGAGAATAAAATAATTTTCCCATGGTTTATGTCATCTTAAAAAAGTCAAAAGGTTATATTCTGTAGAGGGTCAGATACATTCAAATTTAAATATTTTCTCCAAGAAGAATTTTAAGATAGTATTATAGTAAATAAAAATTCTATACCTCCAATATTTCATGGAAACATATCGTGTTCTAGCGACATAACCCAAAAGTACCTCTATTCAGAAACGCATCGTACTTTTCTTGTCAATAATTGTCTCATTGTCCCATCCATTACATTATTATAATCTTAAAGCACCTGTTACCAGCATTATCTGTTTTTATGGTTTTCATAAAACATAGCGATTACCGATGAAAATTAAACGAAAACTTAATAAATAACTTTTTTTTCAACTGAAATAGACTGATTTTCGATGGAAAAATGTTACTTATAACTAAAAATGAATATAAGACATATACGCAATGATATTTAGAATAAATCAATCTTTTCTAAAATTACTATGAAATATTCACAAAATCGTTTCGTTATAACCAAAGTAGCAAGGCTTGCAGATTTCGTATAGAGTTCAAACGCGATACTGAGATGATCTTTTTTTTTTATATTTTTGTAGGATAATGCACCACTACGTTGTAAGTACTTGAGAGAGGACTTTCTTGAAAAATCCTCAAATTTCTCTGCAATTTTGTTCCTTCTAGAGTTAAATTCACACAGAAAACCCCGTATTCTTATCTTTCAGGTTGGTATATTAAAAAGAGCTTATTAGTATGGTTTAGAAAACAAGCAATATTAATTAACGGATGTTTTTTCGTCGTATGAAGAGTTGAAAAATTTTTTTTTTCCACTCCAATGGTTGCGATGCAGAGAGTCGGGTTTCATCATAATCTTTCAGGGTAGCTCAGGTTTGATTGCATGTAGAGAGTCGGGTTTCATCATAATCTTTCAGGGTAGCTCAGGTTTGATTACATGTACTAAGGTTAGTGCTCCTTGCAATCGGTTTCAGGTTTGACGCGCCCCCCTCAGGTTTGTTCAGGTTTCTCAAACGTTTGAGAAACCTGAACAAACCTGAGGGGGGCGCGTCAAACCTGAAACCGATTGCAAGGAGCACTAACCTTAGTACATGTAATCAAACCTGAGCTACCCTGAAAGATTATGATGAAACCCGACTCTCTACATGCAATCAAACCTGAGCTACCCTGAAAGATTATGATGAAACCCGACTCTCTGCATCGCAACCATTGGAGTGGAAAAAAAAAATTTTTCAACTCTTCATACGACGAAAAAACATCCGTTAATTAATATTGCTTGTTTTCTAAACCATACTAATAAGCCCTTTTTAATATACCAACCTGAAAGATAAGAATACGGGGTTTTCTGTGTGAATTTAACTCTAGAAGGAACAAAATTGCAGAGAAATTTGAGGATTTTTCAAGAAAGTCCTCTCTCAAGTACTTACAACGTAGTGGTGCATTATCCTACAAAAATATAAAAAAAAAGATCATCTCAGTATCGCGTTTGAACTCTATACGAAATCTGCAAGCCTTGCTACTTTGGTTATAACGAAACGATTTTGTGAATATTTCATAGTAATTTTAGAAAAGATTGATTTATTCTAAATATCATTGCGTATATGTCTTATATTCATTTTTAGTTATAAGTAACATTTTTCCATCGAAAATCAGTCTATTTCAGTTGAAAAAAAAGTTATTTATTAAGTTTTCGTTTAATTTTCATCGGTAATCGCTATGTTTTATGAAAACCATAAAAACAGATAATGCTGGTAACAGGTGCTTTAAGATTATAATAATGTAATGGATGGGACAATGAGACAATTATTGACAAGAAAAGTACGATGCGTTTCTGAATAGAGGTACTTTTGGGTTATGTCGCTAGAACACGATATGTTTCCATGAAATATTGGAGGTATAGAATTTTTATTTACTATAATACTATCTTAAAATTCTTCTTGGAGAAAATATTTAAATTTGAATGTATCTGACCCTCTACAGAATATAACCTTTTGACTTTTTTAAGATGACATAAACCATGGGAAAATTATTTTATTCTCATTTTGACAACCGAATTATACCTTGAAATAAGATGGTATTAAATAGAAAGTCACGCTAAAAATGCATCCAGCATTTTTTTTTGTATTTTTATAAATTTTGTCCGACACATCACAAATTTTGCCTGACCCAGGAAGGAAATATGAAATTTTAACTAAGTAGCTCATAGTGTAGGATTTTTGATTGCTTACATAAATTTTAACTGTCTCTCTTATAGAACTAGAAACGTATTCCCCTAACGATTCAGTACAGACAAAAAGAGCGAAATAATAATTTTATTTAACCTGCTAAACAATAGGAAAGCAAGCTAAATAGACAAGATGATGGGTTTTGTTAGGAAACACAATGATTTTTTAGTGTCAAGGATGTTTTAGGCTCCGATATCATTAATATTTTCTGAATACTAAGGCTATATTACTTTCAAAAGCAGACTCGTTTGAGACGATTGGCGAATAAAGATGAATTGATCGTAAATAAAAATATAAGATCTATGTGCTAAGACTGTGAAATTATCGAAAAGTGGGGGTGTGCTTTTGAAATCGAACTTAAGAGCGATAAAAATATGAAAATATACTTGTTTGATTTGAGTCTTCAGACAATGAAGTTCGTTGTAGTCGATATTCAAGGATTTAACATACCTGAATTTTGCGCGAAAGAATTGGCTATTTATGATGGGAATAGTATGAAAAGTTACTTTTTTAAACCAGTTAAACCATTCGACACCTTAAGTAAGGCTTGCAAGAAACAAGTCAAATATCTATTTGGAAATCATCATGGTATCCTTTATAATTATGGTGATACCGATTACAAGGAACTACATAATATCATATCCAACAATCTGATAGACGCAGACATTATTTACGTTAAAGGACGTGTTAAAGAGGAATTTTTAGTTAAAACATTTTCGGAATTAAACTGCAGGACGCCATATATTATAAACTTAGAAGACAGCATTGGTGTACCAAAATTAGAGAAGGGAGAGAGAGTTGATGGTTGTAAATATCACATTTTAGATATTCATGTTTGTAGTATTAGAAATGCCAAAGTGTTGTATCGATATATTTATAGTCTTTTACCTTAATAAATATTAAAATTTTTCAACAAGCCAACTTTATTTATTCCCCACGTAGCTCAAACGGTTTTGTTTACTTTTCAACGAATGGAACTGTGACAACGCAACATGTTCACTATTGGAGTGATGTTAATCCTATGTTCAGAATCCTAACCCGATGTCAATATTTAAAAAAAGTGAATGTTTGGTACGCTGAAGAAACGTGTAAAGCTTTACGAAGACCGAAAATCTTTGGTTAAGTTACTGGGATACCCTACATCTTATAATATTTTTGAATTTTGCATAAAGTAGTCATTATTTTTTAATAAGCGTATTATAAGTCTAAACCTAATAATTTCCGAGATATCAATTTTTGAAAACCACTAACATTTGTATATAAACGCTAATGGTACAAATAAGATTCAGATAAATAACTTCTTGCCTGCCTGATAACACCGACATTTAGTTAATTATACAACATTTTTAAAATAATTATTGTTCTTTGATCAAACCAATATTCCACTATCACTTTGTAAACCGACAAAAATAGGCAAATTTTTCAATTTCGTATCGGGATTTTTGATGAAAATAGCCCAACATTTTCGAGTAAACCTACCTAGAAATATAGAAGATATTTATTGCAAAATTAGTAGTTTACATGCTTGGTAAAGTGAATTAATCTACCACTGTAATCGTTTCATTTTTAGCTAAATAGAGGTATTCTTTTTTAATCGTGAAAAAATAGACGAAATCTCTAATTTTATTTCATACCTAACGAATTCAACAATCAATAATACGATCTCATTTTCGACTAAGATCAGCTGTTACTTTAGACAGAATATTCCTAATAACATAATATATTTAGTTATACAGCTTTTTAAAATAATTATTGTTCTGTAACCGTAAATTATTTAATTATTTTCGTGTGATAAAGAGCTACTTTAAATTTTGTTTCTTAATCTTGTTCTATTGCGTATTAATCGTGTTAGCATCACAAATTACGGTCTGTGAAGCTGGTTTATAGGATCATTTAGTTCGATGGGGGGCATATTTTATGATATCCCATATTTCGTCAATTATTTGGCAGGTAGGTTTGATGCTTCAATACGGAACTCCTCAAGATGACATCAAATATTTCTAAACAAGAAGCGTCCAAGTCTATGGAATCCCATGTAAAAATAGCTGGTATGTCTGTTGCCTTCCGTAGACATTAATGACATCTCGCATGTATGCTGAAGTGTATCGTTAATAGAAATCTTGAATATTCTAGTACCTACCTATATCTTGCGTCATTATGTCAATGCTTACATTGATGTCGCCAGGTATCTTAAAATGATAGGTACATAATGTGCAAGCATTTGTGTAGAAAGCTATGTTTTTTACAAAATTTTCTCTAGGCAACCAAATTGTAATAGGGTTTTCGTAGTTCCAGTATATGTCTGGCTGCTTTAGCCTAAATAAATTGAAGTGTATTTGTAAGCAAATTAATCCTTAAAATTTATTATATCGTCTGATATAGACACTGTTTCAACTACGCGTTTTGGTAAAAAATAATTGGAAAGTAAAATTACTAAAGCACTAACAATAAATGGGGCGTGGATAAACTGGTAGATCTAAGCCCCAAAAATATACGCCTCTTATGATAAATGTTAAAAAATTGTACCGTTGCCAACGTCAAATTAAAAATCAGGATTTGGCAAACAGGACTCAACCCTCTCATTAATGCTTGATCTTCGGTATACCGAGTTTTATAAGTATTTTTAACACTCATCTGGAAATAAATGGATGCAAAAAACCTCCTTTTTCCATTTTTTCAAGCCATTAAACAACAAAATTGTCATTTTTTGAAGAAACCTTGCATACATAGGTATTAGCGAGCGAATTTCGACTATTGTAGATATTTAATATTAGAAAATCAATATAGAGGTAAATCGAAAAGTGTATTTTTACGACGGCTTAAGAGGTAGTTTATGGTGATGTACATATTAGAGTTCATTTTAAAATGAACGATAATCTCCTAAACACAGACTTTTGACAATAGAACGAAATAAAAATATAGTTTGATGTGATAAAGCTATGCAGCTGCTCTTTATGGAATTTCATGTGAGCCTAGACTTTATGGATTTTTGTTATTTTTTTTTTATCAGTAAAGTCATCCTATAGATATTGTTTGTTAATCCATTAAAATAGACAAAATCTTTGAATTTGTATATGATTATCCGCTGAAATACCCTTAATCTGCAGGGTACCTAACTCTACGGAGATATTTATTGCAAAGGGCGGCTTTTTCAGTTTTGAAAGTATTCAACATTTGCGAAATTCATCTAAATATATACTACGCTATACTTTAATCAAACTCACAATAGAGGGAAAGCGACAGACGAGTTTTAAACTAATGTGGCTTAAAGGATAATTTGTGTTGTAAATATTAGAGTTCATTTTAAAAGAAACTATAATCTCGTGACCGACAAAAAAAGTATCCATTTCGATACATCATTTCCCCTATTTTAACGTTAAAATAGTAAATTATGTTATAAGCTCGAAAAATGTAGTATTTCAGACGTAATGCGGTCGCTAACCTAAATAGCCCGGAAAACATTTTTCGTCCATATGTCATAAGTTATTTTTTATTCGATCTTGTTTTTAATGCGATTGAGAGTTGTAAAATAATGTAGAAATGAAGTGAACCTATACATTTCATCTTGCACGCTAATTTTTTGGTCTTAATGTTTGTTAGTTAACGATGAAATCTGTAATAGCGTCCGAAAAAAAAATTTTTTTTTGACTAACATAAAAAGTGTTGTCTAGCTAGCAGGGCAATAATCAATACTTTATTGAGAAGGTTAGCTCTTCGTCTAAATATCTAATCTATAAATCGTCATTTTTTCCGACACAATCGGTTAAAAAGCATACAATTGTATGTGAACGTTTGTACAAAAACCATCGTGTTAAATCAGTTCTTATACCTGACTGACAACGCCGATCTTTAGCTTTTTTTTTTACTTTGTAAAATAAAAAGATTAGTTCTTACTATCAAAGAAATTAAATATGCAAGAGAAATAGGTCGAAAAGATTAATAATAATTTATTTATTCCTAAGTTATAAATCTTAACTACATCACTTTCTAAACCAAGAAAATAGATAATCTTCCTGCATTATTCCGTACTTAGATTTATTTTTCATGAAAATAGTCGAATCTATGATTTTCGTTCAAATCCATAAGGGGCGCTTGTTTTGTATAGATGATTTATGATCTTATTTTCAACTAAAATACTAGTATAAAAAAAGTATTTCTTCCGATAAACGTGGAAGGAATAGACATTTAAACAGTTAGCCATAACATACGCATACTGACTTGCATTATTTTCATGGATTGAATGGCTACATCTTTGTGTGTGAAGTGAATTTCTTTTTAAAAAATTACAATGCGCTCAATTATGAATTTTCTAACATAACTTTTATGGATAGTGGAGTCGGATATTGGAAGAAAATATTATCATAAGGACAACTCGATTATTGATATAATTATTATGGTTTCACAGAAGTTTCTACAGAGTCAGCCATGCTGTAGCAGAGACTGTTGTAGGTCGTATTTTTTAAAAAAACCTAACAATACCTTTACTTTATATTGATAGACATATTCTATTAGAACATTTTTCTAAAATTTAGAGCCTTTGGAAATGTGATAATGCTATGAGCATCAAATATATTCAAAATATCAAAAATCCTTTGGTAGTTAGTTATTGCGGTATATTTTAATAGAGGCATAATTTATACTGTACTCCTAAATTTACGGCATATCACTTTGTTTATGTTATTATATTCACAGAGACTATTAATCTAACCAACTTTTATTTACGAAAAATTAAAAACTGAAATACTCTATTTTATTGCCGATTGTTCGCAAAGACACTTGGAGTTGTTATTTTACTTTTTCTACCTCTTTTTCCCCGGTTGCGGAGAAATATGTTAGGGGAAGTTTGGGTATCCTCAGACGGTTATATGCAATGATTCAAGCTTCTAAAAAAGTACTAAGGCAAGTAATTATCAATTTGAATTTATGTATGTCGAAGGTAATGTGTTACTCATAAATATACATGATGAAAACATTTATTGTTCGATTGCATCTAATTTTTAAGAGTCTAGAAATAAGCAAATAATGTTCTTTAACGTTTCTTTATAAACATCTCGAGTTACCTGTCCTTCCCCTGCATCATAGAAGGGTATTTGCCGACAAAGTTTGACCATTTTTTATGATTCGCTCTACAGATGTAAACTGACGTCATTCGAGTAGTCTGAACTTGTTAGATTTTAGCTTATATTCTTATTATGTGATTTTAAAATTTTGTATGCGTTTGTTTAATTCATTGTAAAGGATTTGTTATTATGCTAATTTCAAAAGTTAAATGTTGGTGAGAATATTGAATTTTTTTATTAAAATATCTAAAGTAAATATCTAATTGATTTTTTTTAGCGCTAATTGGGATTTTAATTAACTACCTCAGAGTCGGTATACACTATATTTTGCAGCGCAATTGCTTTCACACCCAGTAATGTATTATGATTTTTTTGGATGGTCGTTATATTGTGAGTTTCTTAAGTTAGCCAGATTAATAATAAATTAAAAAACCAACGTGATTTGCTTATTGTTGCCTACGCCTGATATTCATAATTTTATTGGGGGTTCTACCTGATGACAAATACAGCTTATGATACCTATCTAGTGGGTATTTTCAGTTTAAGGACCGAATAATATAGAGTTATTGTGCATACATCATCGCAAACAAAAGGTAGCTTTTTATATTATTTCGTATTTACAATCCATTTAACTACAATTTTACACTGTGAATTAATTTTTTTTACTTTTTTCCTGAAATTGTAGCCTATTTACTTATATTATGATATTATCCGAAATTTTTATAAAAGCATTATGAGGGCTTTTACCTGATGGCGAACACAAGTTGTATAGTACCTATACCTGCTTGGTATTTTATACGTATTTAAGTTTTATTTACTTTTTATTACTCTGTTCTCATTACAAGATAGTCCTATAATTTATCCATTTCCAGTACAAAGAAATCGCTAGTTAATGGTTCTAGATGGTAATTATTTTATTGTATTTTATATAAGTGGTGCAAAAATTGAAAACAATTATTAGATATGCTACTGAATTTTAATGAGGGTCCTTCGGAATAATAAATAAAGGTTTATGTCCCTTTCTTTTTAAATCGAGTCGGCAGAGGGTTTGAGAGGGTTATTTAGGTATAAATAATTATTGCGGGGTGACAAATGTGCCGCCTTAATATACTTATCTTGTTAGACCATATAAATTAGGGATTTATTTCGCTTTACTACCCGCCAGCGGCGTTTCACTAAGTTAGAAAATATAAATAATGTTTTTTACTATACCGCTTTAACAGCGGCGTTTCAACTAAGGGAAAATAATAAAAAGTCTGGTTTAAGGATGGCTCAGGTCGGATCGTAAAAAGTTGGGTTTAAGGATGGCTTATAAAAATTGGGATTTAATTATCCCGCTTTAGCAGCGGCGTTTCACTAAGGTTAAATCATAAAAAGTCGGGTTTTATCTCGGGTCAGATCATAAATATTCAGGTTCAAATTAGGGTTAGATGAGAAGCCGCCTCGCGAAAGCATCCGGGTTAGGTCGTAAAAAGTCGGGTTTTTATCTCGGGTCAGTTCATAAATATTAAGGTTCAAGTTAGGGTTAGATAAGAAGCCGCCTCATGAAAGCATCCGGGTTAGGTCGTAAAAAGTCGGGTTTAATTTCGGGTTATTTTGTAAACAGCACCACCGAACCACCCGGGTTAGGTCATAAAACGCACCACCTGCACCACCTGGGTTAGATCATAAAACGCACCACCGAACCACCCGGGTTAGATCGTAAAACGTACCACCTGCACCACCTGGGTTAGATCGTAAAACAGCACCACCAGCACCACTGATCTCGTTCTGTCCATATCTCTCTACTAAAGTGATCATCAGCTGCAGTGGTCATTCTTCTTCTGCCAGAGCCTTGCCGCCTAAGAAAAATTCCCGTTTGTAAATACCTATTCCAGGCAACTCGACCTGTAGACCGCGCAATTCTCAGAGTACGGGCGACATAACTTTTGCTACGGTCATCCTCTATTAACGCAACAATTCTACCCACGTCTGCTGGAGTTAATACCATATTAACACACAACAAATTATAATATTGTCACTGTCAAACATTATGTCACAATAATCGCGTACTTAGCCAACGTCGATAATTTTTAACCGAAAGCTTGATATACATTTTCTAAAAATTACATCGTTTTAATAAAAATTTTGCAGCTCACAGCAGAAATGAGATAATGGAATGAATCAAAAACGAAATGTTTAGAATACATCAAAGATTCAAGAAACAGTATGTAAATAAAATTTTCAACCTCAATTTTCCTACAGGGTGTTTTGAAATTACGACAAAAAACAACAGTTTGATTTACTCCTGTATAATATACCCTAATCGAAAAATGTTACTTTATAAAATAATTAAAGAAAAACACAGTAAATGGATCTACAAGCTGATAACAAAATCATGAGAATCGGATAAAAAATAAAAAGTTATAGAACATCAAACTTAGCCAAAATTTCAGGGTGGTATATTAATTTAGGCTACTCTAATGAAAATAAAGGGCATTGTGGCATATATTCGTATATTCAGAGAAAAAAATTATTTTTAAATATTAAATCCCATTTAAAAAAAAATTAGTTTTGTCAATAATTTTGACATTTGACATTTTATAACATTTACCTAATGGCATAAAACCTTACGTAAAACCCTATAATTTATTTAATAAGTATTTTACAGCCATGTAAAAGTGGACTGTAAAAAATAGTAGATAGTTTTTTCAGGTTTTTGTTAGAGGTTAGGTTTAAGTTTACAAATTATTTTTAATTTAATATCCCTTCGGTAAATGGATGCCAAAAACAGCCAAACCAATCAACGTAGACTTATTGACATTAACTAGCGCATGCATACCCGCAAGAAACAAAAAAACATCTTTTATCTCATGAACTATTAAAGAATTTATTTAGAGACAATTAATTGTTTGTTACACGAGCCTTACAGAATTAACGGTTTTTTTTTCGTGGTATTTCAGTTTTGACTTTAATCAGCCGTGTAGATATTGATTGGTCTTTTACCTTTTCGGATAATAATTAGCCTCTATTAGTTATACAAAATATCATTGGCGGAACATGGTGATCATGATTTATTTTTTTAAGAATAAACGTATCTATTCCGCGGAGCATGTAATAAGGGCATCGAGTGTAATGAAGGTAGTTACCCCTCAGAACCAGTTAATACGATTGAGAAATGGATTCAGTATCGCTTTATTTTTGACAATTTTCGTTAAAACCCGTGCTAAAATTGTCCACTACAAGATATTTTTCGGTGAAATGTGTGTATATGTGTGATTTAATGGCACTGGCTGAAACCAAATGGGCAGAATCCTTCTGTTTATTGTTTCATCCATTAATTATTATTATTATTTTATACTACTAGGCAGTTATTTTACGCTATGCAAAGTATTTTCTGCGTCATCTAGGTAAATATATGTTTATAAATATTTTTTTTCTTTTATCTTTTTTTTATCCTTCTATATTTTTCTCCTATTTTTTATTATTTTTTTTATTATTTATTTTTTATTTTATTTTTTTTTTATTTTTATATTTATGCTAATTAGGTATTCTGTATATTTTAAATACTGATATCATTTAGGAAACGAAGGTGCTTGAGACTATAAGGTTGTTCTAAAAATTTATTTAAATGATTAATTAATATATATTGTTAAATCGTTAGTTGGAGCAAGTTAGAACATGGTGTTCCAAGTCTCCCATTTCGCCACACTCGCAAATATCGTGAGTTTGTAAATCTATTTTCTTTCTGTGTTTAGGATAGAGAGCGTGGCAGCTTCTTAGTCTAGATATTGTTCTAATTAGACTCCTGCTTGTTACCATGTAAAACCATGGTTTCTATGGTATAGATGTGAACAATTGAACATATTTTTATAGTATAAACCTTTTTCTGAGTTACTGTATTAGGTCTGCCAGCCATGCATCATTCTGCCTTTTGCTTGTATTACTATATGTCGGTTTATGGTAATTTAAAGTGGTTTATAGACGTTAATATTTTTGTTGCATCTTCGGCTAGTTTGCCTGCAGCCTCGTTTCCAGAAATTTCTATGTGGGCACCCGAAAAAAAATGTTTTGTTGGAATCATCATGTTTAATCTCTTTTCCAAATGACGGAACCTTTATCCAAACTTTCAAATCCTCAATGAGATTTTTCGGTGTTTCCACAATATTCGCTGTTTTCCTTGAATTTATTCAGAAGCGTTTTCTTTGTAAGTACATCATTTGAGATTTTCTTGTTCAATGTATTTTCTACATATTTCTTGAATGCATTTTTATGTAAATTGGCTAGTACCAATAGTTCTTTTTTTCAATGAATCTAATGGAAATTCTATGTCTTAAACTTAGCCATTCTGTTATTTTACTGTTACGCCACATACTTGTCGGTAATTTTTCCGTCAGCCTAAAAAGAAAACTTGCATTATCCAATACAATTATTGCTTTTTTTGGTATAAGATTCAACATTTGCTGGAACTATTCTTCAAAGACATCGGCATTCATATATTCGTGATAGTCTCCTGTATTTTTAGATTGGAACATCAGTAGATCACCTTTAACGAAGCCTTCAGAACTTTCAATATGGGTTATGATAAGTCGATGTCCTTTTCCAGATGGCGGTCTTAATCCTGTGGGCAATCCTTCCAAAAAAGCTTGCCTTGAACTTTTATTATTTTCATCCTGCCAAAATTTAGTCACAGTGTGGCCTTCATTTAGTCATGTTTCGTCTGAGTAAAATATTTATTTGTTTATAAATAAAACAATACAGTCTTCCTCCACAGTTTAATAGTTGTAATACAATTCTAAATTCCCGACATGTTTCGAGTACTTAAGTAGTCATCTTCAGGGGATACTTGTGCAAAATGGTAATAAAACAACCAGGGGTGCAGCAATTCACTACAATATTCCTAGAAGCACATTGAAGCATTACGTAAGAGGCACGAGAGGAAGGGGTAATGTTTCAGATGGCAGTAGGGGTGGTGGTGGCGTAAAGTCGTACTTATCATCTGCTGATGAAGAGGAAATTGCCAGTTGCGTTAGGGTAATGGAAAAAAACGGATTTGGCCTGTCACGCGAAGATGTATTGGACTTAGTGCAAGCGTTCATTAGACAAAATAATTTTCAGACCAGATTTAAAGAACAACGTCCTGGTACCGACTGGTTCATTGCATTTAGAAAAAGGCATCGTTTGTCTATTAAAAAGCCCCAAAGTATTGAATACGTTAGATGTGACCAGGTGAATCCTTGGGTAATTTATGATTTTTATGACAAGTTAAGCCAGGTCATTAATGATTTAAACCTACAAGAACGTCCTGGCCAAATTTTTAATTGTGACGAGACCTCTTTTTGTCATGATCCGTCAAAAACAAAAATTGTTGGGGCTGTCGGTGCTAAATGTCAACGGAAAACTAGTTCCACAGGACGAGAAAACACTTCCGTATTACTTTGCTGCTCTGCTGATGGAAAAACACTTCCATTGCTATGTGTTTTCAAGGGCAAGTATGTTATGGAAAACTGGATTAACCAGGAAGTTGCCACACAAACCGCAGTTTCCGTAACGGAGAGAGGATGGATGGAAACAACATTATTTTACAACTGGTTCAGAGATGTGTTTCTACTAAATATCGGCACTAATCGACCTGTTTTATTAGTGTATGATGGACACGTGACACATATTTCGACAAAATTGATCCAACTAGCCCAAGAAAATGACGTTACTATCATGAAATTACCACCTCATACGACCCATGTTTTGCAACCCCTCGACGTGGCCGTATTTAAAGGTTTAAAATCAAAATGGGATAGAGAACTATGTAAATCGCAGCGTGACAACCCTAGGAAGAAAATTCCCAAACCTGAATTTACAGCTTTACTGACTAAAGTTGTTGGTGAAATACCTAATTCGAGTATCATAAACGGATTTAAGGCAACAGGAGTATATGATTTAGAAAAAAGAGGTCCAAACAGAGATGCTATCCCCATTTCAATTTTTAATCCGGATGACTTAAATAGATATAGAAACCTCTTGTCTCCCGTTACTGCTGAAGACGAAATCGAGGCCCTCCCGAACACTGAATCGCAAAACAACGACGACAATCCACAACCGAGTACATCTAAAGCTACTTCAACATTAATAGAACAGACATCGCAAATCAACGACGACAATCCGCAACCGAGAACATCCAAAGCTACTTCAACAATAACAGAACAGGCAGAAGACACTGAACATTCTTATGAAATAAAGTCAAAGAAAACAACAACAAAATGTTTTGAAGATGTTCTACTAGATATGTTCAAAAAAGATAAAAAAAAAAGTCCAGAAAGGAAACGTAGGAGGCTCGTGACAAATTGTGAAATAATAACCACTTCAAAATATCTAAAGGAAAAACAAGAAGAAGAAGAAAAGAAGCAGCAGATTTTGGAAAAAAAAGCAAATGTCCTAGATAAAAAAGCAAAAAAGCGAACTAATACGAAGAATTTGAAAAATGATAAAAAAAAATCCAATGATTCATCAAGTGATAGCGAAAGTAACTACTCCCTGCATGAAAGCGAGGACAGCCTAACTCTCAATTTTTCGAACAGTGAAGAAGAAGTAAGTGTGAACATTTTGCCTCCTTGTGAAACCTGGCATGTTGGAGACTTTGCTGTTGTTAAAGTTTTTGGCAAGGATAACGTATTGTTTAGAATGTACGTTGTACGAATCCAAACTATCGATGCCATTGGCTTCGGGGTTAAATTTTTAAAAAGACATGAGCAGACCATGAAATTTAGAGAGACAGAGGAACAATCCTACGTTAAAAAGACTGATATAGTCCGAAAATTATCCCATCCTTTACAAAATAAATCAGCACGGTATAAGGACATGGTTTACTTTAACACAGATCTGACCGATTTAAGTAACCTTATTGACTAAATTATTTTTTTAGGCATAAAAGCATTTTTAAACAATATTATACTTATTTTAAATAAATTTAAAAAATAGTTTTAAGTTTAGGTTGACTTAAAGTATTTTGCTTTCTATGTTAAGTTGTTAAAAGTAAATAAAACCCTTTTAAGTTGTTATGCGATGCAGTTGCAATTGCCCTTAACGGCTGAAATTAAAAAGATATTTTGCATCTGTATTTTTTTTTCAAAAATATAAAGTTCTAGATTTGGTCCATACACCCCAAACTAAATACCGTCATTTTACATACAAAATATACGTATATGGTCCAGTTACCCCATTTTTATGAGGTAACTGGACCCACAGGCAAACCAAAAAATAAAAATAAAAAACTAGTATTTTTTATTTTAGAATTAAATCTTATATAACGTAAATAGCTTCTAGAAACCTTCCTTAAGATACTCCCGTAATCAAAAACTCATTGACTTTAAGCTTGCTGCTTTATGACAAGCACAAAACTCTTAAAATAATAATCCTGTTGTAAAATCATGATCCAGTTACCCCACCTAACCTTAATTAGCAAACAGGTAACCAGAATAAGGTACAAAAAAAAAGGAATAAAATGATTAGAGCAGATACAGAATAAGTACCTATACTCTAATTAGTTTTGATAAGATTGCTCTCTAAAATTCGAGGTAAATGGTACGGCTGTACATAATTTTAAGCTTAAAGAATTTAATATTAAAATATACATTTGAATACAAAACTTGAATTTAATGTCGATACTTGTACTAATTCTGCACAAATTTAAAAATTCAGGCATATATAAATCAATATAGGCCGAGCATGGAGAAGACGGTTTTGATTGATTTATTACTTTGCATCATTTAAAGATAGACTATAACGAAAACAAAAAGGAGACCTTTAATCATTGGCTAAATATAAATGTATGAAATTTTCAGTTAAATTTGCACAAGGGAAATTTCCAATGTAATTTTTTTAAATTTCCAAATTTTAGCTGGTACGAACAACCAGATATTTCATTTCTTTTTTTACAAAAGTATTAACACTAAAATATATTATACAGGGTCGTTGGTATGTATGGAAACGGTCGATTATTTCTTAAAGTAAAACAGTTAGCAAAAAATATTTAAGACAAAAGTTTCAGGGTTTCTAAAGGTCTATAAGAATTTAAAAACAATAAGTATACAGGATGAGTCAGAAAATCGTAGACAAACAAAGTTACTTTTTTTTTAAACGGAACACCCTATAGCTTAGAATATTTTTGGATTTTACATAAAATAGCAATTTTTTTCAATAAGTGCATTATAAGTCTAAACTTATAGTTTCCAAAATATCGACTTTTGAAAAATTACATTTTTAAACTTTGACATCAGCTTCTACCTTTCTAACAGTACTGTCTTAGAGTAAAACGGCTTAAATGTCCCTATCTTAATTTCTTATTATCTTCCTAAAAGTGTCAACTTCCGGGTAATCCGGATGTTACTCAAAAACCGGAAATGCAGTACTTCTGATTTAACCGGAAGTTGATGTTTCTGGGAAGATAATGAAAAAGTAAGATAGGGACATGTAAGCCGTTTCACTCTAAGACATACCGTTAGAAAGCTAGAAGCTGTCAAATTTCAAATATGTCATTTTTCAAAAGTCGATATCTCGGAAACTATTAGGTTTACGCTTATAATGCACTTATTAAAAAATAATTTTCATGTAAAATCCAAAAATATTCTAAGATATAGAGTATTCCATTTAAAAAAAAAGTAACTTTGCTTCTTCACGGTTTTCTGACTCATCCTGTATACTTATTTGTTTAGAATTCTAATAGATCCTAAAAAACCTTAAAACTTTTGTCTAAAATATTTTTTGCTAACTGTTATACTTTAAGAAATAATCGACCGTTTCCATACATACCAACGACCCTGTATGTATAATGTGAATGTTTTGAATGACAACAAAGTAATAAATAATCACGCTGTATTTTTTAGAAGTGTTAATATTTCGGTACTTTTAGTACGAGTATATTATTAGATACGCCTATGACTAAACACACAATATCTATACGTATCATACTAACATATAAAAATCCTGTTAGGTATATACATCCATCTTGCCAATTTCAAAATGATTTGCAAAAGTATCGTCTCTTTTAATTATCATTTGCGGGCAAGAATTTTCTAAGGTAATAACCTCAAAAAATATGGGCTCGCTTAGATTTTTAATTTATTTTACCAAATATTTAATGGGATTTTCTGTGTGTGTGAAAAAAGGTTTTTTGTACAGTTTTATTGGTTATTAAACGGTACAAATAAATAGTAATGGCGGTACTATTTGTCAAGTTAAATTAGAATTTCGTTACACTTACGGTAGTGATTTCTCCAATTAAAAAGCGTTAATGTAGTACTAAAACGGAGGTCCCATTTAAATGGCTTTGGGGTAATACTTTTAGACCCATGTAAGCTTTGTCTCTATACTTCACGGTGCATCAAAAGTGTTCAAACGTCGTATTCAGATGGTCTTAAATTTCTTCAGAAGAATTTCGGGGCAAGAAGGGGTTAATGCAAACGAAGAGAATCCGACAACTAGTCTGACTTAGCTTGTTGAAGTTTACAGAAAAACCAAAGTATTTTAAAGTTAGGAATCTTTAAGCCCAAAGCCCAATAATTATTTTCTTAGAATGAAGGTTTGTGAACAGGGCAATGACTGGAATTATTAATTTATACTCTGTTGCTTAATGCCAGAGAGTAATAAAATGTAAATTTACAATGATAGGACCCATTAAGCGGGTCTAGTACATTTCGCCGCGAGGACCATTTCGCCGCCGCCCTTTCGCCGCCAAATAAATGATAATGTAAGAATGTGAAATGTACACAACAGAGTTATACAAGGAATTAACCGAACTAACAACAACGCAGAAGCTGCAAACAGAATATTGCAAAATGAATTGGGAATGGACCATCAATATGGAAGTTTATTAAAGCATTAAAAATAATTTTATGGAAGTGGTCCATCTCACAGTGGAGTAATATTTTAAGTGAGGAATGAAACTCAAAGTCTGCTCCACTAATTTAATATTTATTATAAATTAGTGGAGCAGACTTTGAGTTTCATTCCTCAATTAAAAATAATACAAAGAGGCAGAGATATGTACTTAGAACAAATAGTCGCAGGACATGAACCGCAAAAAAAATAAAAAAAAAATATTCAAGCAGATGAAAGAATTTTAAGATTGGTGAAGGAGTTTCACGCAAGAGATATGCTAGACTTCTTGAGGGGAATTGCACAAAATTTCGAAAAAAAAAATCAATAAAATGTTATTATGTTTTTATGTTAAATGTTTCTAAATAATAAATAAAGAAAAAAAAAAAATGTAAATTTGTTTAAATTTCATAACTATCATTTTATTATTTGGCGGCGAAACTGCCGCGGCAAAAGGGCCGCGGCGAAATGTCCCTTCCCCCCCATTAAGCAGGGTGGACAACTTAAAGGTTGCATTATAAATTTCAAGTGAATTGCAATGATAGTTTTTAAAAATTCCGTATTTCAGATATTTAAGACCTACACACCCCGAATCGGTCCTAAATTAGGGTCAACCCAATTTGCATACAAAAGAAAGACGAGTTTGGTGAATGAAAGTATTGTAACAGCGGCGTTACTACAGGTAGTTTATTAAAATAAAAGTATTATATAATTATACTACAGATAATTCAGATATTAAGTATTCTAATATTAAGTAGATAAAAACTTATATAGAAGTAAGAATAATATAAAAATAGATAAATTTGAATAAATATTAATATTTATCAAAAAGAATCTCTACTATGTACAATACAACAGCTTAATTTGTAAATTTTAGTCATCATGTTCCGAGTAGTCCGATGAACTATCGTCGTTGGGGTCCAGAGAAATAATAAGGGGCGCTCTACAGTGTTTTCTAGCATGTTATCAGCTGCCCACATTCTTTCTTGTATTTCAATCACATGTTCGACGTACTTACTCCATTTTTCACAACACACTGTCTTTATTCCCTCTTGCAAGAGATTTCTAACGTCTCTCATTCTAAAAGTGGTGTTTATGCCTTGCTACAAACCCTTCTACTTGCGCCCACACCAATTCTATGGGGTGTAATTCACAGTAATATGGCGAAAGGCGAATTACCGTTACATTTCGTTTTGAAGCGATTTCGTCGACAACAAATTTCGTAAAAGGGGGTTTATTCAACTTTACAATCTCCAGTAGCTCCTTTTTCAGCATATCTGTGTGAAATGGCTTCTTATTTGCAGTAAGCTTTTTCGGATTATCTTGAGTGGTAGCTGATATTATCCATAACTATATATATATATCCATGACTATAGCAGACCCAGGAGGAATAAGATCTAGCATTTGCTGGAAGTATTCTTCAAAGGCATCAGCGTTCATGTCTTCATGATAGTCTCCAGTCCGTTTTGATTTGAATGCTAGTAAGCCGCCATCGACAAATCCATTTCTGCTACCAATGTTACCATACCATTATTAATCTTTTACTTTTTATTAATCTTTTACTTTTTCCCGAGGGTGCTTTTATTCCACTGAACCATCCTTCCATAAAAGCTTGCCTCGCGCTTTTTATATGTTTATCCTGCCATATTTTACCAACGGTATATCCTTCGATCATTTAACCAAGTTTCGTCCATATATTAGATATTCCTGTTTTCCCTTCGAAACTGTCTAACTGCCCTCAAATATCGTCGTCACCAGCAGATGATTTCGTCTTCCTCTATTAAAACTTAAAAGTGATTTTCCGTTTTGAATCTTTTCATAACAAAAATTCATTTCCTACAAAGTTTTCCATAGTTTCTTCTTACCCATGGGTGGAATGAAATCATCCTTTTTCATTTCAGACATTATTTTATCCAAGGTAGGTGTTTTTTTTTTTAAGTAAAACGACTGTATGATTCTTCTGATGGCAGTCCTTTCATCGTCATTTATAACTGTTTCTTTTCTTCCTTTGGTGACGTGAGGAGGCCGCGTTTATCCTCGTGCACAAGTCGGTATATTGTCCAGTCATATTCGAACACATTTCAACTATTTTTTCAACTCCGAATGTTGAATTTTGGTGGCGAAGAGCGTTGAACACATTGAGAATAATAATTTTCTCATTTTTAAAAAGCGCAGTTTTTCTAATCCGTTTCTCAGCAACAAATTCAGAAACACTAGCCATTTTCAAGAACGAAGTTTTCCAACAACTGCCGGAAAGTAACTAAACATTTCAAATTTTTAAAACAGTGAGGCACAGGTAGGTAAACTACCTGTGCCTCTACCTACCCGAAATCGGGACCCCTGACAATAAACATAATTAAATAATACTAATTGGACTACACCCATGGAGTACGGCGAAGACCCCTGGGTTTTATAGTTCAATAATGATTTATTACTCTCTCGCATTAAGCAACAGAGTATAAACAATTATAATTTAAATTCCCTTTTTCTTTACCCCCAAACAATATGTTTACAATTTTGATAAATTGAGGTGATGATAATCGAGTTGCCGAGGCGTTTTTTTACGTAAAATCACAAGAGCTTTTTTTTTATCGGATAAACTTTTATTTTTTATGAAAACTAGATTGCTTAGAAATTTAACGAGAACACGAAATGCTGTCGCGATTTTATCTATTACCGTTTGTTCGAGTTTAAATTGCTAAAAAGTGATCTAGTTTGAGTTAAAAAAATAAAAGTTTATCCGATATTAAAAAATAGATCGAGTGATTTTTTTCACGAATTTTGGCATGAATAGATACAAAAAAAAATAATACTTCACTAAAAAAATGTTTGACAGCCGCCGCAAAAAAAAAAAAATTGAGGTGTTCTGTGTAGGAAATGAAAAATTCCAGAGTTCCTGTGCAAAAATAAAAAAAGTTCTGGCAAATTGTGGAAATTATGCGAAAAAAAGAAAATCGTGGGCTAACATTACGCAGCCGACCATTTCGCGAAAAACAGAGTTCTGACGGTAAAAATAGGTTGCTTTGGAAAAGTTCTGAAGTTCCTGGTATAATTCGCAAAAAGTTCTATGAAAAAATTTTGCAATTGCATTTTAGACAAATAATGAATAAGAAAAGTTCTGAAACGTGTTCCGAACAGCCGTTAAAAAGTTCTAAAAGTAATGACTAACAAACTTTTTAAAAAAAAACGGTCTTTCCGTTGTTAAGTCATGAAAAGTTATTCATATAAAGATTATTATTCGCGAAATGGGAAATAATGTCGATACTCGAGTTCTGGCTGGTGTTCTGAATAGCCTATAAAAAGTTCTAAAAGTATTGACTAACAAACTTTTTCAAAAAAACGGTCTTTCCTTTGTTAAGTCATGAAAAGTTATTCATATATAGATTATTATTCGCAAAATGGTAAATAATACGATACTCGAGTTCTGGGTGGTGTTCTGAATAGCCTATAAAAAGTTCTAAAAGTAATGACTAACAAATTTTTTGAAAAAGTTTGTTAGTCATTACTTTTAGAACTTTTTAACGGCTGTTCGGAACACGTTTCAGAACTTTTCTTATTAATTTTTTGTCTAAAATGCAGTTGCAAAATTTTTTCATAGAACTTTTTGCGAATTATGCCAGGAACTTCAGAACTTTTCCAAAGCAACCTATTTTCACCATCAGAACTCTGTTATTCGCGAAATCGTCGGCTGCGTAATATTAGCCCACGATTTTCTTTTTTTCGCCTAATTTCCACAATTTGCCAGAACTTTTTTTATTTTTGCACAGGAACTCTGGAACTTTTCATTTCCTACACAGAACACCTTAATTTTTTTTTTTTCAATTTCGGCGGCCAGATTTACGGCGATAATTAATTTGTAACAATATGTCAGGTTGCCGAGCAATGAAAAAGAAAAGCTACTCGATTTTGAGCTGGAGAGGTTTTTACCATATAATCTTTAGCTGGAGAGGGTTTTATCGCGATAAAAAAGGATGCACCTTTTTTATCGACGCCAGAGTGATAAAAATGCAAATGCCAAATGGAAATTTTATTGTAGGAGTGAATTTATCAATATAAATAATTCACCGTACTTTTACAACCTTTTAACGTCAATTTACGGAAAACCTACCCCCAAAACAAAATCCCGAAAAAATTCACACAGCTCTTACTCTTTTTAGTATTCTTCTAATCCTTACGATCGTATATCAACCCTTATAACTTAAACCCCGAAGCCCTTCATATCTCAAAAACTCCCTTTTTCCAAAAAAATAAAAAATAAAAAATCCTAAGTCAACAAAATACATATACCACTTATTCGATTCCGCTAACCTTTATCTTTTTTACCTGAGAACAAAAGACGAGATTTACCGTAAAAAAATTAAGCGAAAAATATAATAGGAAGAGGGTTAGAAAGAAATAAGCCCCCTCGAGAAGGGTGCACCCATTGAAAAATTGCGCAATTTACCATATTAGATGTTTAACCCTATTTTCTCATGAAACAGACAGCAGAAATTTCTTAATACCGGTATCATCTTACAAAATAGGGTGAAAAAACTCAACACCTTGCACCCTTAATTTTGGGGTTGTTGTCCCTGAAAAAAATATCCGTAAAAAAGGAATTTCACACACTACCGCAAGGTAGGTAGGTAAAAAAACAGCAAGGCAGCCCATAAAAGTATTATACATCTAACAGCGTTGTCGGGGTTGAAAGAACGGTTGGAGAACTGTAATTTAAGGGATGACATACACTTTAGCAGACTAAATTTGTGGTAGTGTGTCTTAATATGCGGTAAACGATCGTTCCTTTTGTCTGAAGGGATAAAGAGGTAAAATTTATGGGGTGGAAGGTTGTCTTGAGTTGTTTGGATGTGTGAAAATTTTAAAATTATGGATTTTGGGGTGGTTATTGGCGTAGATGTCTTATTACTATTAAAGTCATAATTTGTAAAGTTGTATCAGAATGCATAATGCCTGTAACTTTTGAATTACCTCGTATACGAAAAAATGACCTTTATGAAAGTTGTTCAGTAAGTTATTCCCCACATTTCTATCTGCATGAATTTTTTCTGTAATCTATGGTTTGGTTGCCATAGAGACTAACTTACTTGCACCTGCATATGATTGCATATTTGGATTCTACCGGGAAAACTCTGATATTTTTGTATTTCAAATTTTCACCTATCTGCAAGCGTTTCCGAGATAATGACAGCTCAAAAATAAAAAACTTCCTAATTATAATTATTCTTGCCTAATATTCACCAGTTGGTCAAGCTGTTTTCATGACAGCGACCTAAGAGGTGTCAATTTTGATTTTTTGTTCAATCATGTGTTGTCTGATTTCTAATTTGTTTACACTATGGTTCATCTGAATGAGAAACAACGGGTTGAAATTTTAATAATGAACGGTTACGAAAATATTAAGAGATCGCAAGATCAGGTTTGTCAACTTTTCAATGAATTATATCCAAATAGGCCTCCAATAAATCAGTCAACGGTGTGTCGAGTGGTAAAGAAATTTCGAGAAACAGGCGGTGTTAGGGAAGCCGCTAGATCAGGTCGACCTAAAACAACAACCGGGGAAGACAAATCTTTGGATATCATGCTCTCAATACATGAAAATCCAACACAATTATCCAGGCCAATGGCAATCGATTTTAATGTGTCTCATCAGTCAGTGAAAAATTTGTTTAAGCAGGAGAAGTTGCATCCCTACAAGATAAAGTTGGTGCACGAGTTAAACGAGGACACTTTTGATAGAAGAGCTAAATCTTGTGACCTGATGATGGAAAGATGCAATAACGATAATAACCTCGCAACAAATATCATTTTCTCGGATGAAGCTACTTTTCATTTAAATGGCATTGTTAATAGCAATGACAAAATTATCATTATGGGTCTGCAGAAAATACTCACTGGTTCCACGAAGGTCATACAGGCCCGAAAAAGTTAATGTTTGGGCGGGCATAGTTGGTCGACATATTATGGGACATTTTTTCATAGCTGGTAATTTGAATGGCAAAAAATATCTGAACCTCTTCAGGAATCACATAATTCCTTCTTGCAGAATGGTTTTACCTGGTGTAAATAATGGCATAAACGAGCAGGTATGGTTCCAGCAAGATGGAGCACCTGCGCATTATGCGGCAAATGTTAGACAATACATAAGCGAACAATTTCCAGGACGTTGGATAGGCAGAAGAGGTGCTATTGACTGGCCAGCGCGATCCCCGGATTTAACCCCGCTCGACTTCTTTTGTGGGGACACTTATAGAACAAAGTCTACGTTAACCGTCCAAATGACTTAAAATCTTTAAAAGTCAGAATTAGTGCTGAAATTCGGGCCATTTCAGAGGACTTCCTTTTAAACGTTGTAGACGGGTTCAGGGAACGACCGGCGCTCTGCTTAGCAGAAAATGGTGGTCATTTTGAACACCTGATCCACTGAAAAGCTTTCACTTGTTTATTATTCCGATGTTAAGTTGTTCAATTTTCTGGGCTATTTATTTTGTAATTATAAAGTTTTCATTCTCCACATTTATAATACGTTTTTACAATAACAACGCGCTGTTCTACCGTGTAGCGTTCCATGGCTATTAATTGCAATAATTTATATGACAGCTATCAAATTTTCAGAAGCCCACTATGACAAAAACGAAATTGCCACGATATTTAAAATGTGCGTACATTTTGGGACACCCTTTATGTTTAGAATTTTATGCAGAATCCAAAAAAATACTATAAAAGGGGGGTGTCCATTAAAAAAATAAATTAAACCGTCATGACTTGTTTTTGGGACAACCTGTACACATGAAGTAAGCTTCAAAAAATGCCAACAAAAATAAAAAATTGACGGGTCCGAGTGTTTTTTCGAAAAAAAAACACATGACTTTTACATGAATTTGTTCCAACCTTTACGTTCTCATTGTTTAAAAAAATAGAAAAAGCTGATTTGATTCTATTGACATTACTTCTGCTAATTATCGTACGTTTCCGTTCAGAAATTAAACGCTAAATGACCGGACTCCGACGACTTGAGGTAATTGCCCAAAAAAAATCACGAATTTGTTCCACAAATTAAAATAATTTCCAGTCGAGGATTACCTTTTACTTTAATGAACGAATTTTTAACTTAAAATCCACCGACAAGAAGCCAAAAATAATAGCTTCGACTTTTTCAAAGTCAAATTATAGCTGCGGGGGAAAATCATTAAAACTGTAAACTTGATTTTTTGTTATTATTTAAAAACATTTTCGCCAAAGTTTCTTTTGATGGGAAACGAAATTAAAATGGTCCGTGGTGGACTGCGTCTTATTTGTCAAACATAATAAGCAAAAAGGCAGTTTATTTCGTATTTAGCCTAGATTTAACACTTAATTAGGGGAGTCTTAGAGTATCGACGCTATTTTTATCGCACCGGTATCAAATCCACCAGGTAAAAGGATAACATTCAGGTTTGTTATCCTTCTATACAGTGGCCTAGCTTCCATTTTGGGCCGGGGGGGGGGATTGAACTATAGGGGTAGACTGCGGAGGGCAGGCAAATTTTTTTGTTTTTGGGACCACGCCCAAATTTCGTAGGATTTCACCTTTCTTATGCTCCTTTGAGAACGGGGGTCTGGCCCCAAACAAAGCAAAAATTCGCTATACGGTCTTTCATGGAAATAAATTTCTCCAAGATTTTTTCTTCAAACCATTTATTTCGGAATAATTATCAGAAAAAAAAAAAATGCAAATAATTATAATAATCACCAAAATATTCATCTAGAGTATAATAAGCTTTTTCCAATAATACATTTTTAACATTTTTTTTAAACATTTTAAAATTTGACATTTTCCTAATAAAATCTGGAAGATAATTAAAATTTTTTTTAGAATCATAATTTATGGATTTTTTTACAAGACTTGAAGAAGGAATAGGTAAACGTATATTAAAACTTTGTCTTGTATTATATATGTGAATTAATACTATTTCTATGCTTTTTATGAATCAAACAAACTGTTTATAAAAATTGAAGTTAGTGTTAAAATTTTTTGTGATATAAATAGAGTTTTACAAGAATCTCTAGATCTATCTAAATTGAATTTAGAAGATATTATTGGCTTGAATTTCCCTAGAAACAAATTCCATATCTCAAAAGAGGTTCTATTAAAGCAAAATAAACATTTCGAAGAACCGCCATATTCATTTCATGAGAAAGTACTCTCAAGACATAACATCCTGAAAATGGACATTCAGTTTTGCGTCTTCCCCCCTACTATTGCATATTTAATCCAATCGAACTAATATGGCACCAAGTAAAATCAAATATTTATAGAAGAAATAATATTTGACCCCATTAAATACATCTGTAGTAGAATTTATAACAGACATAGTAGGTAACGTTTCTGCAGACAGTTGGAAAACTTATACAACATGTAATTAAAGTGGAAAATTCTTATATGTGTATCAGTACTAATGTTCAACCCTTAATAATAAATTTAGATAAAGATAGTGATAGTGACACAGAACTAAATTAAGAGTAAAGGAGAGTTAAATTGCCAAAATTGATTATTGTAAAACTTTTCTGTGTAAACACATTGTACTGTAGTTAAATCTTAAACTTAATTTTAATCTTGTGTTAGTGTAGTGTAAATCGTAACGTTGTAAATTTTAATCATAATAACTTGTAAAAATCGTTTTCATATACCCAGTATACGTTGTTGACGACTGTAAAAACTGAATATTTATTGTAGTTATTATGTCTCAAAGTATTATTATTATAATAATTGATCTTTACTCTCATTTCGTTTTAAAATGTCTTTTTAATTTAAAATAGAAATATTTTAATATGTTGTACAGTGATGGGCTAAAATATGGAACAAATTCATTTAAAAATCAGGTATTAATTTTTTCAAAAAACGCTTGGACACGTCGATTATAATTTTTTTTCCGAACTTTTTGCCTCAAAAAGAAATTATACAGGGTGTGCCAAAAAGTAGATGCAGCAAAAATTGTTTGTATTTTAAATAGAACCCTATTTTTTTCAGTCAAATTTTGAATTCTACGTCAAATTCTGCGCATAATTCATGTAGCATACCCTATCCTTATCTCTAACGGTTTTAGAGAAAAATTACATCATAAAACGAAAATTATTTTATTAAGTGTTGAAAATGCCAACCATTAACTTCTTGACAATATGCCAATCTACTTAAAAACCCTTCTAAAACATTATTTACAGTATTTTCATTAATTTGCCTAATTTCATATCTAATTTTAAATTTTAAGTCTTCCTAATTTTGTGGTTTATCCTTATACACTTTTGATTTGAAATAACCCCAAAGAGAGAAATCCATTGGTGTAAGATCGGGAGATCTTGCAGGCCATTCTATGGGTCCTCTTCTACCTATCCATTGTTCGGGAAATACAGTATTTAAATACTCTCGTACTTGTCGAGCAAAATGAGGCGAAACACCATCCTGCAGAAACCAAATAGACGCTTCTGGTAGATTAGGCTGATTCGGATTTGGAAAATCCGCTGCTACTGTGGGAATTAATTCATTTTGAAGAAATTGTAAATACCGGTCTCCTGTAAGATTTCCATCGAAGAAAAAGGTCCAATAATTCTATCATTTAATATCCCTGCCCAAACATTTACTTCTTGTGGGTTTTGCGTGTGCTGTTCTCTCATCCAACGGGGATTATTTGTACTCCAATAACGAAAATTTTGTCTGTTTACCGAACCATTCAAACAAAACGTGGCTTCATCGCTAAAAAGTATATTGCGATGGAAAAATAGATTTAAGTTGCAAATTTCCATCATAGTTTCACAAAACTGTAGTCGGCGGTCGGGATCATCTTCGTTTAGCTCGTGCAGCAACCTAATTTTGTACGGATGGTACTTTTCTTGTTTCAATACCCACAAAACAGATTATCGGCTCACATCATTATTAAGGGCTACTTCAGTGGATGCACTATGGGGATTATCTTCAACTTCTAACAAAACGTTCAATTTTGTGTTTTCACTAATTTTTGGACGACCTGGCCGTAGACGATCCTTTACATTCCCTGTTTCCCTGAATTTCTTCTCAATTTTACTCACTGTAGATCTTGTAATCGGTCGTTCTGGATACTTAGCGCTAAACAAGTTACAAACTTCTTCTTAATTTCTTGTTTTGTCTCCACATCCAATTAAAATTAAAATTTCGATTCTTTGAGTTTCATTTAAATGCACCATGATCACCGTTTTTCAAAATTATACCTAAAATTATTTTTGATTGACACATGACTTGCTATCGTAGTGACAATTCATTTAAATTTACCTTTAAGTAGGTACATGTAACTTTTTTGAAAGAAAAATTTCGTTTTATGATGTAATTTTTCTCTAAAACCGTTAGAGATAAGGATAGGGTATGCTTACATGAATTATGCGCAGAATTTGACGTAGAATTCAAAATTCGACTGAAAAAAATAAGGTTCTATTTAAAATACAAAAAATTTTTGCTACATCCACTTTTTGACACACCCTGTATAATTTTTTTTTTAGGCAAAAAATTCGGAAGAAAAAATTATAATCGACGTGTCCGAGCGTTTTTTCAAAAAATTAATACCTGCTTTTTAAATGAATTTTAGCCCATCACTGTATTTTCAAGTCGACCATTCACCCATTTATTGACGTTTGAAGATGATGGAACCTACACAATAGATTTTTTCCACTACTAACCTATATTACCTATACTATTTTACAATATCAATACAATCAACATTTTTTCTGCTTCCATCCTTAATTCGGGAGGTGTACACATAATATTATCACTAACATTTTCTTCGCTCATTTAAAAAAAAAAACGCAAAACTCGTGAAATCTGATGACACAAATGAACACAAATTGACATTGACAAAGCCACCTGACAAAACAAGAAAATATTTTGCCAATTCCAAAGCGCAGGTAACTTGATTAAAAAATATACTTATACCTACCTATAATTTTTTATAATTATTAATACTATAAAGATAAATGTCATATAAAAGTTTGTAGTAGTGGAAAAAATAATATATTAACCACGGTTTAGACAGCTTATTATAGCCCTCGCGTCTTAAATCCCTCGTCGCTTCGCTCCTCGTGATTTAAACTCGCCGCTCGGGCAATAATGATGGCTGTCTAAACCTTGGTTAATAATATACTATTAATTGGGTAGTTGACATATTGCCGAGAAGGTCAACGACATAATGTAAACTTTACTATACCTGGTCGAACCAAAACCCAAATATTTTATGTCGCATGTAAAGTAGGTAAACAAGTGTTGGCAACAAAATGTATGTGCTTTCAAAATTACCATGCAATACAACAAGAAAAAAATTGTTAATAAAAGTACGTCCATTTTTTACGAAGATAATGACTTAATTGTGTCATCTCAGCTGTTTTATAGAAATACACAGAGGCGGTGATAAATTCATATTAAACATTGACAACAATATTAGATGTTAGATTAACGTTACGGTAACCCTTAAACAGTGAGAACTCATTATTTTTCTATTAATTATGTCGGATGTTATTAATAATATCGCGAATAATAAATGGGAGAGGCAAATTTGGCAAATCGTTTACCGAGCTATTTTCTTGCTGAATAGGACGTCCATTTTTAAATTAGGCAATGATTTAAGATTTCCTATAAAAACGCTTTTGATGTACCGTAATTTTCAAATAACTACTTTTATATTTGCTGATTTAAAAAATTGGATTTTAGCATTTGAAAGGTTTAATTATAATTTTTTTTTAACGTTTTGAAAGCTTCTTTGCTAATGTTCAACGATAATTGGTTAGAATAAATATTGTTACAACATTTTGGCAACAATGCACTTGACGCACAAATATTAACCTTCCTAATACTGACTGACTTCATACCCCGTAAAGTACTAACAGGGGTAATTTTGTACCCCAGCTAATTTATTGATTTTTTACTAAATTTTCTATAGTATCTTATATTTGATGTTAAATCAAACAAAATTAATAAAATATATGAACAAAATATTTATTATAACAAAGTTTACAAATAAGAAATGGTATCCCAAAAAAACAACATAACATTTTTTGAAGTAAAACAATTTTTAAACTTTGCACTGTCCACAAAAAACTTTTTTCTCACTATGTTCTAGGCAAACAAAATTTTTACAGGACTCGCATTTATTGCGGGTTTTTCTGTCGTTTCGGCGAGGACAAATAACACACATAGAAAAAAGAAACATTTTTCTATGATAACACAACGACCAGATGATCTCTCCGCTAAAGGTGGTACATGAGGGCCGCCTAACTCGGGAACCACAGTGATCATGTGATCGCGGATAAGTTGCTGGATCCTATCCTTGTTACCAAATCTTCTACGTATTTGATCCTTTACAAGCTCTTTTCCAAGGCATAGGAGAAATTTGCGCCTAGCATCTAGATATGACTTGTTCCAATTGGGATACTTTAGTCTCTTCCTAATACTAACTGGGGTATTTTTGTACCCCAGGCACTATAAACCTTGGAAAAAATATTAGTATTGTTTAAAAGCTAATTTGATTTCAAAAACTAAGTTAGGAATATCGTCTAATTAGCATTTCTAAAAGGATTTTCACGCGTGATTAACGAAAACGAAATTATCTTTTTTTTTCATGAAAAAAATTAAGTTGGGGTACAAAATTACCCCAGTTAGTATTAGGAAGGTTAAGTAAAACTATATTTTTGTAATGTAAATGAAACAATGCAGTCTTCCTTCACAGTTCAATAATTGTAAAAACAAATAAATAGTTCCCTGCACGTTTCGAACGCTTAAGCGTTCATCCTCAGGGGATACTAACAAGGATCGTACAAAGTTAGAAACGACCAATGAATATAAAATAAAAGTTTAAGTGGAACTCACCTAACATCAAGTTAAGCGAAACTGTTAATGTAAGTTGCCTCAAATTAATGAGTACAACTTAACATGATAAGGAAAGTATGAACTATTTCTCCAATTTTATATTTTTGGATAATCTATCTTTAAATGATGCGAAGTAATCAATCAATCAAAACCGTCTCCTCCATGGGAGTACAAGATTTATCGGCATTTATAGATTTAAATAGTTCTGAACTTTTAAATTTATGCAGAATTAGCACAATTGTCGACATTAAATTCAAGATTTGTCTTTAAATATATATTTTACAACCAGAGGATCGATTAGTCAGCTTCGATGTCGAGAGTCTTTATGCAAATGTCCCAGTGAAGGATACACTTCAGGTCATCAGAAGGAAACTTGGAAAAGACCAAACCCTCGAGAAGCGAACATCGCTACCCATGAACGCCATAATGGGCCTATTAGAATGCTGTCTAAATAATTCTTATTTCCAAGAAAAGGATACATTCTACAGTCAACTACACTGTGGCTCAAATTAAAGGAGTACACTTTTTAATTGTGAATATTTCTTTTCATTTTGCACTGATTTAATTTATTTTTGGAGTGATGATGAACTGAAATTGTCTCAGTAAAATGTGTACTTTTTATCAAAATATTTTGAACAGGGCCGAATTGACAGGTTTTTTTCAACAAACGTGCGCCTATGTTCGTTGCAAACGAAAACTGATTTACTTAAATTTCAGATGATACGTTTTTTTGGTAGTTTAACTATCGAAAATTCTCCAGTATAGGTCTTATGGTGAAAGATTTTAAAATTCAAGAAATACAATTTATTTTGTTCAATGTTAATAAACAAATTTAATAATATTAACAATTAATGATATCAAGACTAACTATCACTTAAAATCGAAAGTAGTCGAAATATTTACAGGATAACATTATGAATATGACAACCATGATTGTCTATCACCGCTATAGATCAATAGCTGCATTGATTATGTCCTGGTTAAAATTATTCCAACATTAATTTAGCTTTTCGATGGTGTTAAACCTTTGACCATTGTGAACATTTGCCTCTAAAATTCCCCATGTCGAATAGTCAACAGGGTTTAAGTCTGGACTATTGGGTGGCCACATCTCCGGCTCGATGTAATCGGGGCATTGCTCAAACAAAAACATTCTTGTACTCCGAGAGGTATGGGAAGGAGCACCGTCTTATTGAAACACGTAATCGTCGCAGATTGCTTCAATTTCAGGAAGCAAGTGATGTAAAATTTGTTGTTGATATGCGTCCGAGTTGAGTTTTACTCCGGCATCTACAACAATGACACTTGACTTCCCCAATTTGGAAACTGCCACAGAGACCATTACGCCAGGTGAAAAGTGACTTCTCTCAATTAAAATGTTTTCCCTCTTTACTCGCACATTTGCGTATACCCGATTATTTTGTGTATTTTTTGGCGGCCTCAAGTAAAACATCTTCTCATCTGAAAACCATTTCTTTGCGATATTTTCCCGAGAACGGAATCTTCGTAGTAATAGATTAAATATTTCTAATCGTTTCTCCTTCACATTGGCATTAAGTTTTTGACAGTAAACTTTTTTAAAGACTTGGCAATCATTTTTTATAATTCTTTGAACTGTAGAACGGTGGATTCTTGTTTTTTTCGCTATTTTTCGGGTACCTACAGATTCTTTACATTTTCTATAATATTTCTTACCATGGTAATATTTCCTTAAGTTCTTGAAGTTTTCTTCCTTCCCCTTCCAACTTTTATTTTTATAGATCCATTATTTTCTCTAAGATATCTTAGAAACTTTCCAATTGTTCCAACATACCAATTTTTTTCAGGAAACTCCTTTACAATTTTTTTTGCACCGTATTTATGTTTTTGTCGGAAATATTTGATAAGAATTCGACCCTCTTCACTTAAGACTGCCATTGTGTACAGATTAGCTGTCACGAAGCGTACAAAACATCAAAAATAACATTGTTTATTATTTTAATAACAGTCATGGATACTTTGACTTTTAATAACGGTCATGGATGCTGCGATCATGGTTCAAACGACTTCAAATTTCCAAAACGATAACCGCAATATTTTAGTACATCAATGAACGAAATAAATTGTATTTCTTGAATTTTAAAATCTTTAACAATGAGACCTATACTGGAGAATTTTCGATAGTTAAACTACCAAAAAAACGTATCATCTGAAATTTAAATAAATCAGTTTCCGTTTGCAACGGACATAAGCGCACGTTTGTTGAAAAAAACCTGTCAGTCCGGCCCTGTTCAAAATATTTTGATAAAAATTACACATTTTACTAAGACGATTTCAGTTCATCATCACATTTCACAATTAAAAAGTGTTCTCCTTTAATTTGAGCCACAGTGTAGATGGACTACCGATGGGAACATCCCTCTCTCCAGTAATCGCCAACATATACATGGAATGGTTTGAAAACCAGGCAATTGAAAATCCAAAAATAAAACCGAAAGTATGGCTTCGTTACGTTGACGACACATTCATTATTTGGAATAGAAGCGATGACGTACTCCAAGCTTTTCTACATCACATGAATTACTTGGCACCAACAATCAAGTTTACCATGGAGAAGGAGGAAAACAATAAACTACCGTTTCTAGACGTCATAGTACAGAGGAACAGAGACACCATCCAAACATCGGTATACAGAAACAAAACTCACACTGGTCAGTACCTTAATCACGCCTCAAACCACTCAAATACCACAAAACATGGAATAGTCAAAACACTTGTTGACCGAGCATTTACTCTCTGTAACTCCGAGGAAGCTCTTTCCGAAGAACTCAACACCATCAAAAAGGACGTTAACACAAATGGCTACACCACGAGACTAGTAGACTAGACTATCAAGAAGCGTCAGAATCACATGAATAGACAGAAATATGACGTCGAAACTGGACCTACCATATGTCAAAGGAATCTCCGAAAAATTCGAAGATTAGGAGAGCAATATAAAATTCGAACAGTATTCAGCTCCCAAGATTCCTTAGGAAGCCACCTGACGAAGAAAAAGCCAACCAGTCAAAGGGACACGAAGAACTGCGTATATAGAATACCTTGCGAGTGCGGACAATCCTATGTTGGTGAAACCCTACGCCCCCTTGAAACAAGAATCAAGGAACACCGAAACCACACAAAGAAGGGAGAAACAAACAGATCCGGTGCGGCAGAACATGCTTGGACACACGGCCACCACTTGCAATGGTCAGAGGCAAAAATAATACTTAAAGAAGGACACTGGCGAAAGAGAAAATTCAAAGAAACGGCCGTCATAACCCAAAATGCAGACTGCTTTAGTAAGCCCTCTTTAGGCATAAGACATATTTGGGAACCCTTGTTAAGTAGATATAAGCTTAGTTTAGGACGACACAGTAACGCATGACTGCACCAATCTTGGTCATGCACTGCTAACCAGGAGGTACCTACTCTACCCACCCTTGTGGCTTCGTAGCTTGTTCATTATTCACCTGAAGACGACTGGAGATAATCACCAATTGAAGCGTTGTGATATAAATAACTAATAACAATGGAAATCCAAAGCACGTCTATCATTCATAATTTCCATTATTATGCAACCACCAACCCACATTATATTAGAACTCACAGTCAAACAAGATGTTCACTGATGGATGAGGTGTTATAGTTTTTCAAATACCAGTAACTTGGCAAGTCTATTATTTGGATTCTTTGCAAAATGAGTTGCCACGCCTGTTGACTGATTTGCCAATTTTCTGAGAGATAGAATGTGGTATTTACATGATGGAGCTGCATGCTCCAGTCCACCAGACGGCTGTAATCCATGAACATTTAAACAGTTGAGTTTCCTAATGGATGGATAGGCAGAGGTGGGCCATTTCAATGGCCACCTCGATCTCCAGACTTTATTAAAATGGACTTCTTCTTGTGGGAATGCATCAAAGGTAAAGAGTGTAAAGTGCCTTCAACCACAAAAGAGAATATAAAGAACCGCATCACTCAAGTTTTCCGGAATATCAATAGCGTTGTATTAGATGAAGTTAGTACGTCATTTATTTCAAGAACTGCTTATTTGCATGTTAATCGACACATAATTTTAACTCGCTCTTTACCACTCATTTTTTTAATATCTAATGGCTGAGATTTATTAAAAATACATTTCTACAATTTACTTTTTTTTTATCAGACTTATTATTTGATTATATCTCTTGTCTACTCTAACGACCACTATTGTCTATATCTTTTAAAAAGCGTTTTTTATCCACTTAATATTTTTAATTCAACGTCTGGGCCGAAAAAAAATGTTATTGATACGTCTCATTTTTCATCCATAGCTTTCGTTGATTATAATGGACTAGAGCGAGACAACGAGAGACATGTACAATACGATTTATCTCTATGTATTCAAAAAAGGCATTCCTTTAGATTTAAAAGTTTGTTTTATACGTTTTTGAGGCACTCCTAAAAAAGAGCAAATCATCGAAATATCTGCCCAGTCATCGGATTTAATGTACAAAAACTGAGAAAAATTCTTTTGTGTGGCCAGTTTTTATGGACCGACCAGATTGTAATGTTAAAAAGTCTTTATCATCTGTTAATTTTCGGTAATTTGGTGGTCAAGTTATTAATAGGAAAAATGTGTAACCTTTTCATACAGGGTTCAAGAATCGATCTCTTGATACCTCTCTTAGGAAATGAATTAACACTGAAATACTTTATAATAATCATCGAAAATTCGTGTCGTGTCAAAGAACTGCTCAAATATGACTTCCTACAAAATTATATTTTTAATAAATATAGGGTGTTCCTTAATGATAGGCGGTAATTCCAAGGGCATATTTCTAAACCAAATTTAAGTAGAAAAGTTCGTATAAACATGCGTCCTAAATAGTCTGGGTTTTCAAGATACAGGGTGTTAAAGTTAAAAAGAAATCGTTTTTTTATTAATATCTCAAAGATCCTTTTGCCGATCTAAGTTGACACTAATTAGATGGTAATTATTAATTATGAGTTGCAGTGGCGTCCCGGGGGGGGGGGGGGAGGGGAGCAGGACCGTCTTACGATTAATATTGACAAACAAAAATGTACGCCACTGACTTGCTTAGAAATTTTATATTGTTTTCGTGTTAAGCAGCTAAAAATACAGCTTTTTTGTCTCTTGATATTTTTTTGTATCTTACTTCGTTTTCGAGAAAAAAAAAATTTCGACATTCAAGGAAGTGGCTTTTATTTTTTTTTGTATTAAAAACATCAAGAGACAAAAAAGTTGTATTTTTAGCTGCTTAACCCGAAAACAATATAAAATCTTTAAACAAGTCAGTGACGTACAATTTTTTTTCAATGTTATTAGTAAGACTGCCCCCCGGGACGCCACTGGAACTCATAATTATCATCTAGTTAGTGCTTACTTAGCGTCTCATCACAACGAACAACATTACCAAATTTCACCAAAATCGGCATTAGGATTTTTGAGATATTAATAAAAAAAACATTTTTTTTATTTTCAAAATTTAAAAAAAAAAAACATTTTTTTTTTCAAAATTTTTTAAAAAATCCAAAAAGTTTTTGAAAATATGCTTTTTTATTTTTCACTATTTTGGCAATCTGTAAAAACATTTTTAAAGCAACTTTTTGAGTAGATTTTAGTTCTGCAATTGGATTTTGACAACGATGGTTCAGTTATTTTATACCATCATGAAGTTCATTTTTTTTTATATTGTATTTTATACTTAAAAGTAGCTATTGATGTCAGCTTTACAACGATGTATCACTTAATGGTAAATAAATGAAATTGACTTGAAAAAACAAGAAAATTAGTTTTCGCAAACACGTAAAATTTGACAACAGCACAAAATTTTACATTTTCTAATACTCAATCCCCTGTTCAGTCCTCGTTGGAATACTCTGTACAGGTGTACACACGAGTCTGTGGCAACATAGTAAACACGTTTGTTGTCCGCATTCTTTCGGCAGCTTCAGATAAATGTGTCGATATTGTTCTTTGGGCCATTTATGCTATTTATGGGCTGAATGATTAATTAGTTCAATACAGTCGAAACCGGCCCACCTAAAAAGGGGGAATGGGTACAAACCATTATCCTACAACATGTTTCATTAAATACATCATATACCTGGTGACGCATGCCTTAGTTGAACATAGGAAATCCCATGTAAATCTTGAGGTGGCTAAATATTGGCTTCCCTGTACCGGGTGTTCCACCTAAGGAGGTAATCGGCTATATCTCAGAAAGTAATAACACTAGGACTTTGGAAAAATATATATGGATAAAAGCGGCCAAGAGAAATTGCTGGAAATTATTTTTAAGTTCGAAAAATGACCGCTAGGGGGCGTAAGAGAACTTTTAAAATAGAAATGCCGATTTTCTCTTGATTTTTCTTAATAAAAGTATGTTAAAAATATAAGCATTGTATTCTTCATAAAATTATGCAACTTTATGTTAGGAATCGTTTTCTTCTATTTTCAACAATAAAGTGGTGGGAGAAGGTCAAACTTTTTTTCTTTTAAACGGTGATATCTCTGCTTTTGATAAACCGATTTTTTTCAACTTGGTCTTGAAAAAAAGCCATTCTTTTCCTCTACACGTAGATCTATTAACTGTGCCATATTGATTCTGATGGTGGCCATTAGATGGCGTTTTTCCGTAATTCCTCAATGAATAAGGATTTTCTTAAATAAATCAAATGTTATGATATGACTTTTTCATCATATTATATTTAAGGCTTATAAAGGCTATTAAATTGTGGAATAAAAAATCCAGGTCCGTATTTAAATTAAAAAGTTGATGATGGTCGCTCGAATCCGAAACGTCGGATTAAAAAACTAACCCCATAAGCTTGTAGAGGAGGAGAATTTACTATCAGGAACTGAAAACCGCAACGTGATATCTTTTGTTAAACTAGAGAAATTAGGGATAATAATAATTAATATGGAAAAATAGGCCATTTTTTAAAACATTAATTAATCAATTAAATCTCTAGTTTAACTGAGGGGGGTTAGTTTTTTAATCCGACGTTTCGGATTCGAGTGACCATCATCAACTTTCTTATTTTAAATACGGACCTGGATTTTTTATTCCACTATTTAATAGCCTTTATAAGCCTAAAATAAAATATGATAAAAAAGTCATATCATAACATTTAATTTTTTTGAGAAAATCCTTATTCAATGAGAAATTACGGACAAACGCCATCTAGTGGCCACCATCAGAATCAATATGGTATAGTTAATAGATCTACGTGTAGAGAAAAATAAGAGCTTTCTTTCAAGACCATGTTGAATAGAATCGGTTTATCCAAAGCAGAGATATCAGCGCTTGAAAGAAAAAAAGTTTGACCTTCTCCCACCACTTTATGCCGTCTCCGTCCTGTTAAATGTTAGAGAATGCCCCTAGCGGTTGGGAAGTACCGACACGGGAAGGGAACTGAAATGGCATGAGGGTGACGACGCGCGGTGTGGCGGCAGAGTTTCTTGAGTTGTCGATTGGAGAACAAAAGTGCTCAGTTGCGAATATTAATAAGTTCTTAGACTAATAAAAGGTAATTTTTAAGTAAAGCCGTGTGTTTTCATTCTGACAGACAACATTTATTATTAAAAACAGAAAAAAACGGCATTTCTATTTTGAAAGTTCTCTTACGCCCCCTAGCGGTCATTTTTCGAGCTTGAAAATAATTTCCAGCAATTTCTCTTGGCCGCTTTTAGATATATATTTTTTCCCAAAGTCCTAGTGTTATTACTTTCTGAGATATAGCCGATTACCTCCTTAGGTGGAACACCCGGTACATTTTAGAAAAAAATTGTAATATAATTTTTTGAAGAGGCCGATATAATAAACCCATTTAATTTAATAATCCGATCCTAACTTATTCAATTAAATGTGATGGCAAAATTACGAAATTTTCATAGTTTAGATAATACAGCAAACAACAGAAAATTATTGTTTGGCATTGACAAAACGAAAAGTAACATCAATGACAACATTTTCATTGAAGGCGCTTTAATTATAGCTTAATATGACCTATTCTATTAAGGAAAAAGTAACTATGATTAAGAGGTATTATACAGGAAACAGTGTGTGAGCAGTGTCTCAAATGTTTTCAATTCAATTCCCTGATAAGTCTATCCCTTCCATTTCATTAATTAAACTTATCATTACTCATCAGTAAATTTGAGCCTAAAGGCACTGTAATAAATAACTGTAAATACTCAACTCATAATGTCAATAGAGCTGAAGAAAGGAATAATAGAGACCTTGATATTTTACTGCACGTAAAGGAAAATAAAATTATTAGCACGGGGATTCTTGGGCAAGCCGTAGGAAAACATCAAACCACAGTGTTGCGCACTCTAAAAAAAACATAAATGTTTTCCTTACAAGTATGAAAAACATCAAGAGCTACGGCAAGGTGATGAATGCTATTCTGTTTTAAGGTAATGGAAAAAGCAAATAATAATAGGGATTTTTTGAGAAATATTAATTGTTTTACCGATGAATGTACATTCACCCTCAACAACGGACCAAGTATTCAAAATTGCCGGTATTGGAGCCAAGAAAATGAACATCGTCTTGTTCATACTCGGACACAATATCCATAAAATATAAATGTTTGGGCGGGAATTGGAGGACACACATAATTTTTTATGGAAGGCAACCTTACAGCAGTATCCTATTTGGACTTACGACAAATTCAAATTAAACCCGCACTAGAAGAAGTTGTACGCGAAAATCAGGAGATCTGGTATCAAAGGGATGGTTGTCCTGCCAATAATTCTCTCATGGTTAGGGAAAACTTGCAAAATATTTTTAACGGAAATATTATTGGCCCACGGCATCTAATTCTTTGGCCAGCCATGGGTGATTGCCAGATTGGTGGAACAAAAATATGTTTTTAATGTAAAATAATGTTTATTCGTTATGTCCAGCTTTACGTCAATTATTGACAATAGCGTCATATAAATTATTTGCTGGTGTTTGCTGTTACCTAAACTATGAAAATTTCGTAATTTTGCCATCACATTTAATTGAATAAGTTAGGATTGGCTCCTTTAAATTTATTGAAATTTGGCACATGGATTTACTATATCGGCCTCTTCAAAAAATCGTCAAACAATTTTTCTCTAAAATGTACAGGGGAGTCAATATTTAGCCACCTCAAATTTTACATAGGATTTCCTATGTTCAACTAACCCATGCATCGCCCGGTAGAAGATAAAAGGTATATTCAATGTCTAAATGTTTTTTTCTCAGGATGAAATATAAAATTACACATGAAACCAAACAACTTAGTAAACTACATGATGTTGTGAAAAAACAATCCGTCTTGTTTTTAAAAATATTTTCAAATATATACTAATTAAACTCATTTTATAGACATGATTCAATCCAAAAATGGTCCAAGGATATAACATACGCCGGCCAACAATAGATTACAATAATGATGAAGGTTTCCCAATTTTTTAATAAACAATCTATCTTAAGTCAGCAAAAAAGTGGTATTTACCATATTTAAAGTTCGTTGTGTTATTTAAATTCAGCCAGAAACATATTGTGTATTTTTTCTATGATTAATTATTGTGTAGTTATGTAATTTTTATTTTTATAAATTCTTATATTAACGATCAAAAATTAGGCTTATTTGAAATGGTATGGTAGTTACTTCTACGAATTTCGTTGTTTCCATGAAGGCGAGCTCTTTTAATTCGCATTTGTTGTATTTATGACGTATAGTAAAGTTGACATTATACCGTTGATAGACTTTGGACTGCCATAAAATCCTAATTATTCCTCTGTTCATAAGATACCCCAAATTAACATATTTTCCGACAGAGTCGTAGTACAAATTACCTGCATCCCTAATACGCTAATAATGGTATACCATTTTATGTAGGTATATAAATACCTTATTACCTATAATTAATTTTTTCTACAAAAGTGTTAAAAATGGAACTTTTAACACTGTCTACTAGCCTTAAAAATGTTACTTTAAGGCACTTGTGCCTTAAAAAAAATACCTAGTTTGAGGCACTAGTGTTAAAAGTAAAATGTCAATTTTTTTCAAAAAAACGTCAAAAAACATTTCTATTTTATTTATTTACACTTATATTAATAGTACAATTTGAAAAATTTGAAAAATGAATTCCTTCCCCAGTTCTGCTGTTCTTCGCGGTTGAGGAGGATTGAACAGAAACAGCAGCATGTCCAGTTGATGTTGAAGCATCATCGGCTGATGTCGTTTGTACTGTAAGCAATTTTCGAGCAATAGAATTTTTATTTTCCAAGGAATCCACGATGTACCCTTTCGCAACGGTTGAGGAATTCCATCCCCGATGCCGCTTGATTGTCGTCAAATTTGCTCCAGCATCGGCAAGTAAGCTCGCAGAGGAACGGCGAAAGCAATGCCCCGTATAGAGTGTTGAATTTGGAAGTTGCAGAAATTTTGCTATAGCAGCAGGAAGTTTTCCAAACGTATTAATTCCGATCCAGTATATTTTCGATAATAATCCAAATAAAATTTTTCAACGATAGTGAAATTTCGTGGTACCTTGGTTTTGGTATCTGATATTTTAATAACTAATTTTTAAGTCTCCATATATCTTCCACGTTGTCAAGAGTCAACTGACAAAGCTCCTCCCTGCGGCAGGCACCAAATACTCCTACAATCGTTCATTAGAAGGCACTTATCATACGGTGCGCACTTCAGAAACTGTTCAATTTGGTCTCTAGTAAAAATTCTTGATTTTTTTGGTCTGGTAACCCTCTCCTCGACGCTTCAAGTAGGCAATCAATTTAAAATGTTTGCTGATATCTACGTCGTTATTTACACGTAGCATAGCTTTGATCATTGAATAATGGGACCAAAGAGAAGATGACTTCCATACTTTTGCCTTTTCGGTACCACTCCAGTTCATCGGCTTATGCGAAAAATGGCGTAAAATGAAAAACGTTTCTTGCAATATGTAGCACGTACTTTCTAAACGACAAATCCGCGAGCGGAAAACCATTTTTTTAATTGCAAATATTAAAAAAATGTGAAAATAGGGTACCTACCCGCTTGTGACAAAAATAAAAAAAAAATGAAAAACTCTTGTTGATTTATGTAGCATATACCGAATTGGAACCAAAAAGGTGGATTGAATGCCGTGTTAGCGCCTGTTTAACCAATATAAGTCTATAATTGTTACAATTTTTGTCGAGTGACTAACAGCTAGAGAAACATAACCTCACTTGTCACTCTCACTGTGCTTTTCGGTCGAATATTTTCGCAATTTTTTTATATTTCCAATTAAAAAAAATGGTTTTCCGCTCGCGGATTTGTCGTTTAGAAAGTACGTGCTACATATTGCAAGAAACGTTTTTCATTTTACGCCATTTTTCGCATAAGTCGATAAACTGGAAAGTTACCGCCTTTTCCTCAAAATAGGCCTGGAATATGTTTTCGGTTTTCGGAATACTTTCCAGAAACGCCTTTGTTTTCACACCATTTTATAAACTTATTATGAGCAGTCTCATATTGAATTCTTGATTTTCGTGGCAGTAAATCCAAGGTAGCTCTGTTAGCAGCTTCTTCTACGTCTTTAAGTGGATCGATTTCTTGTATTTCTTGCATTTCTGGCAAATCACAACAGCCAGCGCTAGCGTTTTAATAAAACTGACAGGACCTTTCAAATTTTCAATTTTTCTGTAAACAAATCAGCCAACAATGATGGTTGCTAGGTTTTATTGACAAATGTGAACTAATTTAATGTAAATATACGATGCTATTAGAAACTACCTGGATGTAAGAGATTCTTAACATTTAATTTTTAATTATTGTATGCTTTTTATTGCCGTTTGTAGAAAAAATATTGTATGATATTTGTGTTAAAAGTATTTTGAAGGCACTCTTGAGGTTTCCACATGCGTGCCTTAAAAATGTACTTTTAACACTTATGTCATAAATAACTATTAATTATAATTGGTTTTCCAACCAGTAAATGTTGTTATATTAGTTTTCGGTTTACCGGCGCGTGATATGTTTTGTTGTATTAGTGTTATACTCTGTTGCTTAATGCCAGAGAGTAATAAAATATAAATTTGCAATGACAGGACCCGTTAAGCAGGGTGGACAACCTAAAGCTTGCATTGTAAACTTCAGGTAAATTGCAATGATACTTTTTAAAAATCCCGTATCTCAGACCTACACAACCCAAATCGGCACTAAATTAGGGTCACCCTAACTTGCATGCAAAGGAAAGTCGAGTTTGGACAATAAAATTAAGGTGACAGCGGCGTTACTTCAGGTAGTTTATTAGAATAAAAAGTATGTTCGACGCACTTACTCCATTTTTCACAATGCACTGTCTCTATTCCCTCCTGCAAGAGGTTTCCAACGTCTCTCATTTTTAAAAGTGGTGTTATGCCTTGCTACAAACCCTTTTACTTATGCCCACACCAATTCTATGGGGCTTCATTCACAGTGGTATGGCGGAAGGCGAAGTATCGTTATATTTCGTTTTGAATGTTGCACGCATTGTCACCTATCAATTTGACGTTTAATTATGGCTTGGCAAAAGAAAATTGACATGACCACATTTCAATAATGAATTATGGGTCAAAAGACCATAATTTTCAGCCTTCCTGTACAAACATTTGCATTTTCTACATTAAAAGCTTCTTTAAACTCGTTTTTTCTTTGTCTTTACAACAATTAATCATTTTTTACGCATCCCTTTTAAACCTCTTTTCTCTCTGTCTTCCAACTGCAACTCCTTTGTCTCTCCATCTCATTTTTCCTTTTTTTCTTTTGTTTTCATTATATTTTCGTAACCAGAGGCTACTTTATAGATACGGCTGCTCCCAAGCAAGCCACCAGACGTTCGTATGTTTCTGATGTTTTCCCTTTCTTTCCAACAGACGCGGGTGAGCAGCCTTATCTTTATCTGACGCACATGTAAAAACGAATACAATGTTGAATAATATATTAATCAAGTACGCTTGAGTCTCATTTGTTTCGAAATAACGAAATATACATAAAATGATAAATGGATTTAAGGGAATTGGTTTTTTGTGTTTTTTTGGATGTCTTTTTTTTTCGAGACCCGCTGTTTCTGGCTTTATGATAATTTTTAATCGGTGAAAGAGGAAAGCCGTGTGTTAATGAGTTTTTTACTTTTTAAGATGCTGTCATATGGACTGGGCTTTTGTTTTCCTTTACATCAAGGGCAGGTGAATGGGAATTGTATAAAGCAAACTTCTAAAATAATCAAATATGTTTATTGACAGTTGTTGTCAAGTAAATTCGTTGTCTTGGCAACGGTTGCTAGGTGGCACATCACTATGGCCATCGTTATTAACCATATTATTTGATCCGGTATGCATATGCTATTATATTAGTGAACATTTGAGGAAAATGAAATGTAATTCTGGATCACCCCATACTGTGGCGTAACAAAGTAAATCACAATAGCAGAACAAAAAATTGTCGGTAATAAACTATTTCCATTATCTGAACCAGTAAATTTCTCCTTTACCAGCGTTAAAATGGGTGTGGTGAGTTCCGTAAAAATTCGAGTAGTTAAATGACTCAAGCTAGACAATAATATAAACGAGCTACAAGAGTTATTTCAGGTTTCGTATGGCTACCTTAAACACATTTGTAAGAATGGCCAAATGAAAAGGTGGAGTTTTCGCCGAGAAGAGTTTTAACGTTTAGGAAAAAGGATTTTCAGTTGAGAGAGGTGGTTAGAGGGCCTTAATTTATGCACTTTTTGTTTAACTTTATTTCGTATTTGTTTCCTTTTACTGCTGATAATAATTTGAACATCTCGAAAATGGTTGATTTTTTTGAAACAAAATAAAGAAAGAGAAAAGCCCAAAGTAGGTATTTTCTTGTTTTCCAAGATATAAATGACACCTAATAATGTTTTGACCTTACAAGTGGGGTACCAAGTCCGTTCCTGGCTTCCCTGGTTGTGTAACAAAAAATCGAAATCTCAATATTTTCCGTGTCAAAGTTAAATTTATTCCCCTAATTTTTAACAATTTTAACATATTGCGATTATTTCCTAAGTAATGAAATACATAATTGGCACATAGCTTGGTGATTTCTATCATTTATACAAGATGTCCTGAAAGGTATGGTCAATAATTGGGGATTGGGTGGATCGGCTCAAAATAGGGTCCGAAGGTTATGTAACATTTTGTTCTACAGTGTGTCCCGCTTTTCATGAATACACCCTAACATCTCAGTTATCAATAATGAGATTTTCTTGAAATTTTGGTGGTAATTGTATGTTGGAAAAATGAAGTATTTGGCATAGTGAAAATTTTTATTTACCATTGGCGTGCGGTGTTCGTGGGGTAAAAAACCCTTTTTTTTTAAAGGATATTAGGGCTTATTTTAGATACCTCTTTCTATCAGATTTAGAATCAGCATCCCCAAAAACCCCTTAATTCATATTTTCAAAATCTCAAGAGCTGATTTTAGCAGGAAAAAAAAATCTTGTTTTAATAAATTCTTTATTTTTAACTGTGCTAACAAAATTACGTTATTTTAGATTCTTGTGTATTCAACATAACTACCTTCTAAAACAATACACTTTTCAACAATTCTTCTTAAACGTACAATCATCACTTTTCTTAAAGTTTGGTGAGTAATTTCCTGACACGCTTGCTTAATTCTAATGCAAAGTTCCTCTCTATTACGCGGCCGAGTAGCATACACTTTATTTTTCAAGTGCCCCCCACAGAAAAAGGTCACAAGGGGTAATATCCGGCGATCTGGGGGGGCCATGGTTCTAAAGGAGAATTTCTACCTATCCACTTTATAGGGAAAGTTGCATTTAAAAAGTTCCTAACTGCCATAGAATAATGTGCGGGGGCACCATCTAACTGAAAGATTAAGTTTTGTCTCTGTGCTAAAGGCAATTCCATGACAAAATCATAAAAATCATTTTAGTAAAAAATGTAGAAAATTTTGTCCGGTTTCGTTAAATTCAGTATCCTCGCAACTACCCTTATACTACCATTTCGGTTGTTTCGAAATTCTGCTAAGATCCGTTTGTCGTCTGGATAATGTCTTTGATTTAAATTGTACCTCCTTGGTCTTGTCTTGAAAACCGCTCCAGTCCTTGCGAACAATCTGTTGATTTTGGCAACGGTATCGTGAGTAATTGGTGCTCGATCCTGATGCATTTCATTGAATATTCCAGCAACCTGGCGCGTAGATCTTTCATTATTACCAAATAAGCGGATAAGTTCTATTTTTTTTCCAATTGTAAGAACTACTCTTCGGTTTTGGGCCATCTTTTTAACGGTTAAGTAACACTGCTTTACTTATTGACAATTCGTACGAATTACTTAATGTCAACCTGAACTAACGCATAGTTACATCCTGTCAAAAGAAAATCGACCCAGTTGTGAACAGTGTCAAGTGCCTTTATCCATTAAACACATTTTAATAGACTGCCCAAAATTCAAACAACTAAGACTTAAATCTAACCTTAAAGACCATATGAAGGAAATTTTGAACACAGACTTACAAAATGTGCTAAACTTTCTTAAAGACAGTGACTTGCTTAACCAAATATAATTAGTAAATTGTAACTATGGTCACGCTAATAACCCCAAGTGGTTGATGCGTTTTCTTTGTAAATAAAAAAAAAAAAAAAATAATTAATATGGAAAAATAGGCCCTTTTTTAAAACATTAATTAATCAATTAAATCTCTAGTTTAACAAAAGATATCACGTTGCGGTTTTCACTTCCTTATAGTAACTTTTCCTCCTTTACAAGCTGAAGGGGCTAGTTATTTAATCCGACGTTTCGGATTCGAGCGACCATCATCAACTTTTTTATTTTAAATACGGACCTGGATTTTTTATTCCACTATTTAATAGCCTTTATAAGCCTAAAATAAAATATGATGAAAAAGTCATATCATAACATTTGATTTTTTTAAGAAAATCCTTATTCATTAAGGAATTACGGAAAAACGCCATCTAGTGGCCACCATCAGAATCAATATGGTATAGTTAATAGATCTACGTGTAGAGGAAAAGAAGGGCTTTTTTTCAAGACCAAGTTAAATATAATTGGTTTATCCAAAGCTTGAAAGAAAAAAAGTTTGACCTTCTCCCACCACTTTATTATTGAAAATAGAAAAAAAACAATTCCTAACATAAAGTTGCATCATTTTATAAAGAATACAATGCTTATATTTTTAACATATTTTTATTAAGAAAAATCAAGAGAAAATCGGCATTTCCATTTTGAAAGTTCTCTTATACCCCCTAGCGGTCATTTTTCGAAGTTGAAAATAATTTCCAGCCATTTCTCTTGGCCGCTTTTATCGATATATATTTTTTCCCAATGTCCCTAGTGTTATTACTTTCTGAGATATAGCCGATTACCTCCTTAGGTGGAACACCCGGTACATTGTATGATTTATATGTTAGTATGCACGTGCAGTATATACGTTGGTAAATTGGCTGCATCTCACTTGATTTTAGTTCTGATAAATTTAAACATAAATATTTAAAATTATTTACATATCTGTATCTTATTAATAGACAAACACTGTAAACTGCAGATCAGTTGTTTTAATTTTTCTCTATTAACAGACCAACATTTAATTCCCCGAGGATGGTCGCTATTGAGAGATATTACTGTATTTTTAAATCGAAAATAAGGTTACCTTAAACAGCCAAAACACACATCACACGCTAAAACTCCACGACTTCTTTATTTCTGGCGTTGTTGTATGTTATTCAATATTCAAATATTTAATTTATGGCGGTCGTCGTCCGTCTCACTCCGTGGCACGTACACTGTAGTATCCGCTCTCTTTGTCTGCTACGAAGTACAAGAAAGGCCTGCTGAAGACATTCGACCACAACATATTTATGAGATACGGATCTTTGAAAAATGATGAATTTGTGTGATGGTAATTTTTGGATAACGTTATTTTTTTTGGAGGTTGTTAATCGAATTTTGAATATCTAAAAGTCTGGAATGTAAGTAATAGTAATTCTAAGTTACTCCGCGCAATCGTTGACTTACATCGACGTTAAATTCAAATTTTGTCTTCAAATATATATTTTAATATTACATTTTTTAAGCTTAAAATTATGTTCAGCCTTACCATTTACCTGGAATTTCAGAAAGCAATTTTATCAAAACTAATTAGAGTCAAGGTACTTATTCTGTTTCTGCTCTAATCATTTTATTCCTTTTTTTGTGCCTAATTCTGATTACCTGTTTGCTAATTATGTGGTTAATATGTCTTTATGGGTTCCTCTATTGGAATTATACACCATACGCCTATTTATATCTATACACACCTACCTTGGGTGTTTGTTTCTCAGTGAAACTAGTCAAATGTGAAGTGCCAGTGTTTTTTTAATTAATAATGGAGAACTTTCAACAATAGCCTAAACGCCCTAGAGTCGGTCCATGTACAGTAAATGAAAAATAATTAATTCCTAACTGTTACGATTCTATTAAAAGTAAGAATGCGGATTTGAGTGTTGACAATTCAGTACAATTTACGTTGGGAAAACAACAATATATAAACTTTTAGAAGAAGAAAAAGCGTTGGTGTCAAACCTCCAAAAACTTCTCCAGGACGACCAAAACTTGAGCTGGATGAGGTTTTAATGCAGAGAATAAGGCTAAAAGTTCATAGCTTCTTTAAAAAAAAAGAAATTTTCACGCTGGACAATATTTTGTCCTCAATCTGTGAAGACCAGGACTACCCATTTATGTGTATAAATACGCTTTGGAAATTATTTAAAAAAATGGGTTTTCGGTGAAAAAAACATAATTAGGCAATCGATTTTAATAGACAGAAGTAATATCGTCTGTGAGAAAAGAAATTACTTAAGAAGCATCTGAAAAGCCAGAGAAGAAAACAAAAAAATATTTTAGCTAGATGAAACATGGCTAAATGAAGACCACACTGTGACTAAATTTTGGCAGGATGAAAATATTAAAAGTTCGTTCAAGGCAAGCTTCTTTAAAAGGATTGTCCACAGGAAAAAGACATCGACTTATCATAACCCATATGGGAAGTTCTGAAGGCTTCGTTAAAGGTGGTCTACTGATGTTCCAATCTAAAAATATAGGAGACTATCACGAAGATAGCCTGAACCGAGGAGAGGCTGTGGCAGCGGTGTTCTGTGATTTGTCAAAGGCATCTGACTGCGTTGATCATAGAATACTGCTGCTGAAGCTGGAGCGATACGGGTTTAGGGGCTCTTCCCTCTTTTGGTTTGCATCTTATTTGGAAGGCCGCAAACAGTCTGTGCTCGTCGGGGATACCAGATCGACGGCTTTAGATATTAAATGCGGTGTTCCACAGGGGTCTGTACTGGGGCCGCTACTCTTCCTCATTTATATTAATGATTTAGTACGTGTTAGAATATCGGGAAAATTTACCCTTTTTGCTGACGATACTTCCATCGTGTGGAGCGATGGATCGGTGATTCATCTGAGAGAGCGGATGGCTGTAGATCTGGTGGAGGTGAAACACTGGTGCGATGCAAACAGGTTGTGTTTTAACACGGAGAAGACTCATGCAATGGGGTTCAGATGTGATTTGGGGGAGATTCAGTTGGACATGATACCTGTTTAGGGTGGACATGTGTGCAGGTTTCTTGGTGTCACTGTTAATAACAGCCTTCGTTTTGAGGATCATGTGTATGGACTTGCCGGGAAGCTCTCTTCTGCATGCTTTGCGGTGAGGGCCGCCGCTAAAGAACTGGGTTCTGAGACGGCTCGTACTGTCTATTTTGCCCTATTCGAGTCACAGCTTAGGTATGGGATTCCTTATTGGGGTGCGGGTGCTCACTATCTAACTAATGCCTTATTTATTATTCAGAAAAGGGCAGTGCGTTTTATTGCGGGGATCAGTCAGAGAAAAACATGTAGACCCTGCTTCCTCTCTCAAAGGATACTGACCCTTACCTCTTTGTTTATACTTGAGACAGCCACCCTTATCTATAAGAATCGTATAGCATTTCTTGGCCCCACCCCCCACTATGAGACTCGCCGGGCTCTTGACCTTCCTCTTCCACTGCCCATTCCATCAAGGGCTTTCACCCAGAGATCTCTAATTTACCAGGGAAGATAAATATTTAACAACTTACCTTTGAATATTAGGACTGTTCCCTCGGTGCGGCTTTTTCGAAGGTCTCTTACAGCACTGCTGCTGGAAAGAGCATATTATTCTTTGGACGAATTTTTCGAGTGACGACTAGACAGTGCGCCTCCGGGTGTTTGGAGTATAGTTTTTCGGCTACCTTTATGTGTTGCATCCTTACCTCTCGCTTATGATTAGGTACGCTTAATGATTATGCACATTATAAACATTTTTGACTTGAAATTTGATTTCTAATAGTTTTCTATGTTTTGTCATTAAGTTTCTCTGTTCCCTTTTATGTTTTTTATTGTTTATTTACTTTGCTTTGTTGTTTAGTTCCTTTTACCTACTTTAGATTTTAATGTTATTTGTATGTTTTTAATTCAAATGTATATTTTTTTAATATTTAAGTCTTATTTATTAACAATGCTTTGTCACATAAAACTTTGTTTTTCTTGACAATAAAGTATTTTTTAAATTGAAATTGAAATATGAATGCCGATGTCTTTGAAAAATGGTTCGAGCAAACGTTGGATATTAATTGTATTGGATAATGCAAGTTATCACTCTAGGCTGACGGAAAAATTACCGACAAGTGCGTGGCGTAAAAGTGAAATAACAGAATGGCTCAGTTTAAGACAAATAGAATTTCCATTAGATTCCTTAAAAAAAGAACTATTGGCACTAGCCAGTTTGCATAAAAGTGCATTCAAAAAATATGTAAGCGATGAAATGGCAAAGTTACGAGGAATATCTGTGTTCAGACTCTCTCCTTACCACTGCGAATTAAACCCGATCGAACTTATATGGTCTCAAATAAAGACAGATATCGCCAGAAAAAACACGACTTATAAAATTGTGGAGTTAAAAAGACTCTTTAATGAAGCTATGGGTAAAATCAGTGCAGAAAAGCGGAAAAAGTGATCGATAATGTGATAGAAGAAGTCGAAATGTGGCAGGTAGATATAATAATCGAAGAAATAATTGAACCGCTTCTTATAAACGATGTTTATAGAAGTTTATCTTCCGAATCGGACCATGATTAAGCCATAACGACAAAGTATTATTCGATTTTTGATGCTTTGTTTGTAAAATTCTATATTATATCTTGTTTTTGTAATTATATTATGTTAAATAGTACCACCCATTGTTATTTATTAGTTAATACGATTTTTTTAAGTGTTTTCATATGTGTTAAGTACCTACGAATATAATATAATACATTTTAGGAGAATAGGCATGTTTAAGATTTAATTTAAATACTTCTCCAATACACGCTCCTGGCAAAGGGATTTTCCTAATAACAATGGTAAATCCTCAAATATAACAATAGCTTGCGATAAATTCATGGTGGACCTACCTAAAGAATGCTCATTATTTGGATTCTCTAATGAAAACATAATAGAATTTAAGGGATGATGTTCAAATTGTTCTTCATACCCCGGTACGCGTTTTGCATATTTAATGAGCAATTATTACTTCGCGCCATTTAAAGATAGACTATAGTAACATTTGACATTATCATAATTATAACTGGTGGGTTCATTGAGGAATGTATTTATCAAATCCGTATTTAATTTTTAAGAATTTTCCGAAGAGTTTTTTCTAATTGGAATTTTGATATCGCCCCAGTTTTGTAGGAAGGGGCTAAGTAGGAATTTAGTTTAGTTAAATTTTACAGTAAGACAGAAATAAGAAATTGGCGAATTATTATGGTCTGTAAATTTGTATTTATTACAAATGAATAACAAAACTTTTTCAGATATAGTATACCGGATACCGTTAACAGCTTAAATTAAAAACACGATTTTTTTCTCAAAAATGTTTTAAAATTTAGAAAAAATGTCAGTTGACTCCTTTTTGTGAATCACATTTTTAATTGTAAAAAGGGGACAACTGACTACTTAATCACTAGTAATAAAAAAAGTGACTTATTCGTCTTCATCCTCAATGTCAGTTTCTGGAAGACAGTTTCTTACAGTGGCCGGTATATTTTTATATTCAGTGGCGTATTTAGGGGGGGGGGGGGTCCGGGGGGTCTGGACCCCCCCCCCCCCCCCGTGGACTCAGTAGTAAAGAAAACTGAAATTCACATTCATTTATTTGTTGCAATAAATAACATGAAACATTATTTCAAATTTTCCAGATGTTTGGGGATTTCCACAGTCTTTTAGTTTAATAATTGTTGAATTTTATTTTTTATTCCGTGTTTTCTAATTCAGGTGAGTAAAATAGTATACCTACCGTTATACATACCTTCAAAAAACTAATATTTCAAATGCAAATATTGGCGTTTATATTTAAAAATTGCTTTATTTCTACGTTTTTTTTTGAGCCGGGCTATCCAAACGTAAAATTTGTAAGTTTAGACAGTCCAAAAAAGGGCGTGGCACCTAAAAAAATTTTGCCTGCGGCGCATTTTTTTAAGGAGGGTGAGTGGACCCCCCCCCCCCCGTGTCACAATCCTAAATACGCCACTGTTTATATTCGTCACGAAACTCGATAGGAATGATGCTTTTATTGCAAAGCGCTATTAAATGTTTGTACTTGTATTCTCATTAATAGTCAAATAATAATAGGCTTATTCACGAGCATAGTACATAAGTGTACTGTCCGAGTGTGGAGTAGCAAGGACGTTCTCCAAGTAAAAACTAACCACAATTAAATTAGAATTTACTTTTGCTTTCTCTATATATCTGTCTTGTATTCTCTGTACGTTGCCTTTTTTCTCTCCTATGACTTTTCCATTTTAGTTTTTCTCATCTGCCAAACCAGTACTTTTTTTTGGTTTCTCATCTGCTCACAGATTATACATTTATCCTTTTTTGGCTTGTGAATACATGCAAAGTTGTATGTACGAAATTCTTTCTTAAATACTTGCGGAGAAACAGAATTGGTTTTTCCGTTCTCTGTCAGCGTCTTTTTATACTTATCATACAATATCCTGCGGTTTAAGCCTGAAGGTAAGTATTTTTTAGTACAGTTAGCCCGGTTGTAGTAAGATGGAACTATAGGTAAAATTTTTAAAAAATCCTTAATTTTATTGATTTGTCGTTCTGGGGTTTTCTTGGCACTGGGTGCTTTGCGTCTTGCACCCGGTTTAGCATGGACGTAGCGTGGATAAGAGTATGTTGCAATCTTTTTTTACTAATAGCCAGAGTTGCCAAAAGAAACTGTTTGCGAACATATCTCTCTCCGTTATCGACGGCTATGCGATACTTGGATAAAATATTACGTTGTGTTGTCCTTCTTCAAATAGGTATCTTGGTGCAATGTGAACATAACCATTCTTTTTGCTGCTGATCACTAAGTCTATAATAGTTCAAAAACAATTCTTGTTTCTTCTTTCTTTTTTTTGTTCCACATTTTTTTTTTAACTTTTCCTTTAGTACGTTTTATGAACTTCTTTTTTCTTGACGTATCCCCATCACTAGAAAAACTGTCCGATGTAGTTTCTGACTGAACTGTTATTTCACAGGTAGATGAAGAATATTCTAACTTAGTTAAGTTATCTGTAGATGAAGAACTATCATCCTTATAATGAGTTTCTAATAAATAATTTACTTCCGAAGTAGAAGCTTGAGCGGAAGGTCCCTTACTTGGTGAAGCTTAAAAAACATAAGAAACAATGAGTTTTGACGGAGTCTCTATGGCAGATGTCCGAACATTTACAGTATCCTGAAAAGGGTACATGATTGTTGCACGTGTATGTGCAGTAATGCATAAATCGGACAGCAATGTGGCCATAATATTTTGTTGCAAATAGTGCCAACTGTAGGGAATCAGACGACTTTATGCAGAAAAATATGCAAAAGGGGGCCAAGTAGTAGAAAGCTCCTTTTATAGCAGGTGATTATGTACAGAAATATATGTAAAAAAAGGTTCAAGTGGCAGAAGAATCCTTTTTGAATATCAATTATACAAATATAAATAAAAATATAACACAAATGTCAGTTAGCCCCCCGTCATATCTGCCTTGTAATTTGGATTTACAGCTGGCCCCTTTACACATAACATAGAAAAGCAGTAAAACACCGCAATAATGTAGTTATCCCAATTTACAAGAAAATGTTAGTTGGTCCCTTCTTACAAAACAGGGGCGATATGTACTTCCTAATTTATTTAACCTGATCTAACCTTTCATATTCACCCAATATTAATCATAATCACGCATAAGTTAAACTAGCAGGATATTTTATTATTTGTTTAAAAACGGGTGAAACATTTACTCTCGAGAACGAAAACACACATAAAGCGTGAATTTATGCTGAAGTGGTTCTGTGAAGTGTTTTATTAAAAATTTTTATTCGTTTCGAGTGGTTTCGAGATGTTAAGCAGACAGACATTCTTGTATTTACTTTAAAATCCTGGAGATTTTCAATATATGAATTAAAAATGATTAATAAATAAACTCGTATCTATAATGTAAAATGACTTTAATAATAAAATGCCACCTTGTGTGCTAAGTTGAGGAAAATGTTGAATATTTACATTCATGGCGAATTGCGAGAATACGTACTTGTAGCAGGACGAATCTGTATTTTCACATTCCTGATGGATATAACTTCTATGTTCTTAAATATCAACGTTGAAAATACTGGGGAATTATCTACAAGGTGAGTCGGAGAAATGCAACGCACCAAACTCGAGGAGTGTATTATGCACGCGAAAACAATATTAAAAACCCCATATGTTCCTATCCGATTTCATACACTAGCATTTTGTTAATCAAAGCGTTCTTTTAATAAATATTCAAATGACCTCTAAACATTTTCTGATTCGTCTACAAAGAGCGCATGTTGCTCTTCTAATTGATTTATGTCTTTCTTCGGTAATATTGGCTGCAGTATTTCTAATACTTCGAATTAGTGCATCCCATTATACACTTTTTTAAACCAGCCCCATAAACAATAATCTGGAGGAGGTCTGGAGATCCTGGAGACCAATTAATAAGACTACCGCAACCAATCTAACGCCCTGGGAGTTTTTCGTCCAAATGTCATTTCACCTGACGAGCGAAATGTGCAGGAGCTCCATCGTGCTGATAGTACACTTGCATTCTGATGTTCACAAGAACATCCTCTATAGTCTATATGTTTAAATGATGGGAAATAATAAATCAATCAAAACCGTCTTCTTCATGACATACTTCTACAGACTTATGAACATTCCTCTATCAGAAGAAAATTGTAACAAAGAACTTAATATTATTAAACAAATTACAGTGAATAATGGATACCGAACTAAGATGATAGAAGATCTTATTTCCAAAAGACAATATAATAATGCAATTAGATTAGTCTACCGCAACTTCAAAAATCAAAACTAACAACATTTAAAAAAGATTTTTTGGGTATGTATAGATTTAAGTAAGTCTGAATTTTTAAACTTTTCAACAATTGCCTAAACGCCCTAGAGTCGGTCCATGTACAGTAAATGAAAAAATAAATAATTCTTAACTGTTACGATTCTATTAAAAGTAAGAATGCGGATTTGAGTGTTGACAATGTAGTGCAATTTACAGCAGATTTGCTTAACGTTGGGAAAACCACAATATATAAACTTTTAAGAGAAGAAAAAAAAACTTCTCCAGGACGAGCAAAACTTGAGCTGGATGACGTTTTAATGCAGAGAATAAGGCGAAAAGTTCATAGTTTCTTTAAAAAAAAATAAAAAATTCCCGCGGTGGACAAAATTTTGTTCTCAATCCGAGAAGACCAGGACTATATTTACGTGTATAAATACGCTTTGGAAATTTAAAAAAAAAAGGGTTTTCGGTGGAAGAAACATAATGGGCAATCGATTTCAATACACAGAAGCGATATCGTCTGTTGGAGAAGAAATTACAGCATCCGAAAAGCCAGAGAAGAGAACAAAAAAATAATTTACTTTGACGAAACATGGCTAAATGAAGGCCAAACTGTAACTAAATTTTGGCAGGATGGAAATATTAAAATTTCAAGGCAAGCTTTTTGGACGAATTGTCCACAGGGTTTAAACCGCCATCTGGAAAAGGACATCGACTTACCAAAACCCATATTGGAAGTTCTGAAGGATTCATTAAAGGTGGTCTACTGATGTTCCAATCTAAAAATCCAGAAGACTATCACGAAGATATGAATGCCAATGTCTTTGAAGAATGGTTCGAGCAAATCTTGGATATTATACCAAAAGATGCAATAATTGTATTGGATAATTCAAGTTATCACTCTAGGCTGACGGAAAAATTACCGACCAGTGCGTGGCGTAAAAGTGAAATAACAGAATGGCTAAGTTTAAAACAAATAGAATTTCCATTAGATTGTTTAAAAAAAGAACTATTGGTACTAGCCAATTTGCATAAAAATGCATTCAAAGAATATGTAGTCGATGAAATTGCAAAGTTACATAAAATGGTGAATTTATAAAGAATCTTTAATGAAGCTATGGATAAAGCCAGTGCCGAAAAGTGGAAAAAGAGTATCGATCATATGATAGAAAAAGAAACCAAAATGTGGCAGGTAGATATAATAATCGAAGAAATGGTTGAAGGGCTTATTATAAACGATGTTAATAAAAGTTCGTCTTCCGAATCGGACTATGATGATGATGTGATGGTGATATGACAATGTAATTACACTGTAACTCGAAAACAAATGGGGATCGGATAAGAAAGAATGTAGAAAAATGTCACATTCATTGCATGATGGTTATATAAGAAAGATAGAAAGTCAGTTAACTAATAAAAAATCCTTTTGATGATGTGATGGTGATATGACAATGTTATTACACTGTAACTCGAAAACAAATGGGGATCGGATAAGAAAGAATGTAGAGAAATGTCACATTCATTGCATGATGGTTATATAGGAAAGACAGAAGTCAGTTAACTGATAAAAAATCATTTTAGCAATTTGTAAATTCAAAGAAGGGTACCTCTGAATATCCTCAGTGTATGAATCTAGGTAAAAACAAATGATTCTCTTGTCTATGATAAGGCTTACGCAATTGGTAGCTTGCAACTGTCTGTGATTGATATTTTTAATAAAATTACTGATTTAAAGCAGAGTTTAGGTCCTGGGCCAGATGGTATACCTGTTGTTTTGTTGAATAATTGCAAGTCTCGGCGGTGTTGTGTAGGATTTTTAATTTATCTTTGCGCAGTGGGAAGTTTCCATCATACTGGAAATTATCCTATGTATCATCAATCTTTAAGGACGGCGACAGACCAGATATTGAGAACTATCGTGCGGTTGCTAAGACATCCTTGATTCCTAAAATCTTCGAGGCTATAGTTGCGGATAAGATAACACCACTATTTAGTCATTCGATAATGAATAAACAGCATGGCTTTGTGAGAGGAAGATCAACAGTCACTAATCTTATATGTTATGAACAACGCCTCTAGGAGGCTCTAGAAAATGGGTGGCAAATAGATGTCATCTATACAGATTTATCTAAGGCTTTCGACAGGGTTGATCATGGCATCCTTTTAAGAAATCTTTAGGCCATGGGGGTTCATGGATCTTTTTTTGGATTGGTTTAAATGTAATCTAACTGGCAGAAGGCAGGCAGTAAAAATTAAAAGTTATATATCCTCGGAGATTTCTGTGACATCGGGTGTACCGCAAGGTGGACATCTTTCGGCACTTCTGTTTAATTGCTTTATCAATGATGTGGAGAGTGTTTTTAGCGCTTGTCAGTTCCTTGCTATTGCTGTGATTTGAAACTCTTTATGGTTATAAAATCGGAGAGTAGCCATCAATTATTGCTGAATGCTGATAAATGCAGGGTCATTACTTTTACTAGGTCAAGAAGCCCCATTCTGTATGATTATACCTTGAACTCTGTTGTACTCGTACTATAAATTACACTGAGATCATGAAACTTTTCAATCTCACTTCTTTAGAAAGTAGAAGAAAATATTTTGATATTTCAACTTTTTATAAAATTCTTCAGAATGTGTAGATTAACCAACAATGTGATAAAGAAAAGTGATATTGATATTTTTTATGATTCTTATGGTAGATTTACTGCGAAGTTGAAGAGGATTTCGTATGTTTAGTCATTATTGAATTGTGACCTCTTAAATGTTTATTTTATTTTTTTATTTATTTGGCGACGTTATTTAGTATACGTTTTAATTTTTATGTTTTGTGACTGCTGCGAGCTTAGTTCTTAAGAGATTTGTCAAAAATACTTGTTTTTTTTTTAATGTAAACTCTATGTAAAGTGCTGAAAGCGTAAATAAAATTTGGAATTTGAGTTTAAATTTTGAAGAACATATGGGTTTTTTCACATTGTTTTACGTTCCTCCTGACTTACCCACATACACAAGATTTACAAGAAATTTTATTTATGAAAGTTAAAACGTTATTCAGTTACTTGTCGAATAGCTCTGGTAGTAATGTAGTTATTTAAAAATTCCCACATGTTTCGATCAAACCCATCATATTTCTCAATATATTAAAAGCCTGATAACTAAAAACGATTTTTCCAGCAATAACAAAAATTAAAATGTATTTTTTGACGTAACCTAAACATGTGGCTAACAGAAACAGGGATATCGTGTTTCGTATTTCGCATTTTATTACACGTTACACATATTTTAAGTTTTCGTTTTTAGGAATTATGATACGACGCAAATATTTAACTCTTTTATTAAGATTTATGTTTAGTTAAATTGTTCCAAAATTCCCAAATTAACTATTATTGTTTGTTTCAGGCAAAATCTTCGAGAATCTCTCCATAACCCCCGCTCACAAACCGCCAACATCCCTCAGCGAGCCCCCTACACCCCCATCAACACCTCTATCCCCTAAGAATGCCCCCGAGTCATCTCGAAGTACGCCCTTTACTCAAACCACGGCCTCTAGTCAATTTTCTTTAATGGGAACCAAACTACCTCTAGCGCACACCCCTACGAGCTTAAGTCACACCCCTACCGGCCTGAGTCACGCTTCAAGCAGTTTGATTGGGCAGGAATCGAAGAGGATTGGTCAAAATTTCCCGCTCAATTTGAATGTTAAGAAAGAAGGGAGGGAATTTGGAGGATTGGCGAATGGGGTGGGACAGAGTGGAGATGGAGGAGATTATTGGTTTATGGATGATGATTTTAAGAGTAAAAGTGAAGGAGACAGGTCAGATGAGGGGAGGCATACGGTAGGCGACTCTTATGTTATTATTTTCTTACCAGATATGTTTTTCTTCTATTTTAATAAAATTGTTTGGTCTTTTAATTTTAATTAAGGTAATTTGTTTCTTTTGCTTGTATTTTTCCTAAATTTAAATAATTGATCTTTGTTTCTCATTCTTTTTATTGTTTATTCATTTTTGCCTTTCTTATTCTAAACAGTTTGCATCTTTCTTCTTTTTTCTGTTTAATTATGTATGAAATAACATTAATTTAATCTTTCCAAAAAGTTTTATACCTCTATTAATTTTTTTGGTTTTACTTTTTTGTGTTTGTTTTTATATTAATTTTCTTCTTTTGACCTTTATGATATAATTTTATATTTTAGTCATCATTTGCATTTGGTATTTCTGTCGTTTGACGTTGTATTGGCTATTCTGCTTAGTCTTTCTAACATCTAATTTTCTTTGTAGAGAATTAGTCATTTTTATGTAAGCTTACTTGCTCTAACAACTATAGAGAAGGTAAGTAAGTACCTTCTAAAGGTAAGTTTTTTACAGCTTTTGTATATATTTTTTGCTTTGTATTGCACTATTTTGACATTTTGTACATGCACCGCTATACTGTCTATGGGTATTGTACGGTTTATTCTTAAGCTAAGTAGGAATTAAATTAGGTTAGATAGAATCTCTAATATAGTTGCATTTTCGCAAGAATAAAAGAGACAAATAACAGTTAATTCCGGTTATTTACTTTAATCAAAATCTACCAATCTAAAACAATTTTATTGTGTTTTTTTACCATGATTAAAAACAAATAATAAATTAACACGAGAAAAATACAAAACGCTACATAACTTCAAAAATGTATATCTATTTCTCACACTCTATAATAATTTGTTGTTTTACTGTTTTCTAGAAAATTGACTGCAATTAAATATATTATATAAAAGAGTTTTAGCGGGCTTGATGATTAACGATAAACGGTATTTTCTAGGTAAACTTTAGGCTTGTTGTTTTTATCGAATGAAATTAGTTTTCTTGTTGCGGGTGACTTACCGTCAATAAACAAGAAGATAGTTATTTGCGAAAATGCTCCCATTACACCAAAAACAAAACAATGTCGATGTAGATTCGTAAATTCTCACTTATTTTACCTATTTTCTTGTACAAAACGTTGATTTTACAAGGTTCAACATTTCTGTAGTGTGAACGATATTTAAAAACTCATTTATTATTATTTTACGATTTTAATTGTGTGAAAAACAGAAACAAAACAGTTTCTTTAATTTAAAGTTGTAAGTATACCAAACTTATCTGTTATGAGAATTAATAGATTAATGGCAGAGATATTTTTAAATATATAGACAAAATTAATTAGGCATGTTAATTATCGTAATCTTACGCTTAGATGATGTATTTTTAATATGCAATATTTTTTGCAGGGTACTTTTTCGGGAAATTTTTCGTTTTCCCACCTAAATAAGACTGATAGCTCGTCACCTCCTCCAATGGAATCTCCATTGAACGGTAAGTTAAAGAACACATTTTTTTATTGAATGAAGTTTAACGTACCTCAAAGGTGCACTGATGAGCCGTGATGCGGCAAAACACGTCTTTCTTTCTAATGACAAGTCATAAGTTCTTATTTGATTTGATTTTAACATGGTTCCTGTTATAAAAAATATATTTTTCTATACACAACAACAATAATAATAGTAGTAACAATACTAATAATCCGAGTCTGACCGGTACAATGGGAGTGCCGGCTTTTTAATAAGAGCTGCAGAGAAATTTTAAACACATATAAATATTCTATATTTTTTAATATTCTAAACCTAAATTAATACTCTAAATTATTTTGGATTTCGTTGTTAATTAATATTATGTACCCATTAGCTATGTTGATTCGCACACCGCCTTGTCGCTGTCATGCGCGTCACTCAATGATCTGCGTCACCCGATCTTCAACGTCATCCCTAATATAACTCGGCGGTGTTATGGAAATTTGGCATTGAGCTAGCCAATCAGAGTGCCATAATTTCTGGAGATTTATACTACACTTGCTGGCGCCGGGTTATGTATTCTTGAAGCAAGATTACTATTTTATATAAAAATAGGCTATCCAGCAAGTATTTCGTCCATTTAAGAATTCATCCCCAAAAATATTTTGATTATGTTAGATGAGATGCGAATAGGTCATAGTTTCAGGTTAGTTCAGTAATTTAATAATTTTGCTTGTTAAAAAAGTGAAAATGGACGTTAATTCAATAATATCAAAATATAAATAAAAAACGGAAAAGGTGGGTTACACACGAGATTGTAGAATAATTGAGGCAGCGAGATACACATTATCAACAGTGTCTAAAATTTTCAGAAGATATAGGTTTTAAAAATTAGTATAAAAAACTAAGAAACAAAATAAATAATCTTATAATTTTATTTGTGATGCTGAAGCTACTCTTTATAACTCAGAAGAAATCTCAAATCTATTTAATTCCTGCTATGTAAATTTAGGGAAAAAGTTGGCAGAGAATATAAAAAGTAGTTCATCCTCTTTTACACCAACGAATCAAACACTTTCATTAATCCTACCAATCATTTACAAGTCCTAAAATGCATTAAATAATTAAAAAACGGAAAAGCAGTTGGTAAAGATGGTATAAAAGCTGAAACCATCAAACTAATTAAATTAAAAAATTATACAAGTGAACCATTAACATACATATTTAATTTAGTTTTCGAAACAGGAGAATAACCGAATTTAAAGCTATAATAAAACCACTTTGACTGGATTTGTATGCACCACTGACATCACGAGCTGCCACTGAACATATTATATCAAAAATGTTAAATCTAATATTTCTACAAGCTACTTGCAACGAAGAATTCAAGAGACAATTAATTTTAAATTAACTGGTAAAATCTCCTAAGGCGAAATGCTATAAAATGTTTTTGCAAAAGTGGTTTTATGGTTTGTTCAGTAATTCCAAACTTTATATCCGTTCTCTATTGTTCTGTTAAAAGATTTACTTAGAACCAGCATGTTCACATATGAAAGCTAGCGGCGTCTAGAATTATGTAAATTCCTTCGGGATATCTATACCACCGAACGAAAGTGCAGTTTTACGCCAAAAATCTTTAGATGTTCCTATACAAAAAAGGTATTGGTGGTTGCCTATCACTTTGAAGTCAAATCATGGACATCTTGCATATTCAAAGAAAGATTAATTCTATACTCTGTTGCTTAATGCCAGAGAGTAATAAAATGTAAATTTGCAATGACAGGACCCATTAAGCAGGGTGGAGATCTTAAATTGTAAATTTCAGGTAAATTCCAATGATAGTTTTTAAAAATTCCGTATTCCAGATATTTAAGACCTACACACCCTGAATCGGTCCTAAATTAGGTCACCCTAATTTGCGTACAATAAAAAGACGAGTTTGGTGAATGAAATTAATGTAACAGCAGCGTTACTACAGGTAGTTTATTAGAATAAAAGTATAATAATAATTATACTTAATTATAATTATAGAGATGCAGATAATTAAGATATTAATTATTCTAATATTAAGTAGCTAAAAACTTATATAGAAGTTGCGAAAACAGTTGAAACGTGTTCGAATAGGACTGGAGTCGGACAGTCATCAATATACCGACCTGTGCACGAGGATAAATGTGGCCCATCAGGTCACCAAAGAGAAGTACAGGAAAAAAAGAAACTGTAATAAATATGGATGAGAAGACTGCCATCAGAAGAATCATACCCTTGTTTTACTTAAAAAAATACCTACCTTGGACAAAATAATGTCTGAAATAAAAAAAAATGATATGACATATAAATATGTATACTAGCGAATATTGGGAAGTACAGCAAGTGAAAGAATACTCTTGACTTTGATTTTCAACACATTTTCTTCTCACATGTCTCTTATTTTATACGAACATCTTTATGAACAATCTCAAGAAAGTTAAGTTAAGTAAACATTATGATTATTAATCACAACAATTTTCCTAATCTCAATTTGTATATAAATTTGTAGTCTGCCTGAGGATGAAAATGAAATAAATGATTTCCGAAAGCTTGGAATAACTTTAAAGAGTATTCTTTCATTTGCTGCACTCCCCAATATTCGCTAGTCTATTTCTCAACTAGTCAGCAACGACTACCCTCTCGATAAATATGTATATATGTGAGAACTTTGTCCTCTAGCCACTTGCTGAGACCTTATACAATAAGGATTATCCTTTACTATTTATTGTAAAAAAGAATGATTTGATTCCACCCATGGGTAAGAAGAAACGGAGGAAAACTTTGAAGCAAATAAATTTTTGTTATGAAAAAATTCAAAACAGAAAATCACTTTTAATGGAGAAAGACGAAATCATCTGCTGGCGACGACGATATTTGAGGGCAGTTAGACAGTTTCGAAGGGAAAACAGGAAGATCTATTATTTGGACGAAACTTGGTTAAATGAAGGATATACTGTTGGTAAGATAAGGCAGGATAAACATATAAAAAGCGCGAGGCAAGCTTTCATGGAAGGATGGTCCACTGGAATAAAAGCACCCTCGGGAAAAGGTAAAAGATTAATATTACTTACATTGGTAGCAAAAATGGATTTGTCGACGGCGGCTTACTAGCATTTAAATCACAAACGGACTGGAGACTATCATAAAGACATGAACGTCTGAATGTCTTTGAAGAATGCTTCCAGCAAATGCTGGATCTTATTCCTCCTGGGTCAGTTATAGTCATGGATAATGCCAGTTACCACCCAAGGAAATCCGAAAAAGTGCCAACGTCTTCTTGGAAAAAAAATTACATCACTAACTAGTTCACTGTAAATAAGAGGCCATTTCATAAAGATATGCTGAAAAAGGAGCTACTGGAGATTGTAAAATTGAATAAACCTCTTTGTACGAAATTTGTTGTCGACGAAATCGCTTCAAAACGAAATATAACAGTACTTCGCCTTCCGCCATATCACTATGAATTAAACCCCATAGAATTGGTGTGGGCGCAAGTAAAAGGGTTTGTAGTAAGGCATAAAACCACTTTTAAAATAAGAGACGTTGGAAACCTCTTAATAATGTATCTTTTCATTTGCTACAGGTTGTAACATTTATTTAAATAATGTTAAAAAAAATACTAAAAAAATATTTTAAAAATCTCAAGTGCCTGTTGAAATATTTACTACCTATTTGTATTTGCCATTTTGTAGTAAAGTTTTAAACTAATACTTGTTAGATCTAATATACGTTCTATCAATATAAGTGAGACAAGACTATACTATTATTCGTTAAATTTTATTGTGTAAAATACATAATGATATGCAACTTTACTCCAAGTATAAAATTTGTAATTTAAAATGTTGTAGAAACTTGAACAACTGTCAGGTTTATACCAATCCAAATATAAAAATCTCCAGCAATTTGCAGTGTTTATTACACTGGCTTAAAATGTGTAATTTAAAACAATTTGTTCCAAAAACTTAAACAATTTTCAAGATTAATACCTATCAATATATGAAAATTTTTAATATTTTGTAGTATTTACTACACTAGTTTAAAATGTAGAATTTAATACAATTTCTTGGAGAACCTTCAACAATTAATTGTAATGGTTTACACATATCGAAATATAAGAATCTTCAACAATTTGCAGTATTTACTACACTACTTTAAAATGTGTGATTTAAAACAATTTGTTGCAGAAACTTAAACAATTTTCAAGATTAATACATATAGAAATATAAAAATCTTCTACAATTTGTAGTATTTACTACACTATAATAAACCAGCAGTAAGTACTTTAGATTGCTAGAGACTGCTGGATGATGGCGCTGCCTATATGGGCGTAGGAAATTTCGGCCCCGGCCAGGTAGCAGCCCGGTTTTGACAGGAACTTTCGGCCCCGGGATGGAAGGGTCATGTTTTTATTACAGGCATTTTCGGCCCCAATGGTCTAACGTTATAACATTTTAATTTTTTCATGATCTTTTGTGTTTTGAATCATTTATAAAATGAAAATGCAACTAACCTGAACTAACTCAATTTTTGACCTGCAACTCTGCTAATGCGGTTTTATAGACTTATATTGGTTAAACAGCGCTAACACGGCATCTAATCCACCTTTTTGGTTCCAATTCGCCTTTTTCAAGTTCACCGGGGAATATTATTATTAATTGTTTGCCCCTTTTATAGACTTATATTGGTTAAACAGCGCTAACACGGCATCTAATCCACCTTTTTGGTTCAATTCGCATTACCTGCAATGTTTGGGGCCGAAATTTCTTGCAAGATTACTTGACCTAAAATTTCTAGCAGGTACCTTACCCAATATGGGGCCGAAAGTTCCGCCGCCCGCCTATATTGTACTGCCTACGCAGAACAATAATTTTCCAACGGTCGGTATTCGGTATACTCACTAACTTGTCATAATTGTACCCTGTGCTGACGGGAACCAAAAAGTTCGAAGCCTACAGGTAGCAGTAGTGCAGAGTGCAGAATCCTACCATTGGAAACAGAGATTCTGAGATTCATTCTATCCCTTCCGTTAGTTTCTATAAGACATTTCCTGCAGATTGTTGGGAAATGTTTAACAAAACATTTACAACAAATAGTTGTGAAATGTTCACCAAGACTAGTATATTGAAATATATCCAACAAATTATTGCGAAATTGTTAACAAAACATTTTAATTTCTCCTTAAAACATGTGTACAGTATTTATAAACTCTTATAGCATAAAGTGCCAAACTATTATTTCAATATATTTCTTACAATAGTTTTAAATTCAACAACTTTTCGTATAACTTTTTTGTACAACTTGTGTCAGATAGTTGGACAACTTGTTAAAAAAAAAGGATCGATATGAAATTTATCTACAATTGTAGTAAAAATCACAATTTTTTTTTCCGTGTATAATTTTAATCAAGGATAATTATTATTATACTTTTATTCTAATAAAGTACCTGTAGGAACGCCGTTGTTACATTACTTTCAATCACCAAACTCGTCTTTCTTTTGTATGCAAATTAGGGTGGCCTATTTTAGGACCGATTCGGGGTGTGTAGGTCTGAAATACGGAATTTTTAAAAGCTATCATTGCAATTTACCTGAAATTTACAATACAACCTTTAAATGGTCCACCCTGCTTAATGGGTCCTGTCATTGCAAATTTACATTTTATTACTCTCCGGCATTAAGCAACAGAGTTACGTTAAATAAGGATCAACTTTATATACCTCTTTTTCCATACACATTGAAATTTATTATTGGAACGGCACTAAAAAAATAAAACCATTTTAAGCAGTAATAAACACAAATTGATGTGTTTTTGAAGTCGGGGACAGCACGAAGAGATGTGAAAAATTTAAATAATAAATTGGGAGTCACTTTAAGTGAATTAAATCAAATATGTCACAGGCAATTTAAGTCAATTTAGACGGTTTTCGTGACGGTAGTAAAATAACGCATTCTTTGCCTTAATAGAACTTTATTTAAATTGTTAAAAAATCATTGTTTACTTGATTAAATGAATCTTATACAGATGAACGGCGCGGTTGTTAAAAGTTCATTTAAATTGTTTATGTCGTTTTTGAGCGGATCGGTTCATAAATTTTCTTTACGATTGTTCGTAAATAAATTTTATAGTCAGTTAGAACAATACATAAAAAAGTTTATGGCTAGTAAATGAACTCTAATAAGTCCCAAATATCACAGGAATTCCGTGAAATACATTATGGTAAAATATGAATCATCAACGGAGCCAGGGCATTGGAAAAAATGATTTTTCCTCGATCTTATCACAACTAACCACAGGCAGTGGCGCAACCAAGGGGGGGGGGGCTACCGGGCTGCAGCCCCCCCCCCCCCGAGCGAGTTTAGCGCGGGTCGTCTAACTACCTGTTTACAAGAAAAATAAACTCATCACTTCCTAAGATAGGTAATATTACACAAAAACTGAAACGAGTCGGACTGTTTTTGTGAGGGCCCTAGCAACACGAAAGTAAACATTAGAGTTACCTGAATATTATACGTTGCTAGCTACAAAAGTAGTATGTTTCTAGCTACGAAAGTACTACTTTCGGTGCCAGGACAAAAAACACGAATACTCAAAGGAAATTTTTATTGTGTTTATTCAAGCGAATTTTGGAAAAAAACTTAATAACAAAATGCTTATATTTATTGAAAAAACAAGTGGTATAATAACAATAATATAAAGATTATCTGAATGAAAACAGGCTCATGTTGAATGAAGGGAAGACTACAGCTATAGTATTTAATAATAATAGAATAAATCTTCCAGATACGGTTGTTCTGGGTAATAAAGCTGTAAATTGTGTTGAATCTTCGTGCTTCTTAGGCATTAATATTCATTATACCATGTGCTGGTCATCACATATTGATATTCTTTGTAGCAAATTGTCTTCCATCTCTTTCGGTTTAAGAGTTCTGTTAGGTAGTGTTGATCTGTCTGTTATGAGACTGGTATATTTTGCTAACTTCTACTCTAGAATTAAATTTGGGATTGAAATTTGGGGAGGGTCTCGGGACTTGAATAGAATCTTTATTTGTCAAAAGCGGGCCATTACAATTATGTTTAGGATGAAGTTTAGGGACTCATGTAGAGGGGTTTTTAGGTCAGGTGGTCTTCTTACTGTAATTGCCGTATATGTTTATGAGTGTATTAAGTTTCTGGTTAGGAATCCTCAGAGTTTTGCTAGAACACATGCCAACAATACGAGACTTATGAATGATTATAATTATCCTTATCACAGAAGAGCACTGTTTGAGTTGGGAACCTTATATCGATCCATTAAGTTGTTTAATACTCTGCCACAGAATATCAAGGTGTTGCGAGACAATACCAATCTCTTTCTAGAATCTGTTAAGAGTTATCTGATTAATCTTAAACCATATACATTTGATGACTACTTGAATATTTGAACCAGTGTTTCCTGGAGATATATAAAAAGTATAGGTTACCTAACTTTAACTTCTTTTATTTTCTTGTTTTATTAGGTCTCCTGCATTTTTTGGTATGTGTGGTGTTACATTAATGTTTTTTTTTTGTAATATTGATTTGTATATTTTTTTAATTATATTTTGTCGTTTGTCTCTTTAGTAGACGATTATAATATTTGTCAAGTTGTAATGACGTATTTCTTAGATGCAAATCTCTTGAAATAAAAGACTATTTTATTTTTTTTATTTTTTATTGTAAACTGTCCGACGATAGTTCAATAATGATTTATTACACTCTCGCATTAAGAAACAGACTATAATTAAACACTTTTTTCTAGAAACTATTAGTTTGTACCAAATGTTCCGTTCGAGGGGCCATCCACTGGTTGCATTTCTGGTACAAATTGGCCCGCATTACTTTGCAATACTGTGCATTACGCTGCATTACACTGCATTACTCTGCATTACACTGCATTACTTCGCATTACCTCGAATTATCCTGCATTAAACCCGCATTACTCTAAATACGTTATGCTTATGACTGACAAAAGTAACTTTTTCAATAGTTTGTATCGCAGGGGATCAAAATACCTTTTAACTGCAACACGTAAGTAAAATTTTTAACTTCTTAAAATATATAGGAAATACAAGCGGATAAGAAAATTCGGTTAAAATGAATAAGATGACTAATTTGCCAACGTCGCAAAATCGTTGGCCATCGTCTTCGCGGCTTATTATTATTATTATGGTATGTTTTATTTAACTTCTGAGCAGCTTTCCTAAAATGGATTCCCGGATTTGTATGTGAATTAATTATGTTCATTTGTGATAACTAAGGATATTTCCAAAATATGAAGTAAATAGTACATGCTAGATGTAATAAGGATATTACTACCTATCTTCAAATTTTAAATAAAAGACAAAAAGAAATGCTGTTTTTTTTTCAAGTTCAAGGGATATTTCGAGGGATATTTATTTGAAGTTTATTTTGGCATTCGCCGTAAAAATTTTACTTAATTAAGTACTATTGCTAGAAGAAAACAGCTTTTAAGTTTAATCAACTGTATGCTCGACTTTATGGTAAACGTGGAAGATAAAAAATAGCGAGAAGAGCATGTACAGTGTTATCCTTTTAGTTTGTCCCACTTTTAAGAGCCTGCAACTTTTTTGTTTTTTGAGTTAGCGCGTTCATTCATAAAACAGGATGTAGCATTGTTAGCCAAGTTTTTATGGGTCAAAAATGACAGTAGGTGTCACATGTCAAATTTAAAAGCAAAAATTATATTTTTTTACATGGGACACCCTGTATATTAGAAGCGCATTAGATGGTCCCTTTTCTTCCCCTTTCAAATATATAAGATACAAATGCATTTCTCCCTTAATTCCATCAAATATTGACAAAAATATGTAAAAATAATACTTATCTCATGTTAGCTGATTTTTACAAAAAGGCTTTGCTGCTACAAGATTCAGAACGAGTAATAACAATAAAAATGACAGACTGAGATATAAATTAAGACAAAATCCATAGCAACAAAACTGTTGCATAGCCATCTTAATGATTTTTAACAATATTATTTTTATATATTTTTGTCAATGTTTGATGTAATTAAAAGAAGAATGCATATGTGTGTTATATATTAGAAAAGGGAAGAAAAGGGACCCTCTAATGCACTTATAATATACAGAGTTTCCCATTAAAAAAAAAAAATTGTATCTAAATGTGACATATGACAACTGTCATTTTTGACAAAACCCATAAAAACTCGGCTAACAATTCTACATCATGTTTTTGGAATGAACGCGCTAACTCAAAAAACAAAAAACTTACAGGCTCTTAAAAGTGGGACAAACTAAAATGATGTAGGTACACTCTACACTGTAACTCCGAACACTGAAAAATATATTTTATACGCCGAAAAAAAAGTTACGACGACAACAACGACAACGATTTTACACAAAAAGGTAAATTTGAAGGTTAATTAAAAAAAATTATATTTTTGCTGATATTTTTGCATTTTTCTTTTAAACCAAGCTTTAACGTTGGCGTAAATATTTAAAGTAAACGTACAACGTAACACATAATGTGGAATGGGAGGTGGAAATATTTTAAAATAATTAAAATATACTAAAAATAAGAAAAATATATTAAAAATAATGACGTTTTTAGGTACCGAAGCGTTTTAAAAAAATATAGGTATTAAAAACAGATTTTAAAAATTAAGAAAACGTTGATGGGAGTTACTCTGCATTAATCTGCATTACTCTGCATTACTCCGCAATACGCAAAATTTAGAGAAAACTGCATTACTGGTACACATTTTCGAGTAGCGGATGGCCCCCTCGGTTCCGTTATTTCCAATTTTTCTGAGAAAGAACGGTTTTTTTTTCAAACAATTCAATTTTTCCCGGAATTTTAAATCTCTAATGAATCAGAATAATGTAAATATGGTACGGATAAACAAGATTCGAAACTTGAAACACCCTGTAAGGTAAGGAAGACCCCGTTTTATTTATACGCCAACATTATAGAACGCTGTCAGCCAGCTGTTGTATAAACTAACTCAAAAGGGTCAAATTTTTAATTCAATTTCAAACGCGGTGCATTACGTAAGCTGGGAGGCACAAAAGAGCTTTTATAAAGCTCAGACGTAAGTACCAAAATCCAATAAAATCTTAACTCTTTTTCGTTTTCAAAAGCTTTTGTATTTGTACAAGTGTGTTTTCAGAATAATATGGACATGGGTTCAGTCATTATAAACTCGAAATCCAGTGATTTCATTTAAAAGCACGTATGTAATGACGGGTTTTGTGCGATGTGACGGTGACGCTTTTTTAGTTAAATAAAAATTGAAATCTATTCAGATTCCTTACAGATCGGGGATTCGAACTTTCTCTATACTCGGTTGCTTAATGCCAGAGAGTAATAAAATGTAAATTTGCAATGGCAGGACCCATTATGCAGGGGCAACTTAAGGGTTGCATTAGATTTCAGGTAAATTGCAATTATAGTTTTTAAAAATTCCGTATTTCAGATATTTAAGACCTACACACCCCGAATCGGCCCTAAATTAAGGCCACCCTAATTTGCATACAAAAGAAAGACGAGTTTGGTGAATAAAATTAAGGTGGCAGCGCCGTTACTTCAGGTAATTTATTAGAATAAAAAGTATAATAATAATTATACTTGATTATATATACAGAGATAGGCAGATAATTGAGATATTAATTATTCTAATATTACGTAAGTAAAAACTTACATAGAAGTAAGAATAATATGAGAATAGATAAATTGTAATAAATATTAATATTTATAAAAAAAATCTACTATGTACAAACAGTTAACGACATATAAATTTATACACTCCACCCATACATAACCCAATTACAACAAAATTGGGTAAAACTGGTTTCTCACCTTGCTGCTTATACCTGGATAGAACACCAGCTATATACATAGCTGTAAATAATTGTATGTACGATTTTTTACCATAACTAATAATGGATATTTCTAAATATTTTTGTCTTTAAATTACAACCGCGAAATTATAAAATTTTAAAACAATACCAGGAAAACTACAAAAGTATAAATCCAAAAAGGGTAAATTTATTAACAAACAACAAACAAAATACTAATATTTAATTGAGGAATGAAACACAAAGTCTGCTCCACTAATTTAATAAATAGGTTCAGATTAACATCCCAAACATGTTTCAAAGGCATAAACCTTCATCTTCAGTGGGTAATTATTAAGATGTTGTTATTTATGAAGAGACCAATGACATTGTTACGTTTTTTATAAACTAATGTTGCAGAAATTTTTTTTTTTTTTTATGAAATCATATGTAACTTTAATTAGGTAAATAATACATCTTAAATTAAAGTAAAATTAAAATTAACTGAATAAAAATAATTTAAATGAATTTAAGTTTTATTTTAAACTTGTTGAAAAACCCAAATTTTACTGGGAAATTGTAATGGGGTACGACCATCATGGTGGAGTCGTACCAAAATGACTCCACCATGATGGTCGTACCCCATTACAATTTCCCAGTAAAATTTGGGTTTTTCAACAAGTTTAAAATAAAACTTAAATTCATTTAAATTATTTTTATTCAGTTAATTTTAATTTTACTTTAATTTAAGATGTATTATTTACCTAATTAAAGTTACATATGATTTCATAAAAAATGTTCTGCAACATTAGTTTATAAAAAACGTAACAATGTCATTGGTCTCTTCATAAATAACAACATCTTAATAATTACCCACTGAAGATGAAGGTTTATGCCTTTGAAACATGTTTGGGATGTTAATCTGAACCTATTTATTAAATTAGTGGAGCAGACTTTGTGTTTCATTCCTCACTTAAAATATTACTCCACTGTGAGATGGACTACTTCCATAAAATTAATATTTAATTGCTGCGCCATTGGATTCTAACACTAGTCGTAATCTTCTTGGCATTGACAAAATAATACTTCTGGTGTAATCCGGAGTTAGCCCTTCCCAAATTTCTTCTATTTTATCAAATAACTCTATTTCATTCTGTGGTTTAAAATTTATTTTATACATTTCTTTTACCATCAATCCCCAAACATTTTAATTGTATTTAAATCAGGACTTCTTGAGCACCAAGGCAGACATGTGACGTTGTTTTCTCTAAACCAGTTACCTACATTTCTTGCAGTATGCACAGGGCAGTTATCCTGCTGAAATATAAAGTTATTTCCTTCAAAAACTATCGCGGCAGAAGGAAGAAAAACATTTTCCAAAATCTGAAGATATATAACGAGTGATTTTTAATTATTTTGCTCAAGGGAGGCCATGCATTTTAAAAGCATCATGGCCGTACTGCGTAGATAAGATGACATGATTGTTTTATGACATTTACGTCTTATTTGAATTTGTGTATATGTAAAGTTTAAAAATTGGAGAAATTTTGTAATTTTTGCAGTTATTTGAAGGTAGGTTACTATTGCTTTAACTAATATTTCTCCGCGGAGTCGTCTTTTGACTATTATAAAGTGCTATTTGCAGGATATGATTTAATTTTTATTTTTTTTTTATTTTTCAGCGTATCAAGTTTTGGTGAAGCTTTGTTGCCGGATTGAAAGTTCTACAGTAAAAATGTTTAGTGAAGCACAAAAAATTTTTATTGTTGAAAGTTTTTTTAGAAATGGAAACAAAATAGGCGTTGTGTGGAATTACTCTATGCATGACTGCTTTGATGAATTTCGAACCGAGTTTCCTGATGTTGCGGTGACCTTTCATAATTTTCGTACTGGGTCACAATACCTAATTGATAAATTTCGTCAGACTGGTTCTGTTCAACATAAAAAAGGGGCTGGAAGACCAACGAAACGATCGAATGAAGTTATTGAAGAAGCGCGACAAATTATGGAAAATAATCCTTCAACTTCTATTAGGCATTTATCTCAACAAATTCAGCAAACGGATTTATGCTACAGTACATGTCAAACACTTTTGAAAAAGGATCTGCATCTATACCCTTATCGTGTTACGTCTATTCATGAACTCCTTCCCAATGACGTTCCCCAAAGACTTAATTTTTGTGAATGGGTTTTAAACAATTTTCAAGAAGAAAATAGTGGTGCTTTTGAAAAATCATTTTTACCGATGAGGCTTATTTTTATTTATCAGGCTATGTTAATTCACAAAATATGCGAATGTGGAATACGCAAAATCCGCATGTTTTTGTAGAAAGACCTCTTCATCCTCAAAAAGTTGGTGTGTGGGCAGCAATTAGTTCTAGAAGAATAGTAGGCCCAATTTACTTTGATGGCACAATTACAGCTGAGAGATATCGGATCGAAATTCTGACAACATTTATTAATGAGCTTCACGATGATGAATTGCGGGAAGGTTACTTCCAACAAGATGGCGCTACACCTCATGTAACCAGAGAAAATTTAAATTTTTTAAGTGAATTTTTTGAAAACAGAGTTATAAGCCGAAATACGCAACAAATATGGCCACCTCGTTCCTGCGATTTAACACCCTGCGATTTCTTCTTGTGGCCTTTTATAAATAACTCCATTTATCGAACACCAATTGAGGATATAAATGATCTTAAACGAAGGATTTGAGAAAAAATTGCCGAAATTAATAATTCTCCAAACGTATTGGTTAATGTGTCTCTGAGGGTAAGAAGAAACATCAGAAGGTGTCTAGAAGTAGGAGGCGGCCATATAAAGTAGGCTTTCAAAGTAAGATAGCTCAGGATTTTATATTACATACCGTCAAAAAACATTATTTTAGGTTTTCAACGTGACAACGCTGCTTTCTTGCAAATTCGCCATATGATTTAATCTACGCGCTACTGCTACACTATGTATACTGGGTCACAGCCGCCCTTGAGCAAAATAATTAATAATCACTCGTTATTACTGTTTAATGTTCCACCAATATTCCAGCATACACCTTACACCTGCACCGTGAACACTTATCCATACCCACACATTAACCGAGAAACGTCCACTGGTTTGCTTTTTTTGAGTATACTTCTATACTTGTCATCATATCGGGAATTTGGTGGTCTATATACTCGAATCCTTCCATTATATGTAGACTAAAAAGTTTTCTCATCGGAAAGGATAACATTTTGCCAAAAAAAATCATTTTCTGGTAAATATTGCATAGCAAAACCAATTCTTTGTTCCTTATCACTATTTTTTAAAAACGGTTTAGATGCAGCTGGTCGATTTCTTAATTCGGAACATTGTCTTACTCGGCGTTGCGCAGTTGTAGATGAAGTCGGGAACCCTGTTCTGTGCATAGCGGATACTGCAGTTTCAAATGGATTGTGCCTTAAATACTCTACCAAATTTCGGTCTTCTTCATTTGATGATTTTCTATTATTTAAACCTGACCCAACAGACCTTTCAAGTGTTTGATGATAGCGCCATTTTTTTACAATTTCTTGAACAGTACTTCTAGATACTCTAAAATGATCAGCTATTCTTCCATAAGACCACCCTATTTCTTCTAAACATATTATTCTTGCTTTTTCAATAATACTTAAATGAGGCATTTCTTCAATCAAATAAGATGATGACAATACTTTGACAGATATCATGATAACAATTAACACGTTACAAAGGTAATAAAGGAAAAACAGTTGCATTTACAGTGTCACAGTTTAGTGTACGAAATTAAATGTCGTCAACTGTACAATACAACAACCTAATTCTTAAATTTTAGTCATCATGTTCCGAGTAGTCCGATGAACTATCGTCGTTGGGGTCCAGAGAAATAATAAGGGGCTCCACAGTGTTTTCTAGCATGTTATCAGCTTCCCACATTCTTTCTTGTATTTCAATCACATGTTCGACGCACTTACTCCATTTCTTACAATCCACTGTCTTTATTCCCTCTTGCAAGAGGTTTCCAACGTCTCTCATTTTAAAAGTGGTGTTATGCTTTGCTACAAACCCTTTTACTTGCGCCCACACCAATTCTATGGGATTTAATTCCCAGTGATATGGCGGAAGGCGAGGAACCATTATATTTCGTTTTGAAGCCATTTCGTCGACAACAAATTTCGTACATTCAAGTTTACAATTTCCAGTAGCTCCTTTTTCAGCAATCTTTATGAAATGGCTTGTTATTTACAGTAAGCCAATGAATGATGGAATTTTTTTTTCCAAGAGGACGTTGGTATTTTTTTGGATTTTCTTGAGTGGTAGCTGGCATTATCCATGACTATAACAGACCCAGGAGGAATAAGATCTAGCATTTGCTAGAAGTATTCTTTAAAGACATCAGCGTTCGTGTCTTCATGATAGTCTCCAGTCCGATTTGATTTAAATGCTAGTAAACCGCCATCGACAAATCCATTTTTGCTACCAATGTAAGCAATTATTAATCTTTTACCTTTTCTTGAGGGTGCTTTTATTCCAGTGAACCATCCTTCCATGAAAGCTTGCCTCGCGCTTTTTATATGTCTATTAAAAGTTCAGAAATTCATTTCCTTCAAAGTTTTCCATAGTTTCTTCTTACCCATGGGTGGAATGAAATCATCCTTTTTCATTTCAGAGATTATTTTGTCCAAGGTAGGTATTTCTTCTTTTAAGTAAAACAAGTGTATGATTCTTCTGATGGCAGTCTTTTCATCCTCATTTATTCTCGCATTAAGCAACAGACTATAGGAACAATTGTATGAAGATGAAGTGTAAAAAAATTGGTTTCTTTCAATTCATCAGAAAAGTTTAATTTGAATAGTTTTAATCTGGACGTCTTGTTAGTTAGACCATTGTCATAACTAGTAGATGCAATCGGGTTCCCTCTACGATCAAACATAAAGTACATTCAAAATTCAAGTAAAATAAACATTATTAGTTTAATAAATAAAATAAAGCATTACTAACATAAGTGTACATTCTTTTTGGTTGATACCGTTATTTATAATAATAAGGGGCTTAAGTACCCCTAACTAGATTAATTTATTAAGTCCAGTGGCGTCCCGGGGAGCAACTTAACGAATATTATTGACAAAAAAATGTACGCCACTGACTTTTTCTAATTTTGATTTTTTTTTCGGATTTACCAACTAATAATACAACTTTTTTGTTCCTGGAATTGTTTTCGTATCTTGCTTCGTTTCCGAGAGAAAAAGTAAAAACCACTTTATTGCATGTAGAAGAAAAATACCTACATACATATGTATTTCAAAGTTAATCAAAACTTATTCTCTTAGAATATCATAATATTTTACATCAACCTTGTATAAAATCAAGACACAGAAATGAGACGAAAAGACTAAGAAAACGTAAGAAAAACTAACTTTTAGCTACAAAAAAACACCTTTTTAGGACATCCTGTATATATATGTAAATTTACGTATTTCAACAGAATTGACCTTTCTCTAATACATTTTCATTTTCATTATAAAATATGTTAAAAAAACAGTTCTTCATTTATTATCCGATTTATATATTATAATTAAGTCAAACAAACACCCGGTACACTAAAGCCGGTCAAAAACACTATACGAGATATTAAATTATTCGCCAGAGTTGGTTGAATTTTTAACTAACTTATTTTCAATCCTGTATAAAATTGTCTAAAGACATGTAAGAAAAATTCACTCTTCAAATACGGATTCCTCTAGCTTTTGAGCAACACAAGTTAAAAATCTACTAATTAAAGGAGGATAAAAATATTACGAACCAAAAACGAATATGAATTTTGCACATATTTACACCATTCGTTGTAAATAGATATTTTAAAACTCACACAGAATCACTAAAAAAAAACTTACTTACTCCTTAGGTACATGGTTTATAGTTATCATGGTTTTAGTAGTAGTAGATCACTAGAAATATAATAATTACTTTTGCATGTTAAATTTTATGAGATAAATAAGGCTATTTGGGGGAAAATTACTGGGACCACAAACAGACACTTAATTTAAAACACATATATCACAATTTTTAAGCTCAACACCACAAACATTGAACTAAAACCCGAATTTTGTGACATCTTGACGTATATGGTAAATTTAACCTTTGCCAAATATCTCATGGCCACCTTTTTATATTTCAGAATGGGTACGATCCCAAAAAAGCCTAATTTTTTTTCAGTTTTCGTGGCATAAAACCATATATTTCTGTAATGTTAGTGATACACTTTTAATTTGTCTTAGTAAAAGTTGTTGAAAAAAGGCCGGGGAATCAAACAAACCCAATATGAATGTAAAAGAAATAGTTTTCCTATAACATATCTCAGTAAGAGGAAATTTTTTTTCAAAATTCGAAATATACGTTTTATATCTTTTGAGATGCGCTTTCCGATGAAGTACTCAAAGTTTTCTTCAAACATTTTTTTAACCTAAAAAAAATAAAAACCGTTTAAAAAATTGTAGCTTTCAGGTTTCCTCGAAAATCTACAATTTCTAAATTTTTTAGGTATAGGAAGATGTATTGTAAAAACAAAGTAATTGAGATGCTCTATCTTACGGTCTCAACCGCATTTTTCGTTTCAAAGCCATTAATTTCCGAAAAAGGGCCTGTTTTAATTTTCAATCGACCAAAAAAAATACTTGCCATTTAGACAGAGTGGTCACATTTCTTGAAAAATGTTTACGGAACCCCTTGTAGAATTTTATGATTTCTAATAATACCGCGCAATAGCTCTAATAATTTATATTTTCTTGAAAAAGTGCAAAGGTCCACCTGCTTCCCCTTAGACTTATTTTTACAAGCCAAATTATTCCAATTAGGATTTATTTTCCCTAATATTCGTCTATTTTTGAGCGCTCAATTTATCACAATTAAGGTTCATTAGCGCAAGTTTAAAAAACATTTTAAATTCCTAATTGTAAGTTAATATAATGATTTTCTCGAATACACAGATTTTATTACAGTAAATTGCTTACAATTTAGGAATATTCCGTATAGTTACGTCCAGTGGTGTAGCGTACTTTCAGTCAGGGCCGTGATATTCTACTATAGGCAACACGCAAAATTTGTATGTATAGTATTTGTAGAATTATATCGTTGATCTTTAGACTGCAATAAAACCCTCATTATCCCTTTGACCATAAAATAAATAAGGAAATCCCAAATTTTAAAACCTTTTCGAGTAGAGCCGGACCAGGTACAAATTCAATTTATACCTATGCCTGATGCATATATAAATACAAACTGATTTTTAATAATTTTAGTATTTAGTGGTTTTCCGGCGAGTAATTTTTATTTGGGCTTATTAGTGGTAGAATGTGGCGTCCTTGGAATTGTGCTGATAGGGGGGCATCTTCAAGTGTCATTTTTTAAAAAAAAGCATTTATCTACCGATGCCAAACTAATAATTAAAAATGTGTATCAATCTTTGTTGAGTAGAAATTTTAATTCGATGGATGCTTTAGCAGAGACGTCTACTTTGACAAAAACTCCGTTATCTTCGGTAAGAGACATAGTACTTAAACCTGTTAATCCTAGAAAAAATCGGAGTGATTTTGGCACATTTAGAAGCGTGGACGAAAATGACATGGATTTTTTAAGAAGAAAGATTTACCAAATGTATGAGGCACAAACCCACTTTGATTTCCCTCAAAGAGCGGCTGATTAAAAACGAAAAAAATATCTCTTGTAGCCTTTCAAGTCTTAGGAAAATATTGCATAAAATGGGTTTTAAATACCGAAGCATTAATAAAAGACAACCATTAATGGAATCTCACCGTTTACGGGAATGGAGACTTAAATATTTAACAGCTGTTAAACAATTTAGAGAAAAAAATCGTCTAATTATTTACCTTGACGAAACATGGTTCGATACCCATGACACTCCAAGAAAAGGTTGGGATGATTCTTCCAAAAATTGTCAAACCAAGGCACCATCAAATAAAGGCAAAAGAATCACAATATTACATGCTGGTTCAGAGAACGGGTTTGTTCCAAATTGTCTGTTGCTTTCAGCTAAAAACATAGCAGATTCTTCTTTAGATTACCATCAAGATACCGACGCACAACTTTTTGAAGATTGGTTTAAACATAAACTCCTTAAAAATATACCTGAAAATAGCGTCATTGTAATGGGCAATGCTAGTTATCATAGTCGGCAAGCAAAAATCATTCCCAATTCTAATAATACAAAAGCAGAAATTCATAATTTGATGATTGAAAATGATTTATATTTTGAAGAAATTTACAAAAAACGAGAACTGCTAGAAGTATTAAAAGCTTTTAAAATAAATAAGGAATACGAGTGTGACAAACTTGCAGCAGAAAATGGACATACAGTGTTGCGTCTTCCTCCATACTATTGTATATTCAATCCTATTTAGTTAATATGGCACCAATTAAAATCCAATATTAGGAGAAATAATATTTCTCCTACATTAAATGCATCTGTAGTAGAATTAATTAAAAACGAAGAAAAATTTCTACAGACAGCTGGAAAAACTGTGTACAGCATGTACTTAAGGTGGAAAATTCTTACAATTGTATGATTACAAATGTTCAACCCTTAATTATAAGTTTATATAAATTGTCAATAGTTTTTAAGAATTTAATTAATTTTTATTGTACTTGTTATCCTAATAGTTATACTTTGAAATTATATTATTTTCAATTATCATTAATTGTTATCATTATTTTACATTTATTATAGGTACCTACCTAAAACTAAAAATAGCTGTCTATTTATTTTAAATTATAAAAATAAATCATGTGGTGTAGGTACATTTTCAAGCCGACCCTGATCCCATTTATTTAGCTTTGAAGAGGTTGAGGCGTATACAATAGGATTTAATCAGGTAGACTATTTATGGCAGTAAGAGTCAACGGTATAATTCTGCAAATGTTATATAACTTTTTTTACTTTCTATTAAATAAGTTATAAGTTTATTAATATTCTTTGGTTTAAAAAATTGTTACTATCAGTTAATTATTAAGCTTGCTGGTATAAATAAAATACTTACAAGTAGACTCTACGCTCTTTAAATATTTAGTTAGAAAGATAATTTTACAAACAATATTTTCTGGCCTTTTGTATTGCGAAATCTGATATATATTTATCAAAAGAAATGTATTCTGCAATAAGCCTCTCTAAGAATAATATGGCAGTATTAGATAATCTTTCTTGGGACATGGTCGATCTTAAATAATTTTTTATAAGTTTTAATTTTGAAAAAGTCTGTCACAAGAAGCACTGGTGACTGGAATTGTAAGAAAAATTTGTAATGATGTAGCAAAATTGGGATACGCTGCCAGTAGCTCAAATTTATGTAGGTTTTGTTACATTTCCAATGCAGATTGACACTGGAAATCAAAAAGTTCTTGCGCTGGAAATTTAAAACTTTCTGCTTCCTGAATAAATTCGTTACAATTGAAGTCGTTTGGATATTTAGCGCACAAATCTTTAATGAATTTTTCAGTATCAGAAAGACTAATTTTGGAAAGAATTGCTCCATTAAGAAAACTGAAATCACTGCAAATCTCATGTAAACCTTTATATCTGTTACTTAACTGCGTTATTATTGAATCGATGACTTGAAATAATAGTTGTTTTTGTTTTGTTTTTGGGTCTAAATAAAAATCATTAACAAGTTCACCACTTTTTTCTTTAATTTTTCTTTTTCGAATATCCGTGTATTCAGTTGAAATATTGCAATTTTGAGAAATCAGCAAAGCATTTTTTTCAGATTTTTCAAAATAACCATCTCTATTTGCTTTGATTTCTTCCAATAACCCTTTAATGTGTTTGCATGCTGTATCTAATGCAAACTCCTTTTTCTGAAGTAAGAGATTTACTTTATTAATTTTATCTAATAAAGATGACCAAAAAACTAAAAGAATTACAAAGTCGAAAATTTTAAGATTTTTTGAAAATTTTTTGCCCCAACTACTGTTTCACCAGAATATATTGAAACATCAGTTATGTCTTCTAGAAGATCCAAAACCAATTTAAATTGAGTGAGAAGTGCGTTCAACGCTAATGCTTTCGATGACCACCTTGTATCGCGAAAGCCTTTTAAAGTAATATTTATTTTATTTTTTAATTTACTCCAGCGTACCGTGGATGCGCAAAAAAATTAAATAAATTCTGAATAATTCCAAAAAAGGTTATTATTACGGGACTAACTGAAGCACTGTGTAAAGCCACTAAATTTAAGTTATGTGCAGGGCATGGGACAAATCTTGCAGTAGGATTTTCTTGCAATATCCTAGCTTATTGACCTGCCATCTGCCATCAATTCTAATAGAAGTTTTTATATTTTGACCAGATGGATTATTCTAATAAACCTTTATATTATTTATCATTATTCAGAATAATTTTATTTATGACTATATGCAATTTTAATGCCGCTGACGGCTGCGGAAATTACAGCCGGCTGAAACGCTTCAAAAGATAAGGGCTGCGTGTGTCGGTCGTTTGTTTTCGCACAGTGGACCATAATCAACAAGTTAGGAGGAAAACTAATTCTTTACATACCTCGGTTTATTTGGAACCTGATGCGTTAAACCAATTCTACTGCTCTGTGACGCGAAGTTTAACCACAAACTTACCCTGTCAGATGAATCCTCTCGATTATCTTAACGATATGTGGTGCCCCCAGGATTTCTGTCCGACTATTACGGATATTGAGGAGTTGCAGGGTATCTTTAAGCGAATACACAACAAATATTCGGCAGTATCTGATGGTATTTTGGTCAGAATATTGGAGTGCTTACCGGAGGTCTCACTTCATGCTCTTGTCGATGCCATTAATGTTTCTTTTCTACGGGGCGAATTTCCTTCCTGTTTAAAAAAATGCGATTGTCGTTCCCTTGTTTAAGGGAGGAAGTCCTGAGGATCCTTCGAACTATCGACCTATTTCACTCCTTTGCACCCTTTCGAAAGTAACTGAAAAAATAGTAAGATCCAGACTACTCAATTTTTTAACCACTAATAATCTTATAACTTCATCTCAGTTTGGTTTTCAGTCATTCAAAAACACTGGTGATGCTATTTTCTCACTCCTACAGAATATTTTCCTTAATTTAAATGATGACGATGCTGTCGCGGCAGTATTCTGTGATTTTTCCAAGGCATTCGAGTGTGTGAATCACCGACTGCTGCTGCGAAAGCTTCAGCAGTATGGCATTCGTAACACGGCGCATGGATGGATTTCATCATATCTTAGTGAGCGATCGCAGGTTGTGTCCATTGATGGAAGATGCTCTGGTCTGTCTTATATTGAGTTTGGGGTGCCAGGGTTCTGTGTTGGGCCCTATCTTATTTTTATTGTATATAAGCGACCTTACAAGTATAGTAATTAGTGGCCAGTTTACACTTTTCGCGGATGACACCACTCTTCTATGGCATTCAAGCAGTGGTGAACTCTTGAAGACTGTCACAAATCGAGATCTTCGAAAAATTAAAACTTGGTGCGACTCTAATTCTCTTTGTTTGAATGTTAAGAAAACTAATATTTTGACGTTTGGCTTTAACTATAATGGTCTTGTTTTGGATAACAAACAAATTGAAAGTAAAGCAACCATAAAATTTCTTGAACTATTTATAGACTCCAAGCTTAAATTCGAAAAACACGTCATTGAATTAAATAAGAAGTTAGCATCGGGTTGCTTTACTATTAGAGTGGTGTCACAAGAACTAGGTTGTTCAGCGGCAAAGATGGTATGTATACCACTCGCTGCTTCAGTCCCATATGAGATATGGTATTGCATTTTGGGCATTCTGCAATCAACAGCTTTCAAATTCTGTTTTCGTTTTTTAGAAGAGAGCGCTTAGGTATATAAGTGGGGCAAAATATCGGGACCATTGTCGGCCATTATTTAGAAAGTTTGGGCTTTTAACGGTTATAAGCCTATTTATTTTAGAAACGGTATGTTTAATACATAAGAGATCTTCAAGCAACAATTCCCAAAATGTATACAGCACCAGGCAAAGCTCTAACTTTCGGCTTTCAATTCCTAGATCGGCATTGACTAAGCGCTCTCTAATTGACGAAAGCATTTGAGAGTGGAGTATAGATTTTTGGATTATGTGCATTTTCGCAGAGCGGTGAGAGGCCTCCTGGCACAAAAGGCGTGTGAGTATACTCCGACACACGGTTAATGGTCATGACTAACTAATCCCTTTATACTTTATACCTACTTGTCCTTCTATCTTGACAAATAAATCATTCCGGCCCATGGTGGTAGTAGGAAGATTGAAACAATGCTTGTATATGTACAAACATTTATTGTGTATTGCTGACTTTGACGTAAATTATTAATATGCGTAAAAGTAGTAAGCCGTAATATATAATTTTTATTATACAGGGTGTCATACGTAAAAGTTTCAGCCCCCTTTATTTTCTTTAGTTTTTGAGATATCAAAATAAATTTTGTGTTAAATATTTTTGTCTCCATTCCACTAACCGTTGGGTCTCTTTAATGCAAATGCGCTTGTCACCTTTTTTAAATCGAAATCCAATTTTGTGCAGGAATCGGCGTAACGTTTCGCGACTAGCAGCAAATCGACCATTTGCTAATAACTTTTCTCGCAAAGAATCAAGTGACGAAATCTGCTTAAGCTCATACATCGCATACACTTCCCTGCGAATCAACTATGCATCACCATTTCCAAACACTTTCAATGTGCCTTTGTCAGATCTGTCCTTCCTCTCCAGTGAATTGTCTTGGTCGAGGAACCGACGCAAGGACCTTGGAATGCCGGTTAACTCCACTGTCCTCTTAATGGCAGCTTCTATGCCCTCTGACGTTTTTAGAAGACCTGCAGACAAATATTTTCCGTAAGATTTTGACCTGATATTTTTGTATCACTCTGTGTGGCTATAAGGTCGGCCCAATGAAAGAAAATGCTTGTTTCGACTTCCAAAATAACAGTAAAATTTTAAAAAAATCTGTCCAGAATCCATAAGAAGTTTAATATGTTCTTTCATATCAAAACTAAAAAAAATATAAATTTTACCTTGATATACTCGCAAAATAATCCTCTTGCAGCACATCTGTAAATGGCAATTTGTTTTTTGCTCGTTTTTGTCTTTAATTCCGTCGTCGGATTCACAGTGTTCAACCCACGGTCTGAACATTTTAAAAATTGCTAATATTAATAACACCACTGAACACCGTTGGAAGACACAGTTCAAATGATTTAATTATAATTCGACAATTCCTAATGTGTCGACAGGTATAATTAATTATACCTTAAATACGTACATTATCAAAATAAAAATAAAATACCTCCCTGTTACTTAGAAACGCTTACAAACCAGCCCTTAATTGGTTTATGGTGGGTAAAGTCGCCCGATCGTTATAAAGCAGGTAAAGTCATGACCATTAACCGTGTGTCGGAGTATACTATCGGGATGAAATTTAACACTTCTTGTGGACTTTATTATAATGTTTTTTGAAGTTAAGCCATTTTTTTTAACTATTTTAAATTGTTGTTTGATTTATTTTTTATATTAGTTTTTATCTTTTTAAACTTTCTGATATCTATTTTTTCTAAATTTTATTTTGTCTATTTATTATTCTTTTACCTTCTGACATCGTCTTAGGTCGTAGGATAAATTTAGCATTAGTTGCTTTGTCTACCGGGTGTTGCATCGTCGCGCGGGACATAGGAAATCCCATGTAATTTTAAATGGGGTCAATTATTGGCTTCCCTAATTATTTTAGAGAAAAATTCTATTTAGGTTTATTAAAGAGCACTAAAACCCACATTCAAAAGAATAACTTTAGATATTTTTGATGAGCCCGTTTACGGGTTATCGCCGATTTCTTTTTAACTATTTCTCCTTTTTATGGCCCCGTATTTGCGGGCACCAGTCAAGGTAAAAGATGACTGTCAAATAAAGTTGTCATTTTGAAATGTGTGCTTTATTGTTATAAAAACTCGTACATCGAAAATATTAGCCATGAATTACACTTCTGAAGAAAAAATATTGATGATTAAATGGTATTATCAAGGAAATAGTTATCAAAATGTGTCAGACATGTTTGCTGCTCTGTATCCGAATAGACCGATACCTGCAAAATCTACAGTCGAAAGGACTATCAAGAAATTTGAGACAAAAGGCACTGTAATAAATACCTGCAGATGCGAAGAAAGGCAGGAACAAAGAAGATATGCAAGAAATGATAGGGACTTGCAAGTTTTATTGTGCGTGGAAGAAAATGATGGGAAGATCAGCACAAGGAAACTTGGGGATGACATAGGATTAGATCACACCACAGCGTTACGAGCTTTGAAACGACATAAATATTATTCATACAAATATGAAAAGCACCAAGAGCTAAGAGATAGGGACAAAATACGACGACTTGAGTTTTGTTTTGGTATGATGGAAAGAGCAAACATGGATAGGGAATTTTTAAAAAACATTTGTTTCACTGACGAATGCACATTTACCTTAAACAATCAACCCAATGTTCAAAATTATCGATATTGGAGCAAAGAAAACCAACACAGGTTTGTGGAAACAAGGACGCAATATCCACAAAAAGTTAATGTATGGGCTGGGATTTTCGGAGAAAATATTATCGGGCCATTATTTCTTACACGAAATTTAAATGCAGAATATTTTTTGGAACTAAGTACTTGAAGATCATATTTTACCTACTTTACATGATGCCGCCAGGGAAAATCAGGAAGTTTGGTACCAAATGGATGGCTGCCCGGCACATAGTACCCTGGCTGTCCGGGAATATTTAAACCGTGCTTTTAATGGAAATGTTATTGGCTTAAATCATACAGTAAATTGGCCAGCCAGGTCTCCTGATTTATCGCCAAATGATTTCTTTCTCTGGGGCCATTTAAAAAACAGGATATACAAAGATAAAAAAATACCCAAATCTAGACGAGTTAAAAAATGCTATTTCTGCCGAATGCAATAGAATTTCAGTTTACCAACTAGTGAATGTAAGAAGAGAATTTTATGATCGCCTCGGTTATTGTCTAGCAGTCAATGGAGGAATATTTGAACATTCTAAAGTTCTAACAATTTAATAGCACCTACCTATTAATTAGTAAAATATTGAAACATGTAAAATGTCATAATTAACCTTGTAATTGGATACTATATTTTAGTTTTATTCAGATTAATTTGTACTCATAAATACACCTTTAATATTTTCGATGTACGAGTTTTTATAACAATAAAGCACACATTTCAAAATGACAACTTTATTTGACAGTCATCTTTTACCTTGACTGGTGCCCGCAAATACGGGGCCATAAAAAGGAGAAATAGTTAAAAAGAAATCGGCGATAACCCGTAAACGGGCTCATCAAAAATATCTAAAGTTATTCTTTTGAATGTGGGTTTTAGTGCTCTTTAATAAACCTAAATAGAATTTTTCTCTAAAATAATTAGGGAAGCCAATAATTGACCCCATTTAAAATTACATGGGATTTCCTATGTCCCGCTCGACGATGCAACACCCGGTATAATAATATAATAATAATGTATTTTTGACAATAAAGCATGTTAAATAAAATAAAAATTAAATATTTACGTATAACAATGGTAGCATAGGTTAATAAATATTACAAAAATGCCTCACAAAAATGTTTGAATAGGTTTAAAAAAATTTAATATCGACATCCCAAAAAAGCCTCCGGTAGCCCTCCTGTGGAGTAGGCCACGAGCCGCCACTGCAATCAATCCTGTTTTGCAAAGCAGATTGGTAGCGTTATCGTTGCCGATGGCAAAATGGCGATATCCCCCAGACATCTCACGCCAAAAGCACACAGCATAGAAGAAAATATGTTTTATTATGTCTGCCTGCGGATTTTCTAACCTTTTCCTGATATTTCTAATTAGATTTCCAGCTAACGGCCTTTCTAATTAAAGACGCACAGAATAGAAATAATAGCGAGACCATTTGCCAAGTTTTCCCGATTTTTCCAAATCGAAATGTTAAATTTTTGGCTTAGGCGCAGAAATGCGGACCGATCGAAAAATAACTTGCGATGGCACAAATTAAATCATTTATTTTGGATTTTCCTGACTAATTATTGTCGCAGAGTGCAATAATTTGTATTTTTGTTTTGTTATCGTTGATTAATTTATTGGATATTTTGCTGAAGGCTCTGACTACTAATTCAAGGACTTAGGAGGAGTTTTCTTCTTCTAATACTACAAAAAGTCAAAAGTTTTTCACTAAAACATCAAAAGAAAAACACGAAAACTGCAAAAAAACAGCTATTTACAATAAGTTCGTCAGTTTTAAAGTCTAGTTTAATTTAATTTAATTTTTTTTTATTTAAATTTATCAGAACTAAAATTAAATGATATGAAGCCAATTTACCAATATGCATATACTGCGCTAACATATACAGGGTGGTCCAACGAAAACTTAACATCTCGATTTTCCTGCTTTAAAATGAAAATGTGGAAAATCGCTCGGACCCGTCGATTTCTGATTCGAGGGGGAATAACTTTTACGCTTTTTTCGTCTCCGTAACTTCAACCCCCTAACGGGGGTGAGCTCAACCCCCTGATTTTGAGTAGGGATGAGGGATGTTGCGATACCTCATTTTAAAGATCTTATCGAGTACTATCTGACCCTAAAATTTCGCTTCAATATTTTCATCTTTAACGAAATGACAGCTAAAATAGTGGAACACTACTTACTTTTGTGATTACTTTATTAAATGCTGAAAATGGCCACCATTCACTTGCATGCAGTAAAGAACGCTGGTGTATGAGTAGAGAATGTGGAATTTACCTCGAGGATATTACTCTTATCAGACGCATTTGAATTATTTGTTTATTTGTTAATTTTTTTGTCCAAAAAAGTAGACGGACCATGTTTTTTAAGAACGTTAAAACTGTGTCAAAGCGATTGTAACTTTGTAGTAGAATTAAAATGGTGTATTCCGTAGAAGAAAAGGTGGAAATGATAAAATTATTTTTTAGAAATAACGACTCTGCGCGAGTAACAGCGACTTTATTTAATGAACGACATCCTGAAAAAAATGTATCCGCTGCTTACGTTGTGCAACTGGTTGCCAAATTTGACGCTACTGGTTCAGTCGGAAACAAAAAGAGGGTGTATGAAAGAGACGAAGCGAGGGAAGTGGCTGTCTTAGGTCAAGTAGCAATGGATCCGACCCTTAGTACTAGGAAATTGCCCGATGTATCTGGTGTTTCACGCACAACAATCATGAGAATCCTTAAACAACATAAGTTCCATCCTTTTAAGATACGACTGGTTCAGGAACTGAATGAGGATGATTTCGATCGCCGACTCCAGTTCTGTGAAGTGGTCAGTGGAATTATTAACAATAATCCTAACTACATGTTCAATATCTGTTTCTCGGATGAGTGTTCATTTTACCTTAATGGCATTGTAAACAGGCATAACTGTCGGTATTGGTGAGATGAAAATCCAAGATTATTTCGTGAAGTGCATACTCAGCATCCCCAAAAGTTAAATGTTTGGGCGGGTATTTATGGAAATCACATAATCGGCCCTTTTTTTATACTTGGTAATCTCACTGGCCAAATTTATTTAAAACTATTAGAGAACGCTATTTATCCAGCCCTCGTTCAAGAATTGAAGAATGAAGAAGACCATGTAACGATCATTTTTCAACAAGATGGCGCACCACCTCATTTCGCTCAACCTGTGCGTCAGTTCTTAGATGAAAATATTCCTCAGGCCTGGATTGGAAGAAGGGGACATATTGAGTGGCCACCCAGATCACCTGATCTGGCTCCACTGGACTTTTTTTTATGGGGTCACCTGAAATCTAAGATTTACGCTACCCAGCCTGAGTCACTGGATGATTTGCGAATTCGGATCGTTAATGAATGCCGTCAAATTCGACCAGAAATGTTGAGTAATGTACAGGGTTTTCGCTTATATTTAGACCCCTATCTAGAGCGAAAACAATAAGAGATAGAAAAAAACTTTAAATACGAAAGTTTTAGGATTTTTACTGAACCATCAGAATCTTAGCAAAAAATTTTCAAAAGATGATTACAATGCCGAAAAAAATAAGCAACTTATGTTTTTTTAAATGGAACACCCTGTATTTATTTTATTAAAATTATAGATATTTATTCCCTGATTCCAAAAATATATAGTTTGTCTATATTAGCTTAAACCGTTTTTAAGATATTAGCAATCAAAATTTTAAAAAGTTGTATTTATTTTCGTTTATAAGTCTAGAATGCCTTGAAAATCAAAAGATAAAGTATTTTCTTATTGCAATTATTACGCCTAGAAAGCCATGAAAAACAGATGTTATTATGACATTTTTGGCATTGCTTACTTGTTTGCTTGTAATAAACTAACATTTTTCTTCGTATTTATAATAATAAAATGGGATATTCTGCAGCAGAATAATTTGATGTTATTCGTCTAGATTAGTCAAATAAAAGGAATTCATTTACAACTCGTAATGAATACCACAGGTCATTTCCCAATAGATTTTTAGCTTCCAAAGCACTATTAAATATGTTGTAAAAAAAATTTGAAGAGACCAAAAGCTTAGAAAGGAAAAATAGGACAGCAATGAGGAATGAGGAATTAGACTTACTTAAATGTCTTGCTATTCTATGAAGGTGGTTATTTCCATTATTTATACTTGTTATTAAACCCTACTATAATTACTTTTGTATTACAGAAAATTATGAGTATTCTGTACCAGATGCGGCGGGCCATTTTAACAAATCTTTATCAAAAATTCACGAAATTAAAAAAAAATACTGGTATTATCCCTATAAATTTTTACCAGTCCAAAAATTAACAGAAGATCACAAGAGACAGCGGTTAGAGTTTTGTTTGAATATGTCAAGAAGGCGTGAAATTAATGGAAATCTTTTAAACAAAATTTTATTCACCGGCGAGGCAACTTTCAGCACAGCTGGTATGTTTATCGAAAAAATAAATATTTTTGGGCAACTTCTAATCCCCACAAAATTCAGCCTATTAGAATTTAGGGCCGTAGGTCTATAAATGTTTGGTGCGGCATTATAGGAAATAAAGTCACTGGTCCAATAATTTATAATAGGACTTTAACTGGCCTTATGTCTTATTTATATTATTTATTTATTTATAATTTATTATTATATTTATATTTCGAACTTCTTGAGAATGAGATTAAAAACTTTTTAGAAGAGCTTCCTCTTAACCAACACGCTATGCTTATCTGGCCAGCCCATAATGTTGCCCCTGTTACAAGGTATTTAAATGAAAAATATAATTTGTGGATTGGAAGAAACGGGCCAATAATGTGGCCGGCAAACAGCCCCGATTTGACGGTGCTGTATATTTTTCTTTGGGGCTCTTTAAAAAACAAAGTTTATTACAATAGGCCAGGGAACATTCAAGTTTTGGAATAAAGAATTCGAGAAGAAATTTTGGTGCTAAATAGAGACTATCGAGGGTTCATTATGAACTCAATAGATCATAAATTATTGGGAAATACTCAAAAATGTATAATAGATCAAGGGAGTTACGTTGAAAATCAGTAATTTTTTGTTTATGTTTAATTATTTTTGTTTTTAACATTGCATTAATTTTCTTTTAAAATTTAAATAACAATCATGAAAGTAAATTTTTGATTTTAGTTAATTATTGTTACTAAAATATTAATATTTAATGATTAAATAAAAATTTTGATAGCAAACTACAAATTAATAGATATATCAAATGGAATTAAACTTGTTGCATTTATTTTTCAACGCCTCCTAAATATTATTTTAATAGTAAGAGAAGCATCACCAATGTAGGCCATTTGATTTTCAAGGCATTCTAGACTTACAAACGAAAATAAATACAACTTTTTAAAATTTTGATTGCTAATATCTTAAAAACGGTTTGAGCTAATATTGACAAACTATATATTTTTGGAATCAGGAAATAAGTATCTATAATTTTAATAAAATAGATACAGGGTGTTCCATTTAAAAAACATAAGATGCTTATTTTTTTCAGCATTGTAATCATATTTTGAAAATTTTTTGCTAAGATTCTGATGATTCAGTAAAAATCCTAAAACTGTCGTATTTAAAGTTTTTTTCTATCTCTTATTGTTTTCGCTCTAGATAGGGGTCTAAATATAAACAAAACCCCTGTACGTGAACGTTTTGAGCAAAATTTATTTTACTGCAACGAAGTGAATGGTGGCCATTTTCAGCATTTAATAAACTAATCATAAAAGTAAGTAGTCTTCCACTATTTTAGCTGTCATTTCGTTAAAGATGAAAATTTTGAAGCAAAACTTAAGGGTCAGATAGTACTCGATAAGATCTTCAAAATGAGGTATCGCAACACCCCTCATCCCTATTCAAAATCAGGGGGTTGTGCTCACCCCCGTTAGGGGGTTGAAGTTACGGAGATGAAAAAAGCGGAAAAGTTATTCCCCCTCGAATCAGAAATCGACGGGTCCGAGCGATTTTCCACATTTTCATTTAAAAGCAGGAAAATCGAGGTGTTAAGTTTTCGTTGGACCGCCCTGTATATTATACAATGTATGTATGTTTGCTTTGAGATTCTTATTTTTTAGAATAATTAGAAACTAATGATTGCTTCATATGCATTTTAAAATTCTGAATAATGCCTTGGTCCAAAAGTTGAAAAGTGAGGTAGGATTGGGTGGAAGAAAAATAAGTTTGACTATATCCAGTGTAATTTTGGGATGAGACGTTGCGTTATCCAGAAACAATACCACTTTACTATTCTGCTTCTTCATCTTGGTGTCAAATCTGTGAAGCCGTGTTGTCATGATGTCTACTGTCATCAGTGTCATCCACACTTTTTTATTCAAGACCCATAACTTATCGATATGTGCGCCCTTAAAACATCTAGAATTTTTACTTTTGCCTATTATAAGTGGTTCTTCCTCCTCACCTTCCATATTTGCACAGAACAGAATTGTAAATCGTTGTTCTGCTATTTTTATTCCTGTACACTTGTCATCTTTCAATGCATATGCTTTTGTTGACAATGCACGATAGTAGAGACCTGTCTCATCTGCATTAAATACGTCCCTTGAGGCATAATCCTTTAAAATGGTCAATAGCCTTTCTTTCCAAGCAGTTACATCTTCAATATTGATATTAGCTGATTCGCCACATATTTTCTTGAAGGTAATATCGTGCAGAAGACGGAATTTTTCTGATCATCTATTTGATGCTTTGAAATTATCATTGAGATATTGAGCAAATTCGAAGGCTTTTGCTTAAATTATGGGCCCGGATATTGGTAAGTGCTTGTTTCGCGCCTTACAAAACCAGTTTAAAACAACTTCCTTCACTGCCAGTCCTTCGGTTTTGGGAAATTTTCTTTTTTGTTCAGCGTTGCCACCTTCTTGAAACAAATTTCTAACTTCTGCTTTATTTTTCCGCAACATAGTCACTTATTCGGTCTTACCCACTTTCAATTTTTCAGCCAATTTCCTGGTACTTAAACCAGCTTTTCACTTTCCTCGATTAATTCAACTTTTTCGCTTAATACTTCTACAGGATGTCCCACTTATAATATAAATAAAAAGCCTTGAGAAATGGTTAGCAGATAAAAAGCTACTGGCTTTGTTACTCGCCTAGCACGGGATCTGTTTAATGTGTTACTTGTAAATTGTTTCCAACAACATAGTCACAGTTTAAAACTGAATATTAAGATTGATCAAACATTTCAGGAGACATATACAACCACCAGCAGACAAGTGATCACAAAAATTGAAATTGAAATGCTAAATGGGTAGTCTGTCGAAGTTCCTCTTCAGTTCTGTGCCGGGTCTTGTATATACCTCCATAGAAAGAAGTCCAACACCGATAGATCGGGCCATCGCGCTGGCCATCTTAAAGAAAGGGCAATTAAATATTATTATTGGAATGGCAACGTAAAGAGAACTAACAAGTAGTACAGAGAGGGATAATTCTGGTCCTATATGTGCCTCAATTAAAATTTTATGTGAAAAACACAGAGATGGGGAAAGATTTCCCGAACTGACCAGTAGCCAGAACTTAGTTTGACCGAATGACACCAACGACAGTTTTCCGTCAAACCCAAGAACCCACCGAAAAGGTCACAGAGAATAAACCATATTTGAGAGAACATAACCTTAAAATGAAAAGCGGTTTTGCGCACGGAAGTAGATCTACGGACTTGCGGTTCTACGACACAAAATAAAACATCACCAGAACAACCTTACAGCATACTGTACATGCCTTTTAGAGACACCCTATATAATACTTAAGTAATTGTTGAAATATCGCAAGAAGAAGTAAAAAAAGTCGAAGACAAATAAAGCATTTTCCGCGAAACTACGAAATGCACTCTACGTGCTTTCACGCAGTCTATAACAATCTCGAAGCCGCCGGTTTTTAAAGAGCATGAGGAATTTATAAGAATTTATTTGAACCCAACCTTTGTTTCGAAAATTATATCTTCGCTTTTACGGCTTTTCTCTGTAAAACGGCCAAAACGGCGATAGCGTACGGTCGTCTCACGCTTTTCTTCTTTTGCGCGCTTAATGTGTACACTTTGATCACGATATAATTATTATTGACACAAGTATTCGATTAACGTTATAGGTTTTCATTATATGGTTAAAGCGAAAGTATAAAACAGTCAGACGATAATATGACAAAACAAAAGAGGAAACCACAGCTCACTCAATTCGTCCGCTCTTTTTGCTCCATTTGTCTCCATTCACTTGTTTTTGTGCGCTCGTCTCGGTTTTATTCGTTTGTTTCCAGGCCTGCCTTGTCGTTTAGTCGTAATCACGGCAAATTAGAGCCAATAGAGTCGCAGAGCGAGAATCCGTAGATCTCACGACAATTGAGGGTCAATTTAACCAATTTAGGCTTTTTAACTATTCATAAAATTTCGTATTTATAGAGGTTGTTAGGTTGATAAAGTGCATTTATTTTGCATATGCGTCGCTGCAAAGGGGGAAATGGGCGATTTAAAATGATTGCCGTTCGTTTAAATAGCCGGTGTAGATATGAAAGTGGATTTTGCACACCGTATTTTAAAACTCCTAAATACGTATTTTTTTAAAAAAGCTAAAGAAACTTTAAAAATACCACGGCTGTCAAAACTTCAAACTTTAAAATAGATAAAGGCTGAGACACAATCAAAAACTTAAGATATAAGAAATTAGATTTATGATATAAGAATTAAGATTTAAGAACGAACATATGTTGTTCTATGTAAACAACGCACAATGAAATTTCTAGAATTAAGGAATAGGATTTAAGCTTTAAAAAACCGATTTGTTGGTTTTAAGAAAAAAGGAATAGGAAATAAGCCAATCAGAAGTCGGCATGTTTGTTAGGTTTAGGCTGAGACACAATCAAAAACTTAAGATATAAGAAATAAGATTTATGATATAAGAATTAAGATTTAAGAACGAACATATGTTGTCCTATGTAAACAACGCACAATAAAATCTTTAGAATTAAGGAATAAGATTTAAGCTTTAAAAAACCGATTTGTTGGTTTTAAGAAATAAGGAATAGGAAATCAGCCAATCAGAAGTCAGCATGTTTGTTAGGTTTGACTTTTGACAATTTAATAACCTCAAAATTGTATTTTCAGTTTTTTCACTTGGTTTTTAATAAAAGTAAAAGTTTCATGTTAAGAGTTAAGGACTTTTTTGGCAAGCCTTCCATATTTTTTAAAAGTATAGGTGAGCTTGTCAAAGTTGTAAAAATAGTTTGTATTTGTAAACAAGAAAGTGGGGTTAGGACAATAGTTTAGAATTTAAAAATCGCGCCGTTTTTAAGTAACCGGATTGGTTAAATTTAGGTAATAAAATTTTAATTCTGTCCTGTACTCCTATTCCTTAACACCTAAATCTTAAATCCTATTCTTTATTTCTTAAGTTTTTGATTGTGTCTCAGCCTTAACCAAGCATAACACTAAATTTAAAGTGAGGTTAAGGTTAAGTCTTATACTGATTATCGACGGGAAAGATTTTTTATCGATTTGTTGTTTTTGAGGTGTATCGGAAATAATCTTAAAAGAAAAGGACTGAATTAGTTTAAAATATGGCAGAGTAAGTATTATCTGTTGAACAACAGACTCTCGGTTTGGTTTTTTTTATTAGGACCTCGGGTAAGTGGTTTCAAATTTAAATAACATATTCTGTTAGGACATTCTGAAAAGATTAAAAGTGCTCGCAGTAATTTGGAAATCCAAGTTAAAACTGAGGTAAAAAGTGATCTTGTTCAATATATTTTAAGTTTAAAATGTTGATTTTCGTCATTCGATGAACAAATTTAAATAAGAAGACTCCTAAAGCATTGAAGTTAATTAGCACGAGAGACAAGGGGAGTAGTAGGTCATTTCCAGAAAATTGGTATCAAAAATATGGATTGCTTACGGCGAGTGAAACCTGAAACTGTTTTGTTGCCAATGCATTTTACTTACAAATCAAAAAGCATGATATTTCAAAGGAGCATACAGTCAACTAAAACTTAATTTATTTGGTAAACAAAACATTTACTTATGACTTTATTATTGCCATCGTCACTAACATTATCTGTGTCAAATGAGCGAAGATTTTCGTATCTAAGCCGCGCTAAAACGTATTCTCGTAATGCCGTGCGAGCAAGAATTATTATCATCAAAGTGTGCTTTGCATCTAAGGCCGTATTGCTTAGCGCAATGGGTTGAAGCGTGTTTTCGTAAATGATAAGTGGCAATACAATCAGCCGTGACGTTAATTTCGTTTTAAGGTAAAAATGAAGATCACACTCAAACATAGCAGTAACCTAAATTTGAATGAAATATCTTCTAACACAACGCTGTGGTGAATAACGGCAGATGTAGCCTTCAAGCGACATCTCGTGGAAATCAAATGCATCACCTGGCCCGTCCAACAAGAATCAGTCAGAAATGGAGAAGCAAACTCCTGCAAAGACCCGGCGAGCCGGCATTCTTACAGAAGTCGCCGCCAGGAGCGCAGCATTAAAAGCCTTTAGATTTCTAATTGTTGGTACTCGGTCCGTATACTGATTCTTGTTAGACGGGCCCGGTGATACATTTGATTGCCACGAGATGTCGCTTAAAGGCTACATCTGCCGTTATTCATGCATCTTTCAGGGTCAAGTAGACTTTATGGTGTTGCTTTCTTTCGTCGGATTCTATAGCCTCACTGACGAGCTGTTATACAGCGAAACGCATCTGGGGATGTATCCGGCGAAGGGAAGCAACTAACCTTTAGATTTACAACGCTGCGGTGCTCCATACCATATATAATAACACCATACAATGTCCCAACCTATATTCAACAAATTATATCACTACAAATCATCCATTAGCGAAAGAGATTTACACCGGTTTCACAGTGAAAAACACGTGTTACCCACTCTGTTATTTAATTTAACCATCGCGAAATGCAATTTATCAGTCGCGTAACTTGACAACAACTAAATTTATAAATTCCGAAAGTCAAAAATAATGCTAAAATGCAATTGCGGAAAAGATTTTGGCTTTCGCTCATCCATTCGATCCAGTCGGCCGTGACTAGCTGTCGCAGAACAAATGGGATAGGCGCAAATGCTGTCTGCTCTTTAACAAGATAATTTTAAATGGATCTAGGCGACAATCTTGGAACAAACGATTTTTCTTTCCTTTTCAGCCATGTCGTAGGTATATACAGGGTGTTTCCTAACTACGGTACAAAACTTTAGAGGGTGATACGTAAGGTCGTTTTAAGAAAAAAGTTTCTATGAACATAATATGTCCCGAGTTGCTTCGTTTCTGAGATACAGGGTGTTGAAGTTTAAAAAAAAACCGGTCATAAATATCCTTAAACCGATTTGGTTGAAATTTGGTTCAATTATTTGAAGTAATAAGGCGCTTATTTAGCCCTAACTAGATTGAAATCATTAGGTCCAGTGGTGTCTCAATGGGCACCGCAGTCAATTATTATTGAGAAGAGGAAGTACGCCACTGCCTTTTTTTTACTTTTTTATTTGTTCAGATTAAGCAACTACAAATACAACTTTTTGTTCTCTTGTGTTTTTTTTCATATCTGGCTTCGTTTGCAACAAAAAAAAATAAAAATCACTTTAACTCATTCTAAAAGCTATCCATGGGCAACATAAAATAACAACCAAAAATAAAAAATAAACAATTTCGACCTTACAGTAAATGAGCAAAATGTCCACCTTCTGATAAAATGCACGACTGGTTTTAATAGGTTTACTTTTATTATCACATTTTTAGATTACCACATCTGCTATTTATACCAAATTATTGTCGAGGCCAAATGAAGTACCTACCCACCTGCTTTGGAGAGTAGCTGACTATTGTCATATTATCAGTAAAATTAAGAGTTGTCAATTAGCAGTGATTCCATCATGTACAATTTTACTAACGCTGAAATGGCTGGCATGCACTTTATTAATGAATTAGCAAATAGAAATGCGGCAGAAGCACGGAGAATTTACCAGGACAGATATCCTAACAGAGTAATCCAATGTGCTAAAACATTTAGAACGCTACATGCAAGATTATGTGAAACTGGGAATTTTAATAAAAATACAGGTGGTGGAAGACCAGAAACAGTAACAACGCCTGAACTAGAAGAAGCTATACTTGATGCAGAAAGAACTGATAGAAGAAGATCCTTCAAATAGTACCAGGAAGATTGCACTGCAGCTTGAAGTCTGCTCAAAAACCGTTTGGAAAGTTCTAAAAAGAAACCTCCTGTACCCATATCACATACAGCGGGTCCAAGCTCTACTGCCTCGGGATTTTTACCCAAGATTAATAATTTACCCAAGATTAGTGTTTTGCAGGTGGTTGATTCATAGGATGGCACACAATAATAATTTTTTACCAAATATTTCAGTTACGGACGAGGCAAATTTTTCATGAGATGCTATTATGAACTTTCACAATGACCATTTTTGGGACGACGAAAATCCCCACGTTATTAGAGAAAGTCATTTTCAGCAACAATTTTCGCTCAACCTTTGGGTAGGAATTATTGGTGACTAGTTGGCCCATTTGTTTTACCGCCAAGATTAATAGGGGAATCCTACACGAACTTTTTGCGACATCATTTACCCATTTTGTTAGAAGAAGTACCCCTACATGTAAGAGTCAACATGTAGTTTATGCACGACGGGGCTCCAGCTCATTTAAGTGTTTTGCTCGTCAACATCTCGACATCCCCTACCCTAATCGTTGGATTGGACGTGCAAGACCTCAAAATTGGTCAGCTCGCAGTCCTCTAGATTTCTATTTATGGGGTCATCTGATGGCTCTTTTTTATAAAACACCTGTACTAGATGTGAATGACTTGAGGAATCGAATAATTGACAGTTGCAATGTCATAAGGGATACTCCAGGTATTTTTGAACGTGTCAGACAATCAATGACAAATCGATTGCAGTCGTGCATTTTATCAGAAGCTGGACATTTTGCTCATTTACTGTAAGGTCCAAATTATTTATTTTTTATTTTTGGTTGTTATTTTATGTTGTCCATGGATAGCTTTTAGAATGAGTTAAAGTGATTTTTATATTTTTTCTCGCAAACGAAGCCAGACATAAAAAAGACACAAGAGACCAAAAAGTTGTATTTGTAGTTGCTTAATCTGAACAAATAAAGAAAAACTAAAAAAAAAAAGGTCAGTGGCGTACTTTTTCTTCTCAATAATAATTGGCTGTGGTGCCCACTGAGACGCCACTGGACCTAATAATTTCAATATAGTTAGGGCTAAATAAGCGCCTTATTACTTCAAATAACTGAACCAAATTTCAACCAAATCGGTTTAAGGATATTTATGACCGTTTTTTTTTTTAACTTCAACGCCCTGTATCTCAAAAACGAAGCAACTCCGGACATATGTTCATAGGAACTTTTTTTCTTCAAACGACCTTACTTATCACCTTCTGAAGTTTCGTACCGTAGTTAGGAGACACCCGTATAGAAAACATTACATTTTAATTTTTTTGTAACTTTTTACCAGCATCCACTGATAATCTTGAAATATAGCAACAAAGTTCCATCTAAAGAGCCAAATGGATGCGTTTTATCTTATTTGATTGTGACTCCGTAATGTAAGACCGTATAACAAACCGCAATAAATCCCTGGATACAATGTTGCCACATTGAAAAGTACACACAAGTTTTATGGGCATATTTAATTTATATTTATTTGCCCATCCGCATCCACGGGCGTAAATTTCAATCAACTATCTGTTATTTTCAAACTGTGTGCGCGATGCAAAACAAACAAATATTGATAATTGATTTGTTTTATTGCCTTTTTAGTGTTGAAACTTAGCGGATTTTTACTTTTAAGGCTCGCAAAGAATATAATGTCACCTTCACCGTTAATTTTTTGAAAATCTAAAACATGTGTTTAGGTATCTTATTTCGCACCTGTATACCAAATTTGAAGGTTTTCCAAAATCATTTACTCTTCTTTTGTGTATTAACGTAGGTAATTAACTAAAATATACAGGGTCGTTGGTATGTATGGAAACGGTCGATTATTTTCTTAAGTATAATAATTTAATAGCTATTTGTGTATTAAGAGCGGAAAGTGATACTTTGCCGATTGAGACAGAAAGTTGCCACGCGACGCGTCAGCGGAGCTCGGCAATCTGTCGAAAACGGCAAAGAACTTTCCGCTCGAATTACACACTAGATTTTTTCTACGATCACGATATATATGAAAAATAGTATATACTAGTTTAATTTTTTTTTTAAAACCTGACATGGGCCAACTTTTTTATTTAAAGAGTTAGGTAGTTATTTAAGCAAAAATAACTTACACTAACAAAAATAGAGAATACAATTATTTTGTTGAAAAAATTAAGTAAAATACTTGTATTATTGCCAAGTTTGTCGTAAATTCTTAACAAAACTAAGCAAACAAAACACACAGCTTTATTAAAAAATTGATAAATGTAATACACAATAAAATACCAAAAACCAAGTTTTCCTTATATTATCATTTAAAATTTTTTAATAAATATTTGTAGGTACCTATATTATGTATTTTTTATTTAACTTTTATTGGAACAGAATACAGAAAGAACATTGAAAATATAAATACAATATTATACTTATTTATAATATACAATAAAATCGACTTATTTTTTATTATTTACTAGGTATATTAAAATTAAAAGTGCAGTTTTTACAACTTTTAATGTTTATTCCTGATGTTGATGGATCAGAAGTGTTGCAAATCTCAGGAAATGTTAAATCTGATTTTTTTTGGGTTTGAGATTGGCCAGATATTCTTTGAAAAGTTTGTATTTTGTTGCTCATTGAATCATCAATATACCCTTCGGCAACGTTGCTACTTTTCCAACCTCCATGCTTTTTAAGCTGTATCAAATCACCACCCCCATGTACCAATAACGTAGCAGAAGTACGTCGAAAACAATGCCCAGTATATAAGTTAGGATTCGATAAGTTTAAATATTTGGCAATATCACTGGGTATTTTACCAATGGTATTCATTCCTATAACCTGGTTTGTGCAACGCCCCTTGGAATATCGGAAAAACAAGCGGCGTCCTAAATTATTCTTGCACTGTTCTCTCAAATGGATGTACTTTTTATAATATCCAACATAATCAATGGCATGTTCTGCGGTGTCATTTATAATTGTAAATTTCCGACTTTGATTCGTTTTTGAATCTGGAATGCACACTATTAAAAGGGATTCTTTACATTCTATATCATCTATTTTCATTTTTACTAACTCGTCTCTTCTACACGCTCCAGCGATGCCCATAATCAAGACAACCTATAAACCAAAAACCAATGTAAATACTGATCGTGATATATTATACATTTTAAATAATATTAAAAAGCATACCTTTTTGCATAAATATTCATCATCAGGTGCATTGCGAATAAAGTTTTCTATATGATCCTTGGATAATGTTAATGATTTTTTTGCTTTGTATCCCACTGACTTCTTCAGAAATGCAGTTAATTTCGCATAATGACTAATGTCAATATCATTTTTAATTTTCAAAGTTTGTCTGAGCATTGAATACTTTGACCATAGAGTTGATGACTTTAAAGTTTGTGCTTTTTGTCCAAAATAGGTCAACAGTTACATTTTCAGAATATTTCTTGATTTTTTGCGATTGACACAAATTTATGAAAAGAATGTATTCATTTTCATACTTTGTTTTGGATTTTTCGGGCAGTAGCTTTAACGATACGTTTTTTGCAGCTTCGACGATATCCGGAGGTGTATTAGAAAATTCACTATCACTTGATACGACATCCATTATTTAATTTAACCATAAACTAATTAGAGAATACTTAAATAAATGATCAAATATTTAAATTTTACTACAATATTTACCGCTTTGTTTGACATGTGCCTCCTTGATTATAGAAATTAAATAGCCATTAGAACCTCTTGTGTATGTTGTGTTGCCGACTTATCATCACATTTCTCGGCAAGTTTATATATTATTGAAGGCTGTAATCGTTTAATTATTTGAAAACTGCTGTTTGGATGGTTTGACATATTTAAAATTTATTAAAATATTTATTCTTAGGCTGTAGTTTCTTTTAAAGTAACGACTGCCTTTATTTTATTTGCAAATAAAGTTAGGCGAGCGCCAAAGTTACTTTGGCGCTTTATAGCGCCAATGATGTCAAAATATGACAAATTGGGGAAAACGCCAACTTTCTGATGACTTTTCGAAGCGCAAAGGCCTACTTTAATTAGTGATCGTAGGAAAAGAAATAGTCCATTCTCGAAGTGGAGTTGAAATATAGGGAAAAGGGGAAAGAAAGTCAAAAAGTCTTTCTCCACTAATTTAATAGTGAGCTATCAAAGGCTCAATTTTGAAAATAAAACGTCTCTACATGTTTTGAAGGTAGTAACCTTCATCTTCAGGAGACCAAAGTAGTGCTGCAGTTATTATTAGCAGTAGAGAGAAAACTGTTGGTGGAAAATAACGTTGATAGAGCTTTTTTAAAAAATATTTTGAAAAGATATTAAAAAATTGAATGCAATCAGCATACTAAAATTGTAAATGAAAGTGAAATGTTATATTTAATTCAAAATTTCTGAAAAGACACTGTCAATTTGTGGTCGAATTTAAAAAGGGAAGATATTCGTCATTTGGAAGTCATAAGTCAGGATATATAAAAAGAATCTTTTGGACATTCTAGGTCATGTTAGAGAAAGATTTTTGTTGGCGTTTTATGAGAAATTATAATGTTGAAATTTCATTTGTAATAGTATATTATTAACCAAGGTTTAGACAGCCATCATTATTGCCCGAGCGGCGAGTTTAAATCACGAGGAGCGAAGCGACGAGGGATTTAAGACGCGAGGGCTATAATAAGCTGTCTAAACCGTGGTTAATATATTATTTTTTCCACTACTACAAACTTTTATATGACATTTATCTTTATAGTATTAATAATTATAAAAAATTATAGGTAGGTATAAGTATATTTTTTAATCAAGTTACCTGCGCTTTGGAATTGGCAAAATATTTTGTTGTTTTGTCAGGTGGCTTTGTCAATGTCAATTTGTGTTCATTTGTGTCATCAGATTTCACGAGTTTTGCGTTTTTTTAAAAATGAGCGAAGAAAATGTTAGTGATAATATTATGTGTACACCTCCCGAATTAAGGATGGAAGCAGAAAAAATGTTGATTGTATCGATATTTTACAATATCAAGTAATCTAATATGTATTGATAATTATCTGGTTGCCTAACCACAATGAATTGATGTTGTATAATTAAAAAATCAAGTTACCTGCGTTGAAACAAAATTCGGTTAAGGTCAAAGATCGGTCAATAATGGATTTCAATGGCTTATTATTGACCATGGTCAATAATGACTTATAAGGTAGAGAAAAACGATTTCTAGCGTTAATAATCGGTCAATAATGGCGATGTTATAGGTTAGTAGTGGAAAAAATTAATTATTGGAGACCTAAGGTCCCGTCAACTTGTGTTATGTTCGTCCATTATGTAGGGATAACAATAGAATTAGATTTAAAATAAAATTATTAAAAACAGATCTTATATTTTATATACCCTTAAAGACTAAAAAATGTTAGCAAAAAATATTTTAGACAAAAGTTTTTTGGTTTTTAAAGGTCTATTGGAATTAAAAAGAAATAATTATACAGGATGAGTCAGAAAACCGTAGAAAAGCAAAGTTATTTTTTTTTTAATGAAATACCCCATATCTTAGAATATTTTTGGATTTTACATGAAATAACAATTATTTTTTATTAAATGCATTATAAGTCTAAACCTAATAGAAAAGTAGTCCATACTTGCAGTGGAGTTTACGTAATGTAAATAAAACGACAATGTCTTCCTCCACAAATTTAATAAAGGTAAAATTCTTGTTCCCTACATGTTTCGGGCGTCTAGACGTCCATCTTCAGGGGATACCATAATCGAGTTGACTATAAAAACTTTAAATGGTTGCCTCAAATTAATGAGTACAGCCAAAATTGAGTAGGAACCTCAGAAATTGGGTGGACTTGTGAAAAATTATAATTTGTATATTTATAGAATGAAAATTTTTGTGAAAATATAAGAATTGAATAGCAAATATATTATTTTAAAAGGTGCATTTTATATTTTAATGATGATTTTCTAGAAAAACATTGTACTTAGTTGTGAAGAAAGAAATTTAAAATAAAATTTTTGGAGGCATGCTCCGTGTTAATTTTTAAAAATTGAAATTTTTTTATACCAGAGGGGCTATGCCCATGGTAATATATAAATTACGAAATCATTTCATTTAATGAAAAAAGAACTTTTTATTTTTAAATTTTTTAAAAAACAGAAATAGTGCTAAATCACCACCATGTTCACTTTACACACACGTGTCTTAGACTCTAATTTGCTATTCAATTCTTATATTTTCACAAAAATTTTCATTCTATAAATATACAAATTATAATTTTTCACAAGTCCACCCAATTTCTGAGGTTCCTACTCAATTTTGGCTGTACTCATTAATTTGAGGCAACCATTTAAAGTTTTTATAGTCAACTCGATGATGGTATCCCCTGAAGATGGACGTCTAGACGCCCGAAACATGTAGGGAACAAGAATTTTACCTTTATTAAATTTGTGGAGGAAGACATTGTCGTTTTATTTACATATACTAAACCTAATAGTTTTTGAGATATCGACTTTTGAAAAATAACATTTTCGGACTTTAACAGCTTCTAGCTTTCTAACGGTACCTACGTCTTACAGTAAAACGACTTACATGTCATTATCTTACTTTTTTATTATCAACCCAAGAACATCAACTTCCTGTTAAACCGGAAGTACTGTATTTCCGACTCTTAAGTTAGATCCGGTTTAACCGGAAGTTGACACATTTAGGAAGATAATAAGAAATTAAGATGGGGACATGTACGCCGTTTTACTCTAAGACGTACCGTTAGAAAGCTAGAAGCTGTCAAATTTCAAAAATGTCATTTTTCAAAAGTCGATATCTCGGAAACTATTACGTTTAGACTTATAATGCACTTATTAAAAAATAATTGTTATTTTATGCGAAATCCAAAAATACTCTAAAATATAGGGTGTTCCATTTAAAGAAGAGTAACTTTGTTTCTCTACGGCTTTATGACTCATCCTGTATACTTATTTTTTTTTTATTCTAATAGACCTTAAGAAACCCTGAAACTTTTGTCTAAAATACTTTTTGCTAACTGTTTTACTTTAAAGAATAATCGACCGTTTCCATACATACCAACGACCCTGTATAATTCCCCTACGTGACTGGCGCATCCCCACAGCCCAGTTATACAGGGTGATTCACGACGATGGCGTATTAGACGTTTCTGGCGAACCAGTCAATGGAATGATCCAAAAATTTGGTTTGTTGCATAAAAGGGCATGCTCTACAAAGCTAAAAATTTGGATAATGCGGTATTGCCGCTTCTACTAGAAAATAGTAGCAACTTTGATGTTTTAAATGGAACACCCTATATATTAACTCATTCTTACAATGGCTAGTAATTGCTTAACACATTTCCTTATCACTTCCCTATACCTATCTCTTGCCGATTTTGATATATTAATTTTTTTCCATTTTTTTCGCGAAAAACATGACCTGCCATACATGCTGATATTTTTAAACTTTGAGATGCTAAGTCACTGAAATTCGGTTGGTATTTAGGCAATACCCGGTAAGATACGAAAAAATATCGAGAGACAAAAATGTTGTATTTTAGCTGATTAACCCAAAAACAACATAAAATTTTTAAACAAGTCAGTGGCGTACATTCTTTTTGTCAATATTATTCGTGAGAGTCCCAAAGGGGTACCAAGCGACTTACCATTTCGGCTCTAACTTTTGAATCGACATGCATATTTTAATGCAATTTTAATATTTTATGTAGGCCATACATAACTCTCACTCATAAAATCATTATACAGTAGATGTTTTACATCATCAGGAAAGTCCGGAACGGACTTACCACTACACTCCCGAAAGTGTGCCATATACTGACCTGTCACCCTGTATTTGATACATCTATTTTGCAACCAATTTGAATTCCTATTGCAATAAAAGCGCTAGGTTTGGTAACCTTTGTTCTCCCGTTGGGTTTCTTAGAAAATATTTTGTTAATTTTAATTTTTTGGCAAGGGCCTAGCGACACTTAAAGCACCGGTTCCCGTCAGATCACCGAAGTTAAGCGGTGTCGAGCGCGGCTAGTACTTGGATGGGTGACCGCTTGGGAAACACCGCGTGCTCTTGTCTTAAGGAAGAGTGTAAAATGAATCGACATCAAAACCATTCTATTCACGCCGGACAGGCCGGATGAGATCGGATATCTCGTAGGATGAAGGTGCCGTTTCACACTCCCCAGTCGGTAGACCGCACGATTAAAAACCGTACGGTCGATGACCGGTTCAAGATGGCCTCTGATACGCCGACGACCGTAAAAAATAGTAAATAAAAAAAAATTTTAATTTTGAGAAATCTTACTGCTAAAGCCACCGAAACAGAAATAGTACGAAAAATATTAGATGCAGATAAAATCTCACTAAAACTAGATACTACAGGAAAAAAAATCCTGTTTCAATAAAAAATCGATTGACTTCTTTAGGAAGTTAATTTTTTGCAGATCGTTTTTAAAGCACTAGTCTTAATGATAATAAGTGACAGGGTGTAGCATCAGCTTTAAATAAAAACATATACTTTTCCTTTGGGAAGGATAATTATCTTGAAGCTTTGATTACTTTCGAAGTTCTAGAATCACGTCGCATTTCTTATTCCTACTATTTGAGGTCCCGGGCCTGTGTTTTGTGGAGTAGCGCACTGGTAGTTACGCCACTGGGCAGGGTTGGCAAATATCATGATATTTATATAAATATCAAATATCGGATATATATCCGATATATATCTGATATATATCAAATAATTTTTTTCAGCCAAAACAGATAAAATCATACTTATAGTAGAGCCAAGTAAAATCAAGGAAGTAGATATTTGAGTAAATATTTTTATTAAAACATAAATATTATTTCTAAACAGAACAAGCCTCGGAACAAGCATAAAAGCTAACAAAATAATAATAACAGATATTCACCTAGACAACAGATATTTACCTAGGGTGAATGCCTACAACAAAAAATAATCCCGAAAAAAAAATAATATAAATAACCATCAGCCTTATCAATGGTAAGTCATCGTCAGATTCGTCAGAATCGATGGAACGTCCCGGTAATTCTTCTGGTACAGTTCCTGCCCAAATCCAATCAATATTTTCTTTTTTATTTGTTTCTATTTGATTAGAGTATTTAAATAAAAACGTTAATTTTCCAGCTTTTTCATTTTCAAGCCTATTGCGTAGTTTCGATTGCACGAGTCCAAATGATGGACGCGGTAGACGCAACTGCAGTAAGCAGTTGTTCACATAAAGCCAGACAGGAAGTCTTTTTTATTTGGGCAATCCTCATCCTCAATAACAATTCTTTTCCACCACACCATAGGAACTATGTACCAAGCCAGTTAAATTACTAAATAGTGTTACCAACCGTAATACCAACCTAAACCATACAAAATTTGGCAGTAAACTAAAATTTATTTTTTAATAATAAATATCATGATATACACTCATCAGCAAAAAAAACCGGACAAGGAAAATTATTACCAACTTTGATATTAAATAACTTTTCTGATTTTAAAATATCTTTAATGAAATTTTCGGAAGATGGTAGCCACATGTCTTAAGATTATTACCCGCTTTTCGATTTAAGAAAAATGTTGACATGTGTGATATTATACCGAGGGCAACAAATGATACTTTTTTTGCCTTACGTTCTTAACACCCTGTGGAAAAAGTAGGCGGTGCGATGATATTGCAGTGCATTTCATATGGAAGTCGCATGTTTTCTTAACGTTTTGTTTTTTGATTCGTCCCAATAACTCTTCTTTTTAAAAAGATATAATCTTTTTAAAAAATCATTTTAAATTTTCCAATGTTAATGAAAAACCAAAAAATTAACGTGATAAGTTGCCTAGCAACTAGCGTTTTATTTCATTGTCAGTGTCAAGCTTGAAATATTGTCGAAACATGCGCACAGAAGATGTTGTCCGTGCTGTGGCACTAAACGACGATGGCCGAAACATACGATATATCGCTAACGTCTTGGGTGAGGCTAAGAGTACCGTACACGATGCAATCAGCCGCTTTCGACAAACTGGGGAGTATTCTAGGCGTCAAGGATCAGGAAGAAAACGTAAGACAAATATGCATGATGATCGTTTCATGGCGTTAACGGCACTACGCGATCGCGGTTTACCATCTTCAGCCATTAGTCGTCAATTAAGAAATATTCGTGGCACTTATATTTCCTCAGATACCATCCGCCGTAGACTGGGTGAACAAGCATTGAACTCAAGGAGACCAGCTGCATGTCCAGCTCTTTCCCCAGCCCACCGTACTGCCCGTTTGCATTTCGCTCGCGAACATATTAATTGGACAGTCGAACAATGGGGCCGAGTACTGTTTACAGATGAATCCCGTTTTTCCTTACGTTCACCAGACGGACGCGAGCGTGTATGGAGAAGACAAGGGGAACGATTTGCGCAATGCTGCATCTCTCCACGAGTACCATATGGAGGTGGAAGTATAATGGTATGGGCTGGAGTATCATCTAACGAACGTACCGAGCTCGTTCTAATCCTAAATGGTGCTATGACTGCTGACCGCTATATTAATGAGTGTTTAGCAGAACATGTCGTTCCATTTGCTCACTATATTGGAGCCAACTTTTGTCTAATGCATGACAATGCAACACCACATGTGGCACGGGTGGTAAACGAATATCTGAACGAAGTTAACATTCAGCGGTTTCAGTGGCCAGCCCGTAGCCCGGATCTTAATCCCATTGAGCATGTTTGGGATATATTGGGGAGACGAATTCGAAAACGGGAACCAGCTCCCGAAACCATCCCTAGCTTGCAAATTGCTCTTTTGGAAGAATGGAACAATATTTCTCAAGAAAAAATTGCTAACTGTGTTCAAAGTTTACCACGCCGTATGAGAGATGTAATTCGAGCTCGTGGGGGCAATACACGCTATTAATTTCTGTTACTTATTTTGTTAAATTTTGTTTGTGTATTTATTAAAAAAATTATATTTTATTTTCAAGTATTTTTTAAAAAGATTATATCTTTTTAAAAAGAAGAGTTATTGGGACGAATCAAAAAACAAAACGTTAAGAAAACATGCGACTTCCATATGAAATGCACTGCAATATCATCGCACCGCCTACTTTTTCCACAGGGTGTTAAGAACGTAAGGCAAAAAAAGTATCATTTGTTGCCCTCGGTATAATATCACACATGTCAACATTTTTCTTAAATCGAAAAGCGGGTAATAATCTTAAGACATGTGGCTACCATCTTCCGAAAATTTCATTAAAGATATTTTAAAATCAGAAAAGTTATTTAATATCAAAGTTGGTAATAATTTTCCTTGTCCGGTTTTTTTTGCTGATGAGTGTATATCGAGCTATAAATATCATTGATATATATCAGTGATATATATCATGCCAACCCTGCCACTGGGCAATGACTTCGTTTCCAGACTTTGTCGCAATCTTGTCCTATTTATAAGAACTTAGTAAAGCAAACTTTTTAGTAGGAATTAGTTTTTTGTCCTTTACAATAGGTTAGTAAAATAAATTATGTATTAAAGAATTTTAAATAACGAATTGAAATTTATTTGATGCGTTTCGAACTTTACCGTGCACTTAACAAACGTCTTTATAATGACGTTCCGCGAAATCATCACGCAAATACAAAATGGCCACAATGTTTCCTATCGTCGTTAAATTCCTAGCAATAATAAAACCGAACATTTGAAAAATTCGAAAATTTACGATTCCCATGATTTTTGCACGCATATAAAAGGGTATAAAGTATAAATTTACCGGTTTAAAAAAAAGTCTGAGCTAGACCTCGTAAAGTCAAACTGTAAACTCTGACGTTTATGAGCTTATACGGCGCAGTTCTTTTTGTACTATCGGGCTTTTTAGAAAAATCGATTTATTGAGAATTTTATTGCTTATTGCGATCATTTATCTTGTGGCACTCGAAAAGATCGGTACGTTTTTGTAATCACCGATATATTTAACCCAAACAAGATTATCTTGAACCATCAAAGAGTACCTATACAGGGTTATGCATTGGCTGGCGCAACATACTAAATCCCGCACACGCAATCGGTACGTAAAGGTCTTCTCTTTAATAAAGGTGGGAAAAAAAGTCTAAACCACAAAACCTTTAGATATTATAATGTGATCTCTTAACTGGGGGACATGTTTCGACCTTAGTAAAAGTCATCTTTAGCAATACATGGTAAAAAATGTAAAAAATTGAAGTTCAGGGAACAAAACAATTCGTCGTCAATATCACGAAATGTCGTATCTCAGTTTCACCAATTTTACAGGAGAGTCATTTAAAGATTTGCACTGATTTTACATGGACACTCTAATATAACTAATTAATAAATTTGTTCGATTTTTTGGGTAGTGAGAAATGTATGTTTATGAATGTTGGAAGTGTGATAATTTTACAAAAAAAATAATTATATACATTTTTTTTTAGTGCAAAATTAAGTTGTTAAGTTTTTGTTGGCTCGTTTTTTTTAACTTTAAGCTCCATCATGTCACTTCATTTTACAGGATTTCCAGATTCAGATGTTTTAACCGATAAAACTCGAAGATCTTGGGAGAGGGTCTTGAAATCATAAAAATCGTTATATTGTAGAGGATACACGTTATATGGCTGTTTTCGCCTTGAAAGTCGAATTATGGGGTATAGCTGAGACGGGATAAAAAGTTCACCTGAACATGATATGGCTGTGGATATGGCACTATGTGCGCTATCGCCTTCATTCTGCCCATGAAATGATTTGAAAAATTTTAGTGAAATCTCTTCAATGTTGGAACTGTTAACGACAGAATAAAGCATCATAACAGGAGTAATTGAATTTTTATTCTGGCCACTGCATCCATCTGAAAAAAGGTTAACGAATTTCGCTCGTTTTTCATTGTCGTAAATTTGTGAAGACTTGTAAATGCAGGAACTTATTTCTGACGATCCTCTTTTGCTGCTAGTTCCATCCCAAATGAAACAAGAACAATCCTTTGAAGCAATGGCATAAAAAGTAAAGTTGTAATTTGACAAACGTCGTTTATTAAAAATAGCGCTTTCTTTAGATTGGGGCAAGTATATCACCTGTTGCAAGTCAAAACTTGCACAAACTATGTCACTATTCATTTGGGCTACTTGTTTTATATTTTCTTTAATCTCTCTGACACTTTTTTCTCTGCAATATGCTGATCATAACGTTCTTTTAATTTTTTTTTTGTTGCATCATCACCTTCACGGTAACTAAGGCATAATGAACATTGGTCTTTTTTAGCTGTGTGAAATGCTAGATTAAGAGATCTAAATATTTTGCGGTACAAATCAATACAAGGTTTTTCGTCATTTTTTGGTTGTAGTTCTTCCAGAAACATAGCGTATATTTTGGAAACAGTTAATTTTGGATGGAGGTACTGGCGGGTGGAACTGGATCGACAGTAATGGGACTCCATCTTTGGAAACCTTTCGATGTGTTTCATTATGGCGCTACGGATTTTAGTGTCGCGTTCAATTACGGCAGCAGATTGACGCCCTTCTCTTCGTTCATCTATTATAATTCCACTTGAATTCAGCTTTTTAATACGTTTTGATAAAAATAAATATGGTTCATCTACATTCGGTGCAAGCTCGATGTATACTAACAGTAAATTCAGAGACAATGCAATATTATTGAAAGGAGGGATAGACAAGTATTAACACGAAAAGTTGAGATACGCCATAATAAAACCAAAGAAGTTTTCAGTGCGACAATTTCACGAACACTCGTAACTTTATTTACGTCAGTTCGTGAAATTCTCTTTTCGGCTACAATAGCATACGACACCGGTTAATATTGCCGTATATTTAGTACCAATGGAAATTGAGTTACGACGTTTCGTGATATTGTAGAGAAGGTTATTTTATATACATAGACGACATATCTCAAAATTCAATTTTTTTGAGTTACGACACTTCGTGATATTGACGACGAATTGAGATATGGAGAGCAAATATGGTGGGAACCTGGTCGTAATTTATAAGCATTGGAAAGTCTTCAACGAGAATACTGACAAGGGCGTACCCAGGATTTTGAGCAGGGGGGGGGGGGACAAAGTTGGGGATAAACAACGTTCATGTTGGACTTTTCAAAAAATTTTATGAGACATAATTTGATCAAAAATTAATTATCTTTAAGAACCACACCATTTAAAACTTCCTGTCATCGAAAAAATTCCTTGCACCATGGCGCCACCTACATCTTGTATTATTTAAACACATTTTTTACACAGTTGTGAAGCCAATCATAGAGACTAAAAACTGGCGTTTACAGAATTTATATGTCACTTATAGTTTTCGAAATAATTGGCCTGGGAGTTTTTATTGAAACACCCTGTATATATATATTTTGAAAAATCTGAAAAAGATGCTTTGCAGATTTGTCAAAATTTCAATATTTCAACTGAATACACGAAGGTTCGAAAAAGAAAAATTAAAAAAAAAGAGCTGTGAGCTTGCTAATGATTTTTATTTAGACCCAAAAACAAAACAAAAACAACTATTACTTCAAGTCATCGATTCAATAATAACGCAGTTAAGTAACAGATATAAAGGTTTACATGAGATTTACAGTTATTTCAGTTTTCTTAATGGAGCAATTCTTTCCAAAATGAGCCTTTCTGGTACTGAAAAATTCATTAAAAATTTGTGCGCTAAATATCGAAACGACTTCAATTGTAACGAATTTATTCAGGAAGCAGAAAGTTTTAAATTTCAAGCGCAAGAACTTTTTGATTTCCAGTGTCAATCTGCATTGGAAATGTACCAAAACCTATACATAAATTTGAGCTACTGGCAGAGTTTTTCTTACACTTCCAGTCACCAGTGCTTCTTGTATATATATTATAAAAAATTATTTAAGATCGACCATGTCCCAAGAAAGATTATCTAATACTGCCATGTTATTCTTAGAAAGGCTTATTGCAGAATCAATTTCTTTTGATAAATATATATCAGATTTTGCAACACAAAAACCCAGAAAATATTGTTTGTAGAATTATCTTCCAAATCAAATATTTAAGTAGAGCGTAGAGTCTATTTGTAAGTATTTGTACATTTCCATTTTTATCTTATTTTATTTTTTTTTAGTTTTACAATATATATCTTATTATTAGGTTAGGTTAGTTAACTGATAAAAAAAAATTTAAACCAAAGAATATTAATAAACTTATAACTTATTTAATAAAAAGTAAAAAAACTTATACATATAAATTTTGTGTGTTCTTTAAAAAAAATGTTAAAGTATTCCCCCTCCCTACTGCAGCGCATTTCTCCAGGGGGCGCAAAAAAGAAACCTTGCCTATAGTAGAATATCACCTAGTTACGGCCCTGAATAGACGTAATGAAATGAGATATTCAAAAAGCATATAAAAAAACTGGGTGTTCCACTTAAAAAATCCAACACCTCTTTTGTTTTTGGTTCAAATGTTTTTTTGGCCAGAATTTTGAATTGTACTTGAGAAAACACCGATTGACTATTTTGGATATTTTCTAAAGTATACAGAAGTCAAAAATATGCCCCTGAGCAAGACGTGATGTAACACCGTGTACATGTCGTTGACACCCGATATAATTTGTAAGTTTCTAAATTGAATATTTTTGGTGCCCAACATAAGGAAACAACTCTTGTATTTTAACACCGGATATGAATCCAAAACAAATTAACATATATACTGTAACTTGGCGGTCAACATGACAACAGATCAGATGGTTTTTCTTAGCGCGCAACTCCGAGTTAAAATTAATACTCTGAAATACAGCACCAGAACAAAAGCATTTTAATAGTACATTTTTTGGGTCTGCATAATATTAAATCTTGGCAATCGTCAAGAAATCAATCAGATTATATCTTTTTGGCGCCTTTTTGGTGCATATTTCGCGCCAAACATAATATGAAATAAAATAAAATTAATATTGTATATTGGTATTAGTAGTATTAAAAATACTCTTGCAAAGAGTGCCTATTGTTATTTAAATAAGGAATATTTTTTTTAAGTCACATTATAGCTAATAAGGATCTCAAAACAAAACAGGATTTTTCAATAAATCTACATTTTTTTAGGAATTAACATTAAGTGTTCTTGTAAAAACCACAAAATGGTATTATCATTGTTTTTGCACCAAAGCACGTGGAATTCATTAGCCATTTTACTGCCATAATAAAAAATTACCCATGATACTACTTATAAAAATTTATTGAAACTCGATAGACCATTAAAATGAAATTAAATAAAAATACCTAATGAATTTCTGAAAAGTTTACATCAATCATTCATTTCATGCCCGGAAACTTAACAAACTAGCATACAATGCATTATTCGAACTTCATTCATACCTAAAGGCCGGATTTGTATCCTTAAAATAACCAACAAATAAATATTTTATTGATAAGTTAAAGGAATCTCTCAGAAACTGAGAATACGAGATTTTCAGAGATGTGTGCCATATCTACAGGTTTTCTATGAGAGATGCAAGAAACACAGAAAATGAAGCAACAAAACTGTTTCATAAAAAGTATACAGGGTGTTAATCAATGTTAGGTAGATATTTAAAGAAGTGATACTGCTCTTCAAAATACGAACAACTAAAAATGACGTCCTCTTGCTAATATGCAAGAATCAACTCTTCGCTTGAAGCTATAATTCTGTTCCTCAGATATTCCTCTGCCTGGAACGATTTTAACTAGGAGGCCAATGGCTGAGGTCCACCTCGACCTATCCAATGATTGTGATGTTGATTGAAAAACTCCCTTATCACCAAACTGAAATGTGGCGGTGAACCATCATGCGTAAACCACAATTAGTTTCTTAGCTCAAGCGGTACCTCTTCCAATAGCATTGGGAGTTTCTCTTCTAAAAATTGACGATAATATTGCCCATTTAATCTTCCTGGTAGAAAAAGTGGCCCCACCAAATAGTCTTCAATAATGCCAGCCCTGCACACGTTCACTGTAAACTGATACTGGAAATGACTTTGGACCATCGCATGAAGATTCTCTTCTGCCCAAAAATTATTGTTATGAATATTTCTGATGGCTTTTTTTTTTAAACTTGCTGTATCACTAAATGAAATTTTATTTCCGAACAATGGATTTTGGGCCAACATTTGAATGAACCCCTGACAAGAATTTATTCGGTTTCGAAAATCGCGTGGGAGAAGAGCTTAAACTGTCTGGATATGGTATAATAAAATTTTCCAAACTAGTGCTTCTGAGTATAGGCAGGGCCTTTTACTCTCATTTGTTTGTGGTGTCGCTTTCGCTTTAATTAAATAGAATTAGTTTGAGAGGCTGTCGATGATTTCGTTTTTACTTCTCATAAGAAAATGCATATTTACGGTATAAGCCAGTCGCATGGCAATTTGTATGTGCGAGGGAAGGGGGATCGTGTATGGGATTGTGTGATTAGGGCGTTGTTTGAGAGGTCTGTGGTTTTATAGTAGTTTGTAAGGAGTTTGTGTAGCTAAGATTGTATGGTGTCTATTTTTAGGTCTCTGTGCAAAAGTCTTGTTGGGGTGAAAAAGGGCGCATTGGTGATCAGTCTCAGAATTTTGTTTTGGAAAGTTTGATATTTTTTGTGATTAGTCACAGACATCGTGCGCCACGTGGGGTGCAAAAAAACTAGTACACTGACAAAACTGTGCTCCCTTAATCAAATAATCTGATTTATTTGGTGAATAATTATTATTATTGGTAATAAATAAATGTGATTTTAAATAACGAAGTTTTATTTAACTGAAATAAATGAGAGTATTTCGTTTTATTTGCAAAATTATTTGACTGTTGGTGGATTTGTGTCAAATCATAGAACCCTTCAAACAAATATCTTACCAAAAAACCACTAAAATAACAAAATCTAAATAACAAATTATTTAATTGAACTAATTTTTATTTAGGAACTAAATCCCGTTAATCGCTAGTTAAATCACCCAATAGAGAACTATTTAAATGTCTAGGTCATTTAAACTAAATAATGATGTATTTACATTAAATCCTTAATATAAAACAACCAAATATTTACAAATAACTAATTATTTAATCGAAGTAAATTTCAAGTTAAGAACTAAATACCTTTAACTTTAATTTAAATCATTCATTGCCGAACTTTTCAAACAATTTGGTCATCCAAACTAATAATTAAGTATTTAAATGAACTCCTGTCGCTTACTTTGGGCTTTGAGTAATTTGATTGGTTATACAAAAGTGGCCTGATAAATCATCATCGCGTTTTTGGTTATTGGATTGGTGTACTATTTTGTCTTGTAGAAATTTATGAGTGAGAGTGAATTCTTCTTTGTTAGTGGCACAGAAGTCAGTGGTTCCATCAAAAATTAAAACAAAGATATGGGGAATAAACGTAATATGAATAATTATTTAGAAGATTGGGGTATATCCTATCTGTTAGATACTTTTCAAGGTAGGAAACTATATTTGAATATTTTAGTTACGCAGGAAACGAGAAACGAGTTAAAAAAGTAAGATAAGCGGCAAAGAAAAGATACTTGTAATACCTAATTTAAAATTTCGAACACAAAATCTTTTTAGAAAAATGTAGCCAGGTATTTATAAATAAATCATGGCTACCTAGGCTACAAATAAGACAGTTTTTCTCAATTTTCACCATATTGAAATCAAACCACCTAACGTAAAAAGTATAATATAATATTAATAATTATTGTACCTAATATTTGCAAATTTGCCTTTATTTAATTTTTTATCAAATTTATTAACTTCTTTATAATGTTTTATTGACGTATATTTTAAGGGGAACAACTAATGGTGGGTTTATACAGCAGGATATCATAACATAAAAATAAAATAAGAGTTGAATCTACAGATCTGCTATAAGACGTTTATAGAAACACATAACATAACATAAAAATAAGAAATAACATAAGAGATGGTTATCTTTTAAATTTTATGTTATTTTATGTAAAAATCGTTGTGCGCGTGCGCGTAATTTGTCATAACCTTCATTTTTGGCAAAAATGTGTTTTTCTGTTAGTTTGCCTTATTATTTGAACACTATAAACAATTTGATAAGGTTTGTGATTATTATGGTATAGGTACTGATTAAACCATATTCAAGAGCAACATTTAAATATTTCTTATTTTTATGTGACGTCAGTATAAACACGTACTTGGATAAAATAAGAACTGATTTGAATGAACATTCTGATCTATTGAAAATTAAAAAAAGGTATTTAAAGCAAATAAATTTATACTTGGTCTAAATAAATATAAAAGACAAGTTAAACAATTATGTACTTGAATAAAAAAACAATAACTTTGATGGAAATTACCTACCGGTTTATTTAAATCGAATCACTTAAATTGTTTAATTAAATAACGTTGTTGTTACGGCAAATACATGTAAAACAAAAGTAAAATAAATATATACTTGATAAAATATATATAAATATCAATCAAATAAACATTTTGTTAACTGAACTTTTAACCTATTTAACTTAAGTCATTGAAACGGCTTATTTAAGTTAGGTTAGTGTTAAGGAAATAAATATTTGCTTGAATTTTGTATTTAGTGATTAATTCCAAATAAAAAGTAATTTGTATCAAATCAGATGATACTAATTGAGGCAAATAATCCCTTGGTATTTTTCAAACACATATTTGTTTGGCTAATAGGAAACAAATATTTATTTAAGTCAATGGAAAATTTTTTTAACTCAAATAATTAATTTTATCAGTGTACCGATAAAATGTTTAAAGTTGCCGCAATTTTTCTTGTACTTGTACCTGGTTCGTTTTCTACAGGATTCAGGACTGCTTCCTCAATTTCGACAGTTCTTACAGTGCGATGTGCCCCTAATGCAAAAGTTCGCGAATCAAGCTGTCTTCGATTTGGGCAGAGTCGTTTAGCTTCAAAGGAATTACCATTGGCAAGACCATAAATAAAATGCATATCGGCATATTCTTGGTTTATGAACTCGACCATCATTAAATAGCTCTAATTTACTTTGCAAACATCAACTAACAAAATTATTTGGCACTAAACGTCGAAAAGTTAACGAACGAAAATAGTTATTTTCCTAACAAGTGCGCAAAGTGATACTTTTCCGCACGCAAGTATAGTTGGACGAACGACGCGTAGCGGAGTGTTAGGAACAACATTTTTCCTACGAGCTTCATATCAGATAACAACAAAAATAAAAATATGATAATTTATTCAATAATTTTTAATTTAACTTTAAAAAAAGAACTAGGTATAGTACAACTAAAAATTACATAACAAAAAATAATAATAATAGAAAATTCAAAAATTACATAACAATAAAAAATAATAATAGGAAACTAAATTATTTGTTTATAACATTTATAACAAAAGAGCAATTGCTGACATTATGCAAATTGATAGCCGATGCAGTAAGTTCATTCAGTGGGTGGTTTATGGTATGGCTTGATGAGCACTGACTTGGCGTGGAAGGACAGTTGTTCAAATAGGTCGATGAAGGTGTTAACTCAGAAGGATTTATGTAGCTTGATGAAGAAGGGCAGTTGTTCGTGGCCAATATTTTATTCGACATGTCCTTTTTTTGATTTGTCGAATCTTCAATGTATCTCTCGGCGACAGTCGTCGATTTCCAGCCTCCGAGTCTCTTGACATTAGTGATTCCTGCTCCAGAATCGGCCAACATGGTAGCCGATGAACGACGGAAACTATGTCCTGTATAATGCTTTGGATTTTTCAATTGTAGATATGCAGCTATTTCCGAAGGCATCTTACCGAATGAATTTATTCCAATACAACCGCATGTACATTGTCGATACTGCACAAAAAAGCGCTTGTGCGGAGTGGATGGTTTTCGCAAATTTGCATATTTATGATAGAGTTGTAAATAATATCCCTTATTTGTTTCATTAGATACTACAAAGATTCTTTAAGTATTGTTTTTACTGTCAGGAATTTTCACGACTATCAAATTTCCTTTATCCTCTATGTGATCAACCATTATCTTGCAAAGCTCATCGCGCCTGCAAGCACCGGCCAACCCAAAAATGGTGGCGACTTTTATTAGAAAGTAAATTTGATCAGGTGCTTCTTCCATAAATCTGGAAACTTCAATTTTGTCAAAAATTTTGGCCTTTTTCGGACGATATCCCACATTTTGCTTTTTTAGAAACAATGTTAGCTTGAAATATTGACTTAAATCCAAGTTTATTTTGATTTTAAGGACACTTTTTAACATAGAGTACTTACTCCATAAAGTATTTGGCTGAACTGATTTTCGTAAATCTGCAAAATGCGCTAAGAAGACCTCCTCCCTAAAACTATTTGTCCCTTTGTTGCGGCACCAGTATTCATTCAATTGTTTATATTGCTTCTCGCATTTTTTTTGGGATTTAGCGGGCAATAAATTTAAATTTGCAGAATTTGCGGCCCCTAGAATGGAATCTGGTAGCTCCTCGTCAGAGCTGCTCATTTTAACAGCGTTTATACTTTTTGAGGTTTTGATGGAAAGAAAAGTGTCGGTGTTTGTAGATTCTTGTTGACATAGAAACGGAGGAAAAATCTGACATCATGTGCCAAAATCAACATGTACATTTATTGTTGCTTGGCAATATTATAATCATTTATCACTATACGAGGTACTTGAAAAATAGAATTTGTTTTCGTTTTAGGCTGAAATACGAATATCGTGAATTACGATTAAAAGGTAAAAGAGAATACACTTGCAACGGCTTCGCACATTGCATAAAATTGTTTACAGCTACTAAAATAAATATAAATATTCCCTGCCAAGGAGATTTTTGAATAGTACTACTTTTCCGCACCCGGTGCGGATAAAAATCTTATCCGCACTAGTGCGGAAAAGTGTAACTTTGCACACGGAAATGCGTGCGCAAAGTACTACTTTGCGCACGCTCGTAGGAAAATAAAATATGAGCTATTCCACCCAACTACTTTTTCTTTAATTTTGTTACTTGGAAAATACTTGGTTTGCATTGAAGGCTATTTCCGCCAATAACTAGAAAACTATGACAGATACGATAAAAGTGAAGAAAATCAAAACTAATGAGAAGGGAACGGGGAATCAAAATATGAAATCAGTATTTATACAGGGTTACCAAAAAAAGAAGTTCAGGAAAGTATAAACGCGGTAGTAGCGCAAAAATGTAACACTCTGCCTCTGACAATTTATACATATTATTGTAGTGATTCCAAAAACTAATAAGTGTACCAAATTTGAATTAATTATCTCAGGAAACGTGGGAGAAAAACAAAAAAAAAATAAAGTATATTTACAAGTATTCATTTTCCTATTTTGACGAGCACAATCACTCCCTTAAATATCTACGTGACATTCATTGACACCCTGTATAACGTATATTTATTCAATTGCTGTAAAATACCGGTTTCACCGTAACCCAGGAACCAGAAACCCGAAATTAAATATCAAAAGCGAAGTATTAAATGAATTTTATGATTCCATAAGACTTGAGCTTTTCTTAAAAGGGAACAGAACACCGCGAACGCATAAAAAAGATAAATTTTGTAGAAACCAGACATCCTGTACGTTTTATATTTGGAATTTTGGTATAATAGTGCACTTGTGTTTAAAGTTAATGTAAATGGACGATAAAAGGTCGTTTGCTTGTGCTTAGTGTGAAAAATAGACACTTTGAGGTGGAGAAATTTATCCCGTTTTATTGAGTACCTAATTAAATTAGGAAGTCAGAAGAAAACGATCAAAAATAACAGGAGAACAAAGTGAAAATTAAACCTTAACTTTTTTATTTTTAAAGCGATTAAAAAAAAAATTTGTTAGTGCGAAAACTATATGCGTGGACCGTAAAACTCTTATTGCAACACCCTTCACCTCCGGGGCGGCGGAACTTTCGGCCCCATATTGGGTAAGGTACCTGCTAGAAATTTTAGGTCAAGTAATCTTGCAAGAAATTTCGGCCCCAAACATTGCAGGTAATGCGAATTGAACCAAAAAGGTGGATTAGATGCCGTGTTAGCGCTGTTTAACCAATATAAGTCTATAAAAGGGGCAAACAATTAATAATAATATTCCCCGGTGAACTTGAAAAAGGCGAATTGGAACCAAAAAGGTGGATTAGATGCCGTGTTAGCGCTGTTTAACCAATATAAGTCTATAAAACCGCATTAGCCGAGTTGCAGGTAAAAAATTGAGTTAGTTCAGGTTAGTTGCATTTTCATTTTATAAATGATTCAAAACACAAAAGATCATAAAAAAATTAAAATGTTATAACGTTTAGGTCAAGTAATCTTGCAAGAAATTTCGGCCCCAAACATTGCAGGTAATGCGAATTGAACCAAAAAGGTGGATTAGATGCCGTGTTAGCGCTGTTTAACCAATATAAGTCTATAAAAGGGGCAAACAATTAATAATAATATTCCCCGGTGAACTTGAAAAAGGCGAATTGGAACCAAAAAGGTGGATTAGATGCCGTGTTAGCGCTGTTTAACCAATATAAGTCTATAAAACCGCATTAGCCGAGTTGCAGGTAAAAAATTGAGTTAGTTCAGGTTAGTTGCATTTTCATTTTATAAATGATTCAAAACACAAAAGATCATAAAAAAATTAAAATGTTATAACGTTAGACCATTGGGGCCGAAAATGCCTGTAATAAAAACATGACCCTTCCATCCCGGGGCCGAAAGTTCCTGTCAAAATCGGGCTGCTACCTGGCCGGGGCCGAAATTTCCTACGCCCCACCTCCGTATTGAAGCATTTGCAGACCTATTTATTATGAATTTTTTTTCATACTTTTTTGATGTACGCAAGTAGGTATACTTTAAAATTTGTCACCGTCATATCCGGACACCATGCAGGGTGTCCCAGATAAAAATGCACTTTACAGGGATCTTGTAAACCATCGGACACACAGAGGTTATTAAATTAGAGAAAAGTTGCTCATTACTGAACTTTGAAACGTCATGTTTTCAAATTTCAAGAATTCCGAATAGATATTCGGGAAAAACCGAATATTTGCGATATCGATAGTTTACGAGATACCTGTAGAATGCAGTCTTATCTGGTATAGAGGGTGTCCGAATATGACGATGACAAATTTTAAGGTATGTATGCGTACATAAAACCCTTGAAGGGTATATAATATGTCATAGTCTATCTTTAAATCTTCAAAATAGTCTTCACCATGGGTGTGCAAGATTTTTCGTCATTTATAGATTTAAATAGACCTGAATTTTTAAATTTGTGCAGAATTAGTACAAGTATCGACATTAAATTCAAGTTTTGTCTTTAAATATATGGGGCATTCCACACGAAATTTGCAACTCAAAATTTTTTTCCCACGAACAATTTTTTTTACGGTTTAGCAGTCAAAAATATTTGACACGTATTTTTTTATTTCAATGTGATGCACAGATTTTTCGAAAAAAAAATTCTTGAAATTTCAAGTTTGTAAAAAAGCACCTTTTTCCGATCGCTTATACAGCAATATCGAATAAAGATATAAAAATTTATCACATACATGAAATGTTCGCCTTTTTCTCAGCTTTCGAATGGAGTATAATAAAACTTAATTTTGTAATTTGTTAAATGACAAAAATTGAAAACTTATAAACAAATGCAATTTTTTCAAATTTGGACATGACTTTTTTCCTTTTTTTTAATAGAAAAAAATCAACTCGAACTTTTTTTAAATTACTGTTAAAGTTTTAGAGTGAAGAGTTGAATACTTACGAAACAATGATTTTATTAAACACGGTTTGCAGTCTGAGTCTGAGCGAGTCGCGCTGCGGCGCGCTTCGCGTGAGCAAGCCGTACTTGCAAAATTTTTTGTCTCGTAAGTATTCAACTCTCCACTCTAAAATTTTAACAGTATTTTAAAAAATTGCATTTGTTTATAAGTTTTCAATTTTTGTCGTTTAACAAATTACAAAATTGAGTTTTATTATACTCCATTCGAAAGCTAAAAAAAAGGCGAACATTTTATATATGTGATAAATTTTTATATCTTTATTCGATGTATAAGCGATCGGAAAAAGGTGTTTTTTTACGAACGTGAAATTTCAAGAATTTCTTTTCGAAAAGTCTGTGCATCACATTAAAATAAAAAAATACGTGTCAAATATTTTTGATTGCTGAACCGTAAAAAAAATTGTTCGTGGGAAAAAAATTTTGAGCTGCAAATTTTGTGTGGAATGCCCCATATATTTTAATAATACATTTTTTAAGCTTAAAATTATGTACAGTCATACCGTTTACCTGTAATTTTAGAAAGCAATTTTATCAAAACTAATTAGAGTCTAGGTACTTATTCCGTTTCTGCTCTAATCATTTTATTCCTCTTTTTTGTACCTAATCCTGGTTACCTGTTTGCTAATTATGTGGGTATTATGCCTTTATGGGTGCCTCTATTGGAATAATATACATATTTATATCTACCTTGGGTGTTTGTTTCTCAGTGAAACTAGTCAAAGTATGAAGTGTTAGTGTTTTTTTAATTAAATATGGAGAATTTTCAACAATTGAATAAACGCCCTAGGGTCGGTCCATGTACAATAAATGAAAGAAAATTAATTCTTAACTGTTACGATTCTATTAAAAGGAAGAATGCGGATTTGAGTGTTGACAATGCAGTGCAATTTACAGAAGATATAGTTAACGTTGGGAAAACAACAATATATAAACTTTTAAAGGAAGAAAAAAGTGTTGGCGTTAAACCTTCAAGAACTTCTCCAGGACGACCAAAACTTGAGCTGGATGACGTTTTAATGCAGAGAATAAGGCGAAAAAAAAGAAATTCCCACGCTGGATAACATTTTGTTCTCAATCCGAGAAGACCAGGACTACCCATTTATGTGTAGAAATACGCATTGGAAATTATTAAAGAAAATGGGGTTTCGGTGGAAAAAACATAATAGGCAATCGATTTTAATAGACAGAAGCGATATCGTCTGTTGGAGAAGAAATTACTTCGAAAAGCCAGAGAAGAAAACAAAAAAATATTTTACCTAGACGAAACATGGCTAAATGAGGGCCACGCTGTGACTAAATTTTGGCAGGATGAAAATATTAAAAATTCAAGGCAAGCTTTTTTGGAAGGATTGCCCATAGGATTAAGACCTTCATCTGGGAAAGGACATCGACTTATCATAACCCATATTGGAAGTTCTGAAGGCTTCGTTAAAGGTGATCTTCCAATCTAAAAATACAGGAGACTATTATAAAGATATGAATGCCGATGTCTTCAAAGAATGGTTCGAGCAAATGTCGGATCTTGTACCAAAAGATGCAATTCTATTGGAAAATGCAAGTTATCACTCTACGCTGGCGGATAAATTACAGACAAGTGCGTGGCGTAAAAGTGAAATAACAAAATGGCTCAGTTTAAGACAAATAGAATTTCCATTAGATTCCTTAAAAAAAGAACTAGTGGCACTAGCCAGTTTACATAAAAATGCATTCAAAAAATATGTAAGCGATGAAGTGGCCAAAGTTACGAGGAATATCTGTGCTCAGACTCTCTCCTTACCACTGCGAATTAAACCCGATCGAACTTATATGGTCTCAAATAAAGATAGATGTCGCCAGAAAAAACACGACTTATAAAATTGTGGAAAAAGTGTATCGATCATGTGATATAGAAGAAGAAGCCAAAATGTGGCAGGTAGATATAATAATCAAAGAAATGGTTGAACCGCATAAACAATGTTAATCAAAGTTCATCTTCCGAATCGGACTATGATTAAGCCATAACGACAAAGTATTATTCGATTTTTGAAAATGCTTTGTTTATAAGATTCTATATTATATCTTGTTTTTGTATGTACGGGATCTTGTTTGGGTTTTTATGTTAGTTAAGCTTTAACATCTGTTGGGTCTTCGAAAACTTATTAGGTCTTTTCATTTAAGTGGAAAACTTATATCGGCTTCTTGCCTTGATTGAGGAGTGCGTTGTGTCGAGGTTGATTTAAAGTTTTTAGGTGCAAAATAATTTTGCGCCTTTTCTCAACAATGTTTGATGTTATTGAATTTAGTGCCTCTCTACTATTAGTTGGGACCATTAGAGAGCCAATCTTTAGGTAGTTTATACGTTGCGTCTTGTCCAGCTCTCGTGTGTGAGTCCGTTATTAGTTGGTTTGTCGATACGTCCGTGCGTTTGTAATAGTCCGTGATAATTTAAAAAAAAAAATTGTTAATTGTCGGTACGTGAAAGTCCTGATGTAGCACGCGGTTCATTGTGTACCTAGGGACATCTGCGATTAGCTTCAGCGCCCTATTTTGAATCACCTGAAACTTATTTAGCTCCGCCCTGCTTATGTTACACCACGAGGGCGCACCATAAGTCATCACCGGCCTGACCAGGACCTTGTAGAGGTTTACTTTCGTTCTGTTGCTAAGTCTACTTCGCCTGTGAAGCAGGGAGTAGATGGAGCCTAATTGTTGCAATGCTAGCTTTACTCTGTTAATTGAATTAAGCCTCCAGTTTAGTCTTCGATCAAAGATAAGTCCTAGGTATTTCACTTCCTGGCACCAGTTGACTTGAACTCCATTGACTCTGAGCCTGGTCTCAGGTCGTCTAACATTACTCTTTGAGAAGAAAATGGCCTTCGTCTTGGACGGATTCAGACGAATCTTCCAAGCCGAAAGCCATTTTTCTACGAGTTTAATATGGCGCTGCAATCTCGAGACAACCAACCACGGTTGTTTGGATTTCGCAGTAATTGCAGTGTCGTCGGCAAATAAATAGAGCTCATTTTGTCTATCTTTCGGTATGTCGTGAGTGTATATTATGTTGTACAACATCGGAGAGAGAAGTGAGCCTTGCGGCACTTCCGCCCTGATGCGTTTAGTCAATGAAAGTGCGTTCTCCGGCGAGACTGCAAAACTTACGAGCAAACTTAAATATTATGTAAAATAGTACCATCCATTCATACATTGTTATTTATTAGCTAATACGATTTTTTAAATGTTTTCATTTGTTGTAAATACCTACGAATATAATATAATACAATTTTAGGAGAATATGTATGTTTAAGATTTTTAATTTAAAAACTTCCCCAATGCACGCTCCTGGTTAAGGGATTTTCCCAATAACAATGGTAAATCCCCAAATATAACAATAGCTTGTGATAAATTCAGGGTGGACCTACCTAAAGAATGCTCATTATTTGGATCCTTTAATGTAAACACAATAGATTTTAAGGGACGGTGTTTAAATTGTTCTTGATACCCCGGTATGAGTTTTACATATTTAATGAGAATTTATTACTTCGCACCATTTAGAGATAGACTATAGTGTCAAATTGCAGGACAACGCTGAAAAGAAAATTCCAAAATAATTTTATGACATCGGAGCAATTGCCCAATTTTAATTTTAAATCATTCGACGTAAAAATTATGGCATTTTCTGTTTATTATGTTGCACTAAATATGAATAAAGAATTGCAAAACTACCTAATTTCAGTATTTTTAAAGATGGGAGTGTGACTTAGAACCGTTAATTTTTATTATTTCCGCTGAATTATAAATTGAATTAAAATTTGCAAAAGGTGTTCTCGGAATCCATCAGTTTTTTTGCCAAAAATAATAATAAGTTTATAATTTTGCAATAAACGGTAATTGACGTAAATACTCAAAAGCTAACATTACGTATTCCTTTTAAATTAATGAGCAAATGTGTTTTTAATTTCAGATACATTTTTTTTTTTGATAAATTATTTTTCCTTTTAATTGACATTAACAAAAATTAATGGTTAGAATAATATTAATAATATATACTTACTTATAACATTTAACTAGCACGTAATATTGAACAGAAAAAGCACAAGAAACTTATAATTCCTGCTCTCTTAAAAACGTACACCTGGAATTCGTGAAAAATGAATTTTCCTCCACCAAAATAACTTTTGATGTTCTTTTTTTACTGAAATTGCGAGTAGATACTGATTTATCCCAATGTATACGATTATTTAGACATCATAATTATTACAGTTGCAGAAAAAGGGTATTTATTATCTAATTAAGCCAAATGTGTTTAAAGCCCCTCTGCTAACATCGTTTGCTCCACTAACCTGACATCCAAACAACCCTTTACAACCCCACGAACACAAAAATTCGCCATATGTATCAGATTTCTAAAATATTATGACAAAAACCCAATAGCCCAGAAAATTCTCATCCTTTTTTCAAAACCCAATACGCGCATATTCCTCTTTTATTGTCCTTTATCGGGATATGCTTTCACTAAAATCCGAAATTAGTATTTGGAGGCTGTGGCAGTAACCCCCATCAGGATTATTAAAAACGCCGACTATCAAATTTAAACCCTTCAATTTTGACGAGGCCCTTTCACCCTTTTTTAAAGTATTAAGAGGTTGAATCACATGAGGGCACCAGTATGAAGTTTAAAGAATGTTGTTACTACACAGGCTGTCTTTTAAATGATATGGGATTTTAAAATGAAATATTAAAATAATATTGTGGTATTTGGTTCTTTTTGGATTCTTTTCTAATACACATTTAAATTCACATAATGTTTGCTTAAGAATGCTTTTGTGTGTTTGATGAATGTGCTTTAAAATTATAGACAATGGTTGAAATATTGCATCATCTGCAAAAAATACGGCTATACCTTGTTCCCTAATGCAAGAGAGCAATAAAATGTAAATTTGCAATAACAGGACCCATTAGGCAGAGTGCACAACTTAAAGGTTGCTTGTAAATTTCAGGTAAATTGCAGTGATAGTTTTTAAAAATTCCGTATTTCAAATATTTAAGACATGCACACCACGAATCGGTCCTAAATTAGGGTGGCCCCAATTAGCATACAATAGAAAGACCAGTTTGGTGAATGAAATGAAAACTATCTGTAGTAACAGCGGCGTTACAACAGGTAGTTTAAATATTAATATTTATTAAGAAAATCAACTATATGTACACGGTGATCATTTATAATGTCTCCCCCCCTCTTAACTTTTTTGTTTCTTGCATTAGATAAAAATGTTAAATATAAAAGTTGTACAGAATAATGTAAGCTATTTGCAGAATAATATATGAATACACAGGGTATTGCAGAAATGAGTCACAGGTTAAAATATTTTTTCTTAAAATGGTACACCCTATATATTGTTAGCTTTTTAAAATCTCCTAAAACTTCTGAATATTTTTCTTATAACATGTCCCATACCTAAATATAAAAGTTTTCGAAATAATCGCATCTTAACTAAGCGGCTACATTCAAAAATAAATATTCTAGATTTCAGTAAAGTTCTTAGGTGGCTGTGAATTATGCGGTCACGGAGCAACAAAAACTATGTTTATTAGTGACAGTTACCGACATATTAAGTAAATATTACATTTTTTTGATAAATATGCCTTATTCAGAAAGGGAAAAACAAGTAATTTTGCAAACACTTATTAAAGCAAACAATAGCGTTAAATTGGCTCAACGGGAACTGCGTAGAATTAATCCCCGGATGCACGTTCCAGACAAAAAAACATTCCATCGAATCTATGAAAAGTTTCAACAAACATCTAGCCTAGCGAGAAAGAAGAGAACAATGGAAAGAGACGAAAATAGTGATTTAAATATACTACTAAAAGTATATGAAATACAACATTTAAAATATAATTTTTAAAATTAAAATCTCAACAATAAAGAAGAACTTGTGGTAATTACAAATTAAATTCCTGGGCCACCGTTTTCTTGAATACATTTGATATACGTTTTTCGGAACCTTCGTAATGCGGCGGTGATAGATTGGGAATAATCTTCATTCAGAATTTGAATTTCTGTTCTAATAAGTTCTTTTAAATGTTCAGTGCTTTCAATTGTATTTGCATTCACTCGATCCTTTAGCGTTCCCCATAAAAATGCGTCAAGTCAGGGCTGTTAGGTGGCCATTGTATTGGTGCAGCCCGTCCAATCCATTCATTGAACCTTCGATTAGGGTAGTTTGTAACAGCTACTACACTACGAGGTGGAGCGCCATCTTGTTGGAAGACGCTCTTTTTCCAACGGAAGCTCATCAAAGTAGTCCTCTAGCTCGTGTTGGAGAAAATTCAAATACCCTTCTCCATTTAAAGTACCGTTAAAGAAATAGGGACCTATTATTTTGTTATTTAAAATAGCACCACACATTGATAGTTTGACGACCTTGAAATTTAAATTCCCTGTAGCAGTGGGGATTTACTGTGGCCCATTGTCTGCTATTTTTTTGTTTATCATGATTTTTTTGTTTATCATGACTCGTCGGTCTAAAATACATTTTCGAAATAACTAGGATTTTAATTAATTTTTTCCAACATACTTTGTCAAAATTCAACCCTTTTTTCTCGCTGCCTCTGCGTTAATTTTGTTACAGGCCTAATTTTGAAAGCTTTATAGCCACATTTTTTAAGAGTGTTTTGAACCCTTCCATAAGAGGTATTTTTTAAATCATCAAGCCCTTCCTTTAAACTTTTCGATACTGTTCTTATAGAAATGTTTGGATTTTCTTCAACTTTTATTAGTATATTTCGATCACTATTTTCGTCTCTTTCCATTGTTCTCTTCTTTCTCGCTAGGCTAGATGTTTGTTGAAACTTTTCATAGATTCGATGGAATGTTTTTTTGTCTGGAACGTGCATCCGGGGATCCGGGGATTAATTCTACGCAGTTCCCGTTGAGCCGACCTAACGTTATTGTTTGCTTTAATAAATGTTTGCAAAATTACTTGTTTTTCCCTTTCTGAATAAGGCATGTTTATCAAAAAAATGTAATATTTACTTAATATGTCGGTAACTGTCACTAATAAACGTAGTTTTTGTTGCTCGGTGATCGCATAATTCACAGCCACCTAAGAACTTTGCTGAAATCTAGAATATTTATTTTTGAATGCAGCCGCTTAGTTAAAATGCGATTATTTCGAAAACTTTTATATTTAGGTATAGGGCATGGTATAAGAAAAATATTCAGAAGTTTTAGGAAATTCTAAAAAGCTAACAATATATAGGGTGTACCATTTAATGAAAAAATATTTTAACCTGTGACTCATTTCTGCAATACCCTGTATATTCATATATTACTCTGCAAATAGCTTACATTATTCTGTACAATTTTTGTATTTAACATTTTTATCTAATGCAAAAAACAAGAAAGTTAAGAGGGGGGACATTATAAATGATCACCGTGTACAATACACACAACTTAATTTTTAATATTTAGTCATCGTGTTTCGAATAGTCCGATGAACTATCGTCGTTGGGATCCAGAAAAATAATAAGGGGCTCTACAGTGTTTTCTAGCTTCCCACATTCTTTCATCTATTTCAATCATATATTCGACGCACTTACTCCATTTTTCACAATCCACTGTCTTTATTTCCTCTTGCAAGAGGTTTCCAACGTCTCTCATTTTAAAAGTGGTGTTATGCCTTCCTGCAAACCCTTTTACTTGCGCCCTCTTCTCCTATTGAAATTGAGTACAAAACATTTATCAATATTAAATTGTAATTTGTTTTTAGTTGACCATTTTGTCTAAGTTTTGCTGGATTTGTTGGCAGTCATTGTAGTTGTTAACCCTTGCGTATAGTTTTAGGTCATCAACAAACAACAATACTCTTGCACCAAACATTTCCTTAGCCAAGTCGTTGATAAATCAGAGAAAGGGCAATGGTCCAAGGTTAAAGCCCTGCGGAATACCTGAAGGTGTACAAAAGCCATCAGAGTAGTAACCCCTAACAGCAACCCGTTATGATCTATTGTACAAATATGACTTTAAGAATTGCACCAGATTATCATGAAAGGCAAACTCATTACACAATTTTTGTGTAAGGACGCTATGCGACACTCGGTCAAAAGCCTTAGCGAAATCTGTGTATACTACATTAACCTGACCCCCTACATCAAGTTAATACCTTATTTCTCACAGAATTATATATATATTTATATAAAAGAGTCTCAAGTATCTTGGCTGGGCAGGACAATAGTGATTTCTATAATTCTACATTGGAGCTATCGCCTTTTTTGAAAACCGGACAAATTTTTGCTTCTCTCCGTGCTAGTGGAAAGGTGTTTGTCTTTAAAGAAAGATTGAACAGTATTCTGACAGGCTCAGCGAAAAAACCGATCGTTCCCTTAAAAACAAATGATAGTAGCATCGAAAACTTGACAGTCATTCAGACCTGGATCATCATCGACATAAACTGAACTAAAATATTCAACAAACGCATTTGACATTGACTTGCCATCAACAAATTGGACATCATTTCGATGCAATGTGTTCGGGACACCAACTACACTCCTTTTGCTTTTTGTTTATCGCCACAATGACCCTGAATCGTGGCTGATACCTTGCTGAGTTTTATTTAAATAATCCTTATATGTTTTTTTTATATCCCTTTTTATTTTGGTTCTTAGTTGTATAAATTAATTGTGTGTTTCTACATTTTTAGTCCCCTTACTCTTAAGTCTCAGTTTCTCCTTATTTTTTATATCTTTAATAATATGCTTTGTCAAATATACCGGATATATCTTTGAGCTTAGTAGTAAATTTGCAATTTTCTTTTTTTAAACGAAACACCATATACAAAAGATCTATTTCCCTTGATTTTAAAAATATATTACGCATACTTTAACGTGACAGATTTATCGCTTTACTTCAAATTGAAATTTATATTTTATAATTTATGATATAAAGAGCAGTAAATGACTATATGACTTCTGTATATCGCCACGACTTCTGACACATTTCCTAATATTTGATCTGTATTGAGCATAAATATTTCTTGTTCAATCCGTTGTCTCAACAGTCTCAACACTTGTATATTTCGAGGTATGTCATAATAAATTCGATTTTTTAGAAATCCCCACCGAAAAATATCTAACCCACTTAGGTCAGAGTTATTAGCCGGCCATTCCTTACTGAATGTGTTTAAATTTAACGTAGAGCAACAAATATGTTATGTTGAAGTATGCGGAACACCTCAACAACTCGATTATCATCGCTTCAATTTGTCAAAATTGTAAACTCAAATATTTCAAAAACGACTGAACTAAATGTTAACATGTTATATATTTTTGAAATCACGAGAAAGTGATCTTTCGTCCTGAGGAAAAATATATGGGGTGTCCCATTTAAAAAAAAAACTTTCAATTATTTTTCATCTTTGCAATATCTAAAGTTTTTTTCTGACACTTATACCCCTGTGATGGGTACGCAAATATAAAAAATAACCCTGTACCTATACTTAGCGCTGGTATTATTTTATATTAACGTCCCTTTGCAAAATGAAGACATGCTGTATGAACCCAAACCCCCACGTTACTTATTATTACGTTACAGTGGACCACATACGCAAAAGCCTCAGGTTATATTAAATAACGTAGTTTTTAAAATCCAACCGACCAAACTCTCCTCCGACCCCCACTGAAAGAATTGCACCCGAAACTTCACCGTACGACTGCAATTTTTACGTCGGACCAATCCTACTATTGGCAATGGAACTATAGGAACAGGCGGGGTTGATTGTGCTGGGCCGCTGTAAAAATCCGAGCTGGAAGCTTTATATATTCCGATTTTAAAAAAGGGTTAAAAGATAAATAAGAAACGCTTTTGAAAGCCGGAGCTTTTCTTTTATAAGATTCGGTAATTTTAGACCCCATTATTTTGGTACTTTTTTTACTAGTTATTGTATGATGAGAACACACGTGTGCAAAATTGGGAAAGGGGTTAAATTAAGGAGATTTCGGATTAAAAAAATGTTCCCTGTTAGAAGGGGAAATCAATTAGGTATTTTTTAGCATTTCAATTTTAGAATAGGAGTATTTTTAATCCCGACCCATAGCTGGAACTATGCCGGGTGATTCTCCAATAATAATGCAATTTAAGTCCATTTTCATATTTGCGACAGAGCAAATCCACGGAACACAGATACGGAAGATAGATACCGAAGACAGATACATAAATCGTATTCTCGCATTTCCGAATTGTTGCGAATACGAGAACATGCCACCTAACAAACAAATTGTACCATTTTGCCTTAAGAATGTAGAAGGGATTTGGGAATAGGCTGTCCTGTCAGTTGTCAAGTAGAAGAAACTAACCTTTGTCTTTTTTGAGTAGAAGTAAATACAGACACCGACAATAACTCAGTACATGGACAAAATTATAGTGGACCACTACAAACGGACTGACACTTCCGTGGACCCCCTAATAACACATTCACATATACATTCAAACCCTTAAAAACCATACCGATTACCAAGACACTGGCTCATTCCTCGTCTTCTCCCCCCGCCTGCACCTTAACTTGCTTCCGAATAAATAGAATCAGATGACTCAAAAGTAAATACTTCCCTACTGCATTGTACTTGCTTAGCTAAATAGGAACCAAGGGTTCAATAACAAACCCCCCCATGGAAGACCCGCTGATGAAACAATAATATAAACAAGAAGAAGTTAAAGTCATTTCAGGACTTTCGGATCATGAATCAGTATTGTGTAAGTTTTCATGCTGACTAAATTCAAAACAACGTAGAATTTTTAGTGCTACTAATTAACGTAAGTTTTACGAACTGTGTTGTGGGGTTGATTGGAATTCTATTTTTGAAACAGGAGATCCACTACAAACCTTTCATAGTGTGATCGTTACAAACTTACAAAGTTTAATATATCTTTTCCCCTTCGACGCATTAAGCATAAGCATATAAAGCCATGGTTTACTAGGGGATTGAGAATATCAGCCGATAATTTACGATCCCTTCATTATATCAGAAAATTTTCATGTAATGAACTGTTTAACGCGTACTTTAATAGATATAGGAGCACTTACCGTAAATTGATTAAACTTGCCAAGCAATTGTACTACTCTGATAGACTTGATCGGTCAAACAATAAACATAAGAAAAGTTGGCGTATTGTAAACAGTTTATGTCAAAGAAATGAGGGACATTCTTTTGACTTTCAGCAGAATCGTAATGAAATCAATGATTATTATTGTACGATAGCCCAAAAAATAACTGGAAAAATACATCCTTGTAATGACCCAATGGAGTACCTATATTCAGAGGAGCAATATGTCATTTTCAAATTCATTTAGCTTTTATCCCACTGATATACATGAGCTAAAAAAAAACCTTCCTAACGATAAAAAATAAAAACTCATCAGGAGACGATGGAATATCAGTCCAGGTATTTCAGAACTTGCCTGACTCAGCCCTGATAGCACTCAGTGAGGCGATAAACCATTCTTGGTCATCTGCTGTTTTTCCACCTGGTCTTAAGGCGGCCAGAGTTATAACCCTATTTAAGGGGCGTGACCCCGAAAATTTGTCTAGTTTCCGGCCAATTTTATTACTCTCCACACTTTCCAAGATTATTGAAAAACTAACCAAAAGTAGGATCATCTCATTTTTCGAACGTCATAATATTTTAAACCATAATCAGTTTGGTTTTCAAAATAACAAAAGCACTAATGATGCCATTTTCAGTTTCTTGGAGGGAGTCTATGGCGATATAAACCGAGGTGGTGCTTCTGCGGCAGTGTTCTGTGATTTGCCAAAAGCGTTTGACTGCGTAAATCACAGACTACTGCTGCTTAAGCTCCAACACTACGGTTTCAGGGGGACGGTTTTGGACTGGTTTCACTCATACTTAGAGGATAGTAGCCAAGGTCGTTGCTACGGGTTCAGCAAGGTCTGATAGCAGGTTGATTGAGTTCGGCGTTCCGCAGGGTTCGGTATTGGGACCGGTTCTGTTTCTCACGTATATTAACGATTTAATAAATGTGGGCATAAAGGGTAAATTTACCCTATTCGCAGACGATACTACTATCCTTTGGCATAGTGATAACGCCCAATCATTGTATGAAATGGTTTCGTCTGATCTTCTTCAAGTCAAGGGTTGGTTTGACTCTAATTTGCTTGCCCTAAATGTTGAAAAAACAAATATTCTTGGTTTCAAATGTGACATGAGATGGTAAGCATTGGGGATTGTTCCTTGTTGAACCTGTCCCATACTAAATTTTTAGGTCTTGATGTTGACAGAGATCTCAGGTTTGACTGAGCAAAAAAATAGCTTCGGGATGTTATGCGATTAGAACTGTCTCGAGAGAACTTGGCTTGGTATCAGCCAAAAGCGTATACTACGCCCTGGTTGAATCGCGCCTTCGATATGGCATTGCTTTTTGGGGAATGTGTGGTCAAGGACTTTTAAATATTATATTTGTGTTGCAAAAAAGGGCTCTCCGCTCCCTTTACCACATAGGGCATCGAGAATCTTGTCAACCATTTTTTATCTCGGGGAAAATTTTGACTTTGGTGTCGATTTTTATATTGGAGACGGTTATTTTAATATTTAAAAATAGGGAGAAATTTATAGATCCTGATCCTTATTATGCCACTCGACGTAGTATGGATATACCTTTACCTATACCTACATCAACTTTAACTAAGAAATCAACAATTTATGAAAGCAAATCAATCATTTACCAGTAGCTTTGAAACAGGAACAACAACAACAAGGACAAAAATTAGAAGGGATATGGCACATTTAATGAAAAGCAACATTCACACAACAATAGCACCGTTCCGGTTCTGATCGATCGAAGTTATACTCTGTGGCTTAATACGAGAGAGTAATAGAATGTAAACTTGCAATGACAGGACCTATTAAGCAGGGTGAACAACTTAAAGGTTGCATTGTAAATTTCAGGTAAATTGAAATGATAGTTTTTAAAAATTCCGTATTTTAGATATTTAAGACCTACACACCCAGAATCGGTCCTAAACTAGGGTCACCCTAATTTGCATACAATGGAAAGGCGAGCTTGGTGAATGAAAGTAAGGTGACAGCGGCGTTACTACAGGTAGTTTATTAGAATAATAAGTATAATAATTAGTATACTTGATTATAATTGAATGAATGAAAGAATAATATGATAATAGATAAATTGGAATAAATATTAATATTTATAAAAAAAATCTGCCATGTACAATACAACAACTTAATTTTTAAATTTTAGTCATCATTTTCCGAGTAGTCCGATGAACTATCGTCGTTGGGGTTCAGAGAAATAATAAGGGGCTCTACAGTGTGATCTAGCATGTTATCAGCTTTCCACATTCTTTCTCCTATTTTAATCACATGTTCAACGCACTGCGTCAAATAAAAACTGACATTAATGAATCGTACAAGGTGTTTATGCTTAGAATCGAAAATAGCGTAAATCAGGATCCTAATAAATTCTGGGCGTTAGTTAACTCCAGAAGGGGCTCTGCGGGAGTTGCTCGCAGAATGCATCTTGGCAACTCCACGTTATCCAACTCTAATGATATTGTCAATGCTTTTGCCGATTTTTTTAGTCGCTCGTATCTGGTGTCCTCTGATTCGTCCATAGATGTTGAGTCGAGTTTATCCACATCTAGTATAAATATTACTAGTTTTAACGAGACTGAAGTTTTTAACGCAATTAGGCAGATTAAACCCAAGTTAACCACTGGTCCGGATAAAATACCTGCGTTTATCGTCAGAGACTGCTCAGGAGTCTTTGCTCATCCTCTATCAATAATATTTAACAAATGCCTTAACTTGTGTAAAATGCCAAACATTTGGAAATGTTCCAAAGTTTGTTCAGTCTTCAAATAAGATGATAAAACGGATATCTCCAACTATAGACCTAAAAAAAAGTCTGTGCGTTTTAAGAAGTCCGCTAAGCCATAAAACCTCTTGAGCATTATGTCGGTGGCTCTCAAACAATAAATTATATTGAAGGTAATTTTGGATGTTGATGAATTACATTTTCTAAATAAAATAATTTAAAGTAAATAAAAAATTAGTTTAGGTAAAGAAAAATAATAATTTTTTAGCTTTTGTAGTATTCAGACAAATTAGTTTTACGAATTCTTTTTTATAAAGTTTTGGTTCTAAAAAGAACCGATTTTGTAGTTTTGCGACAGAACGTACCTACTTGTAGATAGGTACTACTAAAAGTAGTCTTTCTCTGCATTTGAAATTTCACCCATGCTTTCAGACTCATCAGAATCAACATCATCGTCATCATCATCATCATTCGTAATAATTAACGGTCTTACTTCGTCTATAACCTGTTCTGTAGTATATACCTGACAAAATCTTTAACATATTTAACCATCCCGCACTTGAGCAAATTTTAATTGGTTCTTGGAAAATAGCGATTATTATATAGATTTAACTATAATAATAGCAAAATAATTTAATTATCTATTTAATTATTATTTATGCTCAACTCGTAATTCTAAGATAATTTTGTTTTGAAACCACTGATTTCGCCCAGTAATATAATACAGTGAACCAGTAGGATGTTCGGTGTGATCAAGATGCGAAGATATTGTAACTTAACCGACTTACTGTTTTAAAAGCGATAACATCCCTTGGTGATTTAATCCGATATCGGACTTCTTAAAACGCACAGACTTTAATCCGTTTCTCAGCAACAAATTCAGAAACACTAGCCATTTTCAAGAACAAAGTTTTTCAACAACTGCCGGAAAGTAGCTAAACATTTCAAATTTTTGAAACAGTGTGGCACAGGTAGGTAAACTACCTGTGCCTCTACCTACCCGATCTCGGAACCCCTGACAATAAACATAATTAAATAATAATAGGACTACACCCACGGAATACGGCAAAAATATCCATATTCTGCACCTTAATATTATTTGTTTTACAGTTTATATTTGTTTGGAAACCCAATATCGGTTACGGACTGGCAGTATAAGATATACTTTTTACACCTTATTCTTTCCAAAATAACACTTTACGACAAATAAAGGTAAATGAACGATTTTGACCTCGTAATTTAAAAAATTAACAAGATTTCTCTTAATTTGCATAAAATAACAGAATCGACATTACCATATTTCTAAAAAAAATCAACCGAAAATTTCAAGAGGCATAAATTAACGGACGTATCCATTAGTTTCGTCAAATCATCTTGTCAATATGTTTGAAACGAAGTCAAAAATCTAAAACTGGTCCAACAAAATACTTTTATGGCCCGACAAAACCGCCTGTATTTAAAAATTTATATTATAGAATTTATTCGGATTTATTAATTATTCATATTATTAGAAATTTAAAAAATGCGTTACGTTTTTTCGGACTACATCCATTTAGATTTCAATAATTGTCAATCAAAATCACATAAAATTAAAATAATGGAACACTTCGTAGGCTTGAAATACCAGTTTTTAGATTATTTTTAAGATAGGAGAGTTTTCGGAGTGAATATTGCATGTCGTCCTATAGCAAAAATAGGCGCAAGCCCAGGTATGCTTCATTCCACAATAATTCGTTGATTTCTCGACCGCAATAAAATTTAAATGACAACCCTTAGTCGTAATACCAACCATAAATAACTTGCCTGACAAATATCTATTGTGCAGTCACCGGACCTTTTGAAAGGGTACAGGTCCTGATTACCTACTAATTTCAATATTTTAGGTTAGCTATTTCCAACAAAACAACAAATATGAAATAATAGGTAAGTATCTTTATTTTAATCATGTAATTAAATAGCTATTAATATGTATACAAAAATACTAATCTACAATATTATAATAATACAATATTTAACTTAACCTGCTCAATATTTAGCTCTGTTTCACTATCACTATCGTCACTATATTAGTTTAGGCATAGATGATATTATAATATTGTAGATAAGTATTTTTGTATAAATATTAATACCTATTTAATTAGGTACATGATTAAAATAAAGATACTTACCTATTATTTTATATTTGTTGTTTTGTTGAAAATAGCTAACCTAAACAATTGAAATTAGTAGGTAATCAGGACCTGTACCCTTTCAAAAGGCACTTATTTATGGCTGGGTTTAAATTTTATTGCGGTCGGGAAATTAACGAATTATTGTGGAATGGAGCATATAAGGAGTTCTTAAATATTGGGAAAAAAAATTTTCAACCGGACTGTTGCCATTGTCGCATATGGTTATGTAAAGCGATTGTTATTATTTACCAACGGACAACATACATAATAAATAAAACATCAGGCCAAAGCACTATTGTGAATTACTTAAAATACTGAAAGTAGGTACTTAATTACTATTAATTTACAACCCGCAAGGGCCCAGTTTACTTACATACGCGAGATAAACATATTTTCACGGGAAAACAATTTTATCTAAGAAAACATTTCGTTAATTAGAATAATTTAACGTAAACAGCGGTTTCGGAGGCGACTAAAATAACTGAAAAATCGAGCTGGATAATATTTTACTTTTAATTTGTTTTGCGTCATTTTAATTTTAGTTTTTAGCAAAAATGTCTGGTCTGCCAAGGTTATAGGCGGCATTAAAATAACTAAGGGACATTATTTGAAATAAGACAAACGCTTCAAATGTTGCCAGTCTGCACAAAATACCGTAACTATTTGTGAACTTGATTAGATTATTTTTACTATTTGTTTTAATTGATCCTATGAATGATGTGAACATCCCGCTCAAATGCGGGAATAGATATAGGCTAAAGAAAAACGCCTCAAGTGAATTAAGATCTGTACTATTAGCTGTCCATTCGATTGATCCGTGTCTTACGAATCGTTCGTTAAAGTGATTTGATTAGTAACTAGCTACACGCACATTATGTGGTCGCGCTACATCCTGCTGAAATATTTCTCCCTGTAGCAATGCGAATTGACGGTAGCCCATTGTCTTGTATTTTTCTTAAAAAACAACAAACTTAAAATAAGTTCGTGTACAGAATTGTCCCTTATCCTTTTGTCAGGCCCAATCCTTGAACGCGTTTCGCCGTCTACGGCTCATCGGCAAGCCTCCGGGTCTGACGAGAAGATAAGGGATCTCAAAGTGCTTTTGACACAAAAATGCAATTAAACAAACGAGAGTTGCAGCAAGTGGCTACATCTCGTGGCAACTACTTCACTGTAACGTCACTCCAGAAAGTTATAGAAAACATGAAAGAAAACTTATATAACATATTATTTTCTATAACATTTTGGACAGAAATATGCTAAAAATGTATAACATTTGTTAAGGAAATAGCAAGGGTTGCGGAAATATACTTTGAAACTTACCGAGAATTTCCCCAACCACATCGTTATCTTTTTCAAAAACTTGATTATAACATAAGCTATTATGGGTCGTTTCTAAAACCCCAAAATAAATAAGGAAGTTGGGTAACTAACCAAGAAAGTCCTTTTTCGGTAAACAACAATCCTTCTTCTACTACTAGACAAATAAAAAAAGTAAACCACATGTAATGACAAACCTTTCAAAATAAGTATTTCACAGAAACTCCATACAGTCGACCCAGACAGACAAATGAACTTTTGTGGGTTAGTTCAGGCTACAAGATCAAATAAATTTAAATCCTGATTTTTTAAACTGTATTATCTGGTCAGACGACCAATTGTGGAATATTCAACAGGCCAAATGAACATATTTGGAGCATTGAAATCCCTATGGAAAACCGCGAAATCCGGAAACAAGTTAAATTTAGCGTTAATGTATGGACAGGGATGTGTGACAATACAACATACATATTTAATGAAAATTTAAATGGAGAAAGCTGAAATCCCTCTTGTCCTGTTCAAAAATTTGTGAATTCAGCAAGATGAGGCTCCTTCCCATAATACCCTTAGAGTACGAGATTTTCTAAATAATGACTTTTTTCAAAAAAGGATAGGAAATAGAGGTGTTGTAGACTGGCCAGCAAGATCTCCGGATCTATCGCTACATGATTTTTGTTTGTGGGGGGATTTAATCAACACCATTTATAAAACGGAAATAAATTCTATGGTAGAATTAATCATAAAAATTCAACAATCTTTCCACAGAAGTAGGCCTAGATCTATTCAAAGGGCAATTGATAAGGTTAGGGAAAAAATTCGAAAATGGATCGCTGCTCAGGGAAATATTTTTGAACATCTAACCAATAATTATTAAATTATTACTTTTTTTTTTTTTTGGACTTTTCATAATTAAATCGAAATTATTCTTGTCTAAGAGTGCATCATTAGTAAGGATTTTTGTTAATTAACAATTTCTTAGCATCAGTTTAAGTTATTACACAAAAAATAGGTGATTATTAAAAAGAAAAGGTCATTTTATGTGTAAGATGCAGGGACGGATTATTTTGCGAAATTAACGTTTAACCACGATTGTAAAAAAACATGCCCTAAGTATTTTGTTAAAAAATTTTAAAATTCCAGGTCTGTATTAAAAAAAGTGAAACTGATGAGGGTTCCAGAAAAATAAAACGTTGTATGGCAAAACTAGTAGGGGATTCTAAAAGAGAATAAAAAGTTTCCCCAATAAAGTGTGATTTGTTTTCTTTTACCTTTTACAGTGAAGGCGCAAACTGAAAAAGTCTATTCGACAATATTTCGGTTTGTTTCGAATATCGCCGGAAGTACTCGGATTCTAAGAGCTTTCTCTCTGGATTATTATTAAGCATGAAATTACGCAACTTTCACCATTTAAACGTCTTCGTATCTCGTACGGTTTACGATATCCCTGTAGCGATAAACTAATTTGTTAGGCCCTATACAGGGTGTACCAAAGTAAGTGCGCACCGTTGCTAACTTTTTTATTATTAGAGATACAAAGTCGGTTAAATTAGCAAAGCAGTAGCATTCTTTCTGTTAATTAATATGGTAAAAGCAGAAAAACAATTGGACATAATGTTTCTGAATAAATGAGGAAAATGTATTTTTTTTTAAATGGCACACCCTGTATATTTTTTACCGAAACGTTTGCAAATCGTATAGGGAATAAAAAAAATGGTTGCCTTTGACGTTTTCATCGAGACTACCATGAAAACAAAAACGAATTAACTAAAGTGTCCTCGTTTTGGGTAGCCATTATTGTTAACGAAGCCAAAATTTTCGTAGTTTTGCGTTAAGTTATCTAGTCTTTGCTTTTAAATATTACAAAATGGCGTTCACGCATTTAGAACATTGCGATATGTTAGAAGCGTATCTTGGTTGCAGAAAAAATAGTGTACTAGCACTCGAGCAATACGGTCAAATGTATCCTGAACGTGAGCAACCAGACAGAAGGTATTTTCTAAGACTGTATAGAAAATTTAGAAGTAACGAAAGAGTTTTTATAAAGACCATGACTAAAAAACAGTTTATAATAACTGAACAAGTAGAAGTAAATGTATTGGCATATTTTGAAGCTCACAAAAATAATTCAACTAGAGATTTGGTAAGAGACAGTGGTTTCAGTTTATTTACAATTTGGAGGATTTAAAAAAAAAATATAAGTTTGTACCTTATAGGTACCGACCAGTGCAAACATTATTACCTGGTGACACTGAAAAAAGACTCATGTTTTGCCAATGGTTACAAGATATGTGTAGGCAAAATCCTAACTTTTTAAAGAAAATTTTATGGAGCGATGAAGCGAACTTTTCAAATAAGGGTATGTTTAATCGTAAAAACATGCACTATTGGTCTAGAACAAATTTGTTTATTGCTGTTCCCAGAAATCCGCAAGTAAGATTTAGCATTAATGTTTGGTGTGGTCTCAAAAGCAGCCAAATTATTGGGCCAATTCTTTATGAAGGTACTCTGACCGGCAGGTGATACGTTAATATGTTGTCAGAATTACTAGAAGAATATTTAGATGATGGGAATTTAGAGGACCGTAACCAAATTTATTTTCAACAAGATGGAGCTCCTCATCAGTTTCACGAAGTCAGAATATTGTTAGAAAGGCTTTTCAGAGATAGGTGGATGGCAACAAATGGTCCGATACGTTGGCCCTCCAGGTCTCCTGACGTAACTCCATTAGACTTTTACTTCTGGGGGTATGTCAAGGACGAAGGCTCTAAAACGAGAATTGCGAATCTGGTCGAACTTCAAGACAACATAAGACGCATTATAGCATCCATCGATGGCAGAACAGTTTTAAAAGCTACAAAACGTGTATTAAAGATTTCCCGCAAATGTATTGAACAAAGCGGTGATGTGTTTGAACATTTAATATAGCTAGTTTTTTTTTTTAATTTCTTGCGCTAAAAATATAATCGAGTTTTAATTTCTGAAATAAATAAATAAATTCGTTTTTGTTTTCATGGCAGTCTCGATGAAAACGTCAAAGGCAAACCATTTTTTATTTTCATGGCTGTGTTGATGTTTTTTCAATATTAGGTATGCATATGAACTTTTTTATTCCGTATACGATTTGCAAACGTTTCGGTAAAAAATATACAGGGTGTGCCATTTGAAAAAAATACATTTTCCTCTTTTATTCAGAAACGTTATGTCCAACTGTTTTTCTGCTTTCACCATTTTAATTAATAGAAAAAATACTACTACTTTGCTAATTTAACCGACTTTGTATCTCCAATAATAAAAAAGTTAGCAATGGTGCGCACTTAATTTGGTACACCCTGTATAGGGTGCCCCATTTAGGAAAATATGACTTTATGCCATATCCTATATAGGAAGTGACTAAGGGAATTTGTGGACACCCCTGCAAATATACAGGCTGTTTCAAAAAATATGGTGATTTTAACATAATCTATTTTTTTTTCAGCGATGTTGCAACAATCAATGTCAACCTCTCTCCAATCACGAGACTCATCGTTATCTTCCTCCGGTCTCCTACTGAACAAGTCTTCTACGACAGACTACTCAAAATACGTAAAAAAGTTTTCGTCCAGTGTTGAATGCGGAAGCACTTATTGCAAAGACTTAAATTACAGGTAATTTATCTTTATTTTGATGCCACACTCTTTTATTTCCTTCGTGGCTTATTAAAACATTAATTACGTGGTAAGATTTGTAAATACCATCACACGCAAAAGTAATGCAAAACAACAGAGGCAATTCGCATAGCTTCTGCGTATGATGGTACCCACGTTCATTTCAAACTATAGTCTATCTTTAAATGTGTGCGAAGTAATAAATCAATACATAAATATGCCTTCAAAAAATATATAGTCGATGAAATGGCAAAGTTGCGACAAATATCTAAGCTCAGATTCCCTCCTTACCACTGCGAATTAAATCCGATCGAACTTATATGGGCTCAAACAAAGACATTTGTCGCCAGAAAAAAACACGACTTATAAAATGGTGGATTTAAAAAAGACTCTTTAATGAAACTATGGGTAAAATCAGTGCGGAAAAGTGGAAAAAGTGTATCGATCATGTGATAGAAGAAGAAGAAGAAACAAAAATGTGACAAGTAGATGTAATAATCGAAGAAATGGTCGAACCGCTTATTATAGATTATAGACGATGTTAATAGAAGTTCATCTTCCGAATGGGACTATGATCAAGCCATAACGACAAAGTATTATTCGATTTTTGAAAATGCTTTGTTTGTAAGACTCTATATTATATCTTGTTTTTGCAATTATATTATGTAAAATAGTACCACCCATTGTTATTTATTAGTTAATAAGATTTTCTAAATGTTTTTATATGTTATAAATACCTACGAATATAATATAATACAATTATAGGAGAATAGGCATGTTTAAGATTTTTAATTTAAAAACTTAACGCAATACATGCTCCTGGCTTAGGGGTTTTTCTAATAATAATGGCAAATCCTAAAATATAACAATAGCTTGCGATAAATTCACGGTGAACCTACCTAAAGAATGCTCATTATTTGGATCCTTTAATGTGAACACAATAGATTTTAAGGGATGGTGTTTAAATTGTTCTTGATACCCCGGTATGCGTTTTGCATATTTAATGAGCATTTATTACTTCGCGCAATTTAAAGATAGACTATTATACCAAACCAACTATACCTATTATACATTACGTGATGTGGTATTTCGCCAAAGTATTCATAATTAAATTTTTAGGGAACATTTTCATTGCCTTGACTGCAACTCCCGGGTCTTCATCAAGAAAGAAGAAATGATTCGGCACTTCAAGTGGCACAAAAAACGGGACGAATCTCTACAACACGGCTTCATGAGGTACAGTCCTCTGGACGACTGCAGCGACAAATATTCGAATTGTACTCACAACAAGAAACAGACGCATTATCACTGTATGCAGGAGAACTGTGATAAGGTCTACATATCGACTAGTGATGTGCAGATGCACAGCAATTATCACAGGAAGGACAGTGCTATAATGCAAGAGGGATTTCAAAGGTAAATTATTCTTGTTTTTCTAATTTGGTTTCATAAAAAAGCTGTTTCGATATCGTTTTCGGTATCGTAATGAACTTTTTATGAAACAGTTTTCTTAATTTTTCTAAGGTTGGTAATGATGTTCTCAAATGTTTTATTTTGCTGCAGTGTATCTTTGGTTGCATTAATTCTATGAAATGGAGATGAGTTAAAAAAGTATCAAATAATCTTACAAATTTACTATATTGTAAAACATAGAACTGTAAAATTTTCCGCAATGTCCCTTAACTTTGGGGGAGTTAAACTAAACTCATCTATTTTAAAATTATGTAGGTATGTTAGAAAAATTAGATATTCCGCGAGATAGATTTACGCAGCTCTATCTTTTCGCTGACGATACAGCAATGACTTCGACTTCTAAATCACCGCGCATTGTCGTTAGTCGGATGCAGCGTCACGTAATCGAGCTGGAAAAATGGCTTTCGGCTTGGAAGATTCGCCTGAATCCCGCCAAGACGAAAGTCATATTTTTTTCAAAAAGCACCGTGCGCAGGCCTGAAACAGGGCCTCGGGTTAATGGAGTCCAAGTGAACTGGTGCCAGGAGGTGAAATACCTGGGACTTATATTTGACCAAAGGCTTAACTGGAGGCTCAATTCCATTAATAGAGTAAAGCTTGCATTGCGTCAATTAGGCTCTATCTACCCCCTGCTTCACAGGCGGAGTAGACTTTCAAATAGGACTAAGGTATTGGTCAGGCCGGTTCTCACTTATGGTGCACCTTGGTGGTGTAACATAAGCAAGACGGAGCTTAATAAGTTCCAGGTAATTCAAAACAAGGTGTTAAAAACTATCGCGGACGTACCTAAATATACATCCAACAGAGTACTTCACCGTGACTTTCAAATGCAGACGATAAACGAGTTTTTCTTGAAAATTATTAAAGACTATTATCGACGCACAGACGTATCGACAAACCCACTAATCACAGACTAACATACGAGATCTAGACAAGACATGACATATAAACTACCAAAAGACTGGCTCTCTGTTGGTCCAAATCCAAATCCATAGTAGAGAGGCACTATATGATATATAATAGAAAAAGGCGCCAAAACTTTGCAGACAAAAACTTTTAAAAGAAAACGCACGAACCAAAATTAATTAAGGCAAAAGCCGGTATTAAAATTTCTATAAACGACAATACCTAAACCGTACGCAATAAGTAACAGATGTCAAAGGATAAAATCCTGACGTAAAAATACCTTCAAGAACCCGAATATATAGACAACTTCGTGACCAAATGGCTGACACGGATATAAAATTATTTGTTGATTTCAAGGCTACTATGATAAATAATTTGATTGTATTACCAACATAAAATTTAGACCTGAAAATTTTGAAAATTTGTATGTTTTATTTTCTTTCTAAATATGGATTTATTTATTGAAAAAAATGCCAAAATAGAAAAAATAGTATAAGGCACACGTTTTATAAAGCTATTAGCGCACTTGTTCGTTATAAAACTCGCCGCAAGCGTGCGCTAAAATGAGCTTTATAAAACTTGTACTTTAATATACTATTATGTAAGCTGTATATTATCCAAAAAAGACAAAAAGATACAAACGCACATCAAAATAGTTAATACAGATGATCACATTTTTATACGAACAGACAATTATTAACACACTTTTTTAGGTACAGAGCTACAGAAGAATGTGGAGCTTCCTACTGTGCATTTTTTGGTCAAAGAACGACACATTTTCACTGTAGAAGATCAGGGTGTAGATTTACGTTTAAAAATAAGTCTGACATGGGTAAGTACAAATCTAGTAAAGCATTGCTTAATATTTATTACTATTATTACGAATATTATATTATTATTAATATTATTTACTTATTTACATAACTTTGACTGAAAGTATGGACTATTTCTTCAATTTCTTAACAAATTGGTGAAATAAAATAAATGCGGCCATCCTCCACAATGTATTCAATAATACAATAATTCCCGTTATTAGACACGGAATATTACACATGTATCTTTTAATCTTAGTGTCCCAAAACCACAAACGTATCAAAGTTGTGTTTTCTTAAATAGAACACCCTGTATACTATTTCATTTTTAGTTTCTATACGACCAACATAAAAGAAAGTTTCATCAAGGTTTACATCACCTAAATCTTTGGGTTTTTAAAATATTTAGTATTTTGTGAAAATGTAGTATCAATTAAAAAAATTAAGTTCTCAATATTATGTACCGGGTGACTTCGTATAAACTAACACCCCCCGTAACTTTTTTATTTTTTATCGTACGGGAAAAATAAAAAAACTGACATACAGGGGAAATTTTTTCCTTTCCAAATTTGCATTATAGTTTTCAGTAACTTTGCAAATATACGGGGAACGACAAAAAGTATTTTTTTTAATAGAATGCCCTGTATATTTTCGACTAAAAGGCATATAATATGTTACCCATAAATATAAGGAATGTTGGGGAAATTATTCATTTAATTTTGATTCTTAAATTTGTCTTCATCCACAAGTAATCTTTAATTTTTAATTCTTTTAATCTACTATTCTACTACAAAGAAACTTTTAAACTGTCGCTTTTAATGTACTGTACTCTGGACTTTTTTATATTTTATGTATTCATTAAGGTTGTCTTGTAAACTATGGCTAGATGCTTTGAGATTTATAATCATTTTGCTGGCAATAAATCTATTATTATTAATTTTGTGGGAGTTGTATTCGTCCTTAATTATGTTTCTTAGGATTTTGCCATAGACATAACTTAAAGTACTAGTAACAGTGGTAATAGATATACAGCGGTAGCTTTGACAGTCAGTTCTGCTTCCTTTCTTGTGAATTGGAGTGATCCAATCTCAAATTTCCAAACACTTTGTGTGTTGGATTAAACCATAGACCAAATTAAACTAATTTTTGACTGTAGTGAATAAACGCACAAAATCTCATTTATTTCCAGAAAAACACAAATCATACCACATCAAAGACGAACAGCTATCCAGAGACGGTTTCAAAAAATTTATGAAAAACGAATCGTGTCCCTTCGAAAACTGTCGATTCTCAAAAGTGTGCAATCACATTCATTGCATAAGACCGCAGTGTTCCTATGTCCTCCACAGTTCCGGCCAGCTGTTTTCTCATAAAAGAAAGCATGAGAGGAAGGATAGCGAACTGGCGTATAGGTGAGCAATGCCTAGGGAATGTATCCACTCACATCTAAATTCCTCAAAGTTTTATCTGACCCATAATACACATTATTTCAACATCTATCCATACAGGGTGTTTCCTAACTACGGTACGAAACTTCAGAGGGTGATCCGTAATGTCGTTATTTGAAGTAATAAGGCGCTTATTTAGCCCTAACTAGATTGGAATTATTACCAGTGGCGCCTCAGTGGGCACCACAGCCAATTATTATTGAGAAGAAAAAGTACGCCACTGCCCTTTTTTTTTCGTTTTTTTTTATTTGTTCAGATAAAGCAACTACAAGTACACCTTTTTGGTCTCTTGTGTTTTTTTCATATCTGGCCTCGTTTGCGAGAAAAAATACCTGGAGTATTCCTTATGACATTGCAATTGTCAATTATCCGATTCCTCAGGTTTTTCACATCTAGTACAGGATTTTTATAAACAAGAGCCTTTAGATGACCACATAAATAGAAATCTAGAGGATTAATATCAGGACTGCGAGCTGGCCAATTTTGAGGTCCTGCACGTCCAATCCAGCGATTAGGGTAGGTGATGTCGAGATGCTGACGAGCAAGAACACTAAAATGAGCTGGAGCCCCGTCGTGCATAAACCACATGTTGACTCTTACATGTAGGGTACTTCTTCGAACAAAATGGGTAAATAATGTCGCAAACAGTCCGTGTAGGATTCACCTGTTAATCTTGGCGGTAAAAAAAAATGGACCAATTAGGGTAGGTAGTCACCAATAATTCCTACCCAAAGTTTGAGCGAAAATTGTTGCTGAAAATGACTTTTTCTAATAACGTGGGGATTTTCGTCGGCCCAAAAATGGTCATTGTAAAAGTTCATAATAGCATCTCGTGAAAAATTTGCCTCGTCCGTAACTAAAATATTTGGTAAAAAATTATTATTGTGTGCCATCCTATGAATCAACCACCTGCAAAACACTAATCTTGGGTGAAAATCCCGAGGCAGTAGAGCTTGGACCCGCTGTATGTGATATGGGTACAGAAGGTTTCTTTTTAGAACTTTCCAAACGGTTTTTGGGCTGACTTCAAGCTGCAGTGCAATCTTCCTGGTACTATTTGAAGGATCTTCTTCTATCGCATCAAGTATAGCTTCTTCTAGTTCAGGCGTTGTTACAGTTTCTCGTCTTCCACCACCTGTATTTTTATTAAAACTTCCAGTTTCACATAATCTTGCATGTAGCGTTCTAAATGTTTTAGCACATGGGATTACTGTGTTAGGATATCTGTCCTGGTAAATTCTCCGTGCTTCTTCCGCATTTCCATTTGCTAATCCATAAATAAAGTGCATGCCAGCCATTTCAGCCTTAGTAAAATTGTTCATGATGGAATCACTGCTAATTGATAACTCTGAATTTTACTGATAATATGACAATACTATCACTGTCAGCTGCTCTCCAAAGCAGGTAGGTAGGTACTTCATTTGGCCTTGGCAATAATTTGTTATAAATAGCAGATGTGGTAAGCCAAAAATGTGATAATAATTTTACTCTAGTTAGGGCTAAAAAGGCGCCTTATTACTTTAAATAACTGAACCAAATTTTAACCAATTCGGTTTAAGGATATTTATGACCGTTTTTTTTTTAAACTTCAACACCCTGTATCTCAGAAACGAAGCAACTCCGGACATATATTCATAGGAACTTTTTTTCTTAAAACGACCTTACGTATCATCCTCTGAAGTTTCGTACCGTAATTAGGAAACACCCTGTATAATGTATTGTTTCACTACAATCTGCAACTCTAAAAGCAAGCTAAACAATACAATCCTTCACTTCAGGAAATTTAAACTTGCTCAAAGCATGATGAAAACCCTTTCCGACAGCGGCGTCCCCCCGGTACAAATCAACCCGTTCAACCCCATGGCAAGAGACTACGAAGCCCAAATTGACCTGGCGAACTTCTACAATCAACAGGGTTCTATGTCAAACATGTCGAACGTCTCCAATACAGAGAGTCTAAGCGACAGGAACTCTCCATTGAGTTACAACGATGAGTCTGAAGGTAAGCAAATAACTGCATTGATACAGGTGGCCATCAGGTCAGTTTCTATTGATTTTTCACTGATGATGAGAAGCTGCTACCCAGCAAGGTGCCTGTAGTTAGACTAAGCTACAGAGTGTCGTCATTTTTTTTTTATATTTCAGGTGCTTTAGCTATGGACCTCAGTGCAAGCGAAGCCTCAAATTTTCCCTCCCAAGAAGACACCCTAAACTCCGAAGATTTCTGGCGGAAATTCTTCCAGTTTATTCCGGAAGGGCAGCAGTGCACCTGCAAGGAAAACTGCGAATACGTCTTTCAGGAACATTTCCACTGTATTCAGGATAATTGCGAGACTGTCTTGGCGAATAAAGAAGGTGCGAGGGAGCACTCTAGGAACCACGAGCAACAGGAAATTATTTCAGACAACTTCTTCTCGACGTCTGAAATCAACGAACTGTGCGAGGATCAGTCCTGCGTCTATCAGAACAAAGAGAAGCACTATCATTGCAACATTGACAACTGCAGAGAAGTGATACTGTCGTCCGATAAGCCTTTTAGGAGGTTAGAGCACTATAGGATGCATCAATATAGTCAGAAGCTGAGTTTGACCAAGGACCCGTTGACTGCCACGCATTTGGCGACAAGTATTGATGGGATGTTTTGCAGGTAATTATATTTTATAACCAGCGCCACCATTGTTACACCCACTAATTATTTTCTAGAAAACGTGGTAGGCCACCAAAGAACCGAGTAATTGAAGTATGGAACGACTATCATCCAGTCGGAGGATCCCAGAGTCTCATGGACAGTCCGCAGGCCATTTTTACTAGTTTTAAATTACCAAAACCATCTACAACGCCATCCGGTGGAAAGGATATGGAACATGACGATGACGACGAACGGTAAGACAATAAAACAACTTTTGTAAGCAATCCCATACAACCAAAGGATCCATTTTCAGACCATACCACAGACGGAGCCGAAGCCCATCATTCCCCTTTCACTCTTCCTCGAACCCCACCAGCATGGCGGACTACTCCAACACCCTTCAATCGTTCGACAGTTACGGCGAGAACACCAAGTGCTCGGACACTCTGTGTCCTTATTTGGGCTCGCCCCATTTCCACTGCAACAGAAAGAGATGCTTATACTCGACAGATCAGATAGAGTACCTAATGAGTCACGCAAAGGATTTCCACGAGAACGTCGAGATTCTCGAAGGGTTCGAGTTCTATGATAGGGTGGTGGATTGCAGGTTGCAAGGGTGTGCTTCAAATAAAGTAAACAGGTAAGATATACAGGAATGGGCGAAAAGTTTGATTAACACTTTTAAAAAAAAAACATTTTTTACCAATTTCCTGTCAAATAGATCTCAATCAGTGCGTGTCGAAGGTATGATATCGAATCCTCTCATAATTAAAAATGGGGTGCCACAGGGCTCGACTCTGTATCCCCTTTTATATGCTATCTATACATCATCTGTCTCAAACTCATTAAAACAATGTTCAGTTTAATACTATGCTGACGACACGCAGGTATATAAATCATTTAGTAGAACCAATACTGTTGAAAGCTGTAAAATAATAAGTTCTGAACTAAACTCCCTAAATAAATTGTCTTTACAACACTCCCTTACATTAAACCCTAAGAAGTGCTGTGTAATGGTTTTTGGGCGCAAGGCCGACTTGGACTCAGTTAAAAGTGAAATTAAAATTCAGATTGATGACATTGGAGAATGTGCGTAACTTGGGAGTGATTTTTGACAGTTCTCTAAGATTTAGTGCGCATGTGTGAGGTTGTATACAAAAAGCTTTCATTAGATTAAAATTCTTATACCATATGCGGCACTTCCTATCTCAAAAGGTTAAATCACTTTTATGCGATTCCCTCGTGCTCTCATTATTTAACCATGGCGACGTTGTCTACGGAAATTGTCTCACTGTAGTCGATAAACGACGAATACAACTTGTTCAGAATTCTTGTTTGAGACTTATTCATGGAGTAAGGAAATATGAACATATCTCCCACAAGCTGGACGAGTCGCACTGGTTGAGTATGGCGGAGAGGAGGGAGCTGCATCAAGCATGCTTTTATCATAAAATTATATCTTTGAAATGTCCTGCATACTTGTATAACCGTATTGTTTTTCGAACTGACGTACATACTCTAAATACCAGATTTAAAGGCAGAATAACGCCGCCGCATCACCACACTGCAATCTTTGAGCGAAGCTTTTCACACAATATTGCTAAGTTCTATAACTCGTTGCCAGATAACTTAAAAATACTTCCGCTCTCTTCCTTTAGGCTGAATTATATTAAACATATATTGAATAGACATGTATGATGAACATTCACCCACTGCATCGTGATTGTCACGTTAAATAAAAAGTTAATTACCAATACACCGCTAGGTTAGGTTAAGATATTTAAGATTAGCTATAGGTTAAGTAGATCAGGGAGGTATTTTAGGATGCCTCATCTGGACTTCGCCTATTTCAGAATAACATATCTAATATGTATCCCTTCTTTTTGTACTTTTGTAACAGAAAATTATTTATTATTCTAAAATAAAGACATTTATTATTATTATTATTATTATTATTATTATTATTATTATTATTATTATTATTATTATTACAGGCATTTTCATTGTACCCGTCCAAACTGCAACTATTCCTTCGTTCAATACTCTCAGATGGCGATACACAATCAAAAGCACGAGACAAGTCGAAGGACATCCCCGAACTTTCCGAGTATACGGGTTAAAAGCGAAGTGGAACTGGTCGACCGAGATCAAGAGCCTAAATCCGGAGAATTTGCGGCTGTGAACTTGAGTCAGCTATCAGTTGGGGATAGCAACAAAATTTCAGGTATGTTTTTTTGGATAAGTGTTTTGTGTGTTTTAGGTTTTAGACTTTTTGGAATACTACTATTTGTTAGCGTCTAAAATACCAAAATATTAAAACTAAATTAATTAAATAACCCGGTTTGGTGTTTTCTGTTTATAATAATACAATGCGCGGCTTATTTAACGCATAACGAAAAATTGGCCTAAATTTTGATGTTATGTATTTTTCAAATTTGTGGTTCGTTTTTAATAATTTCTTTTTCTAATTGTAGGTTTTTTTCGTAAGCATATCACTGCCTTTATTGCTTCGCTTAAAAATTGGTATGGTATTATACAGGGTGTTATAAAAATGTTGTTTTTTCATGGAAATTCAAAACACCCTGTGGGATTTACTAGCCGTTGCAAGTTATCGCAATTATAGCCAAATGAAGGGCTCATGTTTCCTTTACAGTTTCTTTTTTGATTCATTTGTTTATCTCTGTTTTTTCATGAAATACACAATTTTTAGTTCAAGGTGTTTTTGTTGATCTAAAATGCATTTATCGGAGAAGTAGCAGGCTATGAAAATGAAAGATTACACAGAAACGTCATAAAGTGAAATGTAACAAAAGCGTTATCAGGTTTGATTCTTCACTTTATCACTTTTTAGTTTGCTTTGCATACTTTGTATTGGGCAATTTCTAATTTTATTAAGTGTAATTAATTAATGGCCCAAAACGCAAGAAATCTCTCGCCTGAGGAATGTGCTGGAGCCATAGCACTTGTGGAAGAAGGCTTGCCACAATTTCAAGTGGCCCAACGATATAGAGTGACACAATTTGCTATCTCTAGAGCATTGGCACGATTTCGGGTGACTGGTGCTAATCAAAAAAGACCTGGACAAGGACGAGCAAAGGTGACAACGCTTTTTGCGAATACAGGCATTACGAAGCCGGTTTGTTACAAGCACTGCACTGCAGCAGGAATTTTTCCGTCTGTATAATTACCGTATTAGTCAAGATACAGTGCGTAGTAGGTTGGCAGAAAGCAGTATTGCTCCCTACTGCTCCGCTCCTAACCGTAAACCATAGAAGGCAGCGTCTCCAATTTGCCCAGGAGCACCAAAATTGGGGAGCTCGTGAATGGGGCAATGTATTGTTTAGCGAGGTTTTGTCTTTTTAGTGATGACCGCCGTCAGAGAGTGGAATCGACGTCCTGGCGAGAGATATGCTCAATGCTCAATGCAACATTGTCGGAACAGTAAGCCATGGAGGAGGATCTGTTATGGTCTGGGGTGGTATTAGTTTGGATGCTCGCACGGAGTTAGTTGTAATTCAGGGAGGTCCTTTTACAGGTGACCTATATACAGGGTCGTTGGTATGTATGGAAACGGTCGATTATTTCTTATAGTAAAACAGCTAGCAAAGAATAATTAAGACAAAGGTTTTAGGGTTTTTTAAAGTCTATAAAGAATTTAAAAGAATAGGTATACAGGATGAGTCAGAAAGCCGTAGGAAAAGAAAGTTACCTTTTTTTAATAGAATACCCTCTGTCTTAGAATATTTTTGGATTTAACATTAAATTACAATTATTTTTTAATAAATACATTATAAGTCTAAAATTAATAGTTTCCGAAATATCGACTATTAAAAAATTACATTTTTGAACTTTGACAGCCTCTAGCTTTCTAACGGTACGTCTTAGAGTAAAACGGCTTGCATATCCCTATCTTAGTTTTTTATTATCTTTCTATTGGTGTCATTAAAAAAAAAGTTACTTTGTTTCTCTACGGCTTTTTGACTCTCTATCCCAATTCTAATAGACTTCAAAAAACCCTAAAACTTTTGTCTTAAATATTTTTTGCTAGCTGTTTTACTTTAAGAAATAATCGACCGTTTCCATACATACCAACGATCCTGTATATCAGACATTTTAGAACCTTATGTGGTACCATATGCCTTATTTATTGGGGATAATTTTTTATTCATGCACGATAATGCACGCCCACACGTGGCAAGAGTGGTACAAAATTATCTCCAAGAAACAAAAATTTTAACTTTGCCTTGGCCGGCAAGAAGCCCTGACATCAATCCTATTGAGACTTTATGGGATAACATGGGTCGACATGTTAGAGCCTTGCTTCCTCCTCCTAGAAACTTAAATGATCTGTCATTTAGGCTTATGGAAATATGGAATCATATTAATCAAGACGAAATCAGAAATTTGATTTTAAGGTTGCCAAGAAGATGCGAAGCAGTAATTAGACCAAGGAGAGGCAATACCCGCTACTAAATGTTGTTATTTATTTTTTTTTGAACAACTTCAGAAATTAAAATTTTTTCTCCCTGTATTTTTTTTGCCATGCTTTGTGGATTCAATAAAATTAATTAATACCAGATACTGATTCTTTATTTACTTTAAATTTTGTTTTTTTTTTATTGCTGTTGCATTAATTTAAGCATTTCGTTTATTTGGTATTTTTTAACTAAAATTTCTTTATAAAAAACAAGTTGAACTAAAAATTGTGTATTTCATGAAAAACAGAGATAAACAAATTAATCAAAAAAGAAAATGTAAAGAAAACATGAGACCTTCATTTGGCTATAATTGCGATAACTTGCAATGGCTAGTAAATCCCACAGGGTGTTTTGAATTTCCATAAAATAGCACAACATTTTTATAACACCCGGTATAATCCAAAGTTCCTTTTTTAAGCAAAACAATAAAGGCAGTGATATGCTTTTAAAAAAAAATACCTACAATTAGAAAAAGAAATCATCAAAAACGAACCACAAATTTGGAAAATACATAACATTAAAATTGAGGCAAATTTTTCGTTACGCGTTAAATAAGCCGCGCAGTGTATAATAATTGTTTTGCTGGGATGAATGGTACTTTAAAGTTTGCTCATTTACTAACCAAAACAAAGACAAAAGATCAAGAAATTTTAATTATTGTAGAAAGTACACGAATTTGAGAAAAAGATACCTACAGTGTCACCATTAAAGTCCGCACCATATGGAACTTTTTTTTATTAATGAGGTTAGTTAAAATTAAATTTCGGCAATCGTTTTTGCTTCAAATTAGACTAAAAATTATATAATCAAATGTCACCATCTGTCATTCGGTATCTGTCAAAAACTACATTTTAATCAAAAAATGCTGAAAAATGGCATTGTTTTACCGAATTTCAAAAAATTTTATAAGAAAAAGTTGTTTCTAGTACAATTCTTGGCCTATATACAAAGTTTCAGTTTTCTAGCTCAAAGTTGATTTTTTTGCCATTTTTTCTAATTAACTTTTTTTTTATTTAATTTAAGTTCGCTTAATGGATATTAAACTATTTGCTTATACCATACTCAATATTTTATTTAGTTTGTATGAGCTTTTTTTTACTAGAATGCCATTTTTTTTCGAAATTTAAAATTAGAGGCAAAAAAATTTGACACAGGTAGTGCAGTTATCCTAATTTAAAAATTTTAACAGATAGACGTCAGATATTCCATTTTTTTGATAGTACATACACCTAAGAAGTTTAAAAAACTTATAATAAAATTCCCAGATATCAGATTAGTTCAAAATTTAGACACATTTTCTTTTTATCCACAATAAAATATGAAGGCAATTTTGAATTTTATAAGTAGCCTATGGAAAAAAAAAAGAATTAGAGTGCCGAATAAATAAAAGAAATGTCATAAATTTGAATATTTTCGCAAGTTATAGTTTTCAGTGTTATCACCAATGTTGTCCATTCAAGAAAAAATAGAAATTGTCTTAATTTGTGGATAGAATATGCCTCACCGGCAAGTATCTGCCATTTTTAATGAGAGGCATCCAGAAAAAAATTTGCAGCATAGCACTGTTTCAAGAATAATGTCAAAATTTAGAGAAACTGGATCTGTTCAAAATAATTTTAAGAAACCTCACGCGGCAAGTAAATACGATGAAGCAGCACAACTTGATGTTTGTTTAACTGTTATTGACCACGGTCAAACTAGTGTAACCAAGATAAGTGATTCAACAGGGTGCAAGAGGGAAAGCGTTAGAAAAATTCTTCAGAAAAATCGATTTCGGGCATATAAACCCAAGTTTATAAACACATTAAAAGAACGCGATTTTGATATCCGACTTGATTTTTCGTTTTGGTATCAGGGACAATATGAGGAGAATATTCTTTTTCCATACAAGATATTATGGACAGATGAAGCCACTTTCTCTTCGAATGGTACCGTGAGCTCACAAAATTGCCGATGGTGGTCCCAAGAAAATCCTAACTTCACAATTGAATGTCGCGACCAGTATCATTTTAAAACCAATGTTTGGTGTGGAATTTTGAAAGATGAGCTTATTGGACCATACTTCTTTAGAGTAAACTTAACTGGTGAAAGGTACCTGAATTTTCTTGATAACGAGATTACCGAAGTTTTGGATAACATGCCCTTACACCATAGACATAACTTATGGTATCAGCTTGATGGTGCACCCATACATCAAACTGTAGCAGTGAAAGAACGCATAAACCAATTATTTCAAAACAGAGTTATAGGGCGTGATAGAGAATGTCACTGGCCACCCAGGTCGCCTGACATAACCCCACTAGACTTTTTTCTGTGGGGTTATCTTAAGCAGAAAGTTTATAAGAATCGACCGTTTAGAAATATCGAGCATTTGGAACAAACGATAAAACAGTGTTGTGCCGATATAAGACCAAGCTTTTTACAAAATGCTGTCAAAGACGTTTATAGACGGACGGGTGTTTGTATAGAGCGAGAAGGACGTCACACTGAAATGTGAAATTTATATTGCTTTTGTGTTACCTATTTAAAATGATTAAAGTTCCTTTTTGTTCCTTTTAATAATAATGATAGTTTTAAGTATAAAATAAAATTTTTATCAAATATTTAGATGTATTTGTCATTTGAAAAACGAAACATCTGACGTCTATCTGTTAAAATTTTTAAATTAGGATAACTTTGCACCACCTGTGTCAAATTTTTTTGCCTCTAATTTTAAATTTCGAAAAAAAATGGCATTCTAGTAAAAAAAAGCTCATACAAACTAAATAAAATATTGAGTATGGTATAAGCAAATAGTTTAATATCCATTAAGCGAACTTACATTAAATAAAAAAAAAGTTAATTAGAAAAAATGGCAAAAAAATCAACTTTGAGCTAGAAAACTGAAACTTTGTATTTAGGCCAAGAATTGTACTAGAAACAACTTTTTCTAATAAAATTTTTTGAAATTCGGTAAAACAATGCCATTTTTCAGCATTTTTTGATTAAAATGTAATTTTTGACAGATACCGAATGACAGATGGTGACATTTGATTATATAATTTTTAGTCTAATTTGAAGCAAAAACGATTGCCGAAATTTAATTTTAACTAACCTCATTAATAAAAAAAAGTTCCATATGGTGCGGACTTTAATGGTGACACTGTATATAGCAACTCTTCAACTTCGAATAAAACCAAAACTTTTTGGATTTTGGGCAAAAACAACATGTCTATTGATTGCCTGAACGATTTAAAAATAGAAAGTTCCTCAAGCGATTTTTTTTTAAGCATTACAAATGCATAGAGTTTGGTAGGTCTAGATATCGTTTTAGTATTTTAGTTATTTGACGTGGAAAAAGTTGTTGTAAATATAGTGTAAATTATTGTTTTTAGTGGTGAAGGCTTCTGGAACATTTTACCCTATTTCTACGTTGCCGGTGGACCAGCGACGTTCACCCCCCAATCATGTCATTTTGACAGGTACGAGCAAGTACTAACAAAGACACATCGTTTAACCGAAATAACAATAACAAGGCTACATCTCTTTTTAACACCTGCATCCCTTCTACTCCAAGAGCAGGCGATCCTGAAGTCCTAATTACATATCATCGCGATTTATTAAAACAATCTTAATTAATTAATGTTGTAAAAAAGGGAGTAGATCGAACAATTGCGAGTAGGCTGAATTTTTGATAATAATGTGTTGTTACTGGTGATCGGAAAATGTAAAATCCCAAGTGAACGTATCACCATAGCTCGACACATTTATCTGTAGCTGCCGAAAGAATGCGGACTAATTATAATTTAGTATTTATTACCATGGAAACCCTGGAATTAAAAATGTATTCACTGAAAAGAAATAATAATATATACTGAACAGCAATATTAACGCACCACTAAAAATTTCCAACAATTTTGATGTTATATATCTTCGAAACCTATTGTCCGATTTAAATGATTTTTTTTTGCATTATTTTGATGAATAGATTACACCCTTAGAGTTAGGCCCATTCCTCCCGACTCACCCTGTATATAAAAAGTGAACAGATAAACATTTTACGTCAATGCAAGAAATTTATGTATCTAATTTTTTCTTTAACCCTCAAGGCAACGTTATAATATCAAATTAAAATGTGGATACGATAAGTGGATCACACGGTACCTACAATGTGAAAAAAAAACTTTAAGATTAATACTTTTTAATATTACATGAAATAATACCGACGATTGTCAACCTCGGTGGTCGGGTGAGAGTGATTCGCCCGGCAATCTAGAGGTCCCGGGTTCGAATCCCGGCTTGGACATGGACGTTTTTAAGTGTTTGTTAAATATTATCTAATTAAATAATTATATTATAGACAATAAAGCGACTGGCTGAGTGGCTGAACAGTCAAGGCCAATCTTAAAAAAAGAAATACCGACGATTTGATCAATAAAATGTCATTTGTTTAACAACATGGAATGTTTTGTTTGTATTGTCAGGTTAGAGAGAAACATTTTCTATCAGTTTTATTATAAAATGTACTGATTTTTAAAAATCTTGCGTCCTCTATCTTTGTGAGCACTAACTACAAAGTGTTGGGCCTGACACAGAAAACAATGTTGCAAATTTCGAGCTCTACAATTTTAGTCCTTACACTTCTTTTCCTCCAAACAACTAAAAACGAGATAAATCGATTTAAAAATGTTGCAAACAGGTGGAGATGCGCAATCTTCGGATTTTACCCTGCTGATTACCTGTAACAATAACATATTAAACATTCAGCCTAACCGGAATTTTTTCGACCTCAAATTATAAATCAAGCAACGCTTGTAGTCAATTCTTACGTCATTATTATCATGAAAGCGTTCCTTGATCTCCCACGACCAGAATTAAATTTGGGAGGTTTTTACCGTCACCTCTTGGAGTAATATTTAAAAGTAAAATTATATCATAACTAACTTAGTTCCTATACCCGAATTAAATAAGGTTTATCATCACTTGTAATTCTAACACAGCTTTGTACTAAAATACAGAGGCGCGGCCTAAAACACAGACGGCGTGGCGACTAGGTGGGGCCCGAAGTGGGGATTATGCTGCCTTCGTCTTTCAATGTGCCAATGCTAAACCTAACCTATAAGCCAACGTCTTATTTAAAAGTAACGCCAGGATTATTGTACTCCGCATACTTGACACTTACGACTTATTTTAATTAGTCTCCAAATATCATATTAGTTGGCCGATATTCGTGTTTGTCAGTGGAGTAGTGATACAAGACGGACGAAAGTTACTAACCTGAACTAACCTAACAAAACATTAAAAACACAGCAATATTTTACAAAATTTTATAAATTTCCCACATCATGTTTTATGTTTTTCATGGTAATAAGTGTAAATTTGGCAAAGAAAGTGAAGGGGCGCAATTTGTTTGTTTTTGTTGATTTACTTTGGACTGTAATACGTTGATGGCAATAACTTCATTTGTTATTGTTGTATCTATGGTTAGTAGATCATTGGTAGGTACGCTCGAGCGCCCAATAAACCTAAACTAAAAGAGTAGGTCTTCTTAATATTTTAACCTATTGACGTCACAAATATTATCTTGACGACAGTTCGACCAGTACACGGACCAAAAATTCCCTTTTTGGGGGAGGGAGGGGGGAAAGCGCGCATGTATATAAAAATATCTTCCTCGATAAACTGCATGCACTGCAACTAACACAACACAACCTAACAAAGGTCCAGTAGCACAACTTACTGGAAATAGTATACCAGAAATATTCTCTTATTTTCCAGATCCCCAACAAACCCCTCTGACACCAACGTTTGACCCCCAAACAGCCTCTTCGACCATCCTCTACGGCCCGGAGATCTCCTGCAGCCGTCCTTTCTGCAAGCTCAAGAGGAAGCCTCACTATCACTGCAACGCTTGCAACCAAGCCTTCTCCGAATTGGACAAACTACTACCTCACATCGCTAGGCACAGCACTGGTGCGTTGCATAGCAATATTACTACCGCTAGCAACATCCCCACGCATACCAATGCACTTCCTGGTGTTATAACGCATGGTAATGCGTCCGAGAGAGATGCAGAGAGTAATAATAATGGTTTGCGGGAGGGGGAGGAGAGTGGAGGCAGCCCGGAGAATTTGAGTGGGGAGAAGAGGAACAGCGAGGGGCACAAGATTAGTGTAGCGAGTTTGTCGAGTTTACAAGGAAGTCAGGTATGTCACACTTTCGCGTCTATTAAAAATTCACGGTCTTAAAGACATTATATAGGGATAGGGGTTAAGGATTAGATAAATTAACAAGTTAACCACTAAAAGTAACTTTCAATTGACATTTTTGCAGACTTCCGTCGATAAATCCCAGCCCAGTAAAGAGCCTACCACGCCGGAAGCCACCCCTTACTTTTCGACACCCACCTTCGACGCCTACAACCACTTCAGTCAGTTTCCTCCCAATTTCGCCACCCAAATCGCGCTGATGCAACAACAAAACGCGTTTTTGCCGCAAGGGCTCTACCAACAAGGGATTCCGTCGCAGATTATGTTCCAGCACGCTCAACTGATGCAGAGTCCGTTGTTGGGGCATCAAAATCACGCTTTTCAGGTGAGTTTGAGTTGTCGCTGTCTTGATTACCACGTCAATATTATGGAGTATACAGGATAATACCGAGGGGGTGTTTTTTAATTATTGAAGACTGCGCTGTCGCGCATAATGCCTGTAACTTTTGAATTACCTCGTATATGAAAAAAAGACCTTTATGAAAGTTGTTCAGTAAATTATTCCCCACATTTCTACCTGCATGAATTTTTTCTGTCATTTCTGGTTTGGTTGCCATAGAGGCTAACTTACTTTTTTAAATGGAACGCCCTTGCATATGATTACATATTTGGATTCTACTGGGAATTTTTTGTATTATTTCAAATTCTCACCTATCTGCATGTGTTTCCAAGATAATGACAGCTCCAAAATAAAAACTTCTTAATTATAATTATTCCTACCTAATGCCCACCAGTTGAGTTAAGGTGTTTTCATGACAGCCACCTAAGAGGTGTCAATTTTGAGTTCCTGTTTAATTTTCTGTTGTCTGATTTCTAATTTGTTTACGCTATGGTTCATCTGAATGAGAAACAACAAGTTAAATTTTAATAATGTGCGGTTACGGAAATATGAATAGATCGCAAGATCAGGTTTGTCAACTTTTCAATGAATTATACCTATCCAAATAGGCCTCCAATAAATCAGTCAACGGTGTGTCGAGTGATAAAGAAATTTCGAGAAACAGGCAGTCTTAAACCGGGGGAGACAAAGCTTTGGATATCATGCTCTCAATACATGAAAATCCAACATAATCATCCAGGCCTGGAAATGGATTTTAATGTGTTTCATCAGTCAGTGAAAAATTTGTTTAAACAGGAGAAGTTGCATCCCTACAAGATAAAGTTGGTGCACGAGTTAAACGAGGACGATTTTGATAGATAGATGGTAACTTAAATGGCGAAAAATATCTGGAGCTCCTCAGGAATCACATAATTATTCCTTCTTGCAGAATGGTTTTACCAAGTGTAAATAATGGCATAAACGAACAGGAGGTATGGTTCCAGCAAGATGGAGCACTTGCGCATTATGCGGCAAATGTTAGACAATACATAAGCAAACAATTTCCAGGACGTTGAATAGGCAGAAGAGGTGCTATTGACTGGCCAGCGCGATCCCCGGACTTAACCCCGCTCGACTTCTTTTTGTGTTGACACATAAAGGACAAAGTCTACGTTAACCGTCCAAATGACTTAGAATCTTTAAAAGTCAAAATTAGTGCTGAAATTCAGACCATTCCAGAGGACTTCCTTTTAAACGTTGTAGACGGGTTCAAGGATCGACTGACGCTCTGCTTAGCAGAAAATGGTGGTCATTTTGAATACCTGATCCACTGAAAAGATTTCACTTGTTTATTATTCCGATGTTAATATGTTCAATTTTCAAGGCTATTTATTTTGTTATTATAAAGTTTGTTACAATTTTAAATTAAAAGTGCCTAGTGAAGCTCCCATCACCGTGATTCTTTTCCTCTGATTCAAGTTCCCCATTTGTGTTAAGTGATAATATTAATGTCTGTGTTTAAAAGCAATAATTAATTGAGATACTAAATAGTTCTCTGTGATCTAAAATACCTAACCCTCCTGTGACGTAGGCGGACTAACGTTTAACAAACTAGTACCGACCAGTTCCATCGGGTAAAACCGCTCACTGTTCGTGAAATAATAATAATAATAATTTTAAATAAATAAAAATTTGAAATACAAAAAATTCACAGTTTTCCCAGTAAAATCCAAATATACAATCATATGCAGGGTATTCCATTTAAAAAAAAGTAAGTTGGTCTCTATGGTAACCAAACCCGAAATGGAATTCATGGAGGTAGAAATATGGGGAATAATTTATTGAGCAACTTTCATAAAGGTCACTTTTTCGTATACGAGGTAATTTAAAAGTTACAGGCATTATGCGCGACTTTTTTGCTACTCTGTATATTAAATTTATATTTTATTCTAATAATAAAGCATTAATAAAAGAAATTCCGAAGAAAACGAAATTAGCAAAATTTAATTGACAATTTCGTTTAAGTTAAGAAAATATTCGACAATTAAATAATTTTATTGAATCAACTATATCAAATATAGACCGTATTGTCGCAATTAATAAAAAATCAATTAAGCATTTTAATTCGCACAAAAAAAGTATTTTTCTCAGTGTATTAGTCAACTTTGTTTTATAAATAGAACACCCTGTAAATTATACGATAACCTGTACTTTTTATTGCACAATCCGAAGTTAATGGAGATTTTTGTTAATTTTTTTTCAAATCCGTTTTTACTAATTTACTTTCTCGTTACAGACGGAAAGCTTGACGTCACCACTAGCAGCAATGGCTGCAAACCTAAACAAACGATCTATGAGTCCGCATGAGATGAGTCCGGAAGCTAAAAAGGCGAGAATTCAAAATTCTATGAGAATGTTGAAAGACGAACCAGTTCCAAGCGGATACTTAAGGTTTCGATTTAATGAGGTAAGCTTTACGATATTGACGACATATAGGTTTGGCAAATGCTTATTGCAAGCAGCCTAACGGGAAGTAAAGAGAACGTAAGGCACCAGTAATAAGGTAAATAGAGAGGAAATGGAAATTGCCAGAGCCGCAAAATGTAAATGAAAGGTGTTTGCGCGAAGGCCATGACAGGGCAGGCGGCAATCAAATTCAAAGTCAGAAGAAGCGACTAACAGAAATTGCCCCTAAAAGAAAAAAGTAACACCCGTATAATTGATAATAATGGAGATTTCAATAAAAGTGACGATATGATAGTGTATGTTTAAAATAAAAACAATTACTCTTTTGAAATTATCTCTTCGGGAAAAATAAGAGTAATTTTCTTGAAACTATCAAAGTATATATAAACCTCCCCCATCTAATGCTTTCGAATTTACTATAAATTTAAAAAAGTTTTTTAATAATATCTAATATACTTGTAAAAATGAAACAGTAATTCTAGTAGGTGATATAAATATTAATACTTCTTTAAAATCTAAAGATAGTAATGAATATTTAAATTTGTTGAGTAAATATAATTTTACATTATTTATAAATAAAAATACGAGAGAAATAAAAGAACATACCCCTTGTATTGATCATATCTTTGTAAAAACAAATGAAAATTCAGATAATTTTAAATCAATAATCTTTAAATATCAAATAACGGATCATTACCCAATAATTTTCCAAAAAAGACTTATTGGTAATAATGGCAATAAAGAACCGTTATTAACGTATAAAAATTATGTTAATTACTACAAATTAAAAGAAAATATGGCAAAACCAGATTGGGCAAATTTCTATTCTTATTCTGAAATAAATGACTAATAATTTAATTTAATAAAAGAAATTCAAAATAATGTAAAGAACTGTACAACTCAAATTAAAATAAAAAGAAAAAATAATGGATTACTAGTGGGTTACTAAATTCTATTAAGACAACTAACGCTCTTTAAAAAATTACAGAAAAATAAAAGTGATCTATTTCTATTATATAACTATAAAATTTATAAAAACAAATTAACTAAACTAATTAAAGAGACAAAAACTAATTTTTATAAACATGAAAGCGATAAATGCCAAAATTCTAATCAAGATATGTGGAAAACCATTAAAAAAGTATGTATTAAAAATCAAAAACATAAAAGTAAAATTAAAATTGAGAATGAGTCAATTACGGACAAGAAACGTATAGCTAATAAATTTGATGACTATTTTTCTGAAGTTGGTGAAAATCTAGCAAATAAAATCAATAAATGTAATAACACATTTTTAAATAAGAAAATAAACAATATAGATTCATTTTATTTAGAAAAACTAATCATCAAGAAGTTGGAAATATAATTGATAGTTTAAAATTGAAAAAATCGCCTGGTGCCGATGATATAACCACAGAAATATTAAAATCTATTAAAACTACTATTTCTAGGCCACTAACTTTTCTTATAAATAAAATTTTTAAAACAAGTATATATCCAGAAGCTCTCAAAATTGGTGTAATAAAACCTATTTTTAAAAATGGAGATTCAAGTGAAATTAGTAATTATAGGCCTATACCATTAATATCTTCATAAGCTAAATGAAGCTGAAAAAATTTTAAAAATACGAATTGATAATTATTTAGAAAAAATAAATTTTATTTCTAAACGCAATTTGGGTTTCAAAAAAATAAATCGACGGAAGATACTGTTTGCTATCTAACAGAACAAATATATAATGCATTAGATAATAAAACACCTTGTATTTGTATTTTTCTGGATTTAGCAAAAGCCTTTGATACGGTTAGCCATAATTTACTATTAAAAGAAATTGAAAATATTGAATTTACAGGAAAGCAATTAGAATTAAATAAAAACTATCTTAAAGATAGACCAACTTATGTTAAAATAGATAAAGAAGAAAGCTATTCAAAAGTATTTAAATATGGTGTTCCTCAAGGGACAATTTTAGGACCATTATTTTTTAATATTTATATTAAGGATTTATTTACTATAAATTGCGATGAGAAAATTCATAGTTTTGCAGATGATACTGCTATTTTTATAGCGATACATATTGGGACAATTTAAATAAGAAAATTAAAAAAGATTTTAAAATAATAAAAAATTAGTTTAATAATAATTTATTAGAAATTAATTTTAATAAAACAAATTATCTTCCTTTCACTTTACACCTAAATACTATACCACAAAATATGAATAGCATCAATATTAGCGATGACATTAAAGTTTTAAAAATTAATCCAGTAAAATATTGAGGAATAATTTTTGCCAGTAAGTTAAATTGGAGTTATCAAGTATAGAATTTCAGAATATTTGATTAAAAGATTAGGAAGTATATTACCAGTTTTTAAAAGCATCAAAAAATTTCTGGATATAAAACATCTAGAAATATTATATTATTCATTAGTCAAAACTCATTTAAATTACGGAATTTTAGGTTGGGGAGGAATAAACAGAACTTTGGTTAAAAAATAAAAAGTATTACAAAAAATATTTTTGAAAATTATATTTAATAATGACTATCTTTATCCTTCAAAAGAATTATATTCGGAAACAAAAAGATGAACGTTAAGACAAATTTACATTTATCATGTTTTAATACATATTTTGAAAAAAAAAAACCTTATACAATTTAAAGACCATACCCATAGTACACGTCATAAAAATGAAATATCCATAAAACCCAAAAAAATAAGTCCGTAGGACAATTTTTTTAAAATATTTATGCTTTTATTTAAATGATTATTTTTATTCTTTTTCAAAAATTTAATAATTTATCATCAAAAAAGTAGCATTTATTGAATACTTGCCACTTTTTATAGAAATATTCTTAAATATTTATAATTTTAAATACTTTCAAATAAATAAGATTTGCCCCTAACAAGCACGTCTTCTGGAGAATTTATGAATAAGTTTATTGAAAAATAACATATTAACATGTTTATCATATTGTAACTATTTGAAATAAACTTATTATTATTATTAATGTAAATCTCAAAGTAGCTATATCGTCTTGCCTTTTGACATCAATAAACAAAATGCATAGGTCAGTCTTGTTTTTTATTGTCAAGGGTATTTATAAATTCTAAAAGTTGCTATTTTTTTTGTAACTAAATTATTTATTAATTTACTGTTGACCCTATTGTGCTTTGCATTTAAAAGTTATTATATTAAGTATTATTTTAACTGGTGCGTTACGTTCTCGTTTCTTCCCATTATAAGTGGCTGCTTGCCAAACATGTAAATCGAAAATTTCAGGAGACAAATTTGAAAAAAGAAGAACAAATACAAGTAGTAAAGGACATATTCTATTGATCTCGAAACACTAATTTTTCTATACAAAAATTAAATATAATATTGTTATATATTTTGAAGCATTGCGTGCACTTACTTAAATGATAAAAAAATCTAAAATTATGCTTCATCAAATTTATTGTTTTGATTAAAAGAAATATTTTTTATCAGACTTTTTCCAAGATTGTTTGTTTCTAATTGCTATACAGGGTATTTCAGAAGCACGATACGTAACATAAGGGGGTGATTCCATATGAACATGTGTCCAGAGTTGCCCCGTTCTTGATATACAGTGTTAAAGTTTTTAAAAAAAAATCGGTATTTTATAATTTTTTTAAATATCCTTTTTCCGATCTTATTGAAATTTGATACCGTTATTTATAATGATAAGGGGCTTAATTAGCCCTAACTAGAATAAATTTATTAAGTCCAGTGGCGTCTCGGGGAGCACCGTGACGAATATTATTGACAGAAAAATGTAGGCCACTGATTTTTTCTGATTTTAATATTTTTTTTCGGATTTACCAACTAATACTGCAACTTTTTTGTTCCTCGAATTGTTTTTGTGTCTTGCTTCGTTTTCGAAAAAAAAAATAAAAACCACTTTATTGCATGTACAGGGTTATCCAACCAAGACTAGACAAGGCGATTTTTTGACTTTTCCTGTACTTTTATAAAAAAACTGAAATAGCCATCTTAAGTCATTTTCTCCCGCGAATTCGAATATCTTCAGCAAAAAACAATTGAACATCAAACAAAAGTACTAGGGGTCACTTTGATATTTTTTTAAATGGGATGCCGTATTTTTAATGAGCTTATCCGATTTCTCATATAAATTTTGATCTAAAATGTTGGATTTTGAATTCAAAAACGCCTTTTTTCTTCAGTTTTAAATTCGGAAAATGTTCGTCTACCGTAAAAATTTAAAAAAAAAAAAATTAAAAATCCAACATTTTAGGTCAAAATTTATATGAGAAATCGGATAAGCTCATTAAAAATACGGCATCCCATTTAAAAAAATATCAAAGTGACCCCTAGTACTTTTGTTTGATGTTCAATTGTTTTTTGCTGAAGATATTCGAATTCGCGGGAGAAAATGACTTAAGATGGCTATTTCAGTTTTTTTATAAAAGTACAGGAAAAGTCAAAAAATCGCCTTGTCTAGTCTTGGTTGGATAACCCTGTACCTACAAAAACAATACCTAAGTATTTCAAAGTTAATTAAAACATTTAAATTAAGAATCAAATTATTTTTTTAAATAATGACACAAAAAAAAATGCAACAGTTAATCTAAGCAAATGTTAAAAATGGCCACCTTCTGATAAAAGACACCGATTTTTTTTTTAAACTTCAACACCCTGTATATCAAAAACGGGCAACTCCGGCCACATGATCACATGAACTTTTTCTCTTAGAATATCATAGGGAATCACCCCCTTAAGTTACGTACCGTACTTCTGGAACACCCTGTATACTTTAAGATTTAAATTAAAATTTGTTTTATTCTGAAGCTCAGCCGCATTGCTTAGAGAAAAAATTATTTCAGTGTTAGCTATGAAGGCCTTATTTCCTTACTTCTGGATAACAGATTCTGCAGTTAGAGCGCATGCTTTGTCAAGGTAGGGTTTATTATACAAAATTCTTCATACAAAGTGATGTCAAGGGATAGGTCAGTAACGCACTACATAACTGAATCAAAATTTAAAAGGAGAAAATATTTCGCTTCGAAAATAAATTGTTTCCTGAAAAACCTTATTTAAAATCAAGATAATCGCCTAAATTTTGATAAAACTCTAAATCTCCTATTTGTATGTGATGTGACGAATTTTTTCTCATGGAGATTTTAAAATATTAGAGAGTTAAAAGCAAAGTAAATTGGCTTGTTCAAATTTTTGTTCAGTTTTAAAAAAATTTTTGAGCATTTATAAAATCTGCCTGATGAGGTCGTCACAGGAAGCATCAAATCCAGGCCACCTGCAACCATAGATCTGACACAAACAATAAAAAATCTCAATTAAATACCACCTTTGTTCATTTCAGGATTGCAAGTACCAACACTGTGGCTACAGAGAGCACCAGACGCACTTCCATTGTCAGAGGCACGACTGTGGGTACTCGTTCTGTGACAAAACTCGTTTCGTTCAGCACACGGCAAGACATGAACGTCTCGACACGTTGATGGGTGGTGATTTTCAACAATACCGTGCCAATGTCGCCTGTGGCAGACAAGATTGTGCTTACACAGCTAATTTAGGTAAGTTTAATATCGCTAAAGAAATAAGTACCTACTTTAAAAATCAATTACGCTTTTACAAGCAGTACCTTTATTCCACCCCTTCGAACGCCTATGTTGGGCAACAATATGTGGCAATAACACTACACAAATTGTTTGGCGCTATCTACCACACCAAATGATTGCGCTGGGCCGCTGGCGAATAATTTTTTTGTCTTTGCACGGCCACCTATGGAAAAAATGTAAAATGCTAAAAGCCCCGAATTTTCTCGGTCTCCGGGGCACAAGAACCTATTTGTGTCGAATTTTAATGAAAAATCTTACGGCATTACCCCCAAGGAACATTAAACTACCTATATCCTGTCACAAAAATCTAAAACGTAACAAAAAATATAAGGATCACTTACCAACCAAACCCGGCACATTTGTATAATTTACGTCGGCTCCTCGCCCAGAAAAATAGTTCCACATCACGAATAAATGTTGTAAGTCACTAATAACCAAAAATATCCACTAAAAACCCAAAATTTTTGTAAAATTTCAGGATAAAACTCGCGACAATACGTCCCGTCCCGTAACAAGCGATCTAATTTCTGACAAAATGACGCTAACAATAACATTGCACATCGCGCCACCGGCAACTTGTTTTTTCCTATGCCACCTATGAATGTAAATTTTTGTATTTGTTGACTCGAGTTAATTTTTTCGGTAGCGACTGCACAAAAACCCGGTTTTTTCCAATTTTAATGAAAAACTTATCACTGTTTAGTTTGAGGTGTTAAGGAAAGTTGCGGGATTATGCAAATAGACGGAAAATGACTTTGCCGCGTAAATAATTGAATTAAATATCGAATAGTCTGTTGCTCCCTCTGAATAAAAAGTTTAAACTTTTAAACAAATTCTTAAATGTTTATTAAGTATTTTAGGAAGTTGGGCTAATGGCACAAATTGGGTACCGACCCTACACTTCATGTTTCAGTTACTTAGGGACCAAAAATGGGGCTGCTGCAAGGATCTAAAAAAATCAAATAAATGACACGAACTCGCGGAAGTTTGGACTTTGACGTTTAATAACTTTTTACTCGAATGACCTCTATGAATGAATTTTTTGCACAAGATAGTTTGAACATTCCTTTACAAACGTGGAAACTTTGAAAATCCCTGCTGACACCTTTGAACGGGAAAAATCACAAGCCGCAACAATGACTTGTATCTAGGGCCTAGGTCACCGTGTTCTTGCCGGGATGGCGAGGGAAAATTAACTGATAATTGCGGTAAAACTTCGTATTGAATGAGTTTTTGAACAATTTCATGGTTATGGGTGTATCCAAAAAGTGACTTGACAATAATGTTGAATGGAACATTTTTTTGCAAAAACGTTCTTCCCAGCTAAAATATATTTGGCAATGCGGCGTTGCCGCTTTTTTTAAAAAGTATTACAGTAACGCCACTAAGTGACCACCTGCGGTAAACGAACAGTATGAATTCTCCATATTTAAAAATGGAAATCCCATTATTTTATACACCTCTTTACCGACCTATCGTTAAACGGCCGCGGGCACTCATTATCGAAATTTTTAGTAAACATTATGCTAAAAACACCCTCTATTAGGAGCAGTAAAACCCGACCAGACAAAAGAAATATTAGTACATACACTAATTACTTTATTGCAGGCGGATTTATTCAGTTTGCTTTAAAGGCTGATAAACCGGTTGTTAACATTAGTTTTATTTTGAACAGTTTTTGCGTGTTTTGGGACTAACGTGAATATTTGAAGATGGCGGGAAAAAGGAAATGTCTTTCTTTAAGCGAAAAAATTTAAATAATCGAGGAAAGTGAAAAACTGGTTTAAGTTCCAGGAAATTGGCTGAAAAATTTAAAGTGGGTAAGACCCAAGTGACTATGTTGCTCCAAAATAAAGCAGAAGTTAGAAATTTGTTTCAAGAAGGTGGCAACGGTGCACAAAAAAGAAAATTTTCCTAAACCGAAGGACTGGCAGTAAACCAAGTTGTTTTTAACTGGTTCTGTAAGGCACGAAACAAACACTTACTAATATCCGGGCCGTCAATTGAAGCAAAAGCCCTCGAATCTGCTTACGTGTCCTATTAGTATTTCATAATGTTACTTACTTTACTAAATCGAAAAAAATTATAGTTCGAAAGAAGCTGTGCGAGGTTCCTTAACCCCAAATCCTGGGCGTCAACAATATACATTCGCTGCAACTTCAATAATTAGTCAGTAAATGTATTGTTCTGTACTAGATTACTGCTTTTGGACATTAGATATTTTCCAAATCAATCGATATTTTTAGATATTTATTTATTGATGTATTCAGATCATCAGGAATACAAACAAGTGCAGAATACCCACTAAAGTATCCACAATATTACCATTGTCAACTGATATAACACAGGATTTTACATGAACTAAATTTTCCTAACTATAATCGAGACAGTAAACCATGAAAATCATTTGCATTACAGATAAACGTGCTTAAATTCAGATATATCACAATAGAAATAATATACAGGGTTGTTCAAAAGTCTTGCATAAAATTCATATTTTTTGTATAAGATAATTTCAAGAAAAACGCCGAAACATGAAAATTAATTGAAAATGTTGTTCATCTTTCTGTAATATTTTCAGCCCCCTCCCTTCAACCCCTAACCTGTAGCTACAACTTTTTCTAATGGCAACCTAGGTTTACAACTACTGATATTAGGAACAAAGTATGTTGTACCAAAAGTGTAACAAATTTAAAGTAAAAACTATAAATAAAAAAATATACATGGTGTCACATTTAAAAATATAAAATTCGTTCGAATTTCAGACAAACTAAAAAGCTGGCAACAACGCCAATATTGTCATTCGGTGCGCCAGATTCTCTTACACAACTGTACCAAATTTGGTTCAAATCGGCCAATAAATTGTGATGTTATTAAGCCGGTTCCAGACTTCATACACACACTATAATATGTAGATACTTATTAATAAACAAACACTGTAAAATACAGACCAGTTGTTTTAATTTTTCTCTATTAACCTACCAACATTTGATTCTCCGAGGGTGGTCGCTATTGAGAGATTTTACTGTATATTGATGCGAAATAAAAGTATAATTATGACAAAAGAGAAGTTAGAAAAGTTTAAATTTTGTTACAGTATATAGTAGAATCAAACTGGTAAATAATTGGGGTTGAATGTGAAATGAAGGTAGAAAGAGGTAGAGTTGACATTGTTAAAAGGTTATTATATTAGTAAGATTATCGGTGTGAAATGAAAAAAATATCTGATGATCGAGAAATTAGGAAAAATTTTTAATGTTGGTATGATATAGTACAGTAGAAAGAAGAGATAAAGTTCTAAAGCCAAGTTAGAGTGGAGAAATGAAGGTAGAATCGGGTGAAACTCAAAATACTTATAATAAAATTTGGCGATTGTAGAACATTTAACAAAGGACAGATCTGCAGGGTTACTGGTGCAAATAGGGACGAAACTGGACACCCTTACATGGCGGAAAGTATTGATAAGGGGCCTTAAAAGCGAGACACTAGTCATTTAGGCCTCATAATGAGAGATTATTCAAAAAATTTATAAAACAAGTTGGAAGATTAGAGTGGCATGTGATTGATGACAATTTTAATTAGCAAAACTACTCTGGTCGATCACTGTATCCCCTGATGATGAACATAGATCCACCGCGAATCACCCTGTATAGACTCACGCACCACTTAAAAAATGGCTCTATGTCTTAATATAAAAATATGCCGTAGAAGTCGCTTAACAGAGTCATTTTTTTGAGTTACGTACAGAGTGGCGAAAAAGTCGCGCATAATGCCTGTAACTTTTGAATTACCTCGTATACGAAAAAGTGACCTTTATGAAAGTTGTTCAGTAAGTTATTCCCCACATTCCTACCTGAATGAATTTTTTTTGTCATTGTCTCTGTATAGAAGTCGGCGATCCTATGTTGCCAAAATTAAAGTACCACATGTTGACTAAATAACCTTAAGATGTTACGTTGATTTGACATCTGGAGACGAAAATATTGAAGTTTTAATTCACACAGTTTCGATAAAAAAAGACACAAAATAATTAATATTTAAGAAACGGCAAGAGAAATGGAAAAATATATACAAAAAAGAACCTAGATTGCTTCGTAGAATCTAAAAACAAAATAAACTACAGGGTGTCATATTTAAAATTCCATCTCTATTTTTAATTCGATTTTAATTGAATTTCTTAAACACAACACCCTGTATATTATTTTGCCGTCGAAAAGCCTAAAGTGTCCCCTTTTAGAAAATAGTATGTTTGCCGTATGTATCTCGCTATGATTTTGAGATATTAAGGTTTTTCCGTAACTTTACAAAGACAGAAAATCACTGGTTTGGTTGCCATAGAGACTAACTTACTTTTTTAAATGGAACACCCTGCATATGATTGCATATTTGGATTCTACTAGGAAAACTCTGAATTTTTTGTATTTCAAATTTTCACCTATCTGCAAGCGTTTGAAACTTCCTAATTATAATTATTCCTACGTAATACCCACCAGTCAAGGTGTTTTCATGGCAGCGACCTGAGAGGTGTCAATTTTAAGTTCCTGGTTAATTTTCTGTTGTCCGATTTCTAATTTGTTTACACTATGGTTCATCTGAATGAGAAACAACGAGTTGAAATTTGAATAATGAGCGGTTACGGAAATATGAAGAGATCGCAAGATCAGGTTTGTCAACTTTTCAATGAATTATATCCAAATAGGCCTCCAATAAATCAGTCAACGGTGTGTCGAGTGATAAAGAAATTTCGAGAAACAGGCAGTGTTAAGGAAGCCGCTAGGTCAGGTCGATCTAAAACAGCAACCGGGGGAGACAAAGCTTTGGATATCATGCTCTCAATACATGAAAATCTATCATAAATCATAATCATCCAGGCCTGGAAATGGATTTTAATGTGTTTCATCAGTCAGTGAAAAATTTGTTTAAACAGGAGAAGTTGCATCCCTACAAGATAAAGTTGGTGCAGGAGTTAAACGAGAACGATTTTGATAGAAGAACTGAACTTTGTGAGCTGATGATGGAAATATGCAATAACGATAATAACTTCGCCACAAATATCATTTTCTCGGATGAAGCTACTTTCCATTTAAATGGCATTGTTAATAGACACAATTATCGTTATTGGTCTGCTGAGAATACTCACTGGTTCCAGGAAGACCATACCTATTCAGAGGCCCGAAAAAATTAATGTTTGGGCGGGCATAGTGGTAGGTAGACATATTGTGGGACCTTTTTTCATAGATGGTAATTTGAATGGCGAAAAATATCTGGACCTCCTCAGGAATCACATAATTCCTTCTTGCAGAATGGTTTTACCGGGTGTAAGTAATGGCATAAACGAACAGGTATGGTTGGTTCCAGCAAGATGGAGCACCTGCGCATTATGCGGAAAATGTTAGACAATACGTAAGCGAACAATTTCCAGGACGTTGGATAGGCAGAAGAGGTGCTATTGACCGGCCAGCGCGATCCGCCGACTTAACTCCGCTCGACTTCTTTTTGTGGGGACACTTAAAGAACAAAGTCTACGTTAACCGTCCAAATGACTTAGAATCTTTAAAAGTCAGAATTAGTGCTGAAATTCGGGCCATTCCAGAGGACTTCCTTTTAAACGTTGTAGACGGGTTCAGGGATCGACTGGAGCTCTGCTTAGCAGAAAATGGTGGTCATTTTGAACACCTGATCCACTGAAAAGGTTTCACTTGTTTATTATTCCGATGTTAAGTTGTTCAATTTTCTAGGCTATTTATTCTGTTATTATAAAGTTTGTGTTGTGGGGAATAATTTACTGAACAACTTTCATTAAGGTCACTTTTCCGTGTACAAGGTAATTCAAAAGTTACAGGCATTATGCGCGACTTTCTTGGCACTCTCAATAAAATATGTATGCGAGTTCTTTGACGATATTATTCTAAAATATTAACACAACCCTCTTTTACAGGTTCGACCCAAAACAAGGCCTCCCACTTCCACTGCCTCAAGTGCGAATTTGTCTGCACGGACACCAACAAGGTCGTGGCCCACCGAAGACAGCATCAAAAACTCGACAGCATACAGGCGGCAGGTTTCGAGAAATTCACCCCTAGTCAGATGTGCCGCGTCGGCAACTGTCAACACAGCGGCAAACAAACGCACTATCACTGTCTGAGCTGTCAATATGCCGTGCTGGGATTGGCACAGATGAGCGCTCACAAATACAGACACATGGAGGGTTAATTATTGTCGACGCTGTCACAAGACAATATTGATTCATCAGGGCTCAAATAGTTTTGTAAATAAAGGACAGAAATGTTAAAATTTACAAAGCACAAGCAGAGAATTGCTCAAATAATTGACATATTTAATAAAAATCTCATCAATCATTCTTGTCAAAGGTTTATAACAATAGGCTTGACAAAATAACTGTCATATTATTTGACAGGGCCATGTACAAAGAAATCAAGGCGGAATGTCTATAGTTGGATGGAGGACTTCAGAGGGTGTTAAAATATAAATAGAGAAAGAGACATGAAAATGTACAAACTCTAGTAGTATAAAAGTACTTGAACTTTGTAAATACTTTGTGTACATATCTAATTAGAGGTTAAAATGTAACAAAGTTTATTATATTACCTCATATAGGTTATAGGCGAAAAAGCTAAAAACATGTCACTTGAAAAATCTTTACTCTGGTGGCAAAACTCAGCCTAGTTTAAAAAACGGCCTAAATACTTTTTAAAGCAATTTCAAAAGTCAATAAGAAATACGGGATATATTCTAAAATATGTAAGGGTTTTAGAACCTAGAGTGTTGAAAATTATCTATAATTTTGACAATGGTCGTTAAAAAAATTCTGACAACTATTTTAGACTTAAATATTACACTCATACACGGCAGCAACCCATAATTCAAAAAATTGCCATGAAAGGATCACGTTAGTTAAGATAAATACCAGGAATTAAATTTTGCGAACATTACCCCGCAACATTTCCTCTGATATGACAACAAAGAGCAACCCAAGTACTTTGGTTACTCTTTGGTGACAGAAAACAACAGAAATGCAGAAATCGACGACTGTCGAAGCTAACGTTACGGTGATGTTGCGATACCTAAATTAATTTATAGATTCCAATAATGTAAACAACAGGTTTGTTCCAACGCAACCAAAAACCGTACCTATCACCGTCCCCGAACGATTATTTCCAGCCTGTCAATTAAATTTTGAACTTGGCAATCGATTCTGTTCTGTCTCTCGAGGAAAGTGTTTTATTCGCCCTTAATAATAATAATAACTTTTCGCATTTATTAGGAAAATATACAGGGTGTTATTTAATAACTGTCGGATATTTTACAGGACGATTCCTCAGTTATTTATGAGGTGAAAAGTTCATATAAGCATGGTCCGCAAGCCCTTCATTTTTGAGATACACGATGTACGCCACTGCCGTTCTCTCTTTTGATAACACTATTATGTAGGCACTTTACTGGCAGTACAAAGTACATTTTCATAATTTTTGATTTTGGCTTTGTTTGGGAGATAGATGCTATTTTATCAAACTCTGATATGGGCATAGCGTATGCAAATTAATGCCATTTATTTCTTTATTATTCCTTCTCTCGAGAGCTATTACTCGTAGCGACTTCTACCAATTATGCCATTTTTATGTAAAAATGATGAGGAAGTCCATTTCTTTGCTTAAAAATGTAATAAAAGTACGTATAAAAAAGTTAGACTCCTCAAACGAGTAAAGACACGTAGGTGGCGCCCTCTACAAGTGGGAGCACTGCTAACATCAAATTAGAATTTCGCATTTCAAAAAACCCCTAGATACCAATTTTCGTCCAAATATAAACATTATTTCAAAAATTATTTAAGTACGAAAAACAAAAATAAATTTTTAACACCCTGTATCTCAAAAATGAAGGGCTTGCTTATATGAACTTTTCGCCTTATAAATAACTCAGGAATCGTCCTGTAAAATATCGGACACTTATTAAATAGCACCCTGTATATTAGGTACTTCAACAAAGATTCGAAATTTCCTGTTGGTTAGACGGCTCAACGTACAAAAGTTAGGTAACGGCTGTGTAAATACAGGGACCGTCAAAATGAATGAACTATTTTTTAACTTTAAATATATTTTATTCATAAAACTTTCAACAGAAAATGAAACGGTATGATAATTACAATTAAACTCGGTCAAAAACAGACAAAATATTTTATCACATACAATTGGTTCGGATAAAGATTATTCATTTTTCCATGACTTTTAGCCCTGTATAAAATCAACAGACACACACAAATGAGCCAAAAAGAGGAAAGAAATGTAAGAAATACGAACTTTTCATACCTGAAAACTTTTGAGCTTTTTGGGACATTCTGTATATGCAAATTTTCGTATTTCAGCACAACTAACCTGACTAAAAACCTTTTCTCGAAGTGATTTATGCAAACGCTGGTACATTTTCACAATACTAAATCGTCTCTTGGGATGTTGTATACAGTTTTTCCAACTGTCTGCAGGAAAGTTTTTTATTAATTCTACTACAGGTATATTTAATGTGGGGAAGTGTATTACTCCTTCTAATATTTGATTTACATTGGTGCCCTATTAGTTCGATTGGATTAAATACAAATAGTAGGGGGTAGACGCAACACAGTATGTCCATTTTCTAGTGCGCAAGTTTACTACACACATATTTTTTATTAATTTTAAAAGCCTGCAATAAATCTAAAAGGCTCCGTTTTTTGTAAGTTTCATTAAAATATATATTACTATTTATCAACAAAATTTTGGATTTCTGCTTTTGTACTGTTAGAACTAGGAAATATTTTTACTTGACGACTATGTTAACTAAAGTCTATTTATTTCACATACATATAAATAGACGACTTTAATGGGACATAAACTGGATAATGCAAAATTGTCCTTGGGTGCGCACGGATATGGAAATAGAAATGCGAGAGGGCAAATGCTACTTGAGTTCCTCATGCAATGCAAAATGTATGCAATGAATACGTTTTTTGAAAATCCACCACAATAAAAGTGGACCTGGCTAAGTCCCGATGGAAATACCAAAAACGAAATAGATCTAATAGTGACAGACAGAAAGAAAGTTGTACATGACGTATTGGTTTTGAACAGATTTAAAATTGGCAGCGATCATAGAATGGTTCGAACATGCATAGAAATCAATTTAAGAAGGGAAAGGGTCAAAGATGATAAGAACGAGTAGTAAATGAAAACCCCTTAAAAGTCTGGCAGAGTTGCAACAGGAAAATGGTACACAAATAGAAACTATAAACGATACAGAAGAGCGAAATGTAGAGTCGCTAAGCGCCCAACTCACGAAAATAGTTTTACAAGCAAAGAATAAACATCAAAATAAAAATCCAACAAAGATGGACAAACTCGGTGATAACACAAAAGGACTCATGAAAGAAAGACGAGAAATGCGAGAACATACAAGAAATTCGGGAGAAAAAGATATAAGAACGTTTAACACCAGAGAAGTAACAAGAGTGATAGAGGGAAATAAGGGCCTGAAGTCAATTAAAAGAACCTTTACGGAAGGTAGAAAGAACATAACTAAGCTAAGACAGCAAGACGGACAATAACATCGAACAAATACGAGATTCTGAACGTCGTTAGGTCTTTTTACGAGGAGCTCTACAGCAACACGGATGGAAACGTTGACAATATTAATATAGCAACAGTAATGAATCAAGGATCTGAAGATATCCCAGATATAACATTGGATAAGCTCAAAGCAGCCCTGCGAGAAATGAAAAACAATAAGGCAGCTGGCGACGATCAGATTGAAATAGAAGCTGTAAAGCAAGGAGGAACCTTACTACATAAAATGCTCTGCAAGCTATCCAACGCGTGCTTGTTAAATGGAACAACACCTTCCCAGTGGGAACGAGCAGTAATAATAATCATGCATAAAAAAGGGGGCATAACAAACCTAAAAAACTACCGTCCCATTAGCCTGCTTTCTCATCTGCACAAGCTCTTTATGCGAATACTTACCAAACAAATTAGACTTCTACCAACCACGAGAGCAAGCAGGTTTCAGATCAGGGTTTGGCACAAACGACCATCTCCAGGTTATTAAGGCGGTTATCGAGAAATGCATAGTATACAATAAACCCCTAGTCCTCATCTTTGTCGATTATGAAAAAGCATTCGACATGATAAATCAACAACAAATGCTACACGCGTCCACCAACAAGATGGACCGACGACATTAGGAGAGTGGAGCCAAGTTGGATGAGAGCAGCACAGGATAGGGGACGTTGGATTAGACTACGGGAGGCCTATGTTCAGCAATGGACGCAACCAGGCTGATTGATGATGATAGACTAAACCGAAACAACGCTTAACGCCCCATCGTCCTTCTGCAGGTGGACAGCGCGGTCCTTATTGGTCAATTTGGAGGAGACGACTCGTGCTCAGCGGTACAATCCAATAGAATACAGCGACAATCACGTGTATAATGCGTGATTTTATTTGCGCTTAGTATACTCGTATATGTGAGATAAATAGACTTTAGCATTGTCCGTTACAAAAACGCTATTTTTGGGTATATTTTTAAGAAGTCGATGTTCAAACCAATCTTCAAAAAGTCGTGCGTCAGTGTCTTGGTGGTAATCTAGAGAAGAATCTGCTATGTTTTTAGCTGAAAGCAACAGACCGTTCGGAACAAATCCATTTTGTGAACCTGCGTGTATTACTGTTATTCTTTTGCCTTAATTTGAAGGAGCCTTGGTTTGACATTATTTTCAAAAATCATTCCATCCTTTTCTTGCAGTGTCATGTGTATCAAACCATGTTTCGTCAAGGTAGATAATTGGTCGATTTTCTGCTCCATATTATTTAATAGCCGTTAAATGTTTATGACGCCATTCCCGTAAACGTTGAGATTCCATTATGGTTAGTGTTTTATCAATTGTATGACATTTGAATACGATGTACTAAGACTGTCCTCGAACGTTCGCTGACTAATTTACCACTGCCACAATTGATTACCCAGTTAAAAATTGAATCGACAGGCTGAAAATGATCGTTTAAGGTCATTGCGAGGTACAGGTTTTGGTCGTGTTCAAACAAACCTGCTGTCTACATTGTTGGGAGTCTATAAATGCTGTCTTCGCTGTCAGAACGCCTTCACATTTCTTAATCGCTTTTGTATTACATAGCTTTACATTAAACAATGTTCAATTTTTTGACTTCTGTGTTAATTTTGTCTGTGAGTGTATAGTGATTATGAACAATATTGAAATGGTTGTCATTAATTTTGACAACGATCGTCATACACTATACCAGTTTGTGATAAGCTTAAACTTTTTAAGTATTTAAAGTATAACAAAGCATATAATACAGATTTTAATATTTATAGATAGTTTTTTAGGGAACAAATTCTAGATTTTACGTACCTTATGAAAGGAATAAAGACAATTTATAGTATTCGAGTAGATGTTAACTTTTTTTTTAGAAATTTTGATAGTGTTAAATAGAGGCCTTTTTCGATAGCTAGATTTTGTGCCTTAGGAAAGACATATAAAATGTTGTGCCTTTTTTGGTACCAACTTTTTTTTTGTAGAAATATTAGACAGTCTTATGTATGCAATCCGTTTGTTGCGACTTAAAATGTATAAATAGTATACTGCGGGGGCAAAATTAAGAAGGACCAATATCCAAGCGGCATACGCATTGAACAGGGTCTAACTAAAAGTACAGTAATATATGCCCATACACAATGCTGTAGTGGTCTGTAATTTATTGTCGATTGGCCATTGTATTGACGTTATGCCACTTGGAACTCAATGGACTATAGTAATTTTGACACCTGGCAGTTATATACAGAGTGGCAAAAAAGTCGCGCATAATGCCTGTAACTTTTGAATTACCTCGTATACGAAAAAGTGACCTTTATGAAAGTTGTTCAGTAGATTATTCCCCACACTTCTACCTGCATGCATTTTTTCTGTCATTTCTGGTTTGATTGCCATAGAGACTACTTACTTTTTTTAAATAGAACACCCTCCATCGGAATAATAAACAAGTGAAACCTTTTCAGTGGATCAGGTGTTCAAGATGACCAACATTTTCTGTTAAGCAGAGCGCCAGTCGATCCCTGAACCCGTCTACAACGTTTAAAAGGAAGTCCTCTGCACTAATTCTGACTTTTAAAGATTCTAAGTCATTTGGCCGGTTAACATAGACTTTGTCCTTTATGTGTTACCACAAAAAGAAGTCGAGCGGGATTAAGTCCGGGGATCGCGCTGGCCAGCCAATAACACCTCTTCATCCTGGAAATTGTTTGCTTATGTATTGTCTAACATTTGCCGCATTATGCCATTATTTACATCCGGTAAAACCATTCTGCAAGAAGGAATTATGTGATTCCTGAGGAGGTCCAGATATTTTTCGTCATTCAAATTACCATCTATGAAAAAAGGTCCCATAGACATATGTCTACCAACTATGCCCGCCCAAACATTAACTTTTTCGGGCCTCTGAGTATAATCTTCCTGGAACCAGTGAATATTTTCAGCAGACCAATAACGATAATTGTGTCTATTACAATGCCATTTAAATGGAAAGAAATGATATTTGTTGCGAAGTTATTATCGTTATTGCATCTTTCCATCATCAGCTCACAAAATTCAGCTTTTCTATCAAAATCATCCTCGTTTAACTCATGCACCAACTTTATCTTGTAGGGATGCAACTTCTCCTGCTTAAACACATTTTTCACTGACTGATGAGACACATTAAAATCCATTGCCATTGGCCTGGATGATTGTGCTGGATTTTCCTGTATTGAGAGCATGGTATCCAAAGCTTTGTCTCCCCCGGTTGCTGTTTTAGGTCGACCTGATCTAGCGGCTTCCCTAACACTGCCTGTTTCTCGAAATTTCTTTACCACTCGACACACCGTTGACTGATTTATTGGAGGCCTATCTGGATATAATTCATTGAAAAGCTGACAAGCCTGATCTTGCGATCATTATTAAAATTTGAACTCGTTGTTTCTCATTCAGATGAACCATAACCTGAACAAATTAGAAATCAGACAACAGAAAATTAAACAGGAACTCAAAATTGACACCTCTTAGGTCGCTGTTATGAAAACACTTCGACTCAACTGGTGGATATTAGGTAGAAATAATTATAATTAGGAAGTTTTTCATTTTTGAGCTGTCATTATCTCGGAAACGCTTGCAGATAGGTGAAAATTTGAAATACAAAAAATTCAGAGTTTTCCTAGTAGAATCCAAATATGCAATCATATGCAGGGTGTTCCATTTAAAAAAAGTATGTTGGTCTCTATGGCAACCAAACCAGAAATGACAGCAAAAATTCATGTAGGTAGAAATGTGAGGAATAATTTACTGAACAACTTTCATAAAGGTCACTTTTTCGTATACGAGGTAACTCAAAAGTTAGAGGCATAATGCGCGACTTTCTTGCCACTCTGTATTTATGTTTTAGGTCAAAACAAAACCCTAAATGTCATTCCATATGAAGAAACTGTACCGCATGTGCCATATACAATACAAACTTTAGAGTTTTTAAAGTATAGTAGTGTTTTTAGTAGACAACCATTATTTATCAACAAGTGTCATAATATGTCATATCATATTATTAATTCGTTTTTTTTTTTAATTGTGCTATTGTCCCTACTTTTATTTATTTATTTTTCAACATCCACTTCCCCAGTGTACAATTTCATTTGTTTTTGTGAATCGTTTGCCATATATTTACGTAGGCCGCGAAACAATCGCTCTTTTGTTCATAGCTAGTCTTTTGTTTTCTCTCTTTACGTTTTCTTTTGTTTTTATGTATATTTTTTCAATGCATGGCGAGATCTGATCTTTTGTTTTTAGTCCAACTAAGTTGGTTAGTTTTCGGTTTTTTTCTTGAAAAAAAACAAAAAATTATGCTTTATTTTTCGGTACCTATTTTAAATTATTATTTTAATAAGCTTTTGCAAATCAATTTTATGATTTTAAAATCGAATTTTATTGAAGTATTAAATACGATTTTTTCAAAAAGTGTACTTTTAGAATTATTTTTTAAAATGTATATTAATTTAGGTCTACGTTTTTCTTTTTTGTATGATTCAATACACGTATTGATGAGTATTTAAGAGTGTAGTGTATCTATTTTACTGTGATTATGTTTTTTAACTATCAGTATTTAATAAAAAATACTATTTATATCAAGGACGTGGTTTGATTTTACCTACAGTGCATTTTTTTTTAAACGAGTAAGTTACCAAGGTTACACAAACGCTCTAATGCGCAATAACATAATACGAATACGTGTCAACACCCTTAAATCAGTTTAAAAACATAACTCGGATTATTTTAAAACGCACGAAATATGTATAGCCTGTTGCTTAGTGCGAGAGAGTAATAAATCATTACTGAACTAAAGGGCACAGGTAAACTCGGCCGCTTAAGATATTTTAATCGTCGCGGTCAAAATAAGTCTTAAGCTCTATAGGTTAACTCGGCCTGGTAGTCCAAGCATATAATTTGAGGCGATTAGCAGGCGTATCTAAAGCGGCCGAGATTACTTCAATAACTGTACTAATTTTGCTAAATAAAATTACAAATGCATATTACATCATAAAAATTTATTAAATCTAACCCTAAAAACAATACACATAGAAATGCACACCAATTCAAAATATATTTTAATATTACATAGTAGAACTATAATAATGCGAAGTTAATTTGAGAAATTCTAATGTCGACACTTTCCCATTATTAAAATCATTCATTTTGTTTTGAAGGTATTCTTGTCTTTTCTTAGTTTCCGAATTAGGTACATATGGTTTGTGAATACTTTTCAACTTTACATATATTTCATTTTGAAAATTAATTAGGAAATCAATAAAAATTAATACAGAAGGATAAGGAAAATTTAAAGTTTTGCTGATATGCGAATGGAATGATTCGCATGCGTTGGTGGTGCGAGCGGCGCTTGCTGTTTTTGATGCCCATAAATGAGGTGGAAAAACGGCATCCTCGGATATGTAAATGTTGATCAAATAATCAGCAAACAAAGTAACTTTATCATTTTCTCGTTGAATAGCAGATAATGTAAAAACATACGCATCACCAACATCTTGTGGTTCTAGAAACAACAATCCAAAACAATAACCAATCCATTTTCCAACCTCGCTTCTTTCTTTATAATCTGCTGAAAGTCCAAGTTTTTGAATCGTACGCCACCAAGCTTGCGTTACATGAAATTGCATCCAATTATTTTTATTTGTGGCCAAACAATTTTAGCTGCATTATGGATAGCCATCTCAAAATCAGCCACAATTTCGGTGGGACAAAACGACAGAGAATATTCACTACATTTTTCAGTCACAAATTCAAAATTTCTGTTGCTTTGTCTGGTAGCACACAAAACACTAATGGTACATAATGACCATTAAGGCAGCCATGTATGGTGAACAACTGCAAGAAAAATTTTGTACAATAGTCAAAAGTATCATCCACGTAAATTTTCTCGCTTAAGCAAAGGATGCTTCAAATTTGTAACACAGATAAACACTAATACATTGGAATCTTCGCTGTTTACTTAAAGAAATTCTTCCTTACGGCTGGTCAAAAATTGCGTCTCTGGTTTAAGCGAACTGTGAACTTCTAGTTTTGTTTTGGGACGTACAGGTTGTAATTTTCTTCTTGCGTTATATATATTCTTTCTTATATACAACAGATCCGTTGCTGTAATACTTGTTGAATCTTCTTTGGCAATAAGGGATCGCACAATTTTACTTGGTTGACTGCCAATATCCTCTACAGCTTTACGTTTGTCACATGCCGAATGGTTATGAATTAAATTCGATTTCGATATTGTGTTCTCCGGGCCCACTGTATAAATATTTGCTAGACACTTGGCAATCTTACACCTCCACTTTTTCTCGCTACTTTTGAGTTCTTCCTTAAAAGAATACTTATAGTTATCTACCAAGAGCATAACTTTGCCTCGTTGACTAACTATTTCTTTAACACTCTGCATTGTACGTACGTAATGAAACTTTAGCGACAGTTTTGTAAATAATAATTTTTTTGAAGAGAAAAAAGAAAGAAAAGTTATACGCCACGCCTTCATAATTTTTCTAGGAAATTTTAAGAGAAAAATCCCATTACTTGAGAACCGTGGGGTAATTTTAATTTTAATTAATTAATTTAATTAATCTCTAATTAGGGTCAAAATAGCAGGTGTATATCTACCGGCCGAGTTTACCTGTGAAGATTAAGGCAGAACAATTTTAGCAGGCCGAGTTTACCTGTGGGATTAGTACATGTTCTCTTAAGCGGCCGAGTTTACTATCGCCCTCCAATTAGTATTATTTAATTATGTTTATTGTCAGGGGTCCCGATTTCGGGTAGGTAGAGGCACAGGTAGTTTACCTACCTGTACCTCACTGTTTTAAAAATTTGAAATGTTTAGTTACTTTCCGGCAGTTGTTGGAAAACCTCGTTCTTGAAAATGGCTAGTGTTTCTGAATCTGTTGCTGAGAAACGGATTAGTAAAACTGCGCTTTCTAAAAATGAGAAAATTATCATTCTCAATGTGTTCTACGCTCTTCGCCACCAAAATTCAACATTCGGAGTTGCGAAAATAGTTTAAATGTGTCCAAATATGACTGGAGTCGGACAGTCAACAATATACCGACTTGTGCACGAGGATAAACGCGGCCCCATCAGGTCACCAAAGAGAAGTACAGGAAGAAAAGAAACTGTAATAAATGAGGATGAGAAGACTGCCGTCAGAAGAATCATACACTAGTTTTACTTAAAAAAAAAGAAATACCTAGCTTGGATAAAATAATGTCTGAAATGAAAAAGGATGATTTCATTCCACCCATGGGTAAGAAGAAACTATGGAAAACTTTAAAGTAAATGAATTAATGTTATGAAAAAATTCAAAACAGAAAATCACTTGTAATAGAGAAAGACGAAATCATCTGCTGGCGACACCGATAGTTGAGGGCAGTTAGACAGTTTCGAAGGGAAAACAGGAATATCTATTATATGGACGAAACTTGGTAAAATAAAGGATATAGGTACCGTTGATAAATATGGCAGGATAAATATGGCAGGATAAACATACAGGGTCGTTGGTATGTATGGAAACGGTCGATTATTTCTTAAAGTACAGGTGTCCCTCGTTTTACGCGGCAAATTTATACGCGGTTTCGCTTATACGCGTTTGCGCTTTTGGCACCAGTGATTTATTTTACGTGGTTCACTTATACGCAGTTGACGTTGAAAACGCTTAATAAAGTAAGAAGTAGTCCATGCTCTGTGGCGAGATTGTAAATAGAAATAAAGGTCTGTCTTTACCACCAAATAACTTTATTTGCCCCTCTAGGGTAGAAAACAAGGGTTATAGAAAATACATAAAATGATGAAGAATTAAAATAAATTTCTTAACGTTGTAGTAAGTACATAATTAATAACAACAATATTATAACATATATAACAAACCGTTAAGTAATGAGATTAGATATATCTTATTGGTTTCCAAAATTTTCTAAAATTAGAAATTTTCTCCTTTCAGATGCATTCCCAAATTTTTACCAGAAATGACATAGTTTCGTTTTGACAATTTTAAGGAGAAGCAATTTCATTTAATTTAATTTACATATAATCTAATCCACCACAACAATATACATGTCCCCTCACTGACTCAGTTTCATTTTAAATTAAGAATGAATTTCTTCCTTTACAACATGTTCTAATTTCAACATTCTTAAATCACTGTATTATGATTAGGGTCTTTTATCCTACTTGCGTTTAAATCATCTCCTACCATTGCATAGAGATACATCGTCCTTATAATAAGCTGCTGTCTATTCCAATGGTTGCATAATCTGCATTTCATTGTTGAATCTCCCATTGTTCTCCCAACTGTTTTAACTACTTTTCATAACAAAATTTCTTAAATGATTAGTTGCTGAAGATGACTTTCCCTAAAGTCGAAACTAGTAAACAACGTTAAGAAATTTATTTTAATTCTTCATCATTTTATGTATTTTCTATAACCCTTGTTTTCTACCCTAGAGGGGCAAATAAAGTTATTTGGTGGTAAAGACAGGCCTTTATTTCTGCTTAATAAATGTTTTACCATGGCACACGATCTCACCGAGCTGCGAAGATCCTACAATGGAAAGAAGTTTAAAAACGAAACGAGAGGTTTTTGCAGCATTGGCAGCATACAAGAAAGTTGAGAAGAATTTACGCAACGAAGCTATACAGTCAAAAATTACGTCTTATTTCTCTAAAAATTAATGTTTTTGTTTGTATTTTTAAAGATGTTTTATATGTATTTATGATGCCATAGTACATATATGTACGTTTAATGTTCTCATACATAATATATACATATATGTATTTAATAAAAGTTTATGTAATAAAATGTTTTTGTTTCGATATACGCGGTTTCTTTTTACGCGGTGTTTTCAAAGAACGTAACCCCCGCGTAAAACGAGGGACGCCTGTATAACAGTTAGCAAAAAATATTTTAGACAAAAGTTTTAGGGTTATTTAAGGTCTATTAGAATTTTAAACAAATAAGTATACAGGATGAGTCAGAAAACCGTAGAGAAGCAAAGTTACTTTTTTTTAAATGGAACACCCTATATCTTAGAATATTTTTGGATTTTACATGAAATAACAATTATTTTTTAATGAGTGCAATATAGGCCTAATCCTAATAGTTTCTGAGATATCGACTTTTGAAAAATGACATTTTTGAAATTTGACAGCTCCTAGCTTTCTAACGGTATGTCTTACAGTAAAACGGCTTACATGTCCCTATCTTACTTTTTTATTATCTTCCCAAAAACATCACCTTCCGGTTAAATCGGAAGTATTGTATTTCCGGCTATTGAGTTGCATCCGGATTAACCGGAAGTTGTCTCTTTTAGGAAGATAATAAGAAACTAAGATAGGGACATGTAAGCCGTTTTACTCTAAGACGTACCGTTAGAAAGCTAGAAGCTGTCAAAGTTCAAGAATGTAATTTTTCAAAAGTCGATATCTCGGAAACTATTAGGTTTAGACTTATAATGCACTTATTGAAAAACAATTGTTATTTTATGTAAAATTCAAAAATATTCTAAGATATAGGGTGTTTCACTTAAAAAAAAGTAACTTTGTTTCTCTACGGTTTTCTGACTCATCCTGTATACTTATTTTTTTTTAAATTCTAATAGACCTTTAGAAACCCTGAAACTTTTGTCTTAAATATTTTTTGCTAACTATTTTACTTTTTGAAATAATCGACCGTTTTCATACATACCAACGACCCTGTATAAGAAGCGCGAGGCGAGCTTTCATGGAAGGATGGTCCACTGGAATAATTAATTACTCACATCGGTAGCCAAAATGGATTTTGTTGATGGCAGCCAGCTTACTAGCATTTAAATCAAAACGAACTGGATACTATCATGAAGACATGAACGCTGATGTCTTTAAAGAATACTTCCAGCAAATGCTAGATCTGATTCCTCCTGGGTCTGTTATAGTCATGGATAATAAAAATTACATCATTCATGGCTTACTGTAAATAAGAAGTCATTTTATAAAGACATGCTGAAAAAGGAGCTACTGGAGATTGTAAGTTGAATAAACCTCTTTGTACCTACGAAATTTGTTGTCGACGAAATCGCTTCAAAACGAAATATAACGGTACTTTGCCTTCCGCCATATCACTGTGAATTAAACCCCATATAATTGGTGTGGGCGCAAGTAAAAGGGTTTGTAGGAAGGCATAACACCACTTTTAAAATGAGAGACGTTGGAAACCTCCTACAAGAGGAAATAAAGACAGTGGATTGTAAAAAATGGAGTAAGTGCGTCGAATATGTGATTGAAATAGAAGAAAGAATGTGGGAAGCCGATAACTTGCTAGAAAACACTATAGAGCCCCTTATTATTTCTCCGGACCACAACGACGATACTTCATCGGGCTACTCGGAACATGATGATGAAAATTAAGTTGTATTGTTAAGTAAATTTTTTTTTTATAAATAATATTTATTCCAATTTATGTATTTTTATATTATTCTTACTTCTATGTAAGTTTTTATCTACTTAATATTAGAATAATTAATATCTCAATTATCTGCCTATCTCTATAATTATTATTATACTTATTATTCTAATAAACTATCTGCAGTAACGCCGCTGCCACCTTAATTTTATTCACCAAACTCGTCTTTCTATTGTATGCAGATTAAGGTGACCCTAATTTAGGACCGATGCGGGGTGTGTAGGTCCTAAATATCTAAAATACAGATTCTTTAAAAACTATCATTGCAATTTACCTGAAATTTACAATACAACCTTTAAGTTGTCCACCCTGCTTAATGAGTCCTGTCATTGCAAATGTACATTTTATTACTCTCTTGCATTAAGCAACAGGGCATAGGTTATCCAATTTAAATCCGGATTTAACCTTCGTGTAAACACGAATATGCATTATCTCTCAGGACTACCAACATTTTTA